>CM061136.1:6014829-6614829 GCA_030789695.1 Scilla litardierei | reverse complement strand
GTTCATATCTGGAAGCACTATCCACGAGATGATTGATCCGAGTTAGGGGTAACTATCCTTCGGGCATGCCTTGTTAAGATTGGTGAAGTCGACGCACATCCTCCATTTTCCATTTTCTTTCTTCACCATCACCACATTGGATAGCCACTCCAGGCAGCGAACCTCCCTGATGAAGCCAACATCTAAAAGTTGATCCACTTCTTCAACATCTACGTTTATTTTATCACACCCGATGGTCCTTTTCTTATGCTTCATAGGTTTAAAAGTCGGGTCAACATTCAACTTGTGGGAGATGACCCAAGGGTCGATGCTCGATATATCATCTGGGAACCCGGTAAAGACATTGGTGTTATCTCTCAGGAAAGTGATCAATTGTTCCCTTAGGTCAGAAGGGGGGACTTGACCCAATGGAAACATCTTTCCCTTCTTCGTCTGAGATATGAATGGACTCGATCTCTTCAACCATGGTTGTTAAAGCCAAAAAATGGTGTTAACGGTATAGAGGCTGACGTGGACTTCTTCTGTTGAGGTGGAGCCTCGTTAGCTGGTTGCGTAGGACACTGGTTAGTAGAACCAGGGTCGTTGATAGACAGAATTGGAATGTGATGGTCGATCAACCCATTGAGTAGGTCGAGTCTTAAACGAACGTCGATAGAGATACGACCCTCTTGTTGAGTCACTCCACGAGCTTCCTGTATCACATAGGAATGTTGGGGGATCGGATCTGGGTCCCGACCCAAATCCCATCCGATGCTTAAGTTAGTCTGGGAACTTAAGAGGGGGAGAGCTCGGAGCAGTCGAGATCAATCCACGGAGGCTCGTCTCGAGTCAAGCGTCGTGAGGTATTTGGAGGAAGAAAATATTAAATGGCGTATAGAATGTCAGAGTGTCGAATCTCAAACCCCCTTGTTCTGTTCATTTCCAGTGTATTTATAAACCTCCGAGGTCTATTCAATGTTGTTAGGAGGATAACGGTCACCAATTATGGTTCCACGATCCACCCCTCTTAATAAGGGTAATTATCGTCCATGTCCCTGCTATTTATAAGCTTCCTTTAATCTCACGTTCGATGGGTGGAAGCGCAATGGGCGAATTGCACGTGGGCTTTGACTGAGTTTGCTTTGGGCTTATTTCATGGGCTTTGTGGGCTTCGATCGCCTACTGAACGAATCCCTCGAGAGTCTGCCTAATGATGCAACAATGGCCCCCGTCGCTTGAGCTCAGACAGTTCGCATGTTAGGGTCAAGCGACGTTACATCTCATTAATAGGCCACGTCAGTCTAGGAACTAGCATTCGAGTTTTAGGCGCCAAAATGCTGGCTTTTCTGATTTGGACGATGTGTCGATTCGAAATATGAGATACTAGGAGGCACAAATCACTGACATCTGTCCTAATACGATGAGGTCATCGTGTCTAAATAAGATGGTTCCGGAGGAAAAATTGAAATCATCGTCTTTGGCACCCCTAACCCAGATTTTCTTCTTTGGAGATGGCTTCATCATCTGGTTATGCCTCTGGTTGGAGCTCATCTTTCATTACTTAGAAGGGTAAGGAGGAATCTGATGTGCCCAGTCTAATCGCCAACCAAGTCTCTAAAGTGGGCGCGAATCAAATTCCCGAATTCCAGGAAAAATATATTCGACTTGACTACCAAATCTGGTTGCCGAAGAGGGATGAAAAGGTCCATCGCCCTAGAGATCAGGAGGTTGGGGTTTATGTTAAGGCCTTTCATCGAGGGATTAGATTCCCCATGCATCCTTTTATGCGCTATTTGCTGAGTACATTGAACCTTTCCCTTTGCCAACTGATGCAAACGCCATAGGGATATTGGTCGGCTTCATCACATTGTGCTTAATGAAGAAGGTTGAGCCGATGAGCGAGTTGTTCAATTACTTCTTCACGATTCCTCTCCTCAAGACCCCGGATTGGTACATGATAATCGAACGTCAAGGTAGAAAATTATTTGACGACATCCCTTCCTCGAATTCGAATTCGAAAGACGAATTCGTATTTATGGTATTTCAAGGTGAGGCGAGCTTTTGCACTCGATCGGGTATGCCTGATTTGGTTCCGACCGAGGACAAGCCTTTGTCCAAGGAGCAGAAGGAAATCACAGATGCATTGCTGAATCTGCCAGAGGGGATTATGAAGACGAAATGGTTATGGTCTGACTCAGTGATGTGCCGCACTGTATGGATGAAATGTTGCTCCGACCCTGCCAATCAGCCATTTGATCTTCGTCTTATTGAATTTTACATTTTCCTTGTAATCATGGTTGGTCTAAAGTTCCAGCTGGACCCCGAGTCGAGAGAGTGGGTCGAGGCTTCCATCAGAGAAGCTGAGGAGAGTATGTTATCTCCACAAGCGCCCCTCCTGTAGGAAGAAGGGACACGGACCTCTGAGGATTTGCACATTGTCATTCATGGGGCTTCTCAACTTGCTTGTTCTCAGTGGAGGAAAAAAGAAAAAGTCCCCCAACCAAATTTGAGGTGGTTGTAGTTGAAGGAGAAACAAAAGGAGGCGACAACTTCGTCTTAGTGACTCGGAGTTGTCCGGGTTGAATGATGTCGTGGGTCGGACTGCTTCTTTGGATGTGAGTCAGTTGCGCGACGAGGCCCAACCCCATGAGCAGAAACATGGGCCTCCTTCAGCAAAAGATTTAGGAGGGTATCTACCTCTTCCAGAGCCCATTCTGCATCAGGATTCATGTCCTTGGGGGTTCCCTCTGGTGTCTCTGGCTGAGGATATTTCTGAATAATTTAGATCACTTTTATTGGAAATTCATTTGCCTCAGGCCCCGTTCGATTGTCCTGCGGAGGAGCTACTTTAAACGGAATTTCCAATCAAAAAAGGTGATTCTACTCTTTTGGATTGTGGGACCGCCTCAAGGATGCCGAGAATGCGACCCTTACCCGGGATAAGGCCGTCCTGGAAGGGTCAATTTTGAGATGTTGTCATCAATTGATGTCCATGCGAACGTTCAGGTAACTATTGCGCTAGTCTTCATTATGGATGAAGCAGGCATAGATTTTGACAGCTATGACTTGTATGTAGGCTCTTGTGGCCAACGCTGCGTTGCGTCGACATGCATCGATGGTGGCCAATCATAATGTCGCGCTGGGGTGGTCAAAATGACCGTCGAGAAATCTCACGCGAAGCTGGATAGACGGGAGCTTTTGTGTAAATTGAGACAGTCACAGGTGCTTGAACTCAAACTCGAGTTAGGTGAGTCCCGTAAGAGGGAGGCTGATCAGATTTCCTTGAGGGCGCGAGTGGAGAAGATGCTACTAGAGGAGATGGCCAAGTGGAAAGTCCAAGAGAACGAGCTCCTTGCCTGACTCGTCGATAGCTTTTGGAAAGTCGACACAGGAGAAATTGTGGAGAAGGCTGTCCAAGAATATAAGGATACATTGCTTGACTTCGATGAATTGTATACACATGGGTAAGAGTGGTGTCGATCGGAAGTGAAGGATTGATTCCCCGATATCGCTACTGAGATTGACCAAAGCCCTGTGTTTTCCCGATCGTCGGCGATGATCAAGGTCGATACAACGTTCCCGTTGGTGAAATTGTCATCGCGACAGGTGAACATGCGGATGTTGGTGTTCCGGGGATCAAAAGCAAGTTTCTTCGATCGAAGGAGACTAAATCTTGATTCACTGAAGGATCTCAATGTGCTACTTACCCCCACCAAATTTTTCAAATGTATAGGGGCATGGATCGTAGGAATAATGACAATTTTGTAATGTAAGATAATGTCAAAAAGTTGACTTATACCTCTTTGTTTGTCATTATTCGTATGGGTGGTCGTATCGCCTGTTGGCCCCTTTCAACGGGTTATGCCCTTGCTTAAGATGGCAGGGGTTGATTCGTTGTATTATACCATAGCTAGTCCACTTTGTTCAGTTGCAAAGGGGGTAGTCCCTTCGTCTTACGGCCGATGACACGAGAGGGTCGTTCAGTTGTGAAGGGGTAGCCCATTCGTCTTACGGCTGATGACATAAGGGTGTTGTTCAACTGCGAGGGGGTGGCCCCTTCGTCTTACTACTGACGACACGTGAAGGTCGTTCTATGTGAGGGGATGGACCCTTCTTCTTACGGCTGACAACACGATAGGAGCGTTCAGCTGCAAGGGGGTGGCCCCTTTGTATAATGGCTGACGACATGAGAGGTATTGAGAGATGGGTATGCCCTCGAGGAAAATTCATCCGTGTATCTATTCAAACATCTTGTTCGAAATAACAGTAAGCTATTTGGTAAGTATTTATCTAAGTTAATAGAAATATTGTAATCATTAGAAACTTAGGTAAAGTCCTGAGACTTAATACAAGGTCAAACATGTATCAATATGAGGATCTCGATCATAGAGAAGTGCTTGACCGTTAGTAGCATAAGTCTAAAAAGGTTCGTGGTCGTAGATGTTTCGAGAAAAGGATATCGAAACATCGGATAGAGCATTGTGTCTTAGTCTTCACCGTGTAGCGGTGACGATGATCCCATGATCGTTTGACTTGGCGAAGTCGAAGACGAGACCCAGGTGCTCATTGGAGAATGAGTTCACTAAACGACCCAATAAGAGTTATCATATGGTTATGATTAATCAATCTGTCAATGATAACTCTTAGTGATGATAGGCAAGTTGGTCTTTTGACTTGAGGTCATTGTACAAACATGTACGTGAACGGTGTTACTTAGATCACTGATCTAGCCTCAGGTAAGCCCCGTTGAAAGGTCTTTTGTTGGGTGACATTTGAAATGTGCGAGGAGAGTAATGACCAAGATCGGATTCATCTCTCCTGGTCAATGGGAGTTAGTTTCGTAGTGTTAGTTCGATCTTTAATGAAAACTCTGGTCAGAGTATGTTGGAAGAAGTCCAACATTATTTGACTAAAGATCGATGGAGACTAACTGGCTTCAAGCTATTGGGGTTGACAGTTTAACCCTACCTTAGGCTTGAATTAAACGGCATAGTTTTGACGAAGAGAATAAAACTGCGGTATTCATCACGGACACAGTCAAGGTGGTCCCGACAATATTCATGTCAATGAGTTAACCACATAAGTATGATACTGAAACAGGGACAGCACCTGATGTTCGCGGTTACTACCGTCTGAGGCTTCGAGCCCCACCTATAGTAGGGTCAGGCTGTAGGGTCTCAAACAGAGTGCGACATTCGTCAAGTAATAGGTAGAAATTAGGAAGAATATGCATTTGATGCAATGGATAGAAACTATATAGAGTTTGCAGTTAGCTCCTGTATTCGGGATAAATGATCCTGAGTGCAAATGGGAGATGTTGGGGAATGTATACCCTCAGATCATTTGTATTTGATGCAAATGATTAAATATAATAGATGTGGAGATTTTTGCTTTTGATGCAAAGGGAAATTTAATGTGTCGTAAATTGTTTACGCACATATTTAATTTAATAAACGCATAGAAAAGGTTATCTGGATGATGGAAATGTCTCGGTGTAAACCCAGGTTCGAACGACGTCCAAAATGGACGCCAAATGCACAAGTTATGGCCAAAACCGTCAAGGAGTACAAAGGGGAGGGTCAGCCCAATTTGTTGGGCTGAACCCAACTCTAAGCAGGCCCGCAAAGCGGGCCCGCACCTACAATAAGGGGCATGCGCCTGTTGGCGCAAAAGGGCGCCCCGCCCGCTAAGCGGGCGTGGGCGTCCGTGACCGCTGGTAGTGAGCGGGGCCCGCCCGCCCACTGCAGCAGCGCATGTGCCTTGGGCGCATGCGGGGCACGTGCCCAGCCAGGCGCGTGGGCACGTGGGGCCCATGGTGGGCCCACCCAATAGTATTGACCTAGGTTTTTGTGCGGGTTTCATGACGGCTGAGTTTTAAGCGAAAAAACTGGTTTTGACCTATCTTTGGAGCCTCGTTTGAGGGGTCAAACGAACTCCAAATGACTCGCTGTTTTTTCCTACGCGTTCACCATTCAGCGCTCTTCAATTTGATAGGTTATATCAATTGCGAAGCTCAACAGTGAGGGATTTAAAATTCAATGAAGTTTGGTCATTCTTTAAGGCAAACTAACTTGAATTAATTACTCCACAATATTTAGTCCCACATCAGAAGTGGAGTAAAGAGGAGGGGTCAGTCGTCTATATAAATGGGGGCATGCCCCCTCCTCATAACTTGTCCCAAGCTCTAGATTTGAGCAGCTCCCAAAAAGTTTGGAGCACGCTCAGATCTAAGCTTAAAATAAATATTTTCTTCTCCCTATATTTCTCCCTTGCTCCTGAAGGGCTCTAGCAAAGCCACGAAGGGGCTCGGATTCGATCCAGAGTCTTGACGAAGGATCCACTCAAGTGAAACTTTCTTCGGCACGTGGTTGACTCAACGAAAATGGGGTTGCTCGCCTCAGGACGCGGTGCAGTTTGGGAAGCGGATCAGCTAGGGAAGAGGAGCGGCTCGGGACGCGGTTCGGTATACTTTGCCAGTGCAAGCAAAGCTCCGAGTATGTAGTTTAATTAAGAATTTCATTTATTATATTGCAGTAGCTTAGATCTATCTTGGGGGTGGTCAGACCCACCTTAAGATAGTAGAGATCATGTCTAGGGTCTTGAAATCCTTAGGGCTTGCACGTTAAATTGTTTAACCTTTTTCTGATGCTTGCTTTTCTTTTGCCTCTATCGTCCGTACGACGTAGGACGTGCATAGAAATGTGTCCCAAGGGTCCCTTAAAACCCATCATTGGTATCAGAGCTTTAGGTCTACTTCTGATTTAAGGACTGCAACATTTATAAATGCAAGTTTGCTTTTTAAATACATATAAAATTTATTTTAACTTTATGAGATAAATTGTTAAAATGGAACCACTTGTTATTAGATGCTTTAAAAATTATTTTTATGTGAAAAAATTCTTTTTAGTAGCATGCTAATTTTAATGTGATGATTTTAAAACAAATGTTCTTGAATTAAAATTTTGCAATAATTTTTGAATATGAAACAATTAATTTTATTCGAAAAAATTTTATGTTTTAAAATTATGCTTTAAATTTATGTGATAAAATTTTAAAGTTGCATGTTATGTTTGTTAGAAACATAAAATATTTATGAGATAATTATTGAATATTGCCGAAACTTAATTTCATGATATTTGATTAAGTTGTTAATTTTAATGGCTATGTTTATTCTTGTTCCTTATTTTATAACACAAGAAAACCTTTTAGGTTAGCCATTAAAAGCCATCTAATCGTTATGAGATAATTTTAGATTGATATGCTATGATTTAAAATTGTTTTAAATGCCTAATACACGATTAGGATAGCATCATAAAAATATTTCCTTATAGTTGATACGGACTTAATAAAGTTATTAACCAATCTTAAAATTTTGAATTTTAAGGATTCCACTTGTTGATAGGATTAACTAGTTCTAATAAAAGCCTTTTAGTCTATAGCACGCATATAAATGATAAGTTTCATTCAATGGACCATGATCTAGTCAATGTGCTTGGCTAAGTTTGTTGGATCACCTTAGCAAGACTGGAGATAAGTGATCCTGGCTTAATCAATTTCCTGGCCTTGTCTGTTGGACCGCAATGACGCGAATCATGATTATATGACACCCTCAACTATGCCTAAATCTAATACGTTAATAATCTTTTTCAAGATAATACGTAGCCCTCCTTGTTTTAGATTTTGGCAACTATAGGATCCATGTTACAGTTGTTGAGCACACTCAAGCCGTGACATAGCAACCTTATAGAAACCAACTTCTTAATACATATGATGTAGTCGAGCCTTGACCCAAACCGTCGTGTTGCGAATACACTGAGCGTCGGCATAAGTTAAGCTAGACACGAAAACAAGGGTTTGACTAGGCTAGTCATTATGATTTGGATGAGCATACTCATGATCATAAAGGGCTAGGGGTAAAAACCAATAAGAGAATCATATATAATATGATTGATGAAGAGTTATCTACCAATCGCAGAGTCAAGCAATTTGTTGAGCACACTCAAGGTTGTGATGCTCAGGGTGGTTGGATCTCTTTTTCATTAATTTAATTTAATTAAATCGTTCATTATTATGGCTTAAAATGTTCGCTAAAATAGTGAGAGGATATAGTTAGATAAAAGCCATTCTATCTATATTTATTATTGAACATATGCTAAACTAGGGTAGTTCTATGTTTACCAATGAAATAAAAAACATAATATTCTAAGAGAATAAGTTAACTGGTCCAAATAGATGGTTAATGGAATATCAACTCAAATTCTAATTGATAGACTAAACTATGTTCTCATTGACATTAAATGACCTTTTTAAAGCATAGGCTTAAGGATAATGATTTCCTTAAACTCTAGGTCCAACAAAATAAATGCACGCTACCTGTCACTCGCCTCTACAAGGGACAGCTTGAACATATTGATGTTCAAAACATGCTTCTCCATACAATTTGTTGAGTCAACTCAAAGTTGTATGGAAAACGGTTTCGATCCGCAAGGTTCGAAACTTCGATCAAACGGTTTGATTCGAAGATGAGTGCACGCGCGATACAAGACCATGTATCCAAATCAGATATTGAGTTAAGCAACTTGTTGAGTCAACTCAAGGTTGTGAAGCTCAAGTGTTTGGATACGTTAGGTGCTTGCACAGCTAATAATTTTGTTGGATCATATAATATCTAAATGAGATTTAGAAAAGGAAGAAGGCACTAAGGAAAGTCAATTGAGAAAGATAGTTTTATTTATCATTAGTAAAAGCATAAGTAGGATGAACAAAAAATGTGACATATTTGATGTCACGGTTTCAGGATAACCGTTATACAAAAGAAATAGATTGTCTACGTGTTGGAAAAAGGAACAATTGTTGTTTCTTGGACCATGTAGGATGTCAAACATATTTTTGAAGAATGTCGTCACCTTGCTTCTGAAGCATTGTTTTATATGAGTAATTTGTATAACATAATGTATTAAATGTTAATACATGAATATGCAAGTTATAGAAACTTTATCTATGGAAAAATAGACTAGGCCGTACCGATGAGAACAAACTTCACAAGTCACATGAAGAGAGTTTTGATCTCTCATGTTATGAGTCGAAAGACACTTGTAAGTCTTGTCTCAAAGGTATTATTGCCTAACACCTTCTATGAGACAGTGTGAGAATGAGTTGGAGAACTCACGATCTTGTACATACGGATATATTCAGACCTAAGTCTAAATTAGCCTAGATAAGTTATACTTATTTTATTATGACACGTGTTCTTGATGAAACACAAGTATGATAAAATAGAGAACAAAATGACAGAAGTATTTGAACTGCTCCAATCAGATCGAAGAGTTGAATACTTAGCTGTATAAATCTTGCGTAAATTAAAAAGAAAATGTGATTTCTCTCAGGTCAAGTCTATTAACACATCGATGTGTTAGAGAGCATGAATCACATTTTGTTAGACATAGTGCGATGCATGGCAAGTGACTCTAAGTTATAATCCTCCCTCTGGGTTAAGTCCCAGATAGTAATGCCTAGGTTTTGATAAGGTTTTATAAGGACCTTATCAATAAGATATTCATTAAATCAATCGTTGGGAAGTTAAAGGATTACTCGAGTCTCGTGAGACGAAGAGTCGAGTTAGACATCATAGTCGATGATGGCCTAGACAACTTTCAAGATGCTATTCAGAGTAGTGACTCTAAGAAATAGCTTGATGCAATCAGAAAAGGTCCGTGCACGTAGATAAATTATGGACTTTAGTTTATGTGCCCAAAGAAAGTGTTTCTTATTGATTGCAAGTGAATCTTCAAGACAGAAGATTGGTGCAGAGAGAAATAGTGAAATACAATTTATGTTGATTGAGAACGGTTATCATCCTAACTCCTATAAACGGATATGATGAAACTGTCTCACCAGCAGATGTATACAGATCTACTTGGACCGAACTCGATGTTAATGCTCATGATGACCATGAAACCTGGAGCATTCATGTATAGTCTGTTTTCTAAATGTGATTTAGAAGAGCGAACTTATATGAATCGGCCAGAAAGTTTTCAAGTTCAGTGGGAGCGAATAAAAGCATGCGAGACATCAAGGAGCCGGAACATATAGTTTGACAAAGTGGTCAAAGAGTTTAACACTTTATCAAAAATGATTATGAACCGTCCAAATGACCAGTAAAATTTATTATGGATTATTCTCGTATGGTACGACAAGCTGGATGAGATCTAGTCAAGAAATTAATTATGGATTCCAAGAGACCGAGTGAATTATTTGGATGAGATTCAAATATGTGGTCTAAGATAAACATAGAAACCTCTTAAAGTCTATACAGTAAACGTTTTAGCAGATCCACTCACGAAGGATCTTCCACATGAAGTCTGGAAAGACTTATATGTAAATGCGGTATGAGATACCAGGATAAATGGGCCCGAGTGCATGTGGGAGATGTTAAGAGATGAGTATGCCATCGAGGCAAATTCATCCCTATGTATCTATACAAACATCTTATTCGAAATAACAGTAAGATGTTAGGTAGGTATTCATCTATGTTAATAGAAATGTTGTAATCATTAGAAACTTAGGTAAAGTCCTGAGACTTAATGCAAGGTCAAACATGTATCGAGATGAGTATCCCGATCATGAAAAATTGCTTGACCATTAGTAACAGAAGTCTAAAAAGGTTCGTGGTCGTAGATGTTTCGAGAAAAGGATATCGAAACATCGGATAAAGCATTGTGTCTTACTCTTCACCGTGTAGTGGTAACGATGATCTCATGATCGTTTGACTTGACAAAGTCGAAGACGGGACATATGTGCTCATTAGAGAATGAGTTCACCGTACGACCGAACAAGAGTAATCATATGGTTATGATTGACCAATCTGTCAATGATAACACTTAAAGATGAGGCAAGTTGGTCTTTTGACTTGATGTCATTGTACGAACTTGTGCATGAACGATGTTACTTAGATCATTTATCTAGCCTCGGGTAAGCCCCGTTGAAAGGTCTTTGGTTGGGTGACATTTGAAACGTGCGAGGATAGTAATGACCAAGATAGAATTCGTCTCTCCTGGTCAATGGGAGTTAGTGTCGTAGTGTTAGTTCGATCTTTAGTGAAAACTCTGGCCAGAGTATGTTGGAAGAAGTCCAATATTATTTGACTAAAGATCGATGGAGACTAACCGGCTTCGAGCTATTGGGGTTGACAGTTTAACCGTACCCTAGGCTTGAATTAACCACATCAAGAGGGTCCCTCAAAACACATCAAGAGGGTCATTTAGTTGCAAGGAGGTGGCCCCTTCGTCTTACTGCTGACGACACGATATGGTCGTTTAGCTATGAGGGGGTGGCCCCTTCGTCTTATGGCTGACGATATGAGTGGGACGTTCAGTTGCGAGGGGTTGGCTCATTTATCTTACTACTGATGACACGTGAGGGTCATTCAGTTACGAGGGAGTGGCCCCTTCGTCTTACGGCTGACGACATGAGAGGGTTGTTCAGTTGCAAGGGGGTGGCCCCTTCGTCTTACGGCTGGCGACATGAGAGGGTCGTTTAGTTGCAAAGGGGTGGTCCCTTCGTCTTGTAACTGAAGACATGAGTGGATCGTTCAGTTGCATGGGGTTTGCCCCTTCGTCTTACTACTGACGACACGTGTGGGTCGTTCAGTTGCGATGGGTTGGCCCCTTCAACTTACAACTGACGACACGTGAGGGTCGTTCTACTGCGAGGGGGTGATCCCTTCGTCTTACTGCTGATGACACGGAGAGGGTCGTTTAGTTGCGAGGGGATGGCCTTTCATCTTACGGCTGACGACATGAGAGGGTCATTCAGTTGCGAGGGGTGGCCCCTTCGTCTTACGACTGACGACATAAGAGGGTCGTTCAGTTGCGCTGGGGTGGTCCCTTCATCTTACGACTGACGACATAAGAGGGTCGTTCAGTTGTAAGGGATTGGCCCCTTCGTCTTACTACTGACGACACGTGTGGATCGTTTTGTTGCGAGGGGTTGGACGATGCGAGGGGTTGGCCCCTTCGTCTTACTACTGATGATATGTGAGGGTCGTTCAACTGCAAGGGGTGGCCCCTTCATCTTACTGCTGACGACACATGAGGGTTGTTCAGCTTCGAGGGGGTGGCCCCTTCATCTTACGGCTGACAGCATGAGTGGATCGTTCAGCTGCAAGGGGTTGGCCTCTTCATCTTACTGTTGACGACACGTGTGGGTCGTTCAGTTGCAAGGGGTGGCCCCTTCGTCTTACCACTGACGACATGAAAGGGTCATTCAGTTGCGAGGGGGTGGTCCTTTCATCTTACGGTTTGACGACATGAGAGGGTCGTTCAGTTGCAAGAGATTGGACCCTTCCTCTTTCTACAGACGACATGAGAGGGTCTTTCAGTTGCGAGGGGGTGGCACTTTCTTCTTATGGTTGACGAGGATCATTTAGTTGCAGGGGTTGGCCCAATCATCTTACTGCTGACGACACGTGAGGGTCATTCAGTTACGAGGGGGTAGCCCTTCGTCTTACGGCTGACGACATGAGAGGGTCGTTCATTTGCGAGGGGTGACCCCTTCGTCTGACGGCTGACGACATGAGTGGGGCTAAGTCTGCTTTCATTGAGACAATATGAATTGAAATGAGCACGGTCTTAAATTTCTACTAAGGGGTGTATCCTCATATGTAGTGTGCTCTTCGGGGTTTAATTAAGCGTTTAGACAGTGAAATTCTCACATAATTCATGAATGTCGTGGTCAAGAGAGACATAGACGAATGAAAAAGACAAACTTTATTATTATGAAATAAATGCTTTGACATGGAAGGAAAAAGTGTACATGCGTTTTGATATCGCTTGGGGCTGCTTTCACTTGGCTCTTATTTTATTCTGGTCCAGAAGCTTACTAGTCAACCACTTTGGTGGTAGGTGCCCGGCCATTTGCTCTTTTGCCTTTCTGCTTGGAGGTCCCTTCTTTGCATGGATGTTCATCACCGGGTCTTTTGGGATGACCACGCTTGACTAGCGCGTCGATCTCCTTCTTTAATGTCCAACAATCGTTGGTGGCGTGCCCGTAGTCGTTGTGATACTTGTAGAATTTGAGTTTATTCCTTTTCTCATACACGTTTTTTCTTAACAGGTTCATTGGCGAGCTCTGCTCGGGGAGCGTAAGCTAGGACTTCTGCCTTTGGAAAATTTTCTCTGGCAAGGCGTTCTTTGCTCCGAGGGCTCCTTTCCCTCAGTCACTTATCCCAAGGCTCTTGACAAGGGGTTCCTTGGGGTTGCTTTTCTCGTTTTGCTTCTCCTCGACGAGTTGTAGTGTCATTTTCCATAGATTCGATTGCCTCTTCCGAGAGTATGAACCGATCAGTTATGTTGAACAACTCCACCAGGTTGTTTGGTGGAAATTGTTGAAGGGCCCTCAAAAGATGTTTGTCTCGGACTGCTTGGACAAAAGCTATAATGATCGTCACGTCTGGGGTATCTTCCACCTCTAGTCTTTTGTCATTGAATCGCTGGACGAGGTATTAGACCGATTCCTTCTCTCTCTGCTGCAAAGAGAAAAGATGTGAAGATATTCTTTTAGGGCGTTGCCCTGCAACAAATTGCATGCAAAACAAGTCAGACAAATCGTCCTATGCAGTCATCGAGCAACCCATTGTACCACCCGTCTGCCGCCTTGATAAGAGTGGTGTGGAAGGCCCGGCAAAGGTATGGTTCATCATCTCCGTGAAGCGGCATCTTGTTTTGGTATTTGCGGACGTGCTCCAAGGATCGCCCTTGCCGTCGTACGTCAATAGGAGAGTAGTTTAAACTTCGAGAGAAACAAAGTAATTGTGATGTTCTCCTTCAACGGGGTTCATCGGTTGGCAGGAAGGAGAAGTTGGGTCCGCCCATCTCCGCCTTGCAGGTGAGTAGCCCAGGAGGAACAGTTGGGGATTACCTTCGCCTCCTTCCTCTCGTTGCCGCCTGCAAAATCAGGGGGGTTAGGGCCCCTGAGTGACTTGGTCGATTACCTACTCAAGGATACTACGGGCGACTCGTCCATTGTTAGATGGGCTAGGACCTCCCTGGTGTCTGAATGCACGGTTGTTGTTCCCCATCACCCCATTTCGGTGAGATGTGTGAGTTGTATTGAGCGGCGCATTCTCCTATTGATCTGCCCGTGGGTTTCTAGGATTAGGTGTGGCAAACGGGTCGGGTGGGTTTGGGTTGGGTCGGGTCAGATTTGACCCGACCCGGATAGGGGTAAACCCTAACCCGACCCGGATTGAATCTGGGTCGAGTTCGGGTGGCCCGAAAAATTTCCGGGTCAGGTTCGGGTTAACCCGTCGGGTTAAGATTTGACTTATACACTACTGCTCTTTTTTCGATATCCAGCTATTTATTAAGATTCACTGACAATTTATTAAGTGTTGCATAATTTCCAGTAGCTTGTCGCTTAAACCACACTGATGACAGCAAGGAAGTAAAATTAATGTTACCATTTTATTAACAAAAGTAATAAAATTAACAAAAACGTTGTATGTAAAGGGAATTGAATTTAAGACCTCTTAAAGAAGAGGACAACAATTCAAATCGTATAAGTACAACTTCCATTGCAACGGTATATTGAAGTTATTATATAAATTTTTATATATATAGAGAAAGTAAACCGGGTCGAATTCGGGTCATACGGGTTGACATGCCAAACCCATACCCGACCCAGATTTTATCCGGGTCTGGTCGGGTCAACCTGTTTATACCCGGTTAAGGATGCCGGGTTCGGGTCGGGTCGGGCTCATATTGCCACTCCTATCTAGGATCCCTATAAGCGACAACTTCCCTCGCATGTGTTGGACTAGGAGGTGGTGGCAGCTCATTTGCTAGTGGCAGGTGCCCAATGCTTTGCTGCACTGCGACAGCTAATACCCTGATGCTCTTTTCGACCTTCTCAACAAATTGGTCGAATTGCTGCTGAGAAACTTTGGGTACTCCAGCCCACTTATGAAGACACGGATTCTGCAACGTCTTCAACTTGAACGTTGTTCGCGTTCTGATTCTCATTTGGACCAAGGTTTGGTCCGGGGTTACTGGGTCTAGCTGACATTGCTGGTGTGATGCTTCGGGATGTCAACTGACGTGTTTTCCACAGACGGCACCAATTGTTAAAGCCAAAAATGTCATTAAGAGTATAGAGGCTGACGTGGACTTCTTCTGTTGAGGTGGAGCCTCGTTAGCTGGTTGCGTGGCACCCTGGTTAGTAGCACCGGGGTCGTTGATAGATGGAATTGGAATGTGATGGTCGATCGACCCACTGAGTAGGTCGAGTCTTAAACGAACGTTGATAGCGATACGACCCTCTTGTTGAGTCACTCCACGAGCTTCATGTATCACAGAGGAACGTTGGGGGTCGGATCTGGGTCCCGACCCATATCCCCTCCGATGCTTAAGTTAGTCTAGAAACTTAAGAGGGGGAGAGATCGGAGAAGTCGAGATCGACCCATGGAGAATTGTCTCGAGTCAAGCATCTTGAGTCAAGCATCGCGAGCTATTTGGAGGAAGAAAATATTAAATGGAGTATAGAATGTCAGAGTGTTGAATCTTGTATCCCCTTGTTCTGTTCATTTCCAGTGTATTTATAGACCTCCGAGGTCTCTTCAGTGACGTTAGTAGAATAATGGTCACCAATTATGGCGCCACGATCCTCCCCCTAATACGGGTAATTGTCGCCCATGTCCCCGCTATTTATGAGCTTCCTTTAATCCCACGTTCGATGGGTGGAAGCGCAACGGGCGAATGGCACGTGGGCTTTGACTAAGTTTGCTTCGGGCTTCTTTCATGGGCTTTGTGGGCTTCTATTGCCTACTGAACGAATCCCTCGAGAGCCGGCCCAATGATGCAACATCGGGTGGCCGTCGGTCTACCAGATCGCCCTTGTCATCGTGGAGATCGATCTGGTTTGCCTTCTTCGCTCTCCTGATCACGGAAGATAAGAGGTAGCATGATCTGAACTGCATCTGATTACCTTTCCCCTTTCCAACTCTTTGGGCAGTGTGAAATTTAATCATTTGGTGAAAGGTGGAGACTACCGTCTCTACTGAGTTGAAAAGCGATCGGCCAATGATTCCATTGTAACCAAAGTTGATCTTCACCACGATGGAGTTGATCAAGCAGGTAACTTGATGCGGGGACTGTCTGAGGGTGACAGGCAGCGCGATTATGCTCACGACAGGAGCAGAGTGTCTAGTGAAACCAACCAGGGGGCCAGGACATTCTTTCAACTCTGATGAAGCCAATCCCATTCTCTTCAAAGTAGTGAAGAAAAGCATGTCACACGAACTCCCCATGTCAACGAGCAACCTCCTCATTTCCATGGTGCCAATAATAGCACTGATGACAACGACATCATCATGCAACAGCTCCACACCCTCCAAATCTTCATTAAAAGAAGAGATAATGGGTGTCGCATTCCTTGGACGTTTCCATACTACAGCAGTGGTCATCACCCTGCCAGTATATGAACTCTGGAGAGAGGAAGACAACTCGCAGTGTGATGGACTGCTCAGTATCATGTGAAGGACACCAATACTGGGCGGAGTCGAGGGATTCTCGATGGAGGGGATGAGCCTTCCCGTCCCTCGGTTGGTGGGGCAAGTCTACATCGCCTTTAGACTAGGGAAGGTGGGAATGTTGACTTCTGATTTGCCACAGACGTCTCCAGCTGTTGACGGGTGACATCCGGCAACAGTAAGGTGGAGCTTACATGGAAGCCTCCGGTGACGTGGCACCGCGTCAGCTGATGATGGGACTTGGGGTTGTTGAGACCCGGTCAGAGAGAGCCAAGTTCGAGCTGCTGAGTTGAACCTCGACCTATTCTGGGTCGTAGGGAATTAATGATACTTCAAGCCACTTACTGGGTCGTACGTCGAGCAATCTGCAACAAAGCAATCATCAATGGGGTCAGATCTGGATTCCGACCCAAGTCCACTCCGATGCTTAAGTAAGTATGGGACTTAAGATGACTCGGGATAATAAAGATCGACTTGATGCGGTCTGCCTGAGCTTTTTAGAGGAAGAAATATAAATATGAGATTAGAGAGAATGGTTGTCAGAGTACATAGTATTCATTACATCTGGAGTGTGAACCCTTCTTCTGTCTTTCTTCCGCCCATTTATAGATGATGGTTTCTCTTCCCTGTCGTTTGTAGTAACGCCTTTTCTTTCATTACGGCATGATCTTCCTTGAAATGAGGATAACGACTGCCCTTTTAATTCGGATTATTAACCAAATCCATGCTGTTAGCGGGACCCAATGGATAGGTGATCTAGCTCATTGACCGGGTAAAAGCTTGCCTTTCTTAGACGATATCTGGGTTATTGGGCCGAGGCTGAGTACTTCAAGTGTGCGTCTCTTACCATGCAGAATAAATCTCCCCGCTTCGTGGGCCAGACCCATCTCCCTGCTTCGTGGGCCAGACCCATGTATTATTCAGTGTCACATCTCCATGCTTCGTGGGCCAGACTCATACATTAACAGTAACATTCATGGAAAAATGGATAAATGTTTAGCCGTGGACGGAGAAGCGATTTTGGCTAATGTGTTGTTGGGGACTATGATTTTTATTTACGTTTTTTTCGCTGTTGATGAAGTAACTGTGATTGGTTTGATAGATATGGATGAGTTCTTTGCATGAAGAAGATAAAGCAGAAGATGAACAGATATGGGCTTGATGTTAGGTTAATTTGTGGGAGAAGGTGATGGCCGGTACCTTTGTATAATTTTCCAAGTTCTTTATGTGTTTTGTACAAAATTTGCAATCTTTAAGGCTTTTCCAAAACGGGTCTGGTTCGGGTGACATGGGCATGGGTACAAAACCTTTACCCGAATTTATTCCGGTTGCAACAAACTTGTCCCGATCCGCACCAGACAGGACCCGACATTGGTAGGTAATGAGTTGGCATTTTCCTATATTAAGCGCTGTGCACCTCGGGGAAGTAATCGGAACAGCGGCGGCGACACGTTGCAACTATGGATCAGCTGCTCCTCACTACTACAGCTCAGATTCTAAACTCGCCGCCGCCGTCTCCGCTCCAAGCCCGCATCCAACGCCTCCTAGACGCCCATCAACACGGCCCATCCTCCTGGGCCTACGCCATCTTCTGGCGTATGTCGTCGACGGCGCCCGACGGCGACGGCGGCGGCGGCAGGAGCCTTCTGTGCTGGGGGGCGGGCCATTCGGCCGACTTCTGCAGCGCGGCGGACATCGAGTGGTTCTACGCGCTGTCGCTGACCCGCTCCTTCGCCCCCGACGACCCGATCTGCGCCCTCTCCCGCGCGTTCGCCATGCAGACCCCCGTCTGGCTCGAGGGCTCGTGCGCGCTGCACGCGTCCGGATGCTGCCGGGCCCAGGAGGCCCAGCTCCACGGCGTCGAGACCATCGCGTGGGTCCCGGTCTCCGACGGTGTCCTCGAGCTCGGCTCCCCCCATTCCGTCCCCGAGAGCCTGGCATTCGTGAACGAGGCCGCCAGGGCCATCGCCGACGCCGCGACGGACGCCGCCGCGATGGCGCCGGTACCCGCGGCCGGGCAGCTTTCGCCGCCGCTGGAGTCGGGGCTCTCGGACTCCGAGGAGAAGCGGTCGAGGCCGGCGGCGAGGAAGAGGGCGAGAAGGGACCACAGCAAGGAGAAGAAGGACGACGACAGCGGCAACAACGCCGCCGGCGGCGGCCACGTGGAGGCGGAGAGGCAGAGGAGGGAGAAGCTGAACAGGAGGTTCTACGAGCTGAGGGCGGTGGTCCCCACGGTGTCGAGGATGGACCGGGCGTCGCTGCTGTCGGACGCCGTGTCGTACATCAAGCAGCTGACCGCGAGGGTGGAGGAGCTCGAGAAATCGCCGCCGGCACAGTCGAATCAGGAAACCACGGCGGCTGCTGACATGGGTATAACGTGCAGCAACAGCAGCGCATTGATGAAGGAAGGGGCGAACCATGGAGGGGGTCCGACAGCAACGGAGACATTGGAGGCGGAGGTGAGCGTCGTGGGCCCGGAGAACGCCATTATAAGGGTTAGCACCAGCGAGGAGGTGAAGCACCCCACAGCGAAATTGATGAGGGCTCTGTCACAGATGGAGGGGGTTGAGGTGCTGCAGGCATTAACTTCACAGATCAAGGACACGACTGTACAAAATGTGGTCGTCAAATTATTGGCCAATGCTCAGGGTGACGGATCCGACGCGCTCAAGGCTGCCATAATCTCCGGGATGTGCGGCAACAACCCCAATCTCGCTTTCCCAGGCTGAGGGGCTGCTTCTGGGCCCCACATCCCTCTACTTTGCTTGCTTTCTTTTGCTCGTGTCCCCCTCTCTCCCTCTCTCTCTGTGTGTGTACGTACTGTGTGTGGACGTTGCTGCTGGTGTGTGCGCTGTGTGTGGAGTCGCTGAATTGCATCAAAGTGATTCAGTCTACTGGTCGCCGTGTCAACCGTTTCAGACCCTTCGTTCATTTTCACTTGTACTTACCAAGCTGTGCCAATAGTGATAGTAGGTTTCACATTGACCACTTCGCCTGGGTCACTGTAAAGCTATAATCATTTGCTATCATTCTAGAAACCAAGCAGTGAGAAGCACTGTTAGCTTGGGTCACCTACTCTGGGTCTTTTGTCAACCAATTTTGCTTTGTCGGTGTCGATCTAGCTTCTGTTGGTGACGAACTCTGTTATTTGTCGTGAGTAGATTGTTTGTAGGGTGTTCCCTTCGCCTTGATCCCCTGTAAATAAGACGCATTTTTGTACTCTGGTTAACTATTACAAACGAAATCGACTTACTTGGATTTCTTGTGTACTTTGCGTTGTTGCCTTGTTCTTGGCTTGGGAATGGAGGAAACTGGCGTTGGGGATTCTCCCCAGACTCATGAGCGCAGGGGTCGGTCAGCGAGGGCAGAGCTCCTCGGCTTAGGACCGGCCGGCGTCCGTGCCTGCTGGGGGAATTGCCCCCAGACTTATGAGCGCTAGATTCGGTCGGCGAGGGCGAAGCATCTCGGCTTAGGACCGGTCGGCGTTCGTGCCTGCTGGGGGAATCGCCCCCAGACTTATGAGCTCTGGACTCGGTCGGCGAGGGCAAAGCTCCTCGGCTTAGGACCGGTCGGCGTCCGTGCCTGCTGGGGGAATCGCCCCCAGACTTATGAGCTCTGGACTCGGTCGGCGAGGGCAAAGCTCCTCGGCTTAGGACCGGTCGGCGTCCGTGCCTGCTGGGGGAATCGCCCCCAGACTTATGGGCACTGGAGTCGGTCGGCGAGGGCAAAGCTCCTCGGCTTAGGACCGGTCGGCGCCCGTGCCTGCTGGGGGAATCGCCCCCAGACTTATGAGCACGGGAGTCGGTCGGCGAGGGCAAAGCTCCTCGGCTTAGGACCGGTCAGCGTCCGTGCCTGCTGGGGGAATCGCCCCCAGGCTTATGGGCACTGGACTCGGTCGGCGAGGGCAAAGCTCCTCGGCTTAGGACCGGTCAGCGTCCGTGCCTGCTGGGGGAATCGCCCCCAGACTTATGGGCACTGGAGTCGGTCGGCGAGGGCAAAGCTCCTCGGCTTAGCACCGGTCGGCGCCCGTGCCTGCTGGGGGAATCGCCCCCAGACTTATGAGCACTGGAGTCGGTCGGCGAGGGCAAAGCTCCTCGGCTTAGGACCGGTCGGCGCCCGTGCCTGCTGGGGGAATCGCCCCCAGACTTATGAGCACGGGAGTCGGTCGGCGAGGGCAAAGCTCCTCGGCTTAGGACCGGTCAGCGTCCGTGCCTGCTGGGGGAATCGCCCCCAGACTTATGGGCACTGGACTCGGTCGGCGAGGGCAAAGCTCCTCGGCTTAGGACCGGTCGGCGTCCGTGCCTGCTGGGGGAATCGCCCCCAGACTTATGGGCACTGGAGTCGGTCGGCGAGGGCAAAGCTCCTCGGCTTAGGACCGGTCGGCGCCCGTGCCTGCTGGGGGAATCGCCCCAGACTTATGAGCACGGGAGTCGGTCGGCGAGGGCAAAGCTCCTCGGCTTAGGACCGGTCAGCGTCCGTGCCTGCTGGGGGAATCGCCCCCAGACTTATGGGCACTGGACTCGGTCGGCGAGGGCAAAGCTCCTCGGCTTAGGACCGGTCGGCGTCCGTGCCTGCTGGGGGAATCGCCCCCAGACTTATGGGCACTGGAGTCGGTCGGCGAGGGCAAAGCTCCTCGGCTTAGGACCGGTCGGCGCCCGTGCCTGCTGGGGGAATCGCCCCCAGACTTATGAGCTCTGGAGTCGGTCGGCAAGGGCAAAGCTCCTCGGCTTAGGACCGGTCGGCGCCCGTGCCTGCTGGGGGAATCGCCCCCAGACTTATGAGCACGGGAGTCGGTCGGCGAGGGCAAATCTCCTCGGCTTAGGACCGGTCAGCGTCCGTGCCTGCTGGGGGAATCGCCCCCAGACTTATGGGCACTGGACTCGGTCGGCGAGGGCAAAGCTCCTCGGCTTAGGACCGGTCGGCGTCCGTGCCTGCTGGGGGAATCGCCCCCAGACTTATGGGCACTGGAGTCGGTCGGCGAGGGCAAAGCTCCTCGGCTTAGGACCGGTCGGCGCCCGTGCCTGCTGGGGGAATCGCCCCCAGACTTATGAGCACTGGAGTCGGTCGGCGAGGGCAAAGCTCCTCGGCTTAGGACCGGTCAGCGTCCGCGTCTGCTGGGGGAATTGCCCCCAGACTTATGAGTGCCGGAGATGGTCGGCGAGGGCAAAGCTCCTCTTCCTCCTGTACTTGGGCGAGAATGGCGTCTGGGGTGGTGTCCCTCGCGCTTTCTCCCCGCTGCCTGTTCCTCTGCCTCTTCTCGGTCCGGTACCCTTCGGGGCTAGCTCGTCCGCCGTCGCCACGCTTGGTCCCTCGAGCGGTTTTTCCCGCATCCTCGGCCAAGGCCTCCTCGGTCAGCATGAAGCGTTCGGCCCTTGCCATGATCCCGGGGAGGTCCTTCGGGGGGTCGTTGTGTAGGGACTTCTTGAGGCCCCTGTGGCGAAGCCCTTTCTTAAGAGCCGTCTGGACCACCAGGTCGGGTGGGTTGTTCACGTTTAGCCTTTCCGCATTGAAGCGGCGCATGAACTGTCGGAGTGGCTCGGCCGGGCCTTGCACTATGTTGAACAGATGCTCAGCACCAGGTTTGATCAGCCTCCCCGCCATGAACTGTTTGCAGAACAACTGGGCGAGTTGCTCGAAACTGTCGATGGAGCGGCCGGGCAGGCTGTGGTACCAGATCCTCGTCGCTCCCCTGAGAGTAGAATAGAAGCCCCGGCAAAGCAGGTCATCGTTAGCTCCCTGGAAGGCCATGTCCCCCTCGTAGTCCATCACGTGGTGTGCCGGGTCTCCTATTCCGTCGTACTTTCCCAGCACCGGGATCCTGAATCGAGAGGGGACCCGGGCGTCGGTTATTCTCCGGATAAGGGACACCGGTCCCCGTGGATGCCTCCGGGGATGCGGTATTCGCCTGCTTCCGGCTCGATCGGGGGTGGGGGTAGTACCGGCGCCGGCGGGGCTGGCTCCGCAGCCTTCGCCACGCTGGGGGTCGGGCTGACCCGATGCTCCCGACTCCTCCTGCGGGAGCTCCTGCTCCGCCGTGATCGGTCTCTTGAGTGGTGTCGTTCGCTTCTCCTGCGGCGGGACGACCGTGATCGACGGGACGATGCCGTCATCGATTCGCCGTTCGTCCCTTCGGTCTCTCTTCGGCTTCTTTCACGATAGGGCGAGGAGGCGCGTGACCTCGCCTGACGGGAGCCGGACCGCGTGAACCGACGCTCTGCGTTCGGTTTCCGGGTCCCGTGGTCGTCGACCACCGCGGACCGCAAGTGCGGGGGACCCCCCGCCCATCGGTGGCTATCGTTCAACGCGCCTCCGTCGGACGGCGCGGGGCCGACAAGCTGTTGTACCGTCGCGACCAACGTCTGGAGGCTCGCGTTGGTCTCCTGAGCCAGGGCACGGAGCTGTCCCTGTGTGGCTAGTTCTGAGCCGCCGGTCTCTTCGGTTGAGTGGGCGGGGTGGCCGTCGACGTGCGTGTCCTCGGGGTTGCCATTAGATGCGCCATTCCCCTCCTCCGGGATGGGGGTCATGCGCTTCCTTCCATTGCTGGCTCGCGCCATTGTAGGTGTGGTTTGCTTCTTCGTGGGACAGTCTTCGTTCCCACAGACGGCGCCAGATGTTTCAGAGTGTTTTCTCACTACAAAGCGTTGACCGTGGAGAACCCGGTCAACGTGGTCGAGGGGCCCGCTTCGGGTCCCTCGGGGGCTTCGAATCGGTGTAGGAGGGGCGAGGGGTAGCATCGGCCCTGGTTGAGACGCTCGGCCTCGGACAGGAGTGCTCGGCCTCGGCTGGAAGGGGGACGAGGGGTAGCCTCAGTCGCCCGGGTAGATGCACGGCCGACGGGTGGCGAGGGTGAGTCTCGGACTCGATTAGGATGCTCGGCCTCGGTAGGACGTGCTCGGCCACGGCAGGCTGACGGTGAGGGGAAGCCTCACTGTCCGGTTGATCGAGTGGTCGGAGAGGGGCGAGGGGTAGCCTCGGCCCGTTGATCTGTTGTCCACCTGCGCAGACGAGAACGATCGTCAGGGGGCCGGACCTTGGTTCCGGCCAAATCCCCTCCGATGCCTAAGTCAGATAGAGATCTGAGAAAGGGGGCCCGGCGGAGACGGTCCGACTCGTGAGGAGATCGTAACGGCGTCTCTCGGCGCGAGCGAGGGAGGAAGGAGATGAATTGGGGGAACGAGGTCGTTGATGGAGTACCTTAGGTTTTGTTACCTGAGATGCCGTCTCTTTCTTCGTCGTCTTCCTGGCCCTTTTGTAGAGCTCCCGCGTGATTGCCTCTGACCCACGTCCCACGTCCGCCATTGATCGTGCCCCATCAGTCCCCCCTCGCCGCCGCTCTCTCCGACATGCCAGCACCTCCCCATTATCGCTATTTAGTGGTCACGCGTCCGGGGGAGTGGTTTTCGCAGGAGTGGGCGAGCGATCAACGGGTTATTGGGGCTGGGTCGGATCGACGTTCGAGGAGGTCCCTTGTAGGGCCTTTGTCGAATGGGCTTTGAGGACGCCGATGGGCTTTTGACCAGTAGTCGGGCTCTTGGGCTCGTGCTTTATGGGTCTCGGACAAATAGGCGTAACAATTGCCCCCATCGGTCGGGTTGATCGGCCTCGGCCAGTTCGGCTCGGCCGATGTGACCTCTGCCGTTTTTGACGAGCTCGCCAGTCGATGCCGACTCATTTATTAGTCGTCATCATGAGTTGGCCCGTTCGATACTTTCAAGGCGCGGGTCCCGAAGCGCCGTCGGCCTTCAGATGCTGCCACATGTAGCGGCAAGCTTATCCCCGCCGCTCGCGGAGTCGCCTTAAGTTCGAGAAGCCGAAGGGTTCGTGAGCCGCCATTGGTGGGGTCGATCAGCCTCGGCTCGCTCAGATCACCCGTTATGTCTCCTGGGATTTCGAGCGGCACTTCAATCGAGGCGAGGCCATAAATGCAGGTCATGATGAGGCGGATCGATTGGACTTCGACTGGCGCCAATTTCGGAACGCCGCCGACTCTTCGAGCCTCGCCACGCGTTCTTGTCAGGCGCTTCGAATTCTCCCCTGGCATATAAGATCCCCAGTTGTGTTGATCTCCACTTCTCCTTGGCTCCTCCCGGTATTCAAAGCCTTCAGCAACTCGGAGTTCCCCGTCGCCTTCGCTTCTTTGCCCTCTCCAAACTAGTTGAAAATAGGTAATTCCTCTCTTGCTTTCATCCTATGGCTGCTCTTAGGATAGGCGGTTCTGGCCGGAGGACGAGGGGTCCTCCGGAGTCCGGGCGGGGCGAACCCCGGCTAGGGGAGTCTAGTTCCCCCGCCGGGAGTCGTTCTCTTCAAGATAAGGGGAAGGGGAAACTTTTTCCAGACTACGCTCGTGACGATGTTGCGTCGGCTGCCGTGCGGCTTAATGTGCCCCTGGTCGTCCTCCGTACTCAGTCGAGGACTCCTCCTTCGGTGGCCGCGGAGATCCGGGAAAGATATCTCTGCTTCCCATACGAGGTTCGAGTTCCATTTGTCGACGAGCGGATTTGCCTTCCGAGGAGCAATGAGGTCGGCGCCTACGTCGAGATGTTCCGCCTGGGTCTTCGCTTCCCGCTCCATCCTTTTATCATCTAGGTCATGGAACATCTCACGGTGTCCCTGTGTCAGTTCACCCCGTGCTCGATCGCGGTACTGACGGGCTTCGTAACGCTCTGTTGCATCCGCGGTCTGGAGCCGTCTCTCCCCCTTATTTTCCACTTTTATCAGATCCAGGTGGTCGGGCCGGGGTCATGGCTGCACCTCTGTGCTCGTTCAAGGAGGGAATGTCTGATAGGGCTTCCCCGCTGGTCGGGGGATTGGAGCTCGGATTACGTCTTTGTGGTCTTTTTGGGTTATGCCCAGATCCTGACAAGCTGGGGCGCGTCCGTCCAGCCTTGCTCGCCGTTAGCCCTTTCCGACGCTGACCAGACAGCTGCCGCGACGCTGTCGGCTCTTCCTTTGGAATCGAAGTCCATCTGCTTTTTGTTGGACGACCTACTCCTGAAGGCCATATTGTGGTCCCCGGGTAGGTCGCTTTTTCTTCCTCGGACTGCCCTGTGACTCATCCTGATTTCGGTTTCCTTTGCAGGGATGGCAGGCCGCGAGTTTGTTCGTGACGTTGATGAGCTGATCCGTCGTGGAGCTGCTCGGAGCCGAGGCAGTACCTCCGGAAGGGCGCCTCGACGGACTGTTGAGGAGGAGGTGCGCCGAGCCGAGCCCTCTGTGGGCAAGGTAGTTGCCGTGCCTCCTGCCTCCTCTTCTGGCGATCCCCTCCCTGAGGGCGTAGTAAAAGCCGGACCCGCCCCACCAGCCCGAGTGACAGGGGCTGATGGCGGGTCCGGTGTCGTCCCCCCCGCCCTCGGAGCGTCCCCTTCCGTCCCCGAGAGTGGAGATGGGGCAAGGCGGAAGCGCTCTCCTCCGGCGCTTGTGGAGCCTCACGGAGGGAAGAAGAGGAAGGAGGATGCGGAGTCCCCCAGCCCGGCCAGTTCTGTGCCTTCTGCCGACACCCCCGGGGGTCTTCAGGTGACTCTGACGGCCACCCCCTTCGCAGCGTCCCCGCCTCCGTCCCCGGGAATCGGAGCGCTATTGGCGAGCCATATGGCTTCCCTCGATGTTGCTCCCGGGAGTTCGGTGTTCTTCGACCGAGCCCTGGCCCAGCAGGTGGCCGAGAGCACCGTCTTCCCCCGGGACCGCAGCACCCTTGAGAAGATTCCCGCCGACAAGGTGTCGGATTCTTTGGTTTGGGCCCTTCAACAGGTTCGGCCCTCTCGCAGTCCTTTCTTTCCCTTCACACCCTTCTTAGCTTATGTCCCGTTTTCCAGGGGTCGACGCTTGCCGTGGAACTGCAGCGGCGAGCCATCCTTTTGAGGAAGCTGGAGGAGTCCACCATGAAGGCTCAGGAGCGGGCCGGGGCGGCCGAGGTGGCCATGATGGAGGCCCAGATGGAGTCTCGGCGCCTCACCCTCCGTGTGGCCGCGTTGGAGGGACAAGTGGGTGACCTCGAGGGAAAGCTGGGGGATGCTCATCAGTCGGCTGAGGAAGCGGCGGAGTCGTTCCGCCTGGAGAGGGAGGAGCTTCAGAGGGAACTGTCGGACCGGCGTCAGGTAATGCGGCTTGCGGAGGAGGTGGAGAAGGGCGTCGTCGAGACCCTGGGGAAGAAGATCTTCGAGGTTCTCAGGGAGGCCTTCGGTAAATATGTAGACATCATCGCCCCCCGGATCGTCGAAGTCGTCCAGTCTTCCTTCCGGGAATGTGCAGAGCGTGTCCGGCAAGCCCCTCCGTCAGTCGAGTCCCCTCGCTCCGAGCAGGGCGAAGTGCCCGAGGATGTGACCTCTCGAGCTCGGGCTCACTGAGCCGCCCCTCCCGGCTTTATCCTCAAATTTTTTAGCATCCGCTTCGCTTTGGGCCAGTCTACTTGAAATGGATCCCTGGCCCCCGCCATCTCCTTCAGCCCCGCGGCCAACAATTGCTGGTTGCATGGCCGTTAGCTTGGGTCACCTACTCTGGGTCTTTTGTCAACCAATTTTGCTTTGTCGGTATCGATCTAGCTTCTGTTGGTGACGAACTCTGTTATTTGTCGTGAGTAGATTGTTTGTAGGGTGTTCCCTTCGCCTTGATCCCCTGTAAATAAGACGCATTTTTGTACTCTGGTTAACTATTACAAACGAAATCGACTTACTTGGATTTCTTGTGTACTTTGCGTTGTTGCCTTGTTCTTGGCTTGGGAATGGAGGAAACTGGCGTTGGGGATTCTCCCCAGACTCATGAGCGCAGGGGTCGGTCAGCGAGGGCAGAGCTCCTCGGCTTAGGACCGGCCGGCGTCCGTGCCTGCTGGGGGAATTTCCCCCAGACTTATGAGCGCTAGATTCGGTCGGCGAGGGCGAAGCATCTCGGCTTAGGACCGGTCGGCGTTCGTGCCTGCTGGGGGAATCGCCCCCAGACTTATAAGCTCTGGACTCGGTCGGCGAGGGCAAAGCTCCTCGGCTTAGGACCGGTCGGCGTCCGTGCCTGCTGGGGGAATCGCCCCCAGACTTATGAGCTCTGGACTCGGTCGGCGAGGGCAAAGCTCCTCGGCTTAGGACCGGACGGCGTCCGTGCCTGCTGGGGGAATCGCCCCCAGACTTATGAGCTCTGGACTCGGTCGGCGAGGGCAAAGCTCCTCGGCTTAGGACCGGTCGGCGTCCGTGCCTGCTGGGGGAATCGCCCCCAGACTTATGGGCACTGGAGTCGGTCGGCGAGGGCAAAGCTCCTCGGCTTAGGACCGGTCGGCGCCCGTGCCTGCTGGGGGAATCACCCCCAGACTTATGAGCACGGGAGTCGGTCGGCGAGGGCAAAGCTCCTTGGCTTAGGACCGGTCAGCGTCCGTGCCTGCTGGGGGAATCGCCCCCAGACTTATGGGCACTGGACTCGGTCGGCGAGGGCAAAGCTCCTCGGCTTAGGACCGGTCGGCGTCCGTGCCTGCTGGGGGAATCGCCCCCAGACTTATGGGCACTGGAGTCGGTCGGCGAGGGCAAAGCTCCTCGGCTTAGGACCGGTCGACGCCCGTGCCTGCTGGGGGAATCGCCCCCAGACTTATGAGCACTGGAGTCGGTCGGCGAGGGCAAAGCTCCTCGGCTTAGGACCGGTCGGCGCCCGTGCCTGTTGGGGGAATCGCCCCCAGACTTATGAGCACGGGAGTCTGTCGGCGAGGGCAAAGCTCCTCGGCTTAGGACCGGTCAGCGTCCGTGCCTGCTGGGGGAATCGCCCCCAGACTTATGGGCACTGGACTCGGTCGGCGAGGGCAAAGCTCCTCGGCTTAGGACCGGTCGGCGTCCGTGCCTGCTGGGGGAATCGCCCCCAGACTTATGGGCACTGGAGTCGGTCGGCGAGGGCAAAGCTCCTCGGCTTAGGACCGGTCGGCGCCCGTGCCTGCTGGGGGAATCGCCCCCAGACTTATGAGCACGGGAGTCGGTCGGCGAGGGCAAAGCTCCTCGGCTTAGGACCGGTCAGCGTCCGTGCCTGCTGGGGGAATCGCCCCCAGACTTATGGGCACTGGACTCGGTCGGCGAGGGCAAAGCTCCTCGGCTTAGAACCGGTCGGCGTCCGTGCCTGCTGGGGGAATCGCCCCCAGACTTATGGGCACTGGAGTCGGTCGGCGAGGGCAAAGCTCCTCGGCTTAGGACCGGTCGGCGTCCGTGCCTGCTGGGGGAATCGCCCCCAGACTTATGGGCACTGGAGTCGGTCGGCGAGGGCAAAGCTCCTCGGCTTAGGACCGGTCGGCGCCCGTGCCTGCTGGGGGAATCGCCCCCAGACTTATGAGCTCTGGAGTCGGTCGGCGAGGGCAAAGCTCCTCGGCTTAGGACCGGTCGGCGCCCGTGCCTGCTGGGGGAATCGCCCCCAGACTTATGAGCACGGGAGTCGGTCGGCGAGGGCAAATCTCCTCGGCTTAGGACCGGTCAGCGTCCGTGCCTGCTGGGGGAATCACCCCCAGACTTATGGGCACTGGACTCGGTCGGCGAGGGCAAAGCTCCTCGGCTTAGGACCGGTCGGCGTCCGTGCCTGCTGGGGGAATCGCCCCCAGACTTATGGGCACTGGAGTAGGTCGGCGAGGGCAAAGCTCCTCGGCTTAGGACCGGTCGGCGCCCGTGCCTGCTGGGGGAATCGCCCCCAGACTTATGAGCACTGGAGTCGGTCGGCGAGGGCAAAGCTCCTCGGCTTAGGACCGGTCAGCGTCCGCGTCTGCTGGGGGAATTGCCCCCAGACTTATGAGTGCCGGAGATGGTCGGCGAGGGCAAAGCTCCTCTTCCTCCTGTACTTGGGCGAGAATGGCGTCTGGGGTGGTGTCACTCGCGCTTTCTCCCCGCTGCCTGTTCCTCTGCCTCTTCTCGGTCCGGTACCCTTCGGGGCTAGCTCGTCCGCCGTCGCCACGCTTGGTCCCTCGAGCGGTTTTTCCCGCATCCTCGGCCAAGGCCTCCTCGGTCAGCATGAAGCGTTCGGCCCTTGCCATGATCCCGGGGAGGTCCTTCGGGGGTCGTTGTGTAGGGACTTCTTGAGGCCCCTGTGGCGAAGCCCTTTCTTAAGAGCCGTCTGGACCACCAGGTCGGGTGGGTTGTTCACGTTTAGCCTTTCCGCATTGAAGCGGCGCATGAACTGTCGGAGTGGCTCGGCCGGGCCTTGCACTATGTTGAACAGATGCTCAGCACCAAGTTTGATCAGCCTCCCCGCCATGAACTGTTTGCAGAACAACTGGGCGAGTTGCTCGAAACTGTCGATGGAGCGGCCGGGCAGGCTGTGGTACCAGATCCTCGCCGCTCCCCTGAGAGTAGAATAGAAGCCCCGGCAAAGCAGGTCATCGTCAGCTCCCTGGAAGGCCATGTCCCCCTCGTAGTCCATCACGTGGTGTGCCGGGTCTCCTATTCCGTCGTACTTTCCCAGCACCGGGATCCTGAATCGAGAGGGGACTCGGGCGTCGGTTATTCTCCGTGATAAGGGACACCGGTCCCCATGGATGCCTCCGGGGATGCGGTATTCGCCTGCTTCCGGCTCGATCGGGGGTGGGGGTAGTACCGGCGCCGGCGGGGCTGGCTCCGCAGCCTTCGCCACGCTGGGGGTCGGGCTGACCCGATGCTCCCGACTCCTCCTGCGGGAGCTCCTGCTCCGCCGTGATCGGTCTCTTGAGTGGTGTCGTTCGCTTCTCCTGCGGCGGGACGACCGTGATCGACGGGACGATGCCGTCATCGATTCGCCGTTCGTCCCTTCGGTCTCTCTTCGGCTTCTTTCACGATAGGGCGAGGAGGCGCGTGACCTCGCCTGACGGGAGCCGGACCGCGTGAACCGACGCTCTGCGTTCGGTTTCCGGGTCCCGTGGTCGTCGACCACCGCGGACCGCAAGTGCGGGGGACCCCCCGCCCATCGGTGGCTATCGTTCAACGCGCCTCCGTCGGACGGCGCGGGGCCGACAAGCTGTTGTACCGTCGCGACCAACGTCTGGAGGCTCGCGTTGGTCTCCTGAGCCAGGGCACGGAGCTGTCCCTGTGTGGCTAGTTCTGAGCCGCCGGTCTCTTCGGTTGAGTGGGCGGGGTGGCCGTCGACGTGCGTGTCCTCGGGGTTGCCATTAGATGCGCCATTCCCCTCCTCCGGGATGGGGGGTCATGCGCTTCCTTCCATTGCTGGCTCGCGCCATTGTAGGTGTGGTTTGCTTCTTCGTGGGACAGTCTTCGTTCCCACAGACGGCGCCAGATGTTTCAGAGTGTTTTCTCACTACAAAGCGTTGACCGTGGAGAACCCGGTCAACGTGGTCGAGGGGCCCGCTTCGGGTCCCTCGGGGGCTTCGAATCGGTGTAGGAGGGGCGAGGGGTAGCCTCGGCCCTGGTTGAGACGCTCGGCCTCGGACAGGAGTGCTCGGCCTCGGCTGGTAGGGGGACGAGGGGTAGCCTCAGTCGCCCGGGTAGATGCACGGCCGACGGGTGGCGAGGGTGAGTCTCGGACTCGATTAGGATGCTCGGCCTCGGTAGGACGTGCTCGGCCACGGCAGGCTGACGGTGAGGGGAAGCCTCACTGTCCGGTTGATCTAGTGGTCGGAGAGGGGCGAGGGGTAGCCTCGGCCCGTTGATCTGTTGTCCACCTGCGCAGACGAGAACGCTCGTCAGGGGGCCGGACCTTGGTTCCGGCCAAATCCCCTCCGATGCCTAAGTCAGATAGAGATCTGAGAAAGGGGGCCCGGCGGAGACGGTCCGACTCGTGAGGAGATCGTAACGGCGTCTCTCGGCGCGAGCGAGGGAGGAAGGAGATGAATTGGGGGAACGAGGTCGTTGATGGAGTACCTTAGGTTTTGTTACCTGAGATGCCGTCTCTTTCTTCGTCGTCTTCCTGGCCCTTTTGTAGAGCTCCCGCGTGATTGCCTCTGACCCACGTCCCACGTCCGCCATTGATCGTGCCCCATCAGTCCCCCCTCGCCGCCGCTCTCTCCGACATGCCAGCACCTCCCCATTATCGCTATTTAGTGGTCGCGCGTCCGGGGGAGTGGTTTTCGCAGGAGTGGGCGAGCGATCAACGGGTTATTGGGGCTGGGTCGGATCGACGTTCGCGGAGGTCCCTTGTAGGGCCTTTGTCGAATGGGCTTTGAGGACGCCGATGGGCTTTTGACCAGTAGTCGGGCTCTTGGGCTCGTGCTTTATGGGTCTCGGACAAATAGGCGTAACAATTACGCTTTTTTTTTTGCACATCATGCTTTATTTGAAGGAAAAAGTCTCATGTTATTTTATATGGATACCAGCTTGACAAAGAGAGAATTTTCTTTCGACGATGGATCTGCTTATCTTGATCATGGTCTAAAACTTCAAACCCGTAATTTTTCTGTGAATCCAATGAATTTTATTCGTTCAGCTAGTAGTTGCAAAAAAAGTCCTGTTACGACAAAATCGTTAAGTTTGCGATAAGTGAATGAACGAGCAGAACCTCATAGACTGAGGAAATTGTTTCCATAAAAAACAGATGCCCATTTTTTCTCGTCATATGATTCCCTAGTTAGTCTTTTTATAAATAACGTTGCTCGCATTCGCGTCTTTTTTCGTCAACAAGTCCTTTTTTTTTATTTTGAAGAAAACTTTGCGGGCCTTTGTCTTTTATTTAATTTTGCTCCTTTACGTCAACGAGTCTTTTTTTTTTAAACAATACTTTTCGGCCCTTTTTTCGTCAACACGTCCTTTTTGCGCTGTGCGGGCATTGTTCGTCACCACGTCTCTACTTTTGTTTTACTGTGCGGGCCCCGCGCTGCCTTTGCGCATGATTCGCATCCAGAAAAGTCTACACGTGGTCGCATGAGTTCCTTAAATAATATTGTTTTTATTTCGTGGGACCCACGCAATGGCACCCGGACGCCTAACAGGTTCTTGTTGTTATGAGTGGAAATTGGTTCTTAAAACCATAAGGTCTTGGGTTTAACTTAAAAAAATAGATTTTTTTTTTAAAGGTTGTGCAATGAATAAATCAAAAATTTGCATTCTACTCAGCTAAATAAACCAAACCATCCATTTTTTCTTTTAGATTTTCTTCTCCGTCCTTTTTACCAATCTTAGAATAAAATTTAGGTACTTTAAAGACTGAAATATGTAGAGATGGCTTGCAAATCAAAATTACATTTTTACCCTAGAAATTAACCAAGTGAGCCACCTGTTTTTTTCCCTTTCCATTTCTCTCTTAAACAGAGTCTTTAGTGATATCAAGATTCAATATTGGCAAAGATAATTAACTAAACAAATTACATTTTTTTCCGTTTGCTTTTGTTACGTCAATGGGCCGGCTTCTATTAGCGCCACTGGGCCGGTTCTAGTTAGCATCAATGGGTTGGCCCCATATACAAATATTTTGGGTTTTAACGCCGCTTAGGCTAAAGCCCACTAAAAGGAGACAAAGCGGCACATCAAGCCCATCGTATTTGTCGAGACCACGTAAATACCATGCTGTTTACTTGAAAAGGCGGTTCAAATTACATCCATCAATCCACACGCCCCTGAGGAGAAGTGGGGAAAGGGTCCCAATAATGGCGTAGTGGCCACTCGCCCCCTACGCCCAAGATACAGGCGCACACATGCCACGATAGGGAAGGAGCGGTTATCCCACGATAGAACCGAAGAAATGTTGCTCTTATAAAAGGACCTAACCTCGGAGGAACGAAGGGACACAACAGAGCCACTAATTGCTAGGTACTCCGACAACACCTGCCTTTTATCTCCATCACATATTTATTCCTCCTTGACTCGGTCGACCAGCCCACAGACGATCTCCCTTAGATCGATCTTACTGCCTCTGAGCCGTCCTTATGATCCCTCCTAACTAAAGCATCAGATGGGATTTGGGTCGGGCTCAAATCCGACACCCCTGGCGTTTTCTTGTGGTTTAGATAGCTCGGCAAGTGATCATCAACAAGCTTGGAGCTTCTCTGAGCAAGATCAGACTTCTTCCAAGTAGCTCGACCGCCACCTTGCAAACCCGAGCTACCCAGCAGGAGAGCCTGATCACCCCGGCTGACGAAGGCACGCGTTGACTTAAGACATCAAAGTCAGCCCATTTATTGTTGACCGGAACCTTACCGTCAACAGTTGGCGCCGTCCGTTGGAACAAGACTCTGCATTCCTGTCTCTGCCAAGCAGAGAGACTAAGTCGACTGATTCCATCGATCACAATACAAAGAGACTAGACTCCTCCATAGAGGACGTCTCAACTCCACCAAATATCGATGTGTTAAACGTGATATTTGGTGGACCCACTCCCCGCGATTTCTCTGCAACACTGTAGAGCCACATCGGTGAGCAAGTGATGATAGCAGACGTCGAGCGAAAGTGACCAATGATCTCAACAGCCATGATATCATTTTCAGATGAGGATCTGGAGGGTGTACTGGAGCTGCCGCATGACGATGCGGTCGCCATCAGTGATGTCATTAATACAGTCGAAGTTTGTCGATTACTTGTTGACACTAGTAGCTCATGTGACGTCCTTTTTTGGACCACACTCGAGAAGATGGGGCTGGCCTCATCTGAGCAGAGGGAATTCCATGGACCTCTCGTTGGCTTCACATGCCATTCTGCTCCTGTTGCAGGTATGCTTGTTCAGCAGGTCACACTCGGCTAACCCCCCCATCAGGTGACCTGAATGACGTCATTCGTGGTGGTCAAAATCAACTCGACGTATAACGGGATTATAGGTCGACCGCTTCTCAACTCAGTGGAAGCGACAATCTCCACTTTTCACCAAATGGTCAAATTCCAAACTCTCGAAGAGGTCAGGCATAAGATGAAATCAAATGCACACCAGATCATGTTACCTCCTGTCCTTTATGATTGTTGTATCTGGATCTAAGCCTAGAGGGTGGTGAATATGCTAATAAAAAATCTCGAGATATCACAGGAAATTATTCAGCACAGATAGCCAGACACCGAGTAAATAAAAAGCAATCACAGAGTGCACGAGAGATTTATCCTGGTTCGGTCGTCCCAACAACCTACTCCAGCCCCAAAGCAGATACTAGCATTAATATGTCAAGGGTACAACTAAAGCGCTACGAGGACCGACTCTATGCTCACCAAGTTCGTACCACACTCACCAAAGTACCAAACATTATTAATCTAGTAAACGCTCTCTCTTGACTAGCACCGACTAGTTAATACCCTCGTGTCTAGCACCGACTAGACAAGACCCCAAAAACAAATGTATAAGTAACCTACAAAGATCAACACGCCAATACACGAATGTAAAATAATAAAGCGTTTAGAAAAGCTCAGTTCGTTTTGGCGTTGCAATGTTTGTCAATCAGCACATCGTCAGGTCTGCTCTGACGCAAATGTAGTTTCGATCTGATCTCAGGATCTCGATATGTGACTCCACACAATTTAGATGCAATCAGGTCTGTGTGTATAGTAACTCAAGTGCAACTCGTATCAAATCGGGATGTGCGCACAGCAACTCCAAAGAAAACTTTGATTGCAATGAGCCCACATCAGCAACAGGCTCTTGTTCTTTTATGCAAACCCTCAATCTCTCTTGTTTGTTCACATTCAGGCAGTGTGAATACTCCACAGCAACACGGCGTTTCACGGCAGTAGGATGTAGCTCCAACGTCAAGGGTGGTGCACGCAAACACCATGGTAAAGGAGGTCTTGTGAACGCTTCAATGGATGTCTCGTTAGCTCTCCACGGTAGTAGGTACTCTTTGCTGGCAACGTCGTTAATAGCCTTGTCTTTACCGGCGGCTAGGGCATGCAGTGAAGAATGGTAGGACCAAAACTTCAACAGAGGGTGCTTGCATGGAGGTGAAGACCTTCAACAGCTTCCTCGCAACAAGATCGCTGATGTGTCCATAATTTCCCCTATTTTCATATCATCATTTCATTGCATTCCATGTCATTTTCGCATCCAAATCCCAAATTTTACTAAGGTATCGCGTTTCTGACGTTATATTCGAGTTTCGTAGTGTTTTATGAGTTTTCAGGGATTTTGGAGCGATTTGGGACCCCACTTGGGAATGTACACATCCGACATGCTCGTGAACTTATTGGTGAAGCCCTGTAGGAGTTCGCCATACTTTTGGAGCCATTGGAGGAGATGAGAGAGAGCAGGAGGAGAGAGAGGAGCCTTCAGCAGCTCCTGGAGATTGTTTCCCAGAGTGCTCGCTCAAGCAGTACAGATGCTCGAACCGAGCAGATTCAAATGAGAGAAAAGAGCTGATACAGGGATCGCTTGGACCGATCAGTTCATCTGCTCGGTCGAAAAGCGTCAAATTTCAAAGCTGAAGCAATTCTAGCGCACGGCCTGTGCAGGTCTTCAGTGACCGAGTCAGCCTCTGCTCGGACCGAGCTGAGCTGACTCGGCCCGTGCAGGCAGAGCGAGGATTTTAGAGAATTTCGATTCCCTGTCAAGCTCGGTCGAGCAGTTTAGCTGCTCGGTCCGAGCAGCGGACCGAGCAACACATTGCTCCACCGAGCAGCCTACTCGGTCGATGATGCTAAGGCTATTTTTGAAAACATTTTCTGAAGCCGTGAGTTGCGCGATCTGGGCAGTGAAGGCTGCGGAGCTGAACGACGAAAAGGAGGCGATTCATTTTGGAGACTTTTGAATACTTTAGAGAGCGGAGCTATGGTGATTTCTTGTTAGCTTTTTAGATTAATTTTTGTTGAAGATATTGGATCGAAAATTATTGGATTCTTAATTTTGTTCTCTATCGTTCTTGCGCTTGGGAACTTGAAATTTTCCTTGGATCTATAAATTGCAATTCTTATCTATCTCCCGATGTAAGTCTTCTATTTTTATTCTTTTGATTGCTATGATGTCTTCATCTCTAAAAATAATGTTTTTATTCGTGAAAATTGCCATGTGTGAGTAGATCTTTCTAGGGTTGATGGGTTAGCCCTAAGATCCTATGGGGAAGACGTAGACCTGGATCTCTACTTTAAATTAGGGATTTAGATAAGTATTTCGGTCGATCATACCGAATCCCTAGATAACCCGTACTGAGATCATGCCCACGGTCTGTGGAATTGATGTGCTTAAGGGGTATCTTTGGGATTCGAATAAGGAAATCAGTGGATCCAACCAAGGCTCGTGACCATGCCTAGCCAGTGCCTTGAGGGGATCCATTGACGAACTATACCACTACGTTGACGGCTACCGCCATTGCATCAACGAGAGCTACCGAAATACCTCACAATTCTAATCCACAAGAGTGGTATGAATTGGGAGATTAATCTCCTAACCCTAATGCAACGTAAGGATTCTATTCCAACGTCGACCCCCGACGATCTCAATGGCGATCCCTAATGCCCTAGTCCTTTTTATTAGTAAAACTACAACAACATCTCAATCAACTCTTTCAACCCAATAGATATCTCACTTCGAGATTTAGAAGTAAACTGAGAACCCATATACACTATCACCATCCCAGTGGGATTCGATATCATTTATACTATAACTTGACACCGTCCGCTTGCGGATTGAGCCCAGAATTGAAACCTAGGGGCCATACGACGCCTGACGATCGTGACACCGCCAGGTGGAATCTAGGTGTAGGTTTTGGGTGCGTCAATTGCCTCCCTCGTTTAAAGATGGTGGTAGGATGAAGATGTTGCGACTGCGGACGTCGTGATGGCTTGTCGGAGAGATGTTTGCTGGAGAGTGATTGATGGCGTCGACTGCAAGAGGATGAATGAAACTCGGGGATGCTTGATGATGTTGCAGACTAAGAAAACACGTGGTCGTGTCAGCAACGAAGATAAATGGTATAGATTCGAACGGCAGAAAAGTTAAATGGTGATAGCCACCGGAGGTTATGATAGCAAGGAGCATGCCATCAGCAGAAAGATGATCTCGCAGATGGTCGGCAGCTCGATGGTTCGACAGCAAGGCGAAGCAACGACGGCAACTAGGGCATGCAGGAGGGCTTCCTCGAAGGCAACCACAATCAATATCACGGCAGGGAGGCTCACACACGGTGCCACCTCGATGGAGTGTCTTGCGGCAACTTGACGAACCTGTTGTTGCCTGCGACAGTGCTTGACATTCAAAAATTGCAGCTCTCACAGAGCAGGTTGCGGTTATGTGGGGTTTTGTGTAGTCAAAGTTTGCGACAATGGACTATAGAGCTGCTCTTTGATTGGAGGATGATGGGCTTTGCAAATTTACTTGTAGCAAGATGATGATGGGAGTTGCATATATCTTGCGGCAATGGACTATAGACTAGGGTTTTTCTCTTTTGATTATTGGCCGAATCTCCTCTATTTTTGTTGTGCTTTGGACGCATGCTTTAGCTCCTCTTGGGATGTGGGTTTATATAGATGAAGAGGAGAATCAGTTAGGCTCACATCAAATCCCATAATATTAGGAATTCAAATTTGTATTGGATTTGTAATGGGATTTGTAATTGGTATTGGAGTTGTAATGGGATTTGATTTAATCAACTATTGATATGAATCAATTCAAATAGATCATTTGACTTTGTTCAATATGTGTAGCCATTATCTCCACCACTTTGACCAAGTCTCTATATGACTATTTACGAGCGTGCCACTCCTGAAAACACTTAGCACACATATCAAATCGTTCACACACATTTGTTATCATTAAACATGAAGTCATCGATCGTTGTATCCAATAGTGATCAGAAGGGCGAAACAAGCATCCTCAGACGATCTCGATGACGATACCAAGGACCCAGAGAACCAAAGGCCAGCCCTGGTCGAGGAAACGGAGTCAATACCATTGCCTGTCGAAGAGGGGAGAACAGTCACCATTGGATTACAGCTTCCCCTTGACCTAAGAGAGCAGCTGGTATACTTCTTAAGGGGCAACACGGACGTGTTCGCTTGGTCGTCCGACGACATGCCTGGAGTAGATCCTCAAGTCATCTCCCACAAGTTGCATGTTGACCTAACTTTCCAACCGGTGAAACAAAAGAAGATGAACATATGCAGTATAAGATGAAGGCAGCCACCAAAGAGATCGAACGGCTGCTAGAGGCCGGCTTCATCAGAGAAGTCCACTACCCTGAGTGGATCTCTAATGTTGTTATGGTGAAGAAGGCCAACGGTAAGTGGAGAATGTGCATGGAATTCACCAACTTGAACAAGGAGTGCCCGAAGGATAGCTACCCCATGCCTCGGATCGACCACCTGGTGGACAACGTGTCTGGATATGAACTCCTCAATTTCATGGACATCTTCTCTAGGTACAACCAAATCCATATGCCATCCGAGGACGAGAAAAAGACTTCCTTCATCACGGACTGAGGGATCTTCTGTTATAGAAAGATGTCGTTCGGGTTAAAGAATGTCAGGCGACTTACTAGCGAATGGTCAACAAGGTCTTCAAAAGGAAAATTGGGTGGAACCTTGAGGCCTACGTGGATGACATGCTAGTCAAATAAAGAAACTCGGCTGACCACATCACTGATCTCGTAGAAATCTTCGCAGAGATCCGGTGGTACCACCTCTGGTTGAATCCCACAAGGTGCACCGTTGGGGTTCGGTCGGGAAAGTTCCTCGGTTACATGCTTACAAACCAAGGAATATAGGCTAATCTCGATAAAGTGACGGTGATAATCAGCATGAAAGAGCCGACCATTATAAGGGAACACCAGAGGCTGAATGGAAGGATCACGACTCTTGGGCGCTTCCTGTCTAAGTCGGTGGAGAAGTCGCTTCCCTTCTTTAAAGTCTTGAGAAAGACGATCGCTCCCCCCAAGAAAGACAGGAAGATCATCGAGTGGGTGTGGACTGTAAGCGAGCTTTCTTCGAGGTGAAGGAATACCTCCGTAGTTTACCACTTCTGACGAAGCCCGAAGACAGAGACGAGCTGATCCTCTATTTAGCTGCTACCGTAGAAGCTGTAAGCTTAGCCCCAGTAAAGGAGGACTCGGGGGGGTTCAATGACCAATTTATTATATAAGCTAAGTCCTCCGAGGCGCAGAAGTTAATCATGGCAGAATATAGAAGCTGGCATTCTCCCTGGTCTAGTCGGCCATGCGACTTCAGCCTTACTTTCAAGCACACACCATTTGTGTCCTCACAGACATACCTCTGGAGCAGACCTTAAAGTGGCTAGATCGATCAGGGAGGATGCTGAAATGGGGAGTCGGCTGAGTGAATTCGACATTCACTACAAGCCAAGGACTACCATCAAAGGACAGGCCTTAGCAGACTTTATCATCAAGCTCACCTCCGATGACGCCTCTCCGACAGGGGTACCCTCGGTAAACTCAATAATCCACCTTCCTCTATTTCATCCATAGGTAATGGTTTGACAGCGGCCGCTGGAGGGAGTTGGAACGTGGATAGTCCAGGTGGATGGGTCGGCTACCAAGGCCAGAAGCGACGCGGGGATAGTCATCCAAACACCAAAGGGAAACATCCTCGAGTATGCCATGTGCCTTATTTTCCTGACCATCAACAATGTGGCAGAATACGAGGCTGCCATCAACGGCCTCAGGCTGACTCGGGCGTTGGGGGCACGTGTGACTCCCCGCTTCACATTGTACTTGGGAGCGAGAACGTGAATGGGTCCGCATGTGCTTAAAGTAAAGAAGAAGTATTTTTTTCTTCTTTGACATAAGCACAATATGCGTTTTGTATTTAGCAATCAGGTCCTTGCATGCGAAGTTCTTAGAAGCAGCATAAATATTTATTACAACGTTTATTCCAGAATTTAAAAATAAGGTACACAAACAAATTAAGGCCAAGCATGGCCGTAGAACTAATACTCAAAACAAATACAACTTATAAAACATAAACTAAGCAGCTCTCTCTAGTCTTCAACAGGGTTGATCTTCGCGTCCTCGTAACTCTGATCTGCGGGGTTTACCTCCAGGTTGGGATCCTCAAAAGCAGGGTCCTCAACGTACTCTGTCTCTGAACCTAACATATATTTCATAAATTCATTTGAAATATATGTCAGCGATAGCTCGACAAGATTTTAAAAATAGTAAAAGTATTAACTTGGAAAAGGGAAAACAGAAGAACGTCAGAACACATTTAAGAGGAAACAAGTGCATAACTTAAAATATGAGCATGCTGAAAAATTGACATATGATATGCATTTCAACAAGATCATGATAGTTTGCAATTTGAGTATTTTCATTTTTCTGTGTTAGTGACTAAGTTCATGTCCGAGTAGGTAAAATGTTCTTGATAACTCTATCATTGGGGGTTTACCATGGCGCTTCTTGACATCTCTAACCTGGAAAATGTCCAAGATAATTGCCTCCATTAGTGTGGTATGGAGGTAGCCGTAAGATGTTCAAGCAACACTTACAAACTCTATTACATGAACCAAACCCACCCCAAAGTGTCTTGACTAGTCATCGACTAGTTTTCGTTCCAGCTGTAATCAATGGGTTCATATATGCCCCGAGGGCCCAACGTCACATGTTATTAGATATGGCATAATTTAATACCATGAATATACAATAATGCCTCACACAATTATTTTTAACAGAAATAACTACAATTTTACATATGCGATTCACATAACAGCAATAATGGAAGTAACACCAGAAGCTACCAGTCGTCATGCTGATTTAATTATATGAGAATTACTTTTATAGTTGAGAATAACATTTTCTAGGTTTTTAAATCAGTCATGGCAATTTTCCGGGATTTTAAAAAGGCAAACATAACATTTTCAGTATTTCAAAAATAAATGTCCTAAACTTGAAATTTTGATATCTTCCAATCTATACGTTGGATTTTTATGTTCTTGCTGTCCAAATTCTCCTCTCGACGAGTACTTTCAGATTTAGTAGGGTTCAGTATGTTGTTTACGTGAAAATCGTTAGAAACGATTTATTTTGACATTTAACAATAAATACGGTTAACTTTAAAAATTCGTAAAAAATAGGATACTTGCTTGATTGGAGCGATTTTAGTGTCCACATGATCGTAGGGAAGGCGCAAATATATCTGCGAGGTTGGATTTGTGATATTAAGCTAAACGTGAATTAGCAATAAAATAATTTTATAACTTATATATATATATATATACACACACACTATTCATTAAAATTAACATGTATCGACTCACAGTTTTCTTTCTTTCGTTTCCGTTAGCCGCAGGTGGTGACGCGACGTTGGGCAGCGACTGGCGGCGCTGTTGGATGGAGACTAGCGGCGGTCCAGGAGGTGCTGACAGCGGTGTCGGGGGTCTGGTAGCTGCAGGGCGGGCGCGGGTTCGAGAGGAGTTGTCGAGGGTTCGAGGGTGGGGCTGCCTTTGTTCGTGCTCGAAGGTGGGGTCGAGGCTGAGTGTTGAGGAAGAAGGTCGGAGGCAGGTGGTCGGCGTGAGGCTATATGCAGAGGGGATTGCCGCCAGGGTTTGGCTGAGGAGGTGGTGGTGTGGGGTCGTCGGAAGAAGGTGTGGCCACACGGTGGTTGTCGTGGGCGGTGGTAGGCACAGTCGACGATACAAGGAGTAGGCTGGCTCAGGTCTGTGGAAGGAGAAGGAATGAGGTGGTGTCGTCACGAGTTTTGGTGGTGGCACCGATGGTTCGTAACTGCGAGTGACAGTGGACGGTGAAGGGGGAGAGATGAGGTCGTCAGTGTGAGTTTGAGGCATGAGAGGTCGGAGACGGTGGGAGAGTGCCGACGAGTTTGAGGAGGCCGCGGGGTGGTGTTAGGCGGCGGCGAAGTCGTGGGGAGAGATGGCAGTGGCTTGGGGAGGTGATGTAGTTGGTGGTGGCGAGGGTTTGAAGAAGGACGGGGTCGCCTGAGAAGTGGTCGGAGGCTCAGGCTTAGGGAGGACGATGGTGCAATAAAAATAATGAAGCTAAAATGATCAGATTTTTACAACACCACCCCTATACTCTCGATGGTACCCAAAAATGATAAAATTAATATTAGCGCGATCGCGAAGTCGTGTTCATCGTGAATATGGGGTCCAATCACGCGTTTGAGCTATGTAAATTAATTAATAAAATCGTAATGCACATAATCACATAATGCAATACATCAATAACGTACGTACGAAATACGTACGACAGAATGTGACAGTTCCGCCTAGGTGATCTAGTGCTTCGGAAGGCGGTCTTCTCTCCAGATATCGTTCGTCAAGGAAAGCTTGTCGACAAATGGGAGGGTCCCTACAAGGTGACAGATATCCTCGGCCCAGCGACATATCGGCTTTCCACCACTGATGACAAGGAGCTTTCGCACCCCTGAAATGTGGAGCACCCTACAGAAGTACTACCATTAAATGTGTGAGGGAAGCGAATGGCTAATGTTTCAAATTCGTGCTCCATTTTTTCGAATGTACTTTTCCAAGTGCTTTAAGTATGAAGCTCATGTTGCTTCACTTAATTTATCGCACTGTCTTGGAGTATGTTCCTCTAATTTATTCTTACCCTCACGGGCCGCTCGACTACACGATTGGAGGTGCCACCCATTCACAGGCCGACCGAGCTCCATGATCGGGGGCCAACTTTTTCTCCATCCCTAGCCAACCAAGCTATGCGGTCGGAGACAACTCTACCCTCGTGGGCTGCTCAGCTACACGATCAGAGGGGCCACCACTTTGCGGGCAGACCGAGCTAAACGATTAGGGGACAAATTTTTCTCCTTCCCTAGCCAACCAAGCTACGGGTTTGGAGACAAATCTTTCCTCGCGGGCCGTTCAGCTACACGATCGGAGGGGCCACCCCTTCGCGTGCCGATCGAGCTATACGATCGGGCCCCAACTTTTTCTCTTCCCGAGCCAACCAATCTACATGGTCGGAGACAACTTTACCCTTGCAAGCCACTCAGCTACACGATCGGAGGGGCCACCCCTTCGCGGGCCGACCGAGCTACACGATCAGGGGCAAGCCTTTTCTCTTCTCTCCACCCTCGCGGGTCGCTCAGCTACACGATGGGAGGGCCACCCCTTCGCGGTCCGATCGATCTATACGATCGGGGCAAACTCTCTCTCCCTCTCTCTCTCTCTCTCTCTCTCTCTATCCCCCCTCTCCTTCTCGAGGATCAACTAGTCTACAAATATCACTCTACCCACGTAGGCCACTCGGTTACATGATCGGAGGGATCACCCCTTCGCGGGCCGACTAAGCTACACAATCGAGGATGACTAAACTTTCATAATATCGGCTGAGCCACGCTGCTCAGAAGGATTATTTCTCTCGATGAATCTGCCCACTACGACCACCTCAAAGTTTCAACGATCGGAGTTTCATACAATTCTCATTTATGTACTCAGATCGCTGAAGGGGCATGAACATCTATATTTATGACATTTACGAGAGCTAAAAAGGGGTGTTCATTCAACATCAAAAGACAACTGAGACAACTATTACATTCCAAAGGGTAGCCCATCTGCACAAAAAGGGGGCTCACCACAAAGCAAGTTCATCAAGTAGCACCATCGGAGGGCTCGTTCTGAGCAGCTTTGGTAGGAGTTTGGGACGATCTCTTACCGGACTCCCACCCGATCACTGATGCTTACTCTGGATCTTCTCTTGGACTTGGGAGATAGAGTCCTTGAGCATGTCAGTGAACTCGACAGTGACCTCTTGCCTCACATCTTCGTTGGAGATTGGAGGAAGAGCGTTTTTCTCTAACTACACAATGCCAGCCAAGAGTTTGGCCTTCTCTCTTTTCCATTGCTCTTCGGACTCCTTCTGCACGGCAGATGATGAGGCAGTGCTTTCTTTAGCCTTCAGTACATCCTACTCAACTTGGGACCTGATGTCCCTTTTTTCCTCAGCTACTCCTCTAGCTCCTTGATTCGGGATTCAAATGTGGCTACCCACTGATGCTCGGTGGGCAATTGGGACTTAGCTCCCACGGTGACATAGCTCCATGCCGACTATAGATATCTGCGAGGAGTTAAGAATTAGTGTATCAGAGGTGCTATAACAAAGGAAGGAAACAAAAACCAGCCTTATATCTGCAATATACTATGAAATTAGCTAGTTTCTCACTATCAATTTTCCAGAGGACGTTCCTATTCCGAGGTAGGAAGGAATTCTCCACCAACTGGTCGGTCTCCCCACGATCTAAGAGGGCCGATTCCTCGTCTCAGACAGGGAAGTTGGGTTAATGACACTCCCCCTAGGACACTCCGAAGGATCAAATGGCCGCATGTTTAACAACAAAATCCACCCGTATTCTAGAGGGACGTGACCAGGCGGAACACGACTGCCCCAAGGCCAAGTGTCATGGGAACCATTTGACGATGGCTCCTGCTCCCTCGGCTCAGAAAGAAGGGGAGAGGTTTTGCTACCCCTCCCCTCATTAACGGCTGGCTCCAGCTTACGGTTTCATCTCTCCTACTCCTCTTCTCATGGCCCCCTCCTTTGGATACGGAAGCGACTCTCTTCGTCGGGACCGTAGGGCTTGGACCCATGGCCGAAGCCGAGACAAACAGGCCAGTGGTTAAGGGCACGTATGACCCGACCCCAGGCACTGACACTACAGGAGCTGAGACTAGCAGCGGCGATCTTGAAATCCTCTCGGATCATCCTCTCTCCTCCGAAGGACCTCGACTGCTATTGGATGGCGGACAAGGGGACGAGCTGCCACTTCTTCTATGACGTTGCTCTTGGAATATCTTCTGCAGCTCGGACGATACTTTTTCAAATTCTAGGCCAGCCATATCTGCAAAAGATGGACAAGAATTAATACAAGTAATCATTGAGGAAGCGTTGGGTCGACAAGCATTATCGGGACACCATAAAGTGGTCTTCATCAAACCATCATCCAACAAACGTTTAATTGACCTCTCTTCTCTTGGGCGATTCATCAAATGCTTGGCCACCCTAACTTCAGCCAGAGATAAATCAAACTCCTCAAGTGCTGAAGAATCAAGATTACCCCAGTGGGTAAGAAAGGGAGCTACACTCGGGAGTATAACAAAGATAAAGGCATTCTCCCAATCACAAGTGGGACGAGGAAGATTCGAAATGAGTCTCCTATTTTTTTCGTGCGATAATGTGATACCAAACACCTAGGGGATCATAAGTAAACTCGAAGAAATATTTAACCAGCGAAAGAGTGGGGTCTGTCCTGCTCAACAAGCAAAGCATGATAAAACCCACCATCGTGGCGATGTCGTGGGGTACTTGCTGACAAAGAGAGAGTCTAGCATGACCCAGAACCTCGATAACGAAAGGATTAAGGGAAAACGGAGGCCGAAATCGAAGTCTCTCAAGTATACCCCGACTTCTCTCCCCTTTGGAAAGCACACCCTCTCATTTGACTCAGGAATCCTGAGTCCATGAGAGGGAGAGAGATAGCTTGCATGGACCATATCAATCTGAGAGGGGGATATTACGGAAGCTAAATCAAAGACTTTTCTCGGGGCAAAAGGTGTTTCACCGTCGCAGCGAATGAAGCATTTTGACTCTAGCTCTTTGCCATTTCCCGGAACCAAAATAATCAGATGGGATTGGTGGCCACTTGGAGCCTTCGCAAGAGACGGCTCTTCATTTCTCAACTTTGCCATCTGCGATAGGAAATGCTACGAGGCAAACAAGTAGGCGAGGAGAAGACCTACCTCACAAAAGCGATCAAAGCAGAGGCAAAGTCCTTCAAAGACGAAGAAGGATTGGGCGCTTCATTTCCTCGTTCTTATTTATACTTGGGAACCCCACTCCTAATCGAGTTCCCGCCATTTGGGCCAGGATGCGTGTCGCCAGGAGACGCCAATTTTCTAACTACCACCCCGAACCTGAAGCCAAAGAAAACGGCTAGGGATCCTGTCACGCCCTGCTTTCCATTATACTTGAGAGCGAGGATGCGAGCGGGTCCGCATGTGCTTAAAGCAAAGAAGATGTACTTTTTTTCTTCCTTCTTTGACTTAAGCACAATAAGCATATGTGATTACAACATTTCAGGTCCTTGAATACAAACTCAGAATAATACAGATTATCATTTTTACAGAGTCAGTGTCCAGAATTATATGTACACAAATAAGGCCTAACATGGTCATTAGAAATAGTTACATCAAAAGAAATTACATTGAATGAGATTACAACGACGAATGTTAATTCTTTAGCGGTGTGCGGAAGCACGTCATTCTTCAGCAGTGAATCTTAGCGTCCGGATACTCCTGGTCAACCTACTCAGTCTCAAAGTATACTCCTCTGTCTATAACCTGACGTATATTTTACGAGATAGAAGACAAGGAAATATACGTCAGCGAGTGTCGCTCGACAAGATATAAAATGTTAGTAGAATTGACCCTTGGCAAGGTTTTCAAAAACAATTTTCATGGCAGTTAGAGCATTTACGAACAAATGAACAATTATAATTTGTAAGCAGTTCAAAAGAGATTTCATTAGCATGGCAGTTCTATTTATAGGGAGTAAGAAAAGATTTTAGATTAGCATCGCAGTTCTATTTTAAATGGAAGCAGTAGTAGTTCTATACCTTATACATGTTCAATATAGCATTTTCAGGATGTTCATGAGTGTGTGTAATTTAGTGTCTAAGGTTCACGTTGTTAGGCGGTAAACAAGTGAATCAACCTTCGCATGCCCTCGAAGGTGACCAGTTTACTTCCGACTTCTGCCTGCGAACCCAACCATACCCACGTGTACTTTTTGAACCACGAGCCAGAATCAACCAAACCGGCCCGCATGATTTATAATACTAAAACACGAGCCGAACTAGCCAAACCGGCCCACAAGATAGCCAAATCTTGGCATGCAATATCTATGATTAGCCAAATCGGCCTGCAATATCTATGGTTTTCGAGTAGTTCAAGCGATCCATACATGTCCAACATTGTTTTGCATTCCACATTGTTTAAGGCATTATCAATTAAAATGTCCCCACACATGCACACACAGGTTTTTATCTTGCAATACACAAAAAGGTAAACATGTGGAGTTTGGTGTCACATTAAATGAAACTGTATTTAAAACGTGGAGAAAATGTACACTTGCCTGATTGGAGTGATTTTAGGGTCCACAAGATTGTATGGAAGGCGTGAATATATCTGCGTTAACGGATTTATTAAATTAACCGTTCTTAAACCATTAAAATTAAATTACTACAATATATTATGCTTACTATATAATTGTATTATACTGTTACATTACAACTATTAGGTATATACTACATGATATTATATGAACATAGCTGTACTAAAATTATATATATTAAGCTAACTAACATATTATTACCAACGAACATAGCTGGACTAAACTAACATGTTATTAACAGTACATGTAATACCCTGCGTAGCTACTGCACAAGTACTAGAGGGGGTGTGTGAATAGTACTTTAAAATAATCAAGAGTATTATTCCTAATTATTGAGCAAACACAAACAACAATGCGGAATAACTACAAACAACAAGAATTAATCAATGCAAACATGCGATATAACGGGTTCGGATCCACCCAAGTCTCCCCGACTTGTTCCCGGTGATCCTACGTCCAACCATCCGGATCTCCTCCGGATAGTTGAGTTAGAACCCACTAATCCAAGCTTTGCACAATGAAATTCTTGTAGAAAAAAACCTCCACAAGACCAAATCATACACAAATGAAATGTGACTCCCACAAACCGGGATCACACACTTCTCTCACAACCGAGAGAACAACTTAATATCAATGTAAATGAAACAATGAAATACTTACCAACAAAATCATATGCCTTGAGTAAACTTACCAATTTTAGGGCAAGAAGGATTTTGAGGAAGATGAGATCACCAAACCCTAGCTCCACCAAGATGGACAGCAATAGATGGCTAGGGAGGAGTTGGTGAATTTGAATCAACCTCTTAGCTTGATAAGCTCACAATGGAGAGAATCTCTCTTGAGGAATTAGGGCTCAAGAAGTTGAGGGAGAGATTCTTGTGAGAAGAGATAGATTTGAAATAGAGTTGAATGGCTCCTCTTTGATTTCTCTAAACCTCTAGAATATCAGCCTTGATAGCCTTGAAGAAGCCCTTCAAGTATATATAGATTAGAGGAGGAGAGAAAGCAAAATTCAAAGCATTTAATGCTCCAACGGCTCTATTCTGAAGCAGCTTAATCGGTCTAAGAAGGATCACTGACCGATTAGTTTCTCAACTAGTCGGTCGGTGATTCTTCTTAGACCGACTAAGAGAATGACAGCCAAGAATATAGAATTCAGGTCGATAGAACTAGTCGGTCTAAGAAGACTTGCCAATCGAATAGTTTGACAACTAGTCGGTCGGTGAGTGTTCTTTGACCGACTAAGAGTTGAAATCAATAGGCTGTCTTCAAGGAGAACTAGTTGGTCTAAGAACAAATTCCAACCAATTAGTTCCTCAACTAGTCGGTCGATGATTGTTCTTTGACCGACTAACGATAAGCAGTAGCTCAGGCTGTGAAAATGAAAGACATAAATAGTCGGTCTAAGAAGGATTCCTAACCGACTAGTTTGACAACTAGTCGGTCGGTGAACCTTCTTGGACCGACTAATTGGTCAACATTGAATGAGCTGAATTAGAGTAGGATATCTAGTCGGTTCAGGAAGGATTGCCGACCGACTAGATTGCCATCTAGTCGGTTGGTTCTTCTTCTTGAACCAACTAAGATGCATAAGAAGCCGAGGGAAGAAGCGATAAGCTTCGGGAAAGATTCTAATGTCTTCTATGAAAATCCTAGCTCTAAGATATGAGCGTTATGAAGATTATAATGTAAGTCCTACTCAAGGCTTAACATTGTACGAAAGGAAGCTAGAAGGCTATAAATTAAACTTGACGAACCGTCTTCAAAGCTTCAATCCGAATCTTCTTGATTTCAATAATGCTCCTAGAGCTTCAACGAATCTTCAGGCACACGATCACGCGCTTTGAGAAGTTTTGAGACGTCGCTTTTGATGTACGTAGTATTTTGGCGACGATCTCCATAACTGCGCTCACAAAGAGTTAGTTCACGATATTTATGTTTGTTCATCATCAAAACCAAATCCGGGGAATCAATACTCAACATTCTCCCCCTTTTGGTGATGACAAACCAACATAAATAATAATCAATAATAATGAGTCGAAAGAAATTTACTTACTCCCCCTGCATTGATGACATGTTAGTTCCATATTCAATAATAATCATACACATCAAGCAGACGAGGAAAGTATAAAATATGAACTCAAGTATTGCAATTTAGGATCTAAGTCCATTTTTATATCTTAACTCCCCCTGAATCTAACATATCAAATTAGATTCATGGTAAATTGCTTTAAATTATCATTTAGCAAATCGTCATTATTAATTCTCTCCCCCTTTGGCATTAGCAAAAAGAGCGGGAGGAGATCAATGACAACCACAATGGCTAAAATAAAAGCACGAGAGTCTAAGAATACGACCACGGTCCAAATGACACCAAATTAAAATCACGAAGAAAATCAAAGCGTGCCAACGAGACCATAGTCGAAAAACGAAATCATCAAAACTCAAAACCAAATTCACGGATTGAGTTATGGAACATACTCTCCAATATCAACATTCATAACGAATTGAGTGCATGGAAAACAATTCTATGTTTTCATACAAACAAATCTATAAAATCAATATAATCGACGGGCGATGAAGTCAATATCAGAGACATAAATACAATGTGCACAAGTGACGAATGGCAACATGATGCACACATCATACAACACCAAAGGACACAACATCGATCGAAAAGGATCACGAAGATTAAGCATTCCAAATCTAAGTGAAGTGTGCGATGTGAGGTGACAAGGTGATTAAAACAATATAAATATCATATATCTATATCACGCAAAATTGTTATGCCAAAGAAAGATAATAACTTCATAAAACTTATGGCATAAACAAATCAAGTACTAGCATGCATTCCAACAGAGATACTCACTAAATGAGTCAATAATAAGCATGGAATGCCATGAGCATGAGAAAGAAAAGTACATAATCATAAGCTCAAAACTAGCATCAAGATATGCATGAGATAGTCTAAAACATAAAGAGACATCTACATGCATTCAATATACATGGATGCCATATGTAAGAATATACTTACAACAATAAGCTCCCCCTACTTTGGTGCACCACTTAAGCACCATCAACTCCATTTGAATGAAAGTCTTTGCAAATCAAGGAGTTGGTAGGGTTAGTATCCAATGAAAGTCTTGGAGCTAAATTTTGATTTGATGCTCCTTCTCTTATTCTTGAGTACCTGAAGATAAAAGTATCCTTCCATGGTAACCAAGGGCATTGGGTCCTAAAAGATTAGACCTTTGGAAGCCAAGTCCAATTGGACTTAGACTTCCCAACAAAATCATCATTGTGCACGACATTCTTAAAATAGGAATTCATGTAAGCATGTTTTTCTTGCATGTTAGTGTTCTTCGGGCCCCAAATAATGAATGACTTGGGAGCCCTATTCCTATTGGGAGCATGCATATGTGGTTGATTTCTACGTGATGCATGTGGCCTACGAGGAAGTGGCCTAGGATATGCATGACATGGATAAGCATATGGCACATGATGAAATGGTGCATGATGATAATTGTTCATATGATAATGTGGATGAACATATGCATGTGGAGGAACACGTGCATGAGTGTGTCTCACATGGTGTGCACGTGCTCGTGGGTGTGGAGCATAAAAATCATCATACGTGCGAACATGTGGGGTAAGATGTGTGTTCCTATGTGGCATAGCATTGGTGTACATAAATGCATGACCCTTCTTTGGAGGTCTACCCAAAGTGGGTTTCTTTCCAAACGAGGGTGTGTACGAAGTGGAAGCACCATTGGTAGATGAACTACCCATGGGGTGTTTACTCCCAATAGTTGAGGCATCAGAAGTTGGCCTAACAAAGGTCGTGGCCGATTTGGATGAGTCTCCCATCTTACACCCCAAGCCAATGTGATGATTGGCCAGAAGTAAGTCATGTAGGATATTATCCAAATGGCCCTTACCTTTATTGAATTTATTAATTCGGCCTAATGTGTACTCATACTTCTCGGTGAGAGAAGCATAAAAGCATCCAAGGTGGACACTTGCGATGTGAGTACATAAACACGAGACTTGAGATTCTCATTCTCAATACTCAAGGTCGAGTTTCGAGAAATCCAATCCGCTATCTCGTGTTCATCCGAATTCTCAATATGAACATGCTCAAGTTGAGATTTGAGATTTACGATCTCATTTCTCAACCCTCCAACAATGGTGTCGTTGTTGATCATGATAGGCTTAGGTGAGGTTTGGAGACTAGTTAGTAGGGCTGTTGACGAACAGAACGTTCGACGAACTACTCGTGAACAAGCTCGGTACATGTTCGTTTACGTTCGTTTAGGAAGCTTAATGAACAAGCTTGAACAGATTTTTAGAGCTCGGTTAGTAAACAAACAGAGCTTAAACATAACTGTGTTCGTTCATTTATGTTCACGAATAAGCTTGTTAAGTGTTCGTGAACAAGCTCGTTAAGTGATGTTCATGAACAAGCTCGTTAAGTGTTCGTGAATGAACATATACCGAAAATAGTAAATTTAGACAAATACTATATTTTTTTATTATGTCTGGAATGGATGCTTGTAATGGGATCTATAGAGCTATTATACTGGATTTATTTGTTTTTGTCCTGCAAATATTTAATCTTTTTATTTAATTGATTTAGTCATTGGCAATTATGTTTAAATATTATTATTCCCAATTAAAAAATTGACGTTCGTTTGTTTGATTGAAAATCTGTTCATGAACAAAAATGATTGTGTGTTCACGAACATGTTCTTGAACATGTTCACGAACAAGCTCGATAAGTCTTGTTAACGAACAGAACGTTCGATTAACTACTCGTGAACAAGCTCGGTAAATGTTCGTTTACGTTCATTTACGTTCGTTCGGTAAGCTTAACGAACAAGCTTGAACAGGTTTTTAGAGCTCGGTTAGTAAACGAATAGAGCTTGAACATGAATTTTGTTCATGAACAAAACCAAGCTCCCTGTTCAAGCTCGTTCAAGCTCGTTCGTCAACAGCCCTACTAGTTAGCTCATCTTTAATCTTAATATATCTACTAGCCAATTTAGAAAACTTAGACCAAAGTTGTTCGTTAGCTAATCTAAGTTCATCCATAGTTACCTCATCGCCTTCACCTCGCTTTCATCGGAGGAAGTGTCTTGATCATGTTCCTATCTAGCCATGAAGCACATGTTTGCTTTCTCCACTTGTTCATCATCCGGCTCTCCACTTGAGGAGTCCTCTTCGGAGTCGGTGAATGAGCCAACAAGTCCTTTCTTGTACCCTTTCTTGTACTTTCTCGACTTGTCGTACTTGGGTGCCTTCCACTTATCATTGTGTTTGTTGAGATGACAATCCGGCTTGATGTGTCCTGCCTTGTTGCATTTATAACACACATGAGCGGAGGCATTAGTCGAACTAAATTTAGATTTATTCCTAAACTTACCTTTTTGGAAGAATCGGTTGAACTTCTTTGCCAACTCGGCCAAAGCTTCTATGTCCAACTCGTCTTCCGATTCTTCATCATCGGTAGATGTAGATGGAGCAGCCTTGAACGCAATCGTCTTTTTCTTTGGCACGTCTTGCTCAAAGTATGACTTCATCTTTTCATGCATCTTGATCTTACTGTCCTTGCGTACCTCATAAGACAACAAGGTACCCATTAGTTGTATGACGGTATATTTATTCATATCGTTACCTTCCTCGATGGCGAAGGTACGCTTTTCCCAACAAGAACGAAGTCCGTCAATAATCTTCACGACTTTCTCCTTTTGGGTATAGTTCCTCCCAAGAGCTTCCAATTCGTTGGATATGTCCACGAAGCGAGCATAGTACTCCTTCATACTTTCACCCTGTTCCATGTGAAATAATTCGAACTCTTTGTTAGCAACAATGAGTTTAGAGTCTTTTACCGTACTCGTTCCTTCGTGCAAGATGAGGAGTTGGTTCCAAATTTAATATGCACTCTTACATGTGCATATCTTGTTGAAGTCTTCGGGCTCCAATACACATTGCAAGGCATTCATTGCCATGGCATTGTTCACCTCCGCGGCGACCTCCGCGGTAGTCCACTTGGCGAAGTCTGGTTCGGTGGGCTCGACATACTCCGTCAATGTGGCTCTCCATAGTGAAGTGCTCCAGAGGAACGTTTCCATCCGGCATTTCCAGTACCCATAATTAGTACCGTTGAAGAAGGGAGGCCTAGTTGAGGAGTGTCCTTCAATCATCGAAGAAGCTCCTTCACGATTCTTGAAGACGATGTAGTCGTTGTTTGTCATAGCTATGAACTTGGCTCTGATACCAAATGTAATGCCCTGCGTAGCTACTGCACAAGTACTAGAGGGGGGTGAATAGTACTTTAAAATAATCAAGAGTATTATTCCTAATTATTGAGCAAACACAAACAACAATGCGGAATAACTACAAACAACAAGAATTAATCAATGCAAACATGTGATATAACGGGTTCGGATCCACCCAAGTCTCCCCGACTTGTTCCCGGTGATCCTACGTCCAACCACCCGGATCCCCTCCGGATAGTTGAGTTAGAAACCACTAACCCAAGCTTTGCACTATGAAATTCTTGTAGAAAAAACCTCCACAAGACCAAATCATACACAAATGAAATGTGACTCCCACAAACCGGGATCGTACACTTCTCTCACAACCGAGAGAACAACTTAATATCAATGTAAATGAAACAATGAAATACTTACCAACAAAATCCTATGCCTTGAGTAAACTTACCAACTTTAGGGCAAGAAGGATTTTGAGGAAGATGAGATCACCAAACCCTAGCTCCACCAAGATGGACAACAATAGATGGCTAGGGAGGAGTTGGTGACTTTGAATCAAGCTCTTAGCTTGAGAATCTCACAATGGAGAGAATCTCTCTTGAGGAATTAGGGCTCAAGAAGTTGAGGGAGAGATTCTTGTGAGAAGAGAGAGCTTTGAAATAGAGTTGAATGGCTCCTCTTTGATTTCTCTAAACCTCTAGAATATCAGCCTTGATAGCCTTGAAGAAGCCCTTCAAGTATATATAGATTAGAGGAGGAGAGAGAGCAAAATTCAAAGCATTTAATGCTCCAACGGCTCTATTCTGAAGCAGCTTAATCGGTCTAAGAAGGATCACTGACCGATTAGTTTCTCAACTAGTCGGTCGGTGATTCTTCTTAGACCGACTAAGAGAATGACAGCCAAGAATATAGAATTCAGGTCGATAGAACTAGTCGGTCTAAGAAGACTTGCCAATCGAATAGTTTGACAACTAGTCGGTCGGTGAGTGTTCTTTGACCGACTAAGAGTTGAAATCAATAGGCTGTCTTCAAGGAGAACTAGTTGGTCTAAGAACAAATTCCAACCAATTAGTTCCTCAACTAGTCGGTCGATGATTGTTCTTTGACCGACTAACGATAAGCAGTAGCTCAGGCTGTGAAAATGAAAGACATAAATAGTCGGTCTAAGAAGGATTCCTAACCGACTAGTTTGACAACTAGTCGGTCGGTGAACCTTCTTGGACCGACTAATTGGTCAATATTGAATGAGCTGAATTAGAGTAGGATATCTAGTCGGTTCAGGAAGGATTGCCGACCGACTAGATTGCCATCTAGTCGGTTGGTTCTTCTTCTTGAACCAACTAAGATGCATAAGAAGCCGAGGGAAGAAGCGATAAGCTTCGGGAAAGATTCTAATGGCTTCTATGACAATCCTAGCTCTAAGATATGAGCGTTATGAAGATTATAATGTAAGTCCTACTCAAGGCTTAACATTGTACGAAAGGAAGCTAGAAGGCTATAAATTAAACTTGACGAACCGTCTTCAAAGCTTCAATCTGAATCTTCTTGATTTCAATAATGCTCCTAGAGCTTCAACGAATCTTCAGGCACACGATCACGCGCTTTGAGAAGTTTTGAGACGTCGCTTTTGATGTACGTAGTATTTTGGCGACGATCTCCATAACTGCGCTCACAAAGAGTTAGTTCACGATATTTATGTTTGTTCATCATCAAAACCAAATCCGGGGAATCAATACTCAACATTCTCCCCCTTTTGGTGATGACAAACCAACATAAATAATAATCAATAATAATGAGTCGAAAGAAATTTACTTACTCCCCCTGCATTGATGACACGTTAGTTCCATATTCAATAATAATCATACACATCAAGCAGACGAGGAAAGTATAAAATATGAACTCAAGTATTGCAATTTAGGATCTAAGTCCATTTTTATATCTTAACTCCCCCTGAATCTAACATATCAAATTAGATTCATGGTAAATTGCTTTAAATTATCATTTAGCAAATCGTCATTATTAATTCTCTCCCCCTTTGGCATTAGCAAAAAGAGCGGATCGGATCATGAAAAAAAAAAAAAAGAGAGAGGGATGAGAGATTTTTAAAACCAGCTAGGGAGGAAGTTGCATGCATAACAAACAGATGCCCATGTTTTTAAGGTCATGTAATTCCATGGTAAGTCTTTTTGTAAATAACCTTCCCCAGGCTCGCATTCGTGTCCTTTTCCGTCAACAAGTCTTTTTTAGTAAGACAACTTTTCGGGCCTTTGTTTTTTTGGCTGGCCCGTTACGTGAACAAGTCTTTTGTTTAAACTTTTCGGCCCTTTTTCGTCACCACGTCCTTTGTGAACTTTTTGCGGGCCTTTTTCGTCAACAGGTCTTTTCTCTTTCACTGTGCGGGCCCCACGCGGCCTTGGTTTATCTTCTGCGTATAAAATACTCCGCACGTGGTCGCATGAGTTCCCTAAACAGTAGTTTTTTACTTCGTGGGACCCACCCACAGCCGGTCGCCAACGTGCACCTCGGGGCTGACAAATGAAGCCCTGCAATCGATCTAAAAGCTAACCTGCGCTTGTTAGTTATGAATGGAAATCAAGTCTTGAACCATAAGGTCTGTGGGAGGGGGGGTTTTTTTTTGATTCACAGAGCAGAAAACATGGGTCGTGGAATATGGGTATACTCGTCATGATCGCTAAACTCCGAACACGAAGAAGTCTTGTATCTATCGGAACCCTAAAAGCTGAAAATTAAAGAAAATTAAAAAGGGATATGGGATAGTGCGATTCGAACTCGGGCATCCACCGAGACAACCGGATGATTCAACGGCTAGGACGAGCACAGGAGCTCAAGGTCTTGGGTTTTTCTACAAAATAAAATAGGTTTTTTTTTAAAAGGTGGTGCAATGAATAACTCAGAATGGTATTTTACTCAAAAAGGAACCCACTTATTTACATGTTTGCCACCGCCAAAGTTTTTTGCGTTTTAACCCTCGCACTTTGCACTTTTGCCCCCCATACCGGCACTCACACCCACATTTTTTACTTCTTTTTGGTTCCGCGCATTTACCGCATCCTCTTCGTAGAGGTTTTTTGCTCTATGAACTGTGTGCACATGTTATTTCTAGTACTAATTTAGCGAATGGCTCTTGGACTATTTTTATTTTTTTAATTACTATTGCTATGAATAAAGAACCATAGTCTGTTTATATTTCAAACTTGAGATCTTCTATTGTTATCATCATTTAGTTCTTAGTTTAAAGATGATTGTCGTATCCTTTTTTAAAAGTTCTCTCCATGTAACTATGCAACCCTATAATTTCTTTATGACATTTATGTCAGCATACATAAGATAAAATTTATTCAAAACTTACATAGAGTTTAAAATTTTTTAATCAACACATCATTCAGAATGGGTGAAAAAGTGGTACCCTGCTAGCGAACACGAGCAATGTGACAAACATTGCCTCTTGTAACTCTCCTGTTTCGGGTGTGAGAATATCATGCCATACACTTCGATTACCTCATGGTGCATTACGGGTACACCATAGGCCTCTCCAACTCTACCAACTCTTCATGCCGGTTGTCGAGAGTGCGAGTGAGATCCATATCCAGTCTAGTCTAGTCCGTATGTGTACATTCTATCTGGTTTTCCCCCAACCCCATGTCTAGAATACTCACCCACCTCGGGACAGACTGAGATATTCAAGGTTTACATTCATGTACCGCTAACATCATTTCACGTCATCTATCAACACAACCATGTTGTAATTTTCACAACCCCATTGTATTTCATGAGATTTTTCGTGCTTAAGGAAATGACTTAATATCCACATAGACTAGAATATCCTCATTATAGAGGTCTTACATGCATATGGAAAGTTGCAAGATCCCAAAACATGGCATGTAGATTAATTAGAACGTGGTATGAAAATGAACATACTATGGGCATTGTGATGCAACATAATTTAGCGTTCAAGCGTGGTGAAATGATAGCCAACATAATCTAGCCATGAACCTCAAAACATAGAGCATAAGAATTTGCTATCATAACCATAGGCCTACTAACATAACTAAATGAAGCATGGCAAACATGGCATTAGAAGCATATGGCATTAGCATATTAGCATACTAGTTTTAAGAAGAACATTAGCACATTCATATGAACATAGCAACCATACTAGCACAGCTTGAACATGGCATGAGACTACAATTTTTCTTACTAACAATTTAAGGACATTAGCATATTCATATGAACATAGAAACAATACTAGCATAGCTTGAACATGGCATGCATGAGAATACAATTTTTCTTACAAAAAATTTAAGAACATTAGCATATTCATATGAACATAGAAACTGTTAATGCCAAAAATCACAGAGACAGTTGTCTAGCTGACGTGGATCCTTCATACTGAGTTGGAGCCTCGTCAGCGAGTTGAGTGGGACCCTATGTTGGTAGAACCATGGTCGGTTGATGGACATTGATTGACTTGCGGTGCTCGATCGACCCTCGAGCGGCTTGTAAGTCGATAGATCGAGGATGTGAAGTTCTGGAGCGACCCTCACAGGAGATCGAGACTCAGCGATCTACACCACAAAGAAACGTCATGGGGATCGGATCTGGGTCCCGACCCAAATCCCCTCCAATGCTTAAGTTAGTACGAGAACTTAAGGAAGAGAGTTAGCTTGGAACAGCTGAAATTGACCCACAGAGGTTCGTCTCAGATCTGGCGTCGCAAGCTCTTTAGTGGTAGAAATATATGCAGATAGAATAGAGTCTATGTATTAGATCTCCTACTTTGGGGATTGGAACCATTTTGGGATTTATAGACCTCCTGGGTCCTTTCAGTGACGTTGGGGAGATCATAACGGTCACCTATTATAGTGCCATGATCTTCCCTCTTTAATAGGAGCGAACGTTGCCCACGTTCCCGCTATTTATTAGGCCGCCTTCAATCCCACGTTCGAGTGATGCGAGTGCAACGGGCGACTGGCTGGTGGGCTTTGACCGAGTCGATATCAGGCTTCTCTTGTGGGCCTTAACCTCCATCGGTCGATTCGTCTCGAGTGTCGGCCCAATGATTCAACAATGGCCCCCCGTTGCACGGCCTCAAAGGGTCTGTCTGTTGAAGTCAAGCGACGTTGTGGGAGATGTGATGTGGACGTGGTGAGTTAACTACTTATCGGTTCTCGGGTAGCGGGACTATGCGAACTCTTAGCATGCGGGATATCATGGTTTATGGCTAGACTATGGTTATAATAAAAGTATTTAGAGAATAATGGCTATCATACGCCATATGAGGCCTTGCCTCATATTCCCTCTCACATAAAGCAACCAAGTACAACCAAGTACAAGCCCATGTGGGCTTGTACTTGATTGCTTTATGTGAGAGGGAATATGAGGCAAGGCCTCATATGACGTATGATACCCATTAATCCCAAGTATAGGATCCGCATGTTACATAACTGATTATAATTGTTATAATCAAATCTAATCATTAGATTATGGTTATAATACAAGTATTTAACAATAACCAACGTGTTGCATGTTTGTCTTTTGTGGTAAGTGGAGTGGATGCACCTCAACGTCAACCGTCATGGGTGGACCATCGCATGCACAGAGACAGAGCATAGCATGATTCTTTGGACGTGTACGTGACTTTTGAGCATAGCATGATTCTTGTGGTAAGTGTAATTAATTATTTTGTTTTTGTTTTTGTTGGTTTCGAAGTGCCAACTTGCGTGATGCAATTCTTAAATTGCTACATGCGAGAATGATGCATACGCTACAAATTAATTATGCACCTTGATGAAACAAGATGCGCTGATGATTTGTGTTTTTATAAAGCCAGCGTCTCTGTAATGTACTTCATATGCAATTGTTTATGTAGACAGTCTGATGATAGCAAGATGGATGTTTGTATGTTATTTCTTACTTGGACTCAATTATTGGTAGCCTATGTATTTCCTATTTTTTTTTTTTGTATCGTGTCTAATCATTCATAAGTTGAAGTGAGCATCTTATGGTGTCGACCAGTACCAGGTTTCTACACATGAATGCATACAATACACGAAAAAGAAGCCAGTGACCCATGAAAGGGTTCTTACTTACGTTAAAAGATAAGAAATGCCAACAAGCAATTGCTCAGATGTCATTCTCTCCCCCGCGCGGATATAGAAATGCGTTCTGAAATTTTACCAGGAAGTGAAACAAAGACAATGGAGGCATTTATGGGTTGATGAATGTGTGTGGGTGGTGTGGGGACTGGCTTCTTCGTAGCTTATGTACAGTTATTGCACCAACATTTCTTCTTCCTGATACAGTCTATTTACTATGGTTAGCTGAAAGAGACGCAAATCGGCAAGATCGGTGGAGATCTTTGGCTGCTGTTCTGAGAGGGATGGGCATTTTGAAAAAAAATGATTGCATGGGGCATGGGGCAAGATACATTGCATCCATGTTCAAAAAAGAATTAAAGTTCGCTCATTTAAATACAATAGCAAACTACGATCTCTAAATACACAATGCATCATCAAGTTTGTGAATATTATTGTCATCTTGCTACGGCCTCGAGGTTCTCCCTCATGTATCCCCTCGTTACAAAACAAATCATACGATTTCCAAATGGGTGTTGCAACTATAAACCAAAAATAAAAACAGTAAGTAAATCATACGTGCATGCATGCATGCTAACATGACATGCATATATGCATGCATGCATGCAATATAGTCCACGGTTATACATGACTGCAACATTGTTGACAGATGAAATCGTCGAACAGTGAGGTGGAGCTAACGAGGGCGTCTCTGGTGACGTGGACCTTCGTCGGCTGTGGAGTGGGACCCGCGGTGGCTGAAACCCGGGCAAGGGAGAGTCAAGACCGAGCTATCTGGGTGAAGCCTGACCGAACTCGAAGCGGTTCCGAGTGATTTGCCGAACTATCTGCAGCACAGACAATCGTCAGTGGGGGTCGGATCTGGGTTCCAACCCAAGTCCCCTCCGATGCTTAAGTCAGTATGGGACTTAACTAGGCTCGGGGCAGTGAAGGCTGACCTAAAAGGAGGTCGACTTGCGTCTGTCCCACCGAGCGTTAGAGGAAGAAGTACATAAGTGGAAAGTAAGGAGATATGTAGTCAAAGTACCTAATGCTCAGTACCTCTGGAGTGTGAACTCTTTTCTCGATGTCCTCTCATCTATTTCTAGATGACGATTTTGATGGAAATTGGATTCCACTCCCAAGTGGTTTTGATGATGAGCACACCAAATGAAGTTAGTGTACTAACTACACTACAATTAAGTGTGCAGATTATACGATAAATGAAAAGCTGTATACAAACTCTGAAGAAGCACAATCTACACTCACTTAGCAAAGACAAGGACAACACTTCTAGCTCGATGATGAAGCTCACGCTCAAATAAAATAAGAAGCTCAAGAGAAGCTCGTATCTACATCTCATCTGATCAAGCTTCGGGAGAACGTGTCCTAAGTCTACAGTGTGTGAGTTCCGTCTTTCTTAGGGTTATGTTAAAGCCAAAAGTATAAATAAGACACACACACACATGATTTCGAAGTTAAATATTTTAAATACTTTTAAAATCACCCTTCAGGAAGAACTCACCCTCAAATCTGGCTTTGAAGGTAGCCCAAGCTATCGGCTCCACCAACAACTTCTCTTCCGCATCCCACCAATTCCTGGCATTATCCTTGAGCTGCCTCTTCGCCAAATCAACCCATCCAGCCGGGGTGATCTTGGCCATCTTCAGGTTGTCCTCGATGTTCCGAATCCACTCATCGGCAGCCAGAGGACCCTCAGAACCATCAAAATATGCGGGACCCAGCTCCCGGAATTGCTTCGCTCCCGGCTCAGAGCGAGGGGCATCCGGAAGAGCCCGGGCAGCTCGACCAAGTGGAGCATTCTGGACTTGCAAAAGCACGCCCTGCCGCACTTGCATCATCTGCAACATCATCCGTATCATCTCACCGCTGGTGGGTTCCCGCTCAGGCTCCTCATCATGAGGGAGCGCACCACTGCCCCCACCACGGGTGAAACGCCTTCCTGCCATCTAGTGACACGGAAAACAAATCAGATTAGACTCATAGCTTATGACTCGGACGTCGAACTTAATTTATTGGACATTCTAATATTATTATCGCTATTCCAAAAATCGCAGTTACAGAAGGGGACCTGCATGGGCCACCACTAAAACCTGTCACGACCCGCTTCCCTAAAATGGAGGCGAGTAACGTGAAAAGGTCCGCACGAGAGTGGAGCTGTGAAGCCCCAAACCCGATAAGCGTCCACAATACAAAAACAGGTCACTGTAACCACAACAGAATAGCAATAATAACACAAGGAGAGACTGAAATAAAATTCACATCTCACAAATATTGTCCAGCATCACAAATAAGTTCAACATCCAGAAAAGCCACCAGGCTAAAAGAAAAGAGTCTAAAGGCCCAGAACAAGGCCAACAAAAGAAACGACAACAACAAAGCAAAGTATAGGTGCCACGCACCGATAACAAAACAACTGTCTAACAAAAGTAAAACACACGAAGACACTAGGACTGGTCCCCAGTGTCCACGTACTCCCCGTCAAACACAAGCTCAGGCTCGGCGTCAGCGAACACCTCGTCCTCAACGAGGTACTCGGGCTCGGGATCTAACATGTGTCACCCAAAAGAGTAAAGGGGCACATGTCAGCAAGTCTAAAAGACTTGGGCAAGGAAACTGAAAGTAAGGCAACTAGCAACCTAGCAGTTTAGTATGCATGACATGGCAGTTATAACATGAGTGCACAATTTAAAACATGGCAAGACAGTTTGTACAAGAGAACAATCATCGGGACAAGACAAGACAAGACAAGACAAGAGTAGCCACGCTACTATCAATCTCAATCAATTCACATTGTTGGTGTTTACGCCCTTCGCTGAATGGTAAACATTCAGACCGATCGGCACTAAACACGATTCACATTTCACGGTTGTTTTTGTAGATGTTTGCGCCCTTCGCTGAATGGCTAGCATGTCAGTCCGATCGGCCCCAAACACTACCCCACCCCAAAGAGTTTACGCCTTACAACTGCAGTTGTTGATCAAACAGACTCCCAGTTGAATGGCCGCTTAACCCTCACCCCATCCCGCGCTAAACAAGCCAGGGTCCCTGAACATGAGCCCAGCAAGTGAGCCAGGGTTGCCCCGCACGGGAGCTTGTTTCTTAGTTCACAATTCAATATCGAGCGTTGGGGTTTCCAACTACAGGGCTTGCTTCTGGAACACGAGCCAGGTAACACAAGTAGTGTAGCAAAGCTACGCAATCACGGGATCACCAAAACAATGCAATGACATGACATTTAATTTGCGTACCGTTAATGGAAAGTAAACATGACATGGTATTTGTGCAACATGCTAAATGTCGGAATTAGCTTCGTTGTCAAGCTAATTCCCCAATTTGCGCCTAGGCGAGTATCATTTCGTCGCCTAGCCTCTTTTACGCATATAACAAGAAAATGGCCTAAAACATGGCCTAAACCCTAAGTGGCAAGTTTCACTTGCCTAGCACCGGGGATGACGATCAACCTCGGCACACGGATGCTATCTACGAGGAAATCGCTGTTTAGGGGGAAACAAACACCAAACACATGAAATTAATTAGGGTTTCACCAAAATTATAAATAAGTTATAAAAACAACGGTAGATCGATTTCTTACCGAGAGGAGACGGAAGGAACACTCCGGGGAACCCTAGGATCAGATCTGGAAGCGAATGGAGAAGTTTGGGGAAACTAGGGTTTTGGGGGATTTGGGGATTTTGATGGGTTTTGATGGAGATTTGGGGAAGATGAGGGGTAGATGGAGTGAATGGATGGATTGGATGATGATTCTAGGGCTTGGAATGGAGAAATGGAGCTTGGAGGAAGATGTGGGCTGAAGGGGGAAGTTTTTAGGGTTTTGGGTCGTGTTGGAGAAGAAGAAGTCGAATGGGTTGGGTTTAAATAGGCTAGGCTGGCGGTTGCCCAGAAATTAGGGTTTTAACACTGGTTAGTCGGTCAAAGAGCAACCACTGACCGACTAGTTTGGCAACTAGTCGGTCGGTCGACCAACGCAGACCGACTAAGTGTAAACAGTAACTCCTGAACGAAAATAGGATTCTAGAGTTAGTCGGTCCATGAACAAATACTGACCGACTAGTTTGGCATCTAGTCGGTCGATGAACGTTCTTAGACCGACTAAGAGTGAACAGTAACTGATACAAAAATAATATGATGAGTTAGTCGGTTCAAGAAGCATTGCTGACCGACTAGTTTGCAACCTAGTCGGTCAACCAACGTTCTTAGACCGACTAACGATAAACAGTAACTCCTGAGAAATTTAGAAAGCTAACTAGTCGGTCCAAGAAGGATTGCCGATCGACTGGATCGTCATCTAGTCGGTCGGTGGCCCTTCTTACACCAGCTAATGAGCACAGAAAAGTACCGATACGGAGCGCGGGGCGCCGGGATCGATTCCTAAGACTCCTAGGCTTGATCTAATAGTTAGATACGACCGTTATGAAGTCCGTCACGAGCGACACACTTCGAAATCGACAATCCTAAGGAAGAAGCGAGAAAATACGACGAATCGATCGAAAATGAAATCTACGGAGACGAAAACCACACAAGAGGAGAAAATCCACCAAAACATATATTATATAATATTAAATCCAGATACAAGAAAAGCAGTCGTTACATCCTCCCCAACTTAAGAAAAATTCCGTCCTCGGAATTTCCAAAAACTCACGAGTCCGGAAACAAAAGTGGGAAACGCTCTCGCATCTCATCCTCATTCTCCCAAGTAGACTCTCCAGGTGAACCGTGTCGCCACATCACCCTCACAAGATTGACAATCTTGTTCCGAAGCGATTTCTGACGTCTGTCCAGGATCTGCACTGGATGCTGGTCATACGTCATATCGGGGCGAACGGTAATCTCCGAAAAATCCACCGCATGAGACGGATCGCTAATGTATCGACGAAGCTGCGACACATGGAAAACATTGTGAACTCCTTCCAAAGATGGCGGCAAGGCCAAGCGATACGCTACCTCGCCAACCCTCTCCAAAACGTCAAATGGTCCAATGTATCGCGGGCTCAACTTCCCACGCTTCCCAAAACGAATCGTACCACGATTCGGGGAAATCTTCAAGAACACATGGTCGCCCGGCTGAAACTCCAAAGGACGACGTTTAGCATCCGCCCAATGCTTAAAACGGTCCTGAGCAATTCTCAACCTCTCCCGAATATTCCTGACGATATCCACGGCCTCCACGATCATCTCAGGTCCCAACAACTCCCGATCACCAACGTCATCCCAACTCAATGGCGATCGACATTTCCTCCCATAAAGGGCGGCGAATGGCGCCATGCCAATACTCGCCTGGAAGCTGTTGTTGTAGGAAAAATCCACCAAATGTAGATGGTCCTCCCACGAACCCTTGAAATCCAACATGCACGCCCTCAGCATGTCTTCCAAAATCTGAATCGTCCTCTCGGACTGGCCATCCGTCTGCGGATGGTACGCCGTGCTGAAACTCAGACGCGTACCCAAGCTCTTCTGCAAACTCTGCCAAAACTGAGATGTGAACCTCGTGTCTCTGTCAGACACGATACTCACGGGGACTCCATGAAGTCGCACAACCTCCTGCACGATTCACGTTACATCACTATCCAAACTAGGAAAAGGAAATAAAAACGGAGAGTAAAAGAATTTTACCTCCATATATCTCCTCGCTAGCGCCTCAGTGGACTGTCCCACTCGGAACGGAATAAAATGCGCAGATTTGGTCAATCGATCTACGATCAACCAAATCGCGTCATTCTGCTTCGGACTCCGAGGTAGTCCAGTCACGAAATCCATAGTGATGTGCTGCCACTTCCACTCCGGAATCGGAAGCGGTTGTAGCAACCCGGCCGAACGCTGATGCTCCGCCTTCACTTGCTGGCAAACCAAGCACTTGGCTACACTCCGAGCCACGCTCCTCTTCATACCATGCCACCAATAATTCAGACGAAGATCCTGGTACATCTTGGTGCCACCAGGATGCACAGAATACGGCGAACTGTGGGCCTCCACCATCAGCTCCTCTCTGATATCCCCAGCTGGCACACACAACCTGGCTCCAAACCTCAGCGAGCCATCCTCATGAATCAAGAAGTCAGTCCGCAGACCGGCTTCCACCATCTCCCGAATCCTCACCAGCTTCGGATCCTCAGCCTGGCCAGCCTTAATCCGATCCACGATCGTCGACTGTACCTGCATGTACATCAACGAAGAAGCCTCTCCAGGAAGAACAATCTCCACGCCAGACTCGCAAAAATCCTGCTGCAATCTCCACTGCGAGGTCAAAATCATCACCGCTGGCAGCCTACTCAAAGCATCCGGAACCACATTCACCTTGCCAGGGTGATACTACAAATCAATATCATAATCCGCCATAACCTCCAACCATCGATGCTGTCGCATGTTGAGCTCCTTCTGAGTGAAAATATACTTCAAGCTTTTGTGATCGGTGAAAATCTTCACTTTCTCACTCAGCAGGAAGTGCCTCCAAATCTTAAGAGCAAACACAACGGCAGCCAACTCCAAATCATGCGTCGGATAATTCTTCTCATGAACCTTAAGCTGACGAGACGCATACGCCACAACGTGCCCGTGCTGATGCAACACACAACCGAGACCCTTGCCAGAAGCATCGCAAAAGATCTTAAATCCACCGCTGCGATCAGGCACAACAAGAATAGGGGCACTCGTCAACCTCTCCTTCAGAATACCAAAAGCACTCTCACAATCACCCGACCAAGCAAAAGCAACATCCTTCCGCGTCAACCTGGTCATCGGCTCAGCAATACGAGAAAAGTCCTTAATGAATCGCCGATAATAACCAGCAAGTCCGAGAAAACTCCGAATCTCAGACGCAGACGACGGAACAGGCCACTCCCTGATGGCCCGAATCTTCTCGGGATCCACCGAAATACCATCTCCAGTCACCACATGCCCGAGAAAAGCAACTCGATCCAGCCAAAACTCGCACTTCGAAAACTTAGCATACAAACGATGCTTCCTCAAAATCTCCAACACCGTCCTTAAGTGCGAGGCATGCTCTTCTTCCGACTTCGAATAGATCAGAATGTCGTCAATAAAGATAACGACAAACTTATCCAAAAAGTCGTAGAAAATCAGGTTCATCAGATTCATGAAAACTGCGGGCGCGTTAGTTACGCCGAAAGGCATAACCACGAACTCATAGTGTCCATACTTCGTCCTGAACGCTGTCTTCGGAACATCACCCTTCTTCACCTTCAACTGATGGTAACCACTCCTCAAATCCAATTTAGAAAACACCCTCGAACCTCCAAGCTGATCAAAAATATCATCGATGCGAGGCAACGGGTATTTATTCTTAATGGTCACCGCATTCAACTCCCGATAGTCCACGCACATGCGACGCGAACCATCCTTCTTCTTAACCAGCAACACCGGTGCTCCCCACGGAGACACACTAGGATTAATATAACCCTTCTGCAAAAGCTCATCCAACTGTTTCCGCAACTCTTCCAACTCTGCAGGTGCCATACGATACGGCGCCTTCGAAATCGGCTGCGCACCTGGAACAAGATCGATAGAAAATTCCAAAGCTCGATCAGGCGGCAAACCAGACATCTCCTCGGGGAAGACGTCGCCAAAATCACGCACCACAGCTGGCCACTCCAGTTCCATCTGCATAGCCACAGCCTCCACCGGCCTGGCCCGAAATCTGACAGGACCAAGCGAACTGCTACCACGACTGAACTCAAACACTGGATGTCCGGGAATCTCGAACACCACCTTCTTTCTCCTGCAGTCAATCGTAGCGTAGAAGCTCGCAAGCCAGTCCATCCCAAGAACTGCATCATAGTTGATGATGTCGTGGACAATGAAATCAGCGAAAAGCTCATGTCCACAAACCACCAACGAGCAAGAATTGCAACCACGATGCACCGAGACCACACCATTCCCTGTGACGATATTCCAACTCTTGGGGAGAGGGGACGTCGACAAGGAATGCCTCTCCACGAAGCTCCGAGAAATAATGCACATCGATGCACCCGAGTCAAAGAGGACTCGTGCAGGAAATGTGCAAACCAAAATCACACCTATCAAGCAATTAACAATCAAACCCTAGTCTAGCAACAAACAAGTTCAAGCAAACAACATAATCTAGCAATCAAGACCAAATTGGAAAGTAATAGCTAGAATGAGGATTACCTGCGATAACCTCATCCACAGCCGCGCTCTCCGCAGCGGTCATCAGAAAAGCCTGCCTCCTCGGCGGAACAGCCTGCCGAAAAGCCTGCCCCTGCGGAACAAGAGCTGCTCCACGGCCAGCAGGAACAGACACTCGCTGCTGCAACGGCTGTGCTGCAACAGGAGCCCTCCGCAACTGACCCGCATGCCGAAAATCCTTCGCGACATGGGAAGCATCTCCGCAAACCAAACACTGGCCCAAAAAATTCCGACACTGATCCTTGATATGGCCAGGCTTGCCGCAGAAATGGCAAGTCTTCAGAATAGTCCCTCCCGGCCTCTTAAACTGAGCAGACTGATTAGGCCTGAATCCAGGCCTAACCACAGCTCTCGCTTGTTCAACAGGCCTCTTCCCAGCACCAATAACAGACCCCCTCCTCTGGTTCACGAGCAGCTCCTGCCTCTTGGCAGCTACCAGAACCTTCTGATAAGATTCCCGGTCAGAAGAGGTCACAAAACTCTGGAGCTCCGAAGCAAGCCCCTGCAGAAACCTCTGAGCTCTCTCCTCAGCGTCCTGCACCATCTTTGGTGCAAACCGACTCAGCCTCATGAACTCTTGGTGATACACGTCCACCGACGAGTTCCCCTGCTTCAAATCGATAAAACGCTGCAGCATCTCCTCCTTGGCAGCCTTCAGGAAGAACTCACCCTCAAATCTGGCTTTGAAGGTAGCCCAAGCTATCGGCTCCACCAACAACTTCTCTTCCGCATCCCACCAATTCCTGGCATTATCCTTGAGCTGCCTCTTCGCCAAATCAACCCATCCAGCCGGGGTGATCTTGGCCATCTTCAGGTTGTCCTCGATGTTCCGAATCCACTCATCGGCAGCCAGAGGACCCTCAGAACCATCAAAATATGCGGGACCCAGCTCCCGGAATTGCTTCGCTCCCGGCTCAGAGCGAGGGGCATCCGGAAGAGCCCGGGCAGCTCGACCAAGTGGAGCATTCTGGACTTGCAAAAGCACGCCCTGCCGCACTTGCATCATCTGCAACATCATCCGTATCATCTCACCGCTGGTGGGTTCCCGCTCAGGCTCCTCATCATGAGGGAGCGCACCACTGCCCCCACCACGGGTGAAACGCCTTCCTGCCATCTAGTGACACGGAAAACAAATCAGATTAGACTCATAGCTTATGACTCGGACGTCGAACTTAATTTATTGGACATTCTAATATTATTATCGCTATTCCAAAAATCGCAGTTACAGAAGGGGACCTGCATGGGCCACCACTAAAACCTGTCACGACCCGCTTCCCTAAAATGGAGGCGAGTAACGTGAAAAGGTCCGCACGAGAGTGGAGCTGTGAAGCCCCAAACCCGATAAGCGTCCACAATACAAAAACAGGTCACTGTAACCACAACAGAATAGCAATAATAACACAAGGAGAGACTGAAATAAAATTCACATCTCACAAATATTGTCCAGCATCACAAATAAGTTCAACATCCAGAAAAGCCACCAGGCTAAAAGAAAAGAGTCTAAAGGCCCAGAACAAGGCCAACAAAAGAAACGACAACAACAAAGCAAAGTATAGGTGCCACGCACCGATAACAAAACAACTGTCTAACAAAAGTAAAACACACGAAGACACTAGGACTGGTCCCCAGTGTCCACGTACTCCCCGTCAAACATAAGCTCAGGCTCGGCGTCAGCGAACACCTCGTCCTCAACGAGGTACTCGGGCTCGGGATCTAACATGTGTCACCCAAAAGAGTAAAGGGGCACATGTCAGCAAGTCTAAAAGACTTGGGCAAGGAAACTGAAAGTAAGGCAACTAGCAACCTAGCAGTTTAGTATGCATGACATGGCAGTTATAACATGAGTGCACAATTTAAAACATGGCAAGACAGTTTGTACAAGAGAACAATCATCGGGACAAGACAAGACAAGACAAGACAAGAGTAGCCACGCTACTATCAATCTCAATCAATTCACATTGTTGGTGTTTACGCCCTTCGCTGAATGGTAAACATTCAGACCGATCGGCACTAAACACGATTCACATTTCACGGTTGTTTTTGTAGATGTTTGCGCCCTTCGCTGAATGGCTAGCATGTCAGTCCGATCGGCCCCAAACACTACCCCACCCCAAAGAGTTTACGCCTTACAACTGCAGTTGTTGATCAAACAGACTCCCAGTTGAATGGCCGCTTAACCCTCACCCCATCCCGCGCTAAACAAGCCAGGGTCCCTGAACATGAGCCCAGCAAGTGAGCCAGGGTTGCCCCGCACGGGAGCTTGTTTCTTAGTTCACAATTCAATATCGAGCGTTGGGGTTTCCAACTACAGGGCTCGCTTCTGGAACACGAGCCAGGTAACACAAGTAGTGTAGCAAAGCTACGCAATCACGGGATCACCAAAACAATGCAATGACATGACATTTAATTTGCGTACCGTTAATGGAAAGTAAACATGACATGGTATTTGTGCAACATGCTAAATGTCGGAATTAGCTTCGTTGTCAAGCTAATTCCCCAATTTGCGCCTAGGCGAGTATCATTTTGTCGCCTAGCCTCTTTTACGCCTATAACAAGAAAATGGCCTAAAACATGGCCTAAACCCTAAGTGGCAAGTTTCACTTGCCTAGCACCGGGGATGACGATCAACCTCGGCACACGGATGCTATCTACGAGGAAATCGCTGTTTAGGGGGAAACAAACACCAAACACATGAAATTAATTAGGGTTTCACCAAAATTATAAATAAGTTATAAAAACAACGGTAGATCGATTTCTTACCGAGAGGAGACGGAAGGAACACTCCGGGGAACCCTAGGATCAGATCTGGAAGCGAATGGAGAAGTTTGGGGAAACTAGGGTTTTGGGGGATTTGGGAATTTTGATGGGTTTTGATGGAGATTTGGGGAAGATGAGGGGTAGATGGAGTGAATGGATGGATTGGATGATGATTCTAGGGCTTGGAATGGAGAAATGGAGCTTGGAGGAAGATGGGGGCTGAAGGGGGAAGTTTTTAGGGTTTTGGGTCGTGTTGGAGAAGAAGAAGTCGAATGGGTTGGATTTAAATAGGCTAGGCTGGCGGCTGCCCAGAAATTAGGGTTTTAACACTGGTTAGTCGGTCAAAGAGCAACCACTGACCGACTAGTTTGGCAACTAGTCGGTCGGTCGACCAACGCAGACCGACTAAGTGTAAACAGTAACTCCTGAACGAAAATAGGATTCTAGAGTTAGTCGGTCCATGAACAAATACTGACCGACTAGTTTGGCATCTAGTCGGTCGATGAACGTTCTTAGACCGACTAAGAGTGAACAGTAACTGATACAAAAATAATATGATGAGTTAGTCGGTTCAAGAAGCATTACTGACCGACTAGTTTGCAACCTAGTCGGTCAACCAACGTTCTTAGACCGACTAACGATAAACAGTAACTCCTGAGAAATTTAGAAAGCTAACTAGTCGGTCCAAGAAGGATTGCCGACCGACTGGATCGTCATCTAGTCGGTCGGTGGCCCTTCTTACACCGGCTAATGAGCACAGAAAAGTACCGATACGGAGCGCGGGGCCCCGGGATCGATTCCTAAGACTCCTAGGCTTGATCTAATAGTTAGATACGACCGTTATGAAGTCCGTCACGAGCGACACACTTCGAAATCGACAATCCTAAGGAAGAAGCGAGAAAATACGACGAATCGATCGAAAATGAAATCTACGGAGACGAAAACCACACAAGAGGAGAAAATCCACCAAAACATATATTATATAATATTAAATCCAGATACAAGAAAAGCAGTCGTTACACTAACTACATGTCTTACTAGACAAGTTTCAGAAGAAACTCCTCTGGGAGTCGACTACCAAGGAGTAGGAGTCGACTACCAGCTGAGAATTGGTTTTCTCCTGAAACACTCTGGGAGTCGACTCTCACTCCTTGGTAGTCGACTACCAGCTGTCGAATTTCAATGTTTGACCTGATTTTTATTATCTCTCCAAACTTATTGCTTCCATGATTTTCGAGGCAAAAGTCAAATTAATTTGAAATTCGAATCCTCTCATTTTACCTATAAATAGAGGATCATTTTTTGAGATCATACAACACAATATACTCGAATTCAAAATTATTTTCTGGTACAAAAGTTCTAAAAGATCTCAATTTTCAGCTCTCATTTCTTTTAGCCAAAATCTGCGTTTACATTTCTGATCTCGTTTCTTTAAGCTATTATTTTTTTTGAGATCAACCTTTTATTTTGGCTATTGTTTTTCAAAATCATTGTTCTCTATTCTTTGATTTTATTTGAAAAGATTTTTTGAAAACATTGATTTAGATCACAAAGACTTAATTCATATCTTTGTGTGATCTAAGATCATATTCTATTAAGCCACGAATACACATTGTTATCTATTACTCTTGGCTATAGAATTTGGGTGTAAATTCAAACTCCACCAAATATTGTGGTGAGTTGGATATTGATTTTCATTTTGTGATTTTCCCTTTGTTGTAAGGGTGTTGAAAACCCTAGACAAGTCTAGATGTTGCGGTATTGCAGTGTTGCAATCGGAAATCCTAGTCAAGGCTAGGTGTGTGGAAAAATCCTAACGAGTGGAGTTAGGTATTTGTATTTACCAAGGCAGATAGTGGAAATCTCGTATCGGATTGGTCGGGGACTGGACGTACCCAGGGTTGTGGGGAACCAGGATAAAAATCCTTGTGTTTGCGTTTGATTCTTTCTGTGTTTGTTTATCTTTTATTATTTGCTGATTGTTGCAAAGATTAACTCTCTGATATCAGTTGTGAATATAGATATAATATTGGTATTATCTGCAATCGTATCTATCTCATTCTTTTAACTGAGCTATGCATAATATCCCTCTGAGAGTCGACTACTGTTCTTAGGGAGTCGACTACCAGAAGAGTTTATCTCTGAGTTGTTTTTAAGATTACTTAAGTTGATTAAGAACCAAGCGTAGATCACTCTACTTGGTTTCTTAGGCAACATTAGAAGGCTTTGAATTGTGCTAACCAATTAGAATGAAAAAGTTTATTTTATACAACGCTATTCAACCCCCCTTCTAGTGTTGTTTGCCATCCACAGGATCCAACTGATTTCTCTTCCTTACTGTCAATGGTTAACGTCATTGCCTTTATGGGAGCGTGATCATCTCCGAGAATGGGGATAACGGCTGCCCCTTAATTCATCATTATTAACCAATCCCTTAATATCAGCAGGACCCAACGGTCCGCTGAGCTAACGCTTTGACTAGGCAATTAATTCACCTTTCTTGGTGAGCCCTCGAGTCACTGGGCCAAGGCACATCTCTTTAAATGGGCTCCGCCTTCCAAATGGAATATCTTTTATCCGCTTCGTAGGCCGGCCCAATGTATTAACTATGGCCCCAATCACATAGGCTCAAGCGGGGCATCGGTTGAGATTGAGTGATGGGAAACCTCAATAAATGGGCACGTTAGTCGAAGCGTGAACATTTGGTTTCGACCGCCAAAATCCTCAATCCTTTGCTTCGGCCGCAGCATCGACATGAGGTTCAGAATGCTGGTGACATCGGATGTTGGCACGTGCTTTCGCCTGAACGGCTAACCTTGGTATAGACGATGGCTTCATGATATAAATGGGAAGAAGGGGATGAAACGCCAAACTTTTCCCTCTTTGTCTTTTGAGGACCTCACTTCTGCCTCGGCTTTCCCAGCTCTTCACCAACTCCTGCCAAGTAGTATTCTTTCTTTGCTTGTATTTCTCTTTGGTATCTTCCCTTTTGTTGCCCAATGCTGAGCATCATCGAAGCATCTTAACATGAAACTCTGATTAGTCGTCGATCCTTCCAAAATGATTCAGTTCCAGGAATGGGAAAAGGACTTCTCATGGAACCCAGATTTCCCATTCTTAGGGCTAGTAAATCACCCATCGAACCTGAGGAAATATTGGATTTGGTTCCCGAGCTGTTTTTTCTATGACTGATAAGATCTGAATAGATTTTTCTCCCCCCTTATGGATTAAAGAACACCTAGGTAAACGAGAGGTTTCCTAATAGGCTAGAAGTCAGAGTGTACATGAAACCTTTCCCATTCAGTCGCCGCTTCCCTCTTCATTCCTTTATCCTTGATGTCTTGGGTTTCTTAGAACTCTCTCTGTCAGCTTGCACCTTTGTTATCTCTTCAATGGTCGGCTTTATCATGCTATGCTTGATGAGTAACATAAATCCGACCATTCTGCTTTTAGCTTCTTCTTTAGGTTGAAACTGACCTCCGAGGTGTGTGGCATCACATCATGGCTCGAAGAGATAGAAATCTCATTTGGGATCTTCCTAGCTCTGCTCACGATCGGGAAGATACCTTCATGTTTATAACCTTTCTAAGTAAAGCTATGTTCCTTACCCACTGTGATAGCCTCAATCTTTTTATCTCTGAGGAGCTGAGGCTTTCCTCTGCCGAGGCATAAGCGGCGAGATATCTACTGGGTCAGCCACAGGTGGAGAGGTCGATCAAATGTTTATTAGACGATGGCTTGATGAAAATCGTCCTATGGAGTCCGGGTAACACCTATCTTCTTGATTCCTCTTCCATGATTGATCACCTTAATTTTCCTTCTTTATACAGATATGGTCGGGCAAGAATTCGAGAGAGTGAACCCCGAGCTCCGGAAGCTCTTCCAGCAGAAGCACGGGAGGAAAGCAGGTAGCTCGTCTATTCGTCTGTTGCCTTGTCCCAGCCAGTACGGTCATCCAAGGAAGGAAGATAGCTAGGCCCGACATTCGGATCATGACTCATATATCAGTGAAATAGGTCCATACCTCAACCGTTCCCTCTGCCAACTCGGCTTTGTGTTCGGCCCCCGTCTCTAACTCCTCACTCCGGCCGTGAGTCTGAGACCCGAGGAATCTACTCAAAAGAAAAGATCTTTTTTCTTAGCTAAGAATGGAGGTGGGGAGAAGAGGAGCAAGAAAGATGAGGCGTTGCTCACGAGTCAAGCTTCGTCGTAGGGTATTGTAATCATGGCCCAACCCACTCAAACTCAAGTATTAGCTCATAGCTTGGAGCCAGAGGCGACTGTGCCATCCCCGAGCCATCCCCAGGACACTTGGCTATGGGGCGGCCTCGTCCCACCTGGACCGATCCCCTTGAAATACGAGGGGATTCTATTGTTGAACCTACGATCGTGCACTCCTCAGGAGTATGCTCGAGGGGAACGCCACCAGCCCTCCTATTCCATCTAGAAAGAGGAGTCAAACCTTTTGGATTGCGGGATAGCCTCTTGGCTTGTGGAAAACTCCATCTTGTCCGTGATCACAATGTCATTTGACAAGATAACAGCAAAAGGCTGGTCAACTTCATGGCTTACTGCGACTATCAGGTTGGTTGTCAAATCCTTATACTGCAAGTCTAACTTTATTTCCCCATAGGTGTCTATGGTTGGCATGGAGCTGCGTCATCGGGTTGATGAGACAATAGATGCTGAGGTCAAACTTGCTTCTGATCATCAAAGAGCAATTATCGCAGAAGAAAGAGTTGCTGAGCTTGAGTCCAAGATAAAGGGGATAGGGGACGAGCTGGGCAAGGAAAAGGCGTGGACAACTACCGAGTAGGAGATATTAAAAGCCAAAGACAGCGACACCTCCTTATCTCGAACGAAGAAGGATGCCGAAGATCAATGGCAAAGAGAGAATACCAAGCTTCTATCTCGGGTAACTGATTTAGAGAGAGCCACCCATTCAGTAGTTTCCGTCGAAGCAATGAAGCGAGAGTCGCTTCGGAGCTCTCAAATTTATTGAAGGAGTCCCTCTCGCAGGTTGAAGAGACAGTTCAGAATAAGCTCCTCAATATTGGGGTCGAGGACACCTCGACTTGCTCTTCGAATCAAGCACCTTCGGATGCCCCATCTGGCGATGCTGCTCTTTGAGCTCGAGGGCATCTTGTGTAGGCTTGGCATGTCATTTTGTATAGGTTGGCCGCCAAGAAAATAGATGTTGTTATGTAACATAATTACAGTCATATTCTGATTATTTCTGAAGGAAAATTTTGAAAGTTGTGCTTAAGGCCTACGCGCACGCTCCGAGTCATATATGCCCCCTCAACGGTAGAGCATAAGTATGGTGAGAATACAAAGCTCGAATCGTTGAATGACACATATCGTGTTTCTTTCTAGGCTTACTTGCTATAAATTATCCCTGATCGTATAGCTCGGTCGGCCCGCAGATGGGTGGCCCCTCCGATCGTGTAGCCGAGCAGCCCGCAAGGGTACGACTAAGTCATCCTCATTTGTATAGCTCGGTCGGCATATGGAGGGATGGCCCCTTTGATCATGTAGCCAAGTGGCCCGTGAGGGTATGGTTAAGTCATCCCCGTTTGTATAGCTCGGTCGGCCCGCAGAGGAGCAGCCCCTCCAATCGTGTAGCCGAGCGACCCACGAGGTTACAGCATCCCCATTCGTATAGCTCAGTCGGCGGGCCCCTTCAATCTTGTAGACAAGTGGCCCGCGAGGGTACGGTTAAGTCATCCCCGTTCGTATAGCTCAGTCGGCCCATGGAGGGGTGGCCCCTCTGGTCGTGTAGCCAAGCAGCCCGCGAGGATACACATAGTGAAAATTTTGGTTAAGCGCAAAGTAATACAATGCTAGCTTCATGCTGGAAGTACTTTTATTGGCTTAATAATGTACAACCGAAAGGAAGAAACAAAGCAGTTTAGCTCACTTGACTGGTTTGTACTTCTATTGGTAGTACTTGCGTACTTGCTATGCGTTCCACGGATGGTTGAGCTCTCTGCCTTCCATTGTAGCAAGTCGATAGGTTGCCAGGACAAGAAATTCAATCACTTTATAGGGTCCTTCACATTTTCATGGCGAGCTTTTCTTGCCGAGAGATCTCCAGGGGAAAAGGCTACCTTCTGTAGGACCAAGTCACACATTTGGAAGGTTCGGCCCTTGACCTTGGAGTTGTAATACCGAGCCATGCGATTTTTTTGTATGACGATGGCTGAGAGAGCTCGGTCTCGTACCTCGTCGATTAACTGCGAGTAAAGTTCAAGGCCTTCTGAATTTATCTTCTCATTGAAGTGCTTGAGACGTAGGGATTCTTCTCCTACCTCCATAGGGACAACTGCTTCACACCCGAAGGCTAGCATGAAAGGAGTTTCTCCCATGGAGCCTTTGTGGGTCGTTACATATGACCATAGTATACCGGGGAGCTCCTCGGGCCACTTGTCCTTGGCGTCACAAACCTTCTTTCACAGGGGACCCAAGACACACTTATTAGCTATTTCGACCAACCCGTTGGCTTGAGGATGAACTACCGAAGCGAACTGTAACTTGATCTTTCAATCGAAACAGAACTCTTTAAACCCAACACTATCAAATTGTGTTTTGTTGTCTGTGACGATAGAATGCGGAATGCCAAATCGACAGATGATCGGTTTTCACACAAATTTTTTGATGTCTTTCCAAGTAATGTGGGTCAGAGGTTCAACCTCGATCCACTTGGTGAAGTAGTCTATGGCGACAATCAAAAAATTCGTTGTCCCGCTTGGGTGACATGCCCAAAAATGTCCAATCTCCATTTGGCAAATGGAACATGGCTAATAATAGGAACTAGGTCAGCTGGAGGGGCAGAGTCATGCTTCGCATATTTTTGGCACGTTGGACATTTTCTCACGTACTCAACTACCTCCTCAGCCATAGTCGGCCAATAATATCCCTACTTCAAGGCTTTAAAGGCTAATGCCCTTCCTCCATAATGGTTTTCGCAGAAGCCTTCATGGATTTCTCGGATCACATAGTCGGCTTCCTGTGGATTTAAACATTTGAGGTAAGGGAGCGTATCATACATGGTACATCGCCTCTGATAAAGCGATCCTTCATGTAGAATATATCGGAGAGCATCTCTTTCCAGTTTTCTTGCCTCGGTTGGGTCAGTTGGTGTCTCCCTGGTGTTGAGGTACTTATTTATGGGTCCATCCAAGTCGGCCCCTGATCCTTGATGCTTAACTGCTCTTCTTCGTGCACGTTGGGATATGGAAGATTCTCCACATACACTGCTTGTCCCAACTCTGTTTGTGATGAGGAGGCAAGCTTTCAAAGAGCGTTGGCTCAGAGATTCTTCGACTGTGGCATGTATTAAACCTCTGCTTGCTCGTACTTGGATAACTCAACTTTCGCGACTCATATATAATTCTGCATCATCTCCTCTCGAGCCTCGTAATTCCCATTTAATAGGTGGACGATCAGGTTGGAGTCACTGTATAGTCGAACTGCTCATGCCCCCAAAGCTCGGGTCAGCCTGAAACCGTTGATGGCAGCCTTGTATTCCACTACGTTGTTTGTGGTGGGAAAATTGAACCGGAGAGTGAATTAAAGTAAGTTTTCCTCAGGATTTTGGACAACAATACCTGCTCCACCCCTGGCCCTGGTGGCCAACCCATCCACCTGCACTACCCACATTCCATCTCCATCCATTGTAGCCACTAACAAGCTACTACCTATTAAGGAAATAGAAGGAAGGTCGGTTACCAAGTTAATAGTATGTACCTATGTTGAAGATTCATCGTCGTAGGCACACTCGATAATAAAATTAGCCAAAGCTTATCCATTGATTGCCGTCTGTGACTTACAGTGGATGTCGAACTCACTTAACTCGACTCTCCAATTCAGAATCCTACCTAATCGTACTAATCTCTTGAGGATTTGTTCCAGAGGAGTGTCCCTGAGAACTCAGATGGTATGAGTTTGGAAGTAAGGCTAGAGCCTTCTTACCGACTGGACAAGGGTGAAAGCCAACTTCTCTATTCTACTATACATAAGCTCAGCCCCTCGGAGGATCTAACTAACGTAATAGATGAGTTGATATAGTCTAGACTCTTCCTTGACTAAGGCCTGGCTAACGGCCTCTTTAGTAGCTGCTAGGTAGATGATTAACTGATCTCCCTCATTAGGCTTCGTCAAGAGTGAAGGATTACGAAGATACTCCTTTAGTTCGAAGAAATCCCACTTGTAGTCTGCATCCCACTCAACGACTTTCCTTTCACATTTGGTGAGGGCTATAGCTTTCCTTAAGAATTTGAAGAAGGGAAGGGAACTCTCTGCTGATTTAGACAGGAAACGCCCGAGGGCGGCAATCCTGCCATTCAATCTTCGGAGCTCCCTGATCATGGTCGCTCCTTCATGGTAATTATCGCTGCCAGTTTATCAGGATTGGCTTCAACCCCTCGGCTTGTGAGCACAAAGCTGAGAAATTTCCCAAACCAAACTCTGAAAGTACATTTGGTTGGATTCAGCCGGAGGTTATAGAGTCAGATCTCTGCAAAGATCTCGGTGAGATCGGTAATATGGTCAGCAGGCTCTTCGACTTGACCAACTATCATCAACATAGACTTCCAAATTCCTTCAAATCTAGGCTTTAAAGACATTGTTCACCATTCGCTGGTAGGTCGATACATCGTTCTTCAGTCCGAAGGGCATCTTTCTGTAGCAGAAACACCATCGATCTGTGATGAAGGAAGTCTTCTCCTCTTCTCTGGTGCCATTTGGATCTGATTATAGCCAGAGAAGGCAACCATGAAGCTCAGGAGCTCATACCCCGAAGCATTGTCAACAACATGGTCGATCCGAGGTGGGGGTAACTATTCTTAGGGCATGCCTTATTAAGGTAGGTGAAGTCCACACACATTCTCCATTTTCCATTCGCCTTCTTCACCATCACCACATTAAAGGGCCACTCAGGGTAATGGACCTCCCTGATGAAGCTAGCCTTAAGAAGCCGACCAACCTATTTGACAACCGCCTTCATTTTTCGCCCCCGATGTTTCTCTTCTTCTTCTTCACCGGTTTAAAGGTCGGGTCGACATTCAACTCATGAAAAAATGACCCGAGGGTCAATGCATGGCATATCATCAGGAGACCAAGCAAAGACATTTGCATTTTCCCTCAAGAATATGATCAATTGTTCCTTAGGTCAGAAGGAAGTCTCGACCTAATGGACACAGTCTTCTCTGCATCGTCAGACACATGGATCAACTCCATCTCCTCGACTGGGAATAGGTCATCGTTTGCCAGGTCCTTCTTGTCGTCAAGGAGATCCTTTGGAGGAACTTGCTCCACCCTTCTAATTGCGACAGACAAAATGTAGCATGACCTAGCATGCATCTGATTTCCTTTCACCATCCTGACTCCTTGGGGAGTCTAAAACTTGATCATTTGAAGAAAGGTGGAAACTACCGCTTCTACAGAGTTAAGAAGCGGTTAACCTATAATCTCGTTATAGGCAGAGTTGATTTTCACCACGATGAAGTTTGTCATTCGGATGACTTGACGACGGAACTTTCCAAGGGTGACCGATAGTGCGATCACGCCCATGATAGGAACGGCATGTCCTGCGAAGCCAACGAGGGAACCATGACATTCTTTCAATTCTGATGAAGCCAGTCCCATCTTCTCCAATGTAGTCAAGAAAAGCACAACACATGAACTTCCATTGTCGACGAGCAATCACCGCACTTAGACCGTGTTGATGATGGAAGTAATGACGACGGTGCCATCATACGGCAGCTCCACACCTTCAAGATCCTCATCAGAAAAATATATATGGGTGTGACATTCCTTGTTCGCTTCCACCCTACAGCGGTGGTCACCACCCTCCTAGCATAATAGCTTTACAGGGAGGCGGGTAACTCGCCTTGTGTTGGTCCGCTAGATATCATGTGGAGGCCACCGATCTCGGTCAGAATTAAGGCATCATTCAAAGGTGAATCAAGCCTCCTCATACTTTGGTTGATGGGGTGAGTTGACATAGTCTTGTGTGTAGTAAAGACGGGGATGTCGACTCCTTTTCCCACAGACGACACCAACTGTTGACAGATGAAATCGTCGAACCGTGAGGTGGAGCTGATGAGGACGTCTCATTTGATGTGGACTTGGTTGTGGAGTGGGACCCATGGTGGCTGGAACCTGAGTCAGGGAGAGTCAAGCTTGAGCTATCTGGATGAAGCCCGACCGAACTCCAAGCGGTTTCGGGTGATCTGCTGAGCTATCTGTAGCATAAACAATCGTCAGGGGGTCGGATTTGGGTCCCGACCCAAATCCCCTCATATGATTAAATCAGCATGGGACTTAAGGAGGCTCGAGACAGTGACGAATGACCTAAAGGGGGTCGACTTGCGGCTGTCCCGCCGAGCGTTAAAGGAAGAAATATATAAGTGGAAAGTAAGGAGATAAGTTGTCAGAGTACATAGTGCTCAGTATCTCTGGAGTGTGAACCCTTTTCTCGTTGTCCTCTCATCATTTATAAATGACGATTTCTCTTCCTTACTGTAAATGGGTATCGTCATTCCCTTTATGGGGTGTGATCATCGCCGAGAATGGAGATAATGGTTGCCCTCTTAGTTCGTCATTATTAACTAATTCCTTGTTATCAGCGCGACCTAACAGTGCAGAGCCATTTTGTGATTCCCAAATGACTCCGCTGCGGAGTCATTTTGTGACATATACTCCTAGAGATGGGCCAGACGTATACATGGGGAATGGAGCTATGTTTAGAGTGGTTGGGGTCGGCACAGTTTGGTTCATGATGCAGGATGGAGTCATTTGAACACTTACGGGTGTTAGGCATGTACCAGATTTGCAACGGAATTTGATTTCGCTTGGGGCCTTGACAGGTGTGGGGTGTTTCATGGTGCTCAAGAGAGAGCATCTACGGGTGTCTAAGGGAGGTCATTTTGTGATGGCGGCAAGGAAGATTGGCAACCTTTATAGGCTTCAGGGTCAAACGATGTTGAGTCAGAAGTCTGGTGCACCAGAGAGCTCCAGTGGAGGAGCGTTTGGGACTCCTCGGGACATTGTGACAGAGAAGCAAGGTCAGTTGCAGGATAAGATAGCTGCGGTATATAGCTAGGGATCGTAAGGAGACGGAGTCCAGAGTACATCACATCGTGGTTCAACTCCGTATGCGGCTCGATTGTCTACAGGGAAGCAGGTGGCTTCAGGGTAGAGTTACAGTCCTAAGGAGGATGCATTGCTGAGCACAAGGAGGAGTTGGGTATTCGGGTAGAGCAGTTGCAGCACATTGATGCACATTCACGCAAGAGTCGTGTGCGGCAAGGCTCAAGGTGGGTGAGATGTGGTTCGTCCAAAGGATCATCTGGAGTGCATAGACCCAGCGACTCAGAGATGACTAGGAGCAGTGGATCTCAAAGATGCTGTGGTGAAGTCCTATTGGAGAGTTAAATGCAAAGGCGGTGAGTTGAGGTCGTCGGAACCGGATGAAGATGTTGCTCTCACTTCATGTTTGGGGAAGGGGTTGCCCATTGCTTCCTCAAATGGTAGAGGTTAATCAACTCAAGCGACTATTGTGGAGTGAGACCATGTATCGACTTCGAGTACTTTGGGAGACACATGCTTGATGTCAGTTCAGTCGATGATGGAGCATGAGGTCACGGTGTCAACCTCAAAGAGATATCGCCCCAAGTAGAGTGGCGAGCATGGTTCAGTTCATTATTTGTACTGTGAGTGGATAACGAACTACCAAATTAGTTGTCATTCCAGATTATGGTCATGTTGGTTCTATTTGTCAAATCCTCAAAGAGGTTTCTTAGCTTGAACTTTCAAGGAGTTGATAGCATTGAAACTAATTGTTGTATGTCAAAAGTTTTGATGGACTTGGTTAGAGATTTTGGCATCTTTTGCCAATGCAAAAGTCTCATGCCATGAACGAACAAACGTATTTTTCTTGCAAAAGTAAATTTAAAGATTAATTCAATTCAATGTTCAATTGAATGACATCATCCTCATCCAAAACACAACCCTATAATCCTCCGTTTCAATGTCTGCATCAATTAGTTAATTAATTAGTATATGATGGACATTATCATTACCTTTCAACATCACTTTCCTAATATAATTGATACGAATCATTGTTTTTCTCACTTTTCATCGTCTGTTTTCTAATTGCTTTTCTAATAAATGATTAACACCATCACTTTTCACCTCACTTTTCTCATACTTTTTCTAATATATGATGTCCACCGCAACTTTAAGATCACCACTCTTCACCGGCACCCAAAAAAAGCCCCGAACAAGCAGGATGCGAGGCCTACATGGGCTTCCGACAGGTGCGAAAACGGGTGCAAATGGGAAGAGTGGGTGCGAGTGCAGATAGAATGTTGTGTTTTTTTTAAAGGGGTTGGATATGTAGGGTTTTTGTTTATTTTCTATCCTTCGGAAAGCCGGTAACGCGTGCGCGATGATCCCATCAACCAGGACTCGAAACCCTGATGGCATCGCAGGAGGGGGTCCGCTCGCAGGCATGTAATTCAAATATAAGATTTATGTATTTAACCTAACCATAATTTTTTTTTTCATCGCGGGAGGTATACAAATAATTTAAAACCGTTTGTTTATTTGACTAACATAATAACAAGTCATCATCAACTGGAAGCGCCCAAAGTAAAGTCACACACACATTCATTGAATAATTAATAACTGAGAAATATCATCACTTTTCTCGCCATTAATCATGTGACAAAGCAAAATGGTATGTATCAATTGCTAGTTCCATTACTCGTGCAACACGGGGTGTCTAAAATATAGTTTTTTTCCCCCTTAAAAAAAGAGTAAATGGACGTCGCATAACTCATGAGCTAGGAGTACATGTGCTTCTCAAAAAGTTTATTCTTCGCAAGCAATTGCTTAGATGGCATTGTTTCCTCCATCTCTTCTGGGAGGCGCGAGATCGAGACCCGATCGGTATACACTTTACTGATTTCTGATGTGTTGAATCAACAGGCCAGCACTCGAGATGGCTCGTCCGACGAGTGACTAAGGCCCACAAGAGAAGCCCGATATCGACTCAGTCATAGCCCACCTGTCAGTCGCCCGTTGCACTCCCACCAATCGAACGTGGGAGTGAAGACGAGCTCATAAATAACTAGAACGTGGGCTACGGTTACTCCGATTAAAGGGTGGAGATCATGGCACCATAATTGGTGACCGTTATCCTCCAACGTCTCAAAAGGAGTGCAGGATGCCTATCAATAGGGAGGATTCCAACTTCCAAGTTACGAGATCTAATACATAAACTCTACATTTTACATACTTCTGATATTTCTTCCACAAAAGAGCTTACGACGTCAGAACTGAGACGAACCTTCATGGGCCGATCTCAGCTGCTCTAAGCTCACTATCTTCCTTAAGTTCCCGTTCTAACTTAAGCATCGGAGGGGATTTGGGTCGGAACACAGATCCGACCCCCCCTGACGCTTTCTTGTGGTGTAGATATTCCAGTCTAAACCCTACGCGAGGGTTGCTCCAGAGCTACTCTACCTCGACCAATCGATACACGAGCCGCTCGAGGGTCGATCGAGCATCGCAAGTCAACCATCCTCCATCAACAACCCCGATGCTTCCAACATATGGTCCCACTCAACCAGCTGAAGAGGCTTCGACTCAGCATGAAGATTCTACGTCAGCAACACAATTGTTTCGGATATTTTTGGCTTTAAAAGTTTGCGGCATCTGTGAGAAAACGTTAACCAGCTCGATATTCCAAAGAAATCAAAAAGATATGTCAACTGGACCCAGCAACATTGGACCGAACCCATGTCCAAGTGAGAAACAAAAGGCAAATATCGTCCTGGTGGATGATGTCTCAGATTCTACATCCCCATCAAAGTGACCTAAGAAGGCCACCAAAGAACCTAAGGTGACCCAGAAGCAATTCGACCAATTCGCAGAGCAGGTCGACAAGAGTCTCAACGTTTTGGTGACTCTAATACGCCAAAGCATGGGAGATCCTCCGCACACAAATGAGCAACTACCGCCTCGAAATCCAACTCTGACACCAACAAGAGGCTCAGCTATGCTCTGGGATCCAAGGGATCCAAGAGCGGATCGACAAGAGATCGTCCCACACAATACAACCCCCACATCTCACTAATACAGCGAAGGGGGGAATGACAATCGTTCTTTTGGTTTCCAGGGAGGACCCAATCCCTCTAACTATAAGGAAGCGACCCGCCACATCCTGGATCAGGTAATATACGGGGTCCCCCCAGGTTACAACCCTCTGAATCTTACAGGTGGATACGAGAGGAGAGAGGAAATTCCAAACCGATCATCAAGAGCTACATACGTGCAAGGCAGAGATGGGCGATCCCTACTCATCCAGTCCACACTTCGGCAGACTCCACTGAAGGAGAACATCACCTCCGCTCCTTCTCTTCCAAAGTTCAAACTACATGCCTTGCCAGCATATGATGGCAGAGGCAACCTGTGGTCACACATCCGCAAGTATCTACACGTGTTGCTGCTTCATGGGGCCGATGAGTTGTACCTCTGCTGAGCTTTCCACGCCACCATATTCAAGAGGGAAGAAGGCTGGTATGACGAATTACCCGATGGCTGTATCGGGTCATTCGATGAATTGGTCGATCTGTTCTGCAAAAAATTCGTCGCAGGTTGACGTCTCAAGAGAAAGTCCTCCCACCTCTTTACGTTCAAGCAGAAGGATAAAGAATCAATCTGAGCTTTCGTGTGATTCAACAACGAAAGGCTCGAAGTAGAAGAGACGCCGAATGTAACTATCATCGCGGCTTTCACTCAAGTAGTACGGGACAAACACATGTGGAGGGCGCTCCACCAGTTCCCACCTAACAGCCTCGCAGAGATATTCAATTTAACAGACTGGTTCACCATCTCCGAAGAAGCAGAGGAACCGACTGAAACCACTGGGAAAGGAACACCAGCCCGCTGTGGAGACACCAGATGGGAAAAGCCAACCCAGGGAACACATCGTCAAGAATCTCGGTACAAGAGGCCGAGAGAGAGAAGCCCTCGAAGCAAGGAGCGCCTGACTTGTACGAGGCCAAACGCCCCCAAGATAGAGGTCCTCGCTTATGCCCCACGGGAAGAACTGGCCCAAGAATCTGCCAAGAAAGGAAAATATGAGAAAAGGAAAAACCACAAATTTTGTAAATATCACAACGACTATGTGCATGATACCAACGACTGCTGGATACCCAAGAAGGAGATCTATGCACTGGTCAAGCACGGACATCCCAAAACCCCGTTCGCCGATCCACCCAGCATGAAGGGGTCCTCGAAGCAGAAGGGCACGATGACAGGGTCACCTATCACTAAGGTGGTCGACTATGATTATAAGCTCAAGGTCAAATAAAAAGCGTGGGACAAAAGCAACTCCTGAATAAACTCGGAAATGCATGTACGCTTTTTCCTTTCTTCCATAAGATATGTTCTTCATTAAATAAATTCTGCTTCCTTTTTTAAAACAACTTTTTCCGATAAAGCATTTATGAATTGTATGATAGTTACCTCATCAAAGAGATCCAACCCTTTGGAAGTCTAGATGAGCCAGATTCGTAATGATGGAACTCATATACCTTGTCGTCAGCCGTAAGTCGAAGGGGACACCCCTTCGCCACTAAACAACCCTAATACGTCGTCAGCCGTAAGTCGAAAGGCTACCCCTTCGCCACTGAACGACCCTAACGCATCATCAACCATGAGTCGAAGGGCCACCCCTTCGCCACTGAATGACCCTAACGTGTCATTAGCCGTAAGTCAAAGGGGACATCCCTTTGCCACTGATCAACCTCTCGCGTCATCAGCCGTAAGTCGAAGGGCCACCCCTTCGCCATTGAACGACCCTCTCACATCGTGAACCATAAGTCGAAGGGCCACCACTTTGCCACTGAATGACCTTAACACGTCCTCAGCCGTAAGTTGAAGGGCCACCCCTTCTCCACTGAACGACCTTAATGAGTCGTCAGCCGTAAGTTGAATGACCACCCCTTCGCCAATGAACGACCCTAACGCTTCGTCAGCCGTTAGTCGAAGGACCACCCCTTCGCCACTGAATGACCCTTTTGCGTCGTCAACCGTAAGTCGATGGAGTCATCCCTTCGCCACTAACTGACCCTCTCGCGTTGTCAGCCAAAAGTCAAAGGGCCATCCCTTCACCACTGAACGACCCTAATGTGTCGTCAGCCGTAAGTTGAAGGGCCACACCTTCTCCACTGAACGACCATAACGCGTCGTCAGTCGTAATTTGAAGGGGAACCCCTTCGCCACTGAACGACCCTAATGTGTCATTAGCAGTAAGTCGAAGGGGACACCCCTTCGCCACTGGATGATCCTAATGCGTCGTCAACAGTAAGTCGAAGGGCCACCCCATCGCCACTAAACGACCCCAACGTGTCGTCATCCGTAAGTCGAAGGGCCACCCCTTTGCTACTGAACGATCCAAACGCGTCGTCAGGCGTAAGTCGAAGAACCACCCCTTCGCCAGTGAACAACCCTAATGCGTCGTCAGTCGTAAGTCTAAGTGGCCACCCCTTCGCCACTAAACGACCCTAATGGGTCATCAATCGTAAGGCGAAGGGCCACAACTTCCCCACGGAACGACCCTAATGCATTGTCATCTATAAGTCGATTGGGACACCCCTTCGCCACTGAATGACCCTCTCGCGTCATCAGCCGTAAGTCGAAGGGCAACCTCTTTGACACTGATGATGCTAACATGTCTTCAGTCGTAATTCGAAGGGACACCCCTTCGCCACTGAACGACCCTAAGGCATCGTCAGCCGTAAGTCGAATAGGCCACCGCTTCACCACTGAACGACACTAATGCATCGTCAGCTGTAAGTCGAAGGGGACACCCATCCGCCACTGAATGACCCTAACGTGTCATCAGCCTTAAGTCGAAGGTCCACCCCTTAGCAACTGAAGGATCCTAACGCGTCATCAATCGTAAGTCGAAGGGGGGGACACCCCTTCGCCATTGAAACGACCCTCACGCGAAGTCACCCGAAAGTCGAAGGGTCACCCCTTTACTACTGAACGACCACAACATGTCGTCAGCCGTAAGTCGAAGGGGACACCACTCCGTCACTGAACGACCCTAACGCGTCGTCAGCCGTAAGTCAAAGGGGACACCCCTTTCCCACTGAACGACCGTAATGCATCGTTAGCCGTAAGTCGAAGGTCCACCCATTTGCCACTGAACGACCCTAACGCGTCGTTAGCCGTAAGTTGAAGGTCCACCCCTTCGCCACTGAACGACCCTAACACGTCATCAGCTGTAAGTCGAAGGAGCCACCCCTTTGCCACTGAACGATCCTCTCACGTCGTCAGCCGTACGTCGAAGGACCATCCCTTCGCCCTTGAACGACCATCTCGTGTCTTCAGTCATAAGTTGAAGGGCCATCCCTTCGCCACTGAACGACCCTAACGTGTCGTTAGCTGTAAGTCGAAGGGCCACCCCTTCACCACTGAACGACCCTAACACGTTGTCAGCCATAAGTCGAAGGGCCACCCCTTTGCCACGAAACGACCCTAACGCGTCATCAGCCGTAAGGCAAATGGGACACCACTTTGCCACTGAATGACCCTCACGCATTGTCAGTCATAATTTGAAGGGCCACACCTTCTCCACTGAACGACCATAACACATCGTCAGCCGTAAGTCGAAGGGGACACCCCTCTACCACTGCACGATCCTAATGTGTCTTCAGTCGTACGTCGAAGGGGACACCACTTCTCCACTAAATGACCCTAACGAGTCATCAACCATAAGTCGAAGGGCCATCCCTTCGCCACTGAACGACCCTAACGTGTCTTCAGCCGTAAGTCGAAGGGGACACCTCTTCGCCACTTAACGACCGTAACACGTCGTCAGCCGTAAGTCGAAGAGCCACCCTTCGCCACTGAACGACCCTAACGCATCATCAGCCGTAAGTCAAAGGGCCACCCTTCTCCACTGAACGACCCTAATACGTCGCCAGCCGTAAGTCGAAGGAGCCACCCCTTTGCCACTGAACGACCCTATCATGTTGTCAGCCATAAGGGGCCTGTAAGTAGGTGGTCTTCTGGCCATGCTCTTTACGAGTTACATATTGATATTCAACATTTATTATACACAGGTTTCAAGTTATGTTCGTTTAGACGAAATATCCTTGAAACGTGAAAAATTCCTATATGTTTAAGGGGAGAAGTTTGCATCTTATAGTCTCGTTGTATGTGGGAGCAATATTAATGCTACACCAGGGCAACGAGGCACTGTCCACAATATTACATACTTCATCTATATGCAAAACGAAATTTTATTTAAGTAAATGTAAAATGACATTCAAATAAAAGTTCGTACAAAAAGCAAGATGAAGCTACATGTAATTTAAATGCATAGATATAGATATGGCTCAATCGAGCAGGTCGTCATTCTCAAATTCTTTTGCAGTGGAAATCGTTGGCGGCTGGAAAGCCGTCAAGTGTGTTTCAGGAAGAGACTTCTTGCTCGCCTAATATAGTTCCTGAAGGTGGCGAGGAGTGCGGCAGTTTCTGGACCAATGTCCAGTCATGCCACATCTATAGCATTTATCCTCCCAGTTCTTCTTAGGAATTGACACTTGACCAGTGTTCTTACAATTCCATGTGAAGTTTCTCTTTCCTTTGTTGGTGTTGGTCTGGGGTGAAGCTCCTTGTGCTTGCTTCATTACAGATTTCCCTTTGTTATTTTTAGCATTCTTCTTGTTTTTCCACTTCTGGGGAGAAACATGGTGGGCTTTAGGGATATGGGCAGAACCAGCTGGACGTAGATTATGAGTAGCAAGCAGTAAATCTCTATTTTGCTCTGCCCTAAGTAGGCAAGAGATCAAATCAAAGAATTTCGTGAAGTTGCGTTCACGATACTGCTGCATGAGGATTGCATATTTCTCGTGAAACGAGGTAAATGCCTTTTCCAACATGCGTTGCTCTGTCACTTCTTCACCGCACAACTTCAGGTGTGATGTGATAATATGAAGTGCAGAGTTATACTCAGAGACGAACCTATAGTCTTGAAGTCTGAGGTTTTCCCACTCATAACTGGCACGCGATAATATTACATCAATTTGATGTTTATATCGTGCCTCCAGCGCTGTCCACAGCTCTATTGGGTCCTTTATTGTTAGGTATTCGGTCTTTAAGGTCCGATCTATATGTTTCCTAATGTAGATAATGGCTTTCGCCTTATCCACATCGGAGACAGTGGTAGAAGTACTGCTAGACGATTGGGCCGCTTCTGGAGCCTTACTAGCAGAAGCATCGGCTGCTGCTGGGGCCGATGAAGGAACCAAAATTGAGCAAAGGAGGGCCATTGAACGCAAGTGGAACTTCAGGTCCACTCGCCAACTCAGGTAATTTTTCACTGCAACATCAAGGACTTCGAAATCGAAGCTTGCCAATTTTGCCATTTATCAATGCAATTTAAAACAAGCATGAATTAATTAAAATTGAAATTCACGCATAAAAAATAAGTAAAATGTGGGGATCGGCCAGATACCCAAAAACGCACAAAGTCCAAAGTCCGAATATACAGTCCATAAAGAAAAGAAAAATACAATTTGGAAACCAAGAAGTGGTCCCTGTCAATTGAAAATATAAACACCGTCTTCATATCTCGGTACACCGGTCTTTGGCATTAATACATTTAATCCTCACTTACAAATTATCTCAAAAAAGAAAATAAAATTGCAAGGAATTTAAAAGGTATCAAACTGGCTGATCCCAAAAATCACATTTTAGCTTATATAAACAACCACGCAGTTTATAATATGCTACAGGCACAAAAGAAGCAACCAAGCAGTTTATATAACACATGCATATATAATATGGAAAAAGAGACTATCAAATATAATAATATCTCGGACCACGGGGAGACGTCATACACCGTTAGGTTAGTTGCCTAACGGCAGAGCGGTCGCAGGATCCTTAAGATAATTATATTTTCAAAAAATCCTAATATTCCATAAATTAATAATAATGCAAGAGTGTTATAATGTTAGCAATATGACGCGACAGGCTCATAACAAAAAATTAAAATAAATTAATATTTTGAATGGGGCTGCAGGCCCATAAATATTAATCATTTTAATATATTATTTATATTTAGGCCGCATGCCCATTTACCAAAAATTAACAAATTAATTATAGCAATTGAATTAACTTGGCTTCTCCCCCGTCGCACCGCCCCCTGTCGTGGGGGCTCCTACTTGTTGCGGATTGGGGAATTCGATTACTATAATTAAATTGTTAAATATATATATATATATATATATGTAATCGTTAAGTTAATTTACCTCTTGCCAGAAATATATCATGGACAGATATATTTAAATATATCAGGGAGTAGTTAAATATACAACATATATATTTACCTCTTGCATGTAGGTGTCAGATGTCCTGCACACCGTACGGAGAGGTGCAGTGTGTTCTGTCATGCCATTGGGCATTGCTAATAATCATGATACTTAGTATATGGGTAGGACATCTAACACCATACAGAGTGGTGTGAACAAATGCAGAATTTTTGGGTTACTGATCATTTCAATTGGCATTTGGACATCTAACACCAGACATTGGGCATTGCTAATAATCATTATAGTTACTGATCATTTCGGGTACAATATGATAACACTTGTGGTTAAAAATCTGTTGTCATTCTTTCGATGGGTTCTTTAGCATTATTTGGTTGCTTGAAAACAAATGCAGAATTTTTGAAGAAGATATCGAAATTGTGAACTTGTTACATGATATCATATAACAGAACTACACAGAAAACCAAATATGATTATCTGTTTGAAATTGGGGAAATTCATCCAAATTCATTTTAATTTGGGGAAATAATTTTATTTCTATATCTACGGGATAAGAAAATATACCTCTAGATCAAAGATCTAGGGAAGATCATGATAATAAAAATCCGTAGATAGTTCCGCTCCCGATACGCTCCAAAGAAAAATCACAGCAAAGCTTCGCCGCAACAAAAGATTCCTTCGCGCTTAGGGGTTTAATTTTTGAGGGGAGGCGGGATGAAAAGCTCAAAGAATTTTAGAGGAAACGAGCTGATAACGTGTTGAAGGATTTTGACCTCATAATCATGATTTTTCATCTCACAACAACCACCTAATAATGATTTTTCTTTCTAATTTTGACAAAATGTCTCATACATGCACCTCAATTGAGGTGCATATAGCACATCTCTTTATTGTATTAACCTTGTGATTTTGACCCCATGTGAACACTGACTGAACTCCAAGCAACAGCTTGAACTGCATCTGAATGCGTTTCTGCGGCTCCTTGCACGTGGGCCATTTGTGCATAAAGTGACACGTGGGCTCCCTTGAGAAGGGTATGGTTAGAAATATGAAGCGCAGCAGGGGGTTAAAATGAATTAGCATTTCTTGATTTAAGTGCACAGTGCTGGCGTGCACTTCACTACATTAATCTCCTCTCCTCTTGCTGGACGTGGGCTGCCTTCGCCGCACCAAACGGACGAACAGGCACCAATGGCGGTGACACAATCGACAATGGATGAGCTACTCCTCGCTGCTGCATCTCCATCCCAAATGTTGAACTCGCCGTCCCCGTCATCGTCCCCGTCATCGTCTCTCCAAACCCGCCTGCGGCTCTTCCTCGACTCCCATCACAGCCACGCGTCCTCCTGGGCCTATGCTATCTTCTGGCGGCCGTCGACGACGCTGTCGTCGTCGGGCGACGACGGCGGAAACGGCAGGAGGAGCCTCCTGTGCTGGGGGGCCGGTCACTTTGCGGACCATTTCAGCGCGGCCGACGTCGAGTGGTTCTACGCGCTGTCGCTGACCCGCTCCTTCGCCCCCGACGACCCAATCTGCGCCCTCTCCCGCGCGTTCGCCGTGCAGTCCCCCGTCTGGCTCGAGGGCTCGTGCGCGCTGCAGGCCTCCGGATGCTGCCGGGCCCAGGAGGCCCAGCTCCACGGCGTCGAGACCATGGCGTGGGTCCCCGTCTCCGGCGGGGTCCTCGAGCTCGGCTCCCCCCATTCCCTCCCCGAGAGCCTGTCCCTACTCAACGAGGCCGCCAGGGCCATCGCCGACGCCGCCGCGGCCGCCGCGGCCATCGGACCCGCCGCCATCGGACCCGCCGCCGGGCAGCTGTCGCCGTCGCTTGAGTCTGGGCTCTCGGACTCCGAGGAGAAGCGGTCGAGGCCGGCGGCGAGGAAGAGGGCGAGAAGAGACCACAGCAAGGAGAAGAAGAACGAGGACAGCGGCAACAATGCCGCCGCCGGCGGTCACGTGGAGGCGGAGCGGCAGAGGAGGGAGAAGCTGAACAGGAGGTTCTACGAGCTGAGGGCGGTGGTCCCCACGGTGTCGAGGATGGACAGGGCGTCGCTGCTGTCGGACGCCGTGTCGTACATCAAGCAGCTGACCGCGAGGGTGAATGAGCTCGAGAAGCCGAGGGGTGCCGCCGAGCCCAAGAAATCGCCGTCACCGTCAAATCAACAAACCGCCGCGGCTGACGTCAGCAAGAAGGACACCGCTGCCGCTGACATTGATCGCACCAACGGCAGCCAGGGCAGCGACGACGGCAATAATAACGCATTAACGAGCGGAGAATCGGGCCATGCAGCTGAGATGGAGGTGGAGGTGAGCATGGTGGGCCCGGAGAACGCCATTATTAGGGCCACGAGCGACAAGGACGTGAGGCACCCCACCGCGAGACTGATGAGCGCCCTGTCGGGGCTGCAAGTTGAGGTGCAGCACGCGATTGCAACCGAGGCGGGGAATCTCATGGTACAAAACGTGGTCGTCAAGTTGCCGCCAGCCGACGAATTAGCCCACGGGCTCGGAGGCGGGCTCAAGTCTGCCGTACTTTCGATGCTGCGGCGACAACCTTAAATTTCTCGCCGAGTCTCGTCGCGTGCGTTGGTTTCAGGCGTCGGTGGAGTTCCTGTTGGCTTTGTTTGCTTCTGTGCTTAGTTTGCTGCTTGGTTAGTGCTCAATAATTATGCGGTTGCTTGCCTAATTGTGCTCGTTAATCAACTCGACCAGTGTGTTAGTGGCGCTCGGACTCAAAAGATGCCATCTGTCTCTCTGGACTCTGGGTGCGTTGGTAACGATGAACCGTGTCTCGCGCACACGCCAGCTAGATCCGATCCACTTTTGGCGGATCCTTGCCCTCTTTGATCCCCTCGGATTCACCCATCTGCTTTCTTTTTTTTTACTACTGTGTGTTGAGCGGTTCAAGAATGACTGCGCGCACAGCGAAGGAGATAGTATTTGTTAAGCACAAATCCAGCCTCAATCATTAAAGGCTGATGTTTGTTTAAGATATCTTCAATCAGTCGTGCAATCATACGATCCAAGGAGCAGACGAAAGGATCCACTGGCCTCATTATTCGCCGGTCAACAACGCGAGTTGCGAGGGCATCTTAGTCCTACACATGTGTGTGGATGGGGATTATTGGGTTGCTGACCAATATTCACCCATCGTACTAGCTAGTTCCCACTTCTTTAATGGCACTGCTCAGCCAATGTTTAAATCGGTTGGCATACCGCTGGAGGCCCATAACAATTAAGATGATTAAGGGTCAATCTACGAAGTTGAATTAATCAATTACCACCTTCAAAGCGTTATATCCGTCTTTCTTTTGAAAGGAGATCAGCTCATTCTCATTTATAAACTCTCTTTCTTTACATTTTTTAATGTACCATCTCATGATCTCATTTGAGCATCAGAGGAGTCAAAACGGGTGTCCTTGTAACACCGTACATTTCTCGGCAACGACGCCAAAAGCTAAGTAACACCGTGAGTAGCAAAGTAATAAAAGCGAATAAAAGGATGGAAAGACAAGAGATGGTAAGATTTGCTAACAATTTCTTCAAAATAAAAATAGCCTAAGTGACACCGTACATTCCCCGGCAACTGCGCCAAAAACTCGATGCACCCGGAACTAACACTTAAAAGCCACCTGGCAGTGTCACTAATGCCAGGAGCTGAATGGTTCCTAAGTGTCGAATCCGGGCTCACGAACACAAGCGGACGGTGTCAAGTTATAATATAAAAGGTATCAATCCCACAGGAAAAGTAGCGGCGTATTGATCTCATGTTATTTCCAAGTCTCAGATAGAGGTAGCAGTCGGTTTGAACGATTGGGTTTTTGGTGGTGTTTGATCAATATAAAGAAACTAGGGCATTAGGACTCACCGCTAGGATCGTCGGAGGTCGATGCTAGGTTAGGACTTCTACGTTGCATTGGTTTTATTGGGGATTGTAGCATCTAGGAAGTGAATTCATGTGTTTAGGCTTCATGAATCTAACATACCGTATTCACCCCGCTCTTGCGATAGATGCATACGACATGTGCATTAAAGATCTACAATAATCTCACCACTCTCGTGGGTCGAATGCTCTCAACTCGTACCACTCTCGTGGGTTAGAGCTTCGCGGTATTTTGATGGCTCTTATTGACGCAACGGCGGTAGCCGTCAATTAGTGGCATAGTTCGTCGGTGGATCCCATCAAGACACGAGCTGGGCATGGTCACGAGTCTTGGTTGAATCCACTAACTCCCTAATTAAATCCATAAGATACTCCTTAAGCTAATCGATTCCACCGACCGTGGGCACAATCTCAGTGTGAGTTCTCCTATGGATTTTGCTTGATCAACAAAAATACTCCCCTTTCTATGTCCAATGCAACCTAAAAATCCTAATTTTGCATCTTTTTCCTATGATCCTAGGGCTAATCCATTAGCCCTAGATAGAACTACTCACACATGGTAAAGAAAGCAAAGAAAGATTGGATTTTTACCATAGAATTCATCATAGTAATCAAAAACATGTAAAAGATTGGAATACGTACCAAAAGCGATGTAGATCGATAGCAAGTTAAAGAGAATTAAGATCTAGTAGATTCCAAGCAAGAAAGCGTAATAAAAATCAAGTCTTTGTCTTCTACAATTAACGACGGCTCAATAATCAAAACATAGATCCAAAACTCTTAATTAAATCTAAACTTACACTATAACTCTCAATGATGTCCATAATATTAAAGGAATTCTGCTTATATACAAGGGTCATGGACCCCAGAAATAAATCTCAGATTTCTGGAAAGTTGGACCCGCATGTTGCTTGGGCGTGTCGGCTACTCGACCGAGTAGGTGGCTCGCTGCTTCTGCTTGCTTGTTTCTGATGCGGGCTACTCGATCGAGTATCCCCCTACTCGGTCGAGTAACAGGGGGTCCGAACTTGCCTCCAAAATGCTGCTCTGTCTTTAAGCTACTCGGGTCGAGTAGGTGACCTACTCGGTCGAGTAACAATGTCTTGGGGAGAAGCTCAAATCTGCATTCTGTATTGGGTCGACTCGGGTCGAGTCGCCTAGCTGCTCGGTCGAGTGGGCGCGTCCGTTTCCTGTGTTGTATCCATGTGTCAGCTCGGCCGAGTAGCTGTAAGCTACTCGGCCCGAGTCACCTGGGAAACTGACTGGGCTGAGGGCTTTTGATGATTTCTCTCTCTTGCTTCTCCTCCTCTCCTCCGATCTTCTTCTAAACTGCGGTGAACTCCCATGGAGCCTTGCCAATGATGTCCTGGACGCGCTGGATGTGTCAATGTTCCGAATCAGCTCCAATTCACTCCAAAATCCCTGAAAATCCACAAATCTATGCAAAACTAGAATATGGCGTTTAGAGCGCATTAATATATAAAAATATGGATTTTGAAGGTGAATATAATATGAAATGAGATGAAATGATGCGGTGAAAACATGAAAAATATGGACGCATCAAAATCCCCAAAGCTTACCTATTACTTGTCCTCTAGGAAGACGAATATTAGGGTTCACCGGGCGATAAAAATAAGAAATAGAAAAAGGAATAGAAGATGGAGGGGAGCGCCAGATAATTCGGTCAGATCTCAGGCCTTAGCTACATATCACGATGCTTCGAAAAAATTTCAAAATAGAAATGGAAATCCAAATTCCGTTAAAACAGTACATAATAGTCTCATAAAAGATTCAAATACAATCTAGCCTTCAAAATTAATAATCGAAATTTTATTTGCTTCTAATTGAACCATCTTGCCATTGCCTATATCGATGTATCTTTCACCATCATTCGGCTCTTGGCATCTTAGGCAACCCTGCATAGACACAATGATGTGATTGGTTATACCATTATCTTTCCATCACGTGTCTATAAGTACCAAAGTTTATAAAAGAAAGAAATTAACTATAGAGAAAATCAAATTTAGCAGCATACCTTTCTTATCTTTAGAGGTAGAGATCATATGAGCACTTTCTGTCTTCCTTTCTCAAGCCTTTTCTCTTCTTGAACACAATGCGAGACGAGCTCATTCAGGGACCAAGTCTCTGTCTGATAGTGATAGCTCATCTTGAACTGGCTAAACTTATTAGGAAGAGATATCAGAACCAAATGCACTAGTAAGTCCACACAGAGGTCATACTTAAGCGCTTTCAACTTAATAGCAAGGTGAGACATTTTCATAATGTGCTCCCTAATGTTTTCCATACCATTATACATTATTGAAATTAGACTTGTCAAGAGTATACCAATTTCACCCTTTTTATTCTTGACAAATCTATTTTCAATATCAGAGAGGAATCATTTAGCTGTAGTAATTTTATCTGAAATAGTGCCCTGAGATTTTCTGGAATGGCATTCTTCACAAGCATTAGGCACATGCGATTTGATCTCTTCCACTCTTCCATCTCTCTCAGTTCATCAAAGGTACTCTCTTTAGTAAGTGGTGAAGGATTATGAGTCCTTAATGCCAGATCAAGATTCATGACTGCGAGGATTATCAAAAGATTCTCCTTCCATGCCTTGAAGTTATAGCCATTAAGTACTGGAATAGATTTGAGGTGTGCAGAAAATTTTTCAAGAATAATAGCTGAAAAGAGAACAAGAAAACAATTGTAACATGTATATATGAGTATTAAACAAAACAACACCAGATTCAAATTAATGCTATATTTTCCATCTCAAGACTTTCTGTACTAGCTCAACATTTATCTTTGGATAATATATTGGCTAATTATTGATATCTTGTTCTTGCAATCAGATAATGACAATAATAACATGCCAAAAATAAAACTTCCTTTGAGCCGAATTAAATTTGCATGCATTGTCTCACTAATCATCACCTTGTCTATTGCCTCAATTGCACATAAATTGACACAGAACGGTAATATTCCTTTTGGCCGCTTTAGCATTCATTTCAAAGTATGCAGATAAAATTCCGTTTTATAAATTCCGTTTTATATTTATGAAATGGAATAATGCAAAACAACATAGCCCACTTTGGCGAGATGATGATTACATCAAGTCATTTCAAATATATATATACCTTTGCAAAGTTTGAATCTATGTCGCATTTTAATACAAGAATTTATACTTTAAGTGGAAATATTCAAGTACACTTTTATTCAAAATCAAATTTAAGGCAACCTAAACTTTCATACAAAAGTATGTATTCAAGTTGTTATATTTCAAGATTAAAACTAATCTTCACAAGAAAACCCACTTTGGTAAGTTGATCCAACAATCTATATTCGAAATATATAATTAATTATGCCAAAAAATTTTGATTTGAAACTGAACTGAATTTAACACAAAATGATTACACTAAGTGGAAATATATATAAGAACCTTTTATTCCACCTTTCAAATCATTTATATTGAGTTAAATAAAATCCATAATTTCAACACAAAGTTTCTTCTTCAAAATAGGGTATATAGGTGTACTAATGTGTATATGAACATACATATAAAGTTATACTTGAGGAGAAATATAAGTTAAAGCCTTTCATTTCCTTCCGAAGATAACACTTGAATTTTGTGTTATATTTTAAATTCATATTTAGGCAAACTGAATTTTCATACTGAGGTATGAAGTCAACTTGTTATATATATATATATATATATATATATATATATATATATATATGGCAAGTAAAATGATCTTTATTATTAACAAAAAGTACATACAATAAAAATCGCGAGAGGGGTTAGGGCACTAATATCCTTGAATAGACAAAGATCATCTTGTTACAAGAACCCCGACAGGAAGGAATTACACCTTTATTGGACTCAGCCGCAAGAGAACCGCAATAATTCCGGCCTCTCAGCGCACGCAAGATTTTTGGAATCAATTCTGGTGCCACACAATATAAGCAAAATTTGATTGGCGGAAAGAGAATAACGGAAAAAGAACTAGACTGACGTTGCTGGGGTCCACCGTTTCCCAGGCCGAGATGAACTGAGGATTGGCACGTGAATCATTTGCCCAAGGGGGGTGAAGAAGGTCTACGATTCCTGAGAAGCTTCCAAGTACCATACTACGGGATAGCCTTAGTACTGCCGCATAATTCCTCATATCCAACGAAGCCGTGTACCAACCCCACTAGTTAATATTTAAGATATCTCAGCGACCAATTTTGTAACTACAAGTCTGCCATCCGGTCCTCCGCATTTTCCTCCATAACCTGTCCGTCGGGATGCCCCAACATCACCTTTACCTTCACGACATTTCTGACGAGTGCCGTATCCACCTATGACCTCACCACTGAGGGGTTGATCTGGAACTCTGACTTTATGGAGTTGTAACGGCAGACCATTGCTCGTCACTCGCAACCTTGGTAGAAATGCATCATCACGAATCGAAGAAAAGGACCGATGTCATTAAAAACAGTTCGATAGCCATCCGCATCACGATCACAAGAGGGCTGCCGTCATGGCCCTTCGCGTCAGGTTAAAACTCCCAGCATTCCACCACCTAGAAGCGCCGCCTCCATTATCTACCAGTAGCGCCACCGATAACCCAGAAAGATCAGGCCACCAACACCAAGATGAACCTTCTACAAGATCTCCGCCGCCAACGCCTACACCCGACGACTTCTCATCCTTTATCACCTGCAGCTATAATCCTGCCAACGAGGGCAGCCGCCGACGTTCTCCCATTTGTTTATAATCCCCTCTTTATGTGTGTGTGTGTGTGTGTGTGTGTGTGTGTGTGTGTGTGTGTGTGTGTGTGTGTGTGTATCTGTATGTATGTATTTATGCCATAAAATTAGAATTTAATTTATTTTACCAAAATTAACACAAAATTTATCTTTGAGGAGAAATATACATTAAAGCGTCTTATTTCCTCCTTCAATCCATTTTAAATTCAATATTAGGCAAACGATCATACAACGTATGTTTACAACTTGTTACATTCCGAAATAATAACAATCTCTACATTAGAGCCCATTTTGATGTGGTTTCGTAGATCTAAAAATTATTTCGAAACATAAACCCAAATGTGCCCAAAAAATTAAATTTAAATTATACTGAACTTAAATGTAAATATATATGAAAACCTTTTATTTACTCCGTCGATCCATTTAAAATTCATTCAGTCAACTAATCATACAACTTATGTATTTAACCGTTTACATTCCGAAATAATAATAATTTAACAGTAGAGCCCACTTTGGTGGGATTTCATGAAAATTAGAATCATTTCGTAACGTATAAATAAAGCAAAGAATGCCTAAAAGAATTAAAATGGAACGAATTTAATTTAACACATAAATTGGGCTTAAAGGAAATATATATGCACACATAACCATTTATTTCCTCATTTATCGAATTTAAATTTAAAATTTTAGTCACTAAATTTATATACAAAGTATGTCCGTAGCTTTTTATATATCGAAATAAAAGTAATAGCATAGAGCCCACTTTGGTTGGGTTTTGATTTAATTACAATTATTTCGAAATATATATAATGTAGCATGCCTAGAAGTGAATTTAAAATTAAAAGTGAATTTTAACACAAATTTATACCTAATGGAAATATATAAATTGACTTTTTATTTCCTCAACTTGTGGTAAAATATCGCAACACAGGCCCAAATATGTGCCCAAATAGCCGAAAAGAAGCCCATAATCAAGCCAAATAACCCAAAAATAGATGGCCCAAATGAATCAGCCCACATACTGAATTAATTTTTAAAACCCTTTTTTAAAATCTAATTTGGGCCTGCTTTTTGGGCCAAAGCCTGCTAGGGTTTCAGCAACCGAGAATCATCTAATTTTTGGGCCTGATTTTTGGGCCAAAGCCTGGCTCTAACCTCATCCGATGATAACCGAGAATCATCAGCAAGCTCAGGATTTGGAGAGCTCCAGCTATTGAGCATCGGCCCCAGGTCGGGAAGGACGACAAACACAAAAGGTTTCCTTCCACCCAGGGTCGAAAATCAGAAGGTCATGTATAAGACTCACTGTCATGCCCTATTTAGCACTATATGTGTATTCTACTGAACACACGTGGTATTTCTACCTACGATGCATACGTAGCCATGAAATAAACGTGGATATCGATGTATATAACGTAGCGCAAGGGGGATTGGGCTGTAATGCGCGGCTAAGAGACGAGAAAGCGAGATTGAGTGCGGGAGAATTGTGAAAGATATCGTGGGTGCAAAACAACAGGAATGTGTTGGACGTGTGTGCGTGGTGCATGTATGCATGTGTAGGCATGCATGGATGTGCGTGGATGAGTGTATGAAGAGCCATGCTAGTGTGAAAGGGGTTAGGGGTCAATGGCAACCCCGGTAAATTTTTAGAAAGGTTAGGGGCAAAACGGTCAGTTGGACTAAAGATGCTGTGCGTACATACTAAAGTTGTGTGTGCATAAAGTAATGGCAAACTTGTAATTATCTAAAAGTTGAGGGGTGTTTTTAGGAGGGTATTTTAGTCATTTTGATTCTACATGGCTTATAGGATAAATTTATGCATGGTGTAGAAAATTCTTTAGAATTCTCTTTCTTTTTCTTTCTTAAAACTTCTCCCATCTTCTCTCTTTCTCTTTTACTCCCCCTTTCCTAATTAGGCTGGCCACCCTCTTCCTAATTTCCCCTTCATCTTCAATTAAATACCCTAATTTCTATTTCCAATTAAAAAGAATTCAAGCTTTCTTGAAGAGAGAAGAAAGTAGAGAAGAAAGAAAGAGGAGGAGAAGAGGAAAGCCAAGTTTTTGAAGTTGGATTCTAACTTGGGTTTGGAATTCTACTTAAGAGTTCGTGTTACCATGTTTTACATCATGTTTTACTTAATATGAAGTAGGAGTAGCCAAATTTAAGTTCCATGATTTGATTTCACTAATCACCCCTTGGAATTTCATGCAAAATCTGCCTCTTTGGGAACCTGAAATTATATTGTGTGTTAATTCTTGAATTATGGTTACTGTAGATTGAATTAGGTTTCGAAAAAAATATATACTTGTAGATCTTGAAGTTCTACACCAAAATCATATAAATTTTGATATATATTAAATTCAGAAATTAGGAGTAAATATTCCATCTTTATAACATGTCTGTTTGATTTTCAGTTTTGACACAGTTTAGCATAATTGACCTAAATACCTGCACACACAATGGAAATTTATGATCTTGGTCTTGTTGAAAATTTAACAAGTTTTTCTAAAATTTTATTACAGTTCTTATATGTCGAATTTCTGGCTTCAACATGTCCAAAATTGGCTTTCAATACAGACCCTGAAATCTGTCTGAAAAACAGATTTGACATACTTCACCAAATAATTTACCATAAATCACCTTCTTAATATTTTTGCATGAAATTTTATCTTTGAATCCATAACTATCATATATATAAGTTTCATTCAGGAAGTCTTTCTAAATGAGGTATATAAATGGATGATATCAGCCACTCTTTATGACAGCATGTACGTTTCCTGCAAGCTGAAGCTTTTGCATGGTGATATGAATTATGAAATATTGCCATTTATAATCCTATTGTCCATGATTGTTGTTATTAGATAAAAGGAAGTTGATTGGTGTGATATAATATTAAATTGCTAATGCGATTGTGATCGCTCCGGAATGTAACCCAAAGAACGGTTGTAGTTTTACCGCAAGCGCACGGTATAGCGGCGAGCGGGTTATCGAACACAGGGAGGACGAATGACCATGCTTGTTCCAATCAACCTGGCTATTAAGAAGAGAGAAATTTGCCTTTGGCAATCCTGTCACAATCGTCAGACAGAGTACGAAAATATCAAATCAAATAAAGAACGTCTAGGGAATGGGGAATTCCCGCTACTCACCGTATTTCGTAAATGTGGTTCATTGGTATCAAAATTGCTAGAATAAAATTTTGGATGAACTAGTCGCAACTGAATGTAATACCTAGCTCACGCTCTCGCGCTGTTGCCGGTCTATAGCTATCCTAGGTTCGGGTCCAATCTCTTGCAAACCCTAGCCTAGGGAAGCTAGCATTAGGATCAACATCATCGTTCAATCGCGCCCCGAGCCCACTCTCGTGCAAACTCGGGCCACGACCTAGGTTGGGATAGTTCCTACCCGTCCAATCTCTTGCAAACGGGTATCGGCACGGAATTACAACCGGAAACCCTAGTTTCGGTCCAATCTCTTGCAAACCGATACTACGGAAATTCGATTCCAACCCAATTCGGATTTCTAGGGTTTCCTATCGAATTGGGATCCAATCTCTTGCAAATCCCAATTGATATGAACTCCTGGCCATCCGTAATAAATCGATCCCAAACTAACCCTAATAGCAATTCTAGCAAAATTTCTACCAATTCATCACAAACCCGAAATTGGGCTCGTAGGGTTCATCCCCACGCCCCAAGACGTGGAGACTACTCACAATTCATAGCACAAACACAAAAATAATTAATGGAATTAACAAGAGAATTCATCACAAATTTGAGATAAGCAATAAAAATAGAATTTTTAGAGGAGAGAGACACAAACCAATGGAGTTCTTCAAAACAATCCAACAAAAATCAACTTTTGTCTCCTCTCCAATCACAAGAATAAAGCTAAAAAGCTAATCTAAAAGCTGCAAAAATCTAAGAGAAAAGCTCTATATACTAGGGTAAAAACAGGGGTTAAATACCCCCCAAAATCGTCCAAAAAACTGTGACCAAAATGCCCCTGCGCAGCCTGAAATCCGCAATTTTCTCTACAGGCAGCGCGTCGCACTCGGCCGAGTGACAAAAGTCGCTCGGCCGAGTGAGAAACCCTGTAAATTTCCAGTAAGTCTGGGTCTTCGGGGGTCTTCACTTCGGGAGTCGCTCGGCCGAGTGAGTTGTCGTCACTCGGCCGATGGCTTCTTGGTACTCGGGCGGTCGGCATTTGCCACTCGGCCGAGTGGGTCTTCTGAAGCTCAGGCAGACAAAAAACAGTAAGTTGGCGATTTTTGACATGCGTCGTCTGGGTGCCACTCGTGCGGACGGGATCTCGTCACTCGGCCGATGTGGCTTCTGATGCTCGGCCGAGTGCACATATGAAACGTATCTGATCTGGTCGGCCGAGCGGTGTCTCGCTGGTCGGCCGAGTGACTTCGCCACTCGGCCGAGTGGGACACCAAAAATGCCCAAACAGCTTGTTTTGGCCTCCTCATCGCTCATGCGACATCCTTTCTTCTTCCACTCCTCTCCAACAGCAAAATACCCCTCGGGGAGGTCATCGGTGACACTCTAGAGTAGGTGTATCCCGAGATCACTCCAAATCGCTCCAAATCACCTGAAATTCGACAAAAACAAGAAATCGTGAAAAGCATCGCAATATCGTCGATATATCGTGAAAAACATGACTTGAGCGATCTAAATGGCATGCAAACATGCGGGAAAAAAGTGTAAAATAAGGAGTGATCAAAATCCCCCAAGCTTACCTCTTACTCGTCCTCGAGGAAGATAAGCAAAAGGCGAACCCGGTGGATTCAGAAAACGAAAACGGCGAAAAACGGAAAAAAAATGAAATACGAAGAAAAACGAGAAACGAAACATAAAACAAAGAAGAAAGAAAGAAGCGAAGAGGGAAGCTGCTAGATCATCTTCTCAGGGTGTGGGTTTCGCTTACTCATATAGCATGCACCAAATGAAAAACACATGTCAAAGAGTTTTATTTTGATATCATAGTATATATAATAGTGCAAATAGAAATAGAAAGACCACGAACAATGATATAATCATGAGAAACGGAATAATTTTAGAATTAACATCGTCTGAATCATTTAAAGCTGTATACAAATCGCAGATCACACACTTTTCAATTGAATGCTTTTTATGAGGAGTATAAGAATATCACACAATAGAATAGAAAGAATAGATAAGTGTGGATTTCATGAAATGAGTGCTAGGCATAGATTTCTGGACTTCGTAAAGCTAAAAATAATCTTACCGAGTATAGAATATTACTTAGCCTAGGTTGTCGTGCAACGTCAAGTAGTCACTCTCTCACACAGCATTGGATTCCCTCCCCCAAGCTTATCTATAAGCGTGGTGGCATAAAAAATATTTACATCCCCATTTTTATAAAGCTCCAAAAGCAATGAAAATAAATACAAATAGAGAGAAGAAAGAAGAGAGAGAGAGAACATGAGGTGGGATCTTTTATTGAGGTTCTTTCCTCTTTTCTTTTCTTTTTCTCTTTTTTTCTTTTGTGTTTTTTTATTGCATATATACCCAATGATCCCAACTCAAAGAGAAGTAAGAGCATACAAGAAAATTCTTTTTTTTGGTTTTGGGAAATTTGGAGCTAGAAATTAATAGCGGGGGAAATGCCATATAATAGAATCGCTAAGGGGAGATTCACCAACGATTTTAAAAATAGAGAAATGATGTTCAAGATTTGTGGAGAAAGAAATAAATATATCTCTCGGTTCACTCTATAAGACACGCACGACAACTTCAGCAGGGTAATCTAATCTACTCAGTTTCGATCACAAAAAAGCTAACTAATCCAGATTTATCATAGCTAACATCATTCAATCATCCTGAAGTGAAGTATACAAATCATGCATATAGAAGTGATATAGGAAAAGAAATCGGTACTCCAGATATAAGCATTCAATGCGTGAATCTTGGTGTGTTTTCTGCGATAGCATACATATGAATATTCAGACTCAGCTAATAATAAAAATTCATCCATTTTCATGTGAAAAAAAGTGTGGGTTACCATTTCTAAATGCAAGGCAAGTCACAGCATATGATATCAGAAATAGAATCTAAGACATGACAAATATAGCATGCATATAAAGGAAGCTAATTCCACGTAATCATCATCATAGAAAAGTCATCTCTAGCATGAGATGAAAAAGGAATAAAGATAAAGGGAAAAAAACAGAACTATTTACAATGCGGCACACAGAAAAATAAGAAAAACGTGATGCATGGTAAAATAAAAGAAAAAAAATGATGAAAATAAGTGCAAAAGCGGGAAATGGCGTGAAAAAAAAATAAAGGTGGTAAATCAAAAAGAACGTGAGAACTCACTCCCCAAGCTAAATGGCACAGTGTCCTCAATGTGCAAAGTGTGGCACACCGAGAGACAAGTAATGTGAGGGGTAAGTGAGGGTGCATGCATGATGGAAGGAAGAAAAAGAAAAACAATGAAATGAAAAATATGATGCGGACATGATGCATGCAAATAAAGGAGTGATACAGATATAAAGGTGTGGCACCAAAAACTCTCCCTCTCTCCCAAGAAAGATATAAAAAGATATATAAAGATAGTGCGCAGCCAAAAACAGTGAGGGGAGGGGGGGGGTGGGCAAAATGCATCAGGACCCAGCAGAGACGGGCAGCACAACGGCAAAAAAGGAACGGTGGCATCAAGAGTGCCTAAGAAGGTGGTGATGCGCCGTCTCCGTCCTGAGGCGGAGGAGGAGGAGGTGGTGGTGGAGGCTGCTGAGCGGGCGGGGGTGTGGTAGTGGAAGCAGGCTGAGTGTGTGTGGTAGTGGGGGTGGGAACCTGCTGGGTGTGCGGGCGTACGCGGGGGAGACGCTCCAGGACCTGGGTAAGACAGTGGTGAATATGCGGGAGCAGGTCAAAGCGGCCAGCCATCGCAGTGACGGTGGCGGACAGGGTCCGAAGGTCGCCTCTGAGGCCACTCACCGCCCCCTCGAGAGCACGAATGCTCTGAAGTACAGTGTCAGGGGGAGGTGGTGCAGAGGGACGCACTGGTCGGGGCTGTGCAGGTCGGGGCTGGCGTACTCTGGTGGCGTAGGTGACGGGCTCAGCAGGGAAGGGAACGAAAGGTGCTGCGCTCGCAAGTGAGGACCTGGCCTCAGTGTGAGGCCGGGGCACTGGCTGGTGAGAAGTGGAGGCAGCATCAACGAAAGAAGAATACAAAAGTGGCAACGAGGCAGCCGGAGAGGTCGGTGACACAGAAGTGTGGACAGACGCCAAGACACTCTCGGAAAACACAGCAGTGGTGGAGACAGAGGGCTCTCCGCACTCAACTATGGTCGGCGGGCGCTCGGGTGGGGCAGAGGAAACGGGCTCGGCAGACAGAGGGCCAGTGGTGGTGGTGACAGGCGTGGAAGCAGTGGAAGTGGGCTCAGCTAAGGTACTCCCGACACTGACAACAATGTGGACAGAGGTGTCGGGGGCAGCAGGAACATCAGGGATAGGCTGAGGGTCCACGGGGTCAACAGGGGCAGCAGGCTCGGCAGGTGCAACAGGGTCTGTGGGGGCAGCGTGAGCCTGCTCGGCCTCCTCGGCCTCGAGCACGTATGCGGCTGGGATCAGAACATCCATCACAGGGAGCCAGTCCACCTAGGCCGGTGCAATCTGAGTCCGAGCTGGGCTCGGAAGAATCATGTAATCGGCACCATAAGGGCCGTGCAGCCAGACCCAGTGTCGCTCACCGTGCGGACGCAGCATCTTCATCCGGGCCATAACATCAATCGACAGAGAAGTGGGGCCCGGTGCGCGTCGCAGGTCGTCAGGGAAGTCCTCGCCGGTCATAAGGGCGAGCAGGGTGATCAGGCCGCCGCAGCATATCGGTGAGCGAGCGCCCACCGATACGATGATGCGGTCCAAAAACCAAGCCGCGACATCAATCACGACGGCGGGGACCAACTCATCGCCCTCCCTAGATAGAGCTCTGGGCCGTGTCATCACGTAGAGCATATAGAGCTCTGGCATGGACATCGTGCCCGGCTCATATCTGGCCAAAAAGGTCGTCGCCATAAGGCGCTGAGCTATACGAAGGCAGGGATGGACAATGGCCGAGTGATCGCTCCGGGACGTAACCCAAAAGAACGGTTGTAGTTTTACCGCAAGTGCACGGTGTAGCAGCGAGCGGGTTATCGAACACAGGGAGGACGAATGACCGTGCTTGTTCCGATCAACCTGGCTATTCAAGAAGAGAGAAATTTGCCTTTGGCGATCCTGTCACAATCATCAGACAAAGTACTGAAATATCAAATCAAATAAAGAACGTCTAGGGAATGGGGAATTCCCGCTACTCACCGTATTTCGTAAAAGTGGTTCATTGGTATCAAAGTTGCTAGAATAAAATTTTGGATGAACTAGTCGCAACTGAATGTAATACCTAGCTCACGCTCTCGCGCTGTTGCCGGTCTATAGCTATCCTAGGTTCAGGTCCAATCTCTTGCAAACCCTAGCCTAGGGAAGCTAGCATTAGGATCAACATCATCGTTCAATCGCGCACCGAGCCCAATCTCTTGCAAACTCGGCTCACGACCTAGATTGGGATAGTTCCTACCCGTCCAATCTCTTGCAAACGGGTATTGGCGCGGAATTGGAACCGGAAACCCTAGTATCGGTCCAATCTCTTGCAAACCGATACTACGGAAATTCGACTCCAACCCAATTCGGATTTCTAGGGTTTCCTATCGAATTGGGATCCAATCTCTTGCAAATCCCAATCGATGTGAATTCCTAGCCATCCGTAGTAAATTGATCCCAATCTAATCTCTAATAGCAATTCTAGCAAAATTCCTAACAATTCATCACAATTATGAAATAGGGCTTGTAGGGTTCATCCCCACGCCCCAAGACGTGGCGACTACTCACAATTCATAGCAAGATCACAAAAATAATCAATGAAATAAGCAATAGAATTCATCACAATATTAAGATATGCAATAAAAATAGAATTTTTAGAGAAGAGAAAAGCAAACCAATGGAGTTCTTCAATTAATCTAACAAAAATCCAACTTTGTCTCCTCTTCAATCTCAAGAATAAAACTAAAAAGCTAATCTAAAAAAGCTGCAAAAAATCTAAGAGAGAGGCTCTCAAAACTAGGGTAAAAACAGGGGTTAAATAGCCCCCAAAATCGTCCAAAAACTGTGACCAAAATACCCCTGCGCAGCCTGTTTTCCGCAATTTTCGCTACAGGCAGCGCGTCGCACTCAGCCGAGTGACAAAAGTCGCTCGGCCGAGTGAAAACCCTGTAATTTTCCAGTAAGTATCGATCTTCAGGGGTCTTCACTTCGGGGGTGGCTCGACCGAGTGAGTTGTCGTCACTCGGCCGACGGCTTCATGGTACTCGGGCGGACGGGATTATCCACTCGGCCGAGTGGGTCTTCTGAAGCTCAGGCAGCCGAAAAACAGTAACATGGCGATTTTTGAAGGGCTTCGTCTGGGCGCCACTCGGGCAGACGGGGTCTCGTCACTCGGCCGATGTGGTCTCCGTCGCTCGGCCGAGTGCACATATAAATCGTGTCTGATCAGGTCGGCCGAGCGGTGTCTCTCTGGTCGGCCGAGTGGCTCCTCCACTCGGCCGAGTGGCTCCTCCACTCGGCCGAGTGGGACACAGAAAATGCCCAGATTGCTTATTTTGGCCTCCTCGTCGCTCCTGCGACGTCCGTTCTTCTTCCGCTCCTCTCCAACAGCAAAATACCCCTCGGGGAGGTCGTCGGTGACCGTCTGGAGTAGGCGTATCTCGAGATCACTCCAAATCGCGCCAAATCACCTGAAATGCGATAAAAACAACAAATCGTGAAAAGCATCGCAATATCGTCGATATATCGTGAAAAACATGATTTGGGCGATCTAAATGGCATGCAAACATGCGGTAAAAAAGTGTAAAATAAGGAGTGATCAAAATCCCCCAAGCTTACCTCTTACTCGTCCTCGAAGAAGATAAGTAAAAGGTGAACCCGGTGGATTCGGAAAACGAAAACGGCGAAGAAAAATGAAGAACGAAAAACGGAGAAGAATGAAAAACGAAATAAAAATAAAGAAGAAAGAAAGAAGCGAAGAGGTAGGCTGCTAGATTATTTTCTCAGGACGTGGGTTCCGCTTACTCATATAGCATGCACTGAATGAAAAACACATGTCAAAGAATTTTATTTTGATATCATAGTATAATAGTGCAAATAAAAATAGAAAACCCACGAACAACGATATAATCATGAAAATCGGAATAATCTTATAATTAACATCGTCTGAATCATTTAAAGCGGTATACAAATCACAAATCGCACACTTTTCAATTGAATGCTTCCTATCCGGAGTATAAGAGTATCACACTATAGAATAGAGAGAATAGAAAAGTATGGATTTCATGAAATGATTGCTAGGCTTAGATTTCTGGATTTCGTAAAGCTAGAAATAATCTCACCGAGTATAGAATATTACTTAGCCTAGGTTGTCATGCAACGTCAAGTAGTCACTCTCTCACACATCAATGGATCCCCTCCCCCAAGCTTATCTATAAGCGTGGTGGCATAAAAAAATATTTACATCCCCATATCTATAAAGCTCCAAAAGCAATGAGAAGAGAAGAGAAAGAAAGAAAGTGAGATGGGATCTTTTATTGAGGATTTTTCCTCTTTTCTCTTTTTTTTTCTTTTTTTTTTCTTTTTGTTTTTTTGATGCAAAAGCATATATACACAACGATCCCAACTCAAAGAGAGATAATGATATACAGGAATATTTTCTCTTTTTTCTCTTTTTTTTGAATAAGAAATTTGGAGCTAGGAATTAATAGCGGGGGAAATGCCATATAATAGAATCGCTAAGGAGAGATTCACCAATGATTTTAAAAGTAGAGAAATGATGTTCTTGATTTGTGGAGAAAGAAATGAATATATCACTCGGTTCACTCTATAAGACATGCACGACAACTTCAGCAGGGTAATCTAATCTACTCAGTTTCGATCACAAAAAAGCTAACTAATCCAAATTTATCATAGCTAACATCATTCAATCATCCTGAAGTGAAATGTACAGTTCATGCATATAGAAGTGATATAGGAAAAGAAATCAGTACTCCAGACATAGGCATTCAATGCGTGAATCTTGGTGTGTTTTCTGTGATAGCATACATATGAATATTCAGACTCAGCTAATAATAAAATTTCATCCATTTTCATGTGGAAAAAGTGTGGGTTACTATCTCTAGATGCAAGGCAAGTCATAGCATATGATATCAGAAATAAAATCCTAGACATGACAAATAAAGCATGCATATAGAATAAGCTAACTCCACGTCATCATCATCACAGAAAAGTCATCTCTAGCATGAGATGAAAAAGAAAGAAATAAAGATAAAGGGAAAATAGAACTATTTACAATGCGGCACACAGAAAAATAAGAAAAACGTGATGCATGGCAAAATAAAAGTAAAATGATGAAAAATAAGTGCAAAAAGCGAAAAATGGCGTAAAAAACTAAAAATAAAGGTGGCAAATCGAAAAAGAATCGTGAGAACTCACTCCCCCAAGCTAAATGGCACAGTGTCCTCAATGTGCAAAGTGGGGCACACCGAGAGACAAGTAAAGTGAGGGGCAAGTGAGGATGCATGCATGATGAAAAGAAAAATGAAAATAAAAAGAAAGATAAAGAAATGAAAATATGATGCGGACATGATGCATGCACAGATAGGAGTGATACAGATATATAAGGGTGTCACCAAAAACTCTCCCTCTCTCCCAAAAAAAGATATATAAGGATATGATCTGAATGAGAAACCCAAAATAAGTGAGGGGAGGGGGGTGGACAAAAATGCATCAGGACCCAGCAGAAACGGGCAGCACAACGGAAAAAATAATCCAAGGCATCAAGGGTGCCTAAGAAGGTGGTGCTGCGCCGTCTCCGTCCTGAGGCGGAAGTGGTGGTGGTGGCTGGACAGGCCGCTGTGCGGGTGTGGGAGTGGTAGCAGGCTGAGTGTGTGTGGAAGTGCGGGTGGGAACCTGCTGGGTGGGTGGGGGTACGCGGGGGAGACGCTCCAGGACCTGGGTAAGACAGTAGTGAATCTGCGGGATCAGGTCAAAGCGGTCAGCCATCGCAGAGACGGTGGAGGACAGGGTCCTAAGGTCGCCTCTGAGGCCACTCACCGCCCCCTCTAGAGCACGAATGCTCTGAAGTACAGTGTCAGGGGGAGGTGGTGCAGAGGGACGCACCGGTCGGGGCTGTGCAGGGCGGGGCTGGCGTACTCGGGTCGCGTATGTGACTGGCTCAGCGGGGAAGGGAACGAAAGGTGCTGCGCTCGCAAATGTGGGCCTGGCCTCAGTGTGAGGCGGGGGCGCCGGCTGGTGAGAAGTAGAGGCAGCAGCAACGAAAGAAGAGTATAAAAGAGGCAGCGAGGCGGCCGGAGAGGTCGGTGGCACAGAAGTGTGGACAGACGCCACGACACTCTCGGAAAATACAGCAGGGGTGGAGACAGAGGTGACTACCGCTGGGGTGGAAGTGTGTGGTCCGAAAGGCGCAACCCCAGCGGAGATCATGCTAGCCATGGTCTCCACGACCACGGCAAACGAGGGCTCTCCACTCTCATCAAAGGTAGGTGGGCGCTCGGGGAGTGCAAAAGAAACAGGCTCAGCAGACAGAGGGCCAGTGGGGGTGGTGACAGCCGCGGGGGTGGTGGAGGTGGGCTCAGCTAAGGTAATCCCGACACCGACAGAGGTGGGGACAGAGGTGTCAGGAGCAGCGGAAACATCAGGGATAGGCTGAGGGGCCACAGGGTCAACAGGGGCGGCAGGCTCGGCAGGGGCTACAGGGTCTGCGGGGGCAGTGTGGGCAGCGTGGGCCTGCTCGGCCTCCTCGACCTCGAGCACGTAAGCAGCGGGGATGAGGATATCCATCGCAGGTAGCCAGTCGACATGGGCTGGTGCAATCTGAGTCCGAGCTGGGCTCGGAAGAATCATGTAATCAGCCCCGTAAGGGCCGTGCAACCAGACCCAGTGACGCTCACCGTGCGGACGAAGCATATTCATCCGGGCCATAACATCGATCGACAAAGAAGTGGGGCCCGGTGCTCGTCGCAAGTCGTCAGGGAAGTCCTCGCTGGTCATAAGGGCAAGCAAGGTGATCAAGCCGCCGCAGCATATCGGTGAGCGAGCGCCCACCGATACAATGATGCGGTCCAAAAACCAAGCCGCGACATCAATCACGACGGCGGGGACCAGCTCATCGCCATCCCTAGATAGAGCTCTGGGACGTGTCATCGTGTAGAGCATGTAGAGCTCCGGTGTAGACATCGTGCCCGGCTCATATCTGGCCAAAAAGGTCGTCGCCATAAGGCGCTGAGCAATGCGGAGGCAGGGATGGACAATGGCTGAGGCCTTGGCCCTACTAGGGTCAAAGGCAGCGTGAAGACCCGTAATCCGGGCCCAGAAGGCACCGGCGTCGAAGGAAGGTGGGGGGATATGGGTGGGGCCGTAACCGCGATCGGCTCCGGGGACAGCGGGCCATGAGAAGAATGCTCTCATCATATCGAGAGTGACCTGGCACTCCCGGTCCATGAACCGAAACGAGCATCCCTCGTCGGTCCGGGCGATCGAGCTAAGAATCTCAAGTGTCGGGCGGGTGAAAGTGTCCGCCGACACCTGGAAGAAATCTCGCCAGCCCACGTTGTCGTACAACGTGAGCATCCCCTCTAGTACCCCCAGGCGTCCTAGGTCAGCGAGGTGTGCAAACCTGGAGGGTACGATCGAGCGCTAAGAGATACGCTCGAAGACGGCGCAGTGTACGTCGTCTCGGAACGTAATCCCGAGCGGCCCGACCAGTGGAGCCGGAGGTGGTGGCTGTGGAGCGGCGGGGAGTGGCTGTGCGGGCTGTGCGGGCTGTGTGGGCGCTGCAGGCTGTGCGGGGTGTGCGGGGCTTGCAGGCTGTGCTGGATGGATGGGGTGTGTGGGAGAAGGTGGAGGAGAGTCCTCCAACTCATGGGAGGGGCCGGCATCATCCGACCGCTTCCGCTTGGCGGAAGCTCTCTTCGACCGCGGCCGTGTCTGGGGCGGCATATCGGCCACGAGCGCGCGCCGAAAAGCGTAAAAAGTGCGGCGTGTGCAAAAGTGTGGAAGGAGTATACCCAGACACGCCGCGAGTGCTCAGCAATGGAAGCGTGCGAAGAGAGCGCCTCCGCGAAGCCCAAATCAGTCCGTAGAAGCTCCTATGTGCTCCCCTAAGCTCCAAAAATCAACCTGCGCATGAAATGGCGATATCAGCGGGTAATATTCAAAACGTATGGAGCATTAGGGGTATAATAGATAGATATAGGAATTGATTAGGGTTTGGGGGTCGTTTAACACATGGATCCTCTAAAAATACACAAAAAGAGGAGAAATAGGGCGAAATAGGCGATACCGGAGATGATCGGAGCGGCGGCCGCCGGCGGCGACTCGGGCGAGTCACGGCGGGTGGTCGGCCGGTGGTGGCTGGCCGAGCGGCGGCGCGAGGTGGCCGGTCGGGCGAGTGGGGGCTGTGTGCGAGGCGAGCGGGCGAGGGGAGCTGAGGGGTCGCACGGTTTGGGAATTTTTTTCGTTTCGAAAATTGTGCCGCCCCGCAGCCCCTTATATAATAAAAGTTACGACTCGGCCGAGTGACTAGGCCGAGTGGGATCGATGGAAAATCCTCCCCGCTTACGCTTCGGCCGAGTGGAGTAAGTCCATTCGGCCGAGTGGCTCAAGCTACTCGGCAAGACTCGCCCTAGGAGCGTATCCGTTTTACTCGGCCGAGTGAAAATATATACTCGGCCGAGTAGCATTTATACTGAAATCAGGAAAATAAACAGAGAGTTGGGTACAACAGACTTCCCTCGTTCGTGAGCGGCTCGGTCGGACGAACTTGTGTACTCGGCCGAGTGACTAGTATACTCGGCCGAGTGAGCCTTGTGTTCTGCTGTTTGTCTTCGTTTGGGCTCTAAACTCCGTCTTTCTTCCTCCAGTCGATTTCATCTTACTCCTAAGCATCGAGCGTCTTCCTGGGGCGCTCCTCGTCATCTCGTTCTTCCTCCTCATTATGGATTTACCTATCTCCTCTCCTGTCAAGAAAAATAGGACCCGTTATCACAAAATTTTTGGGCGAACGACTCAAAACACTAAAAATTTCTAAAACAAAAATAAAGAAAAAGTAAAAATAAAGCAATAACCGTCGGGTTGCCTCCCGACAAGCGCTCATTTAAGGTCGTGAGCTCGACCCCCTATGATTTTCAATTAATGCGGGATGTTTGGTGCATATGGGATGCACCCATCAAACTTTCCGGGGAGAACGCTTGGATTCGGAAGTTACGGTGACGTGTTCTCCCGCGGTGGTCTCTCGTCTCGAATAGTGTTGGGGGGAGGCTCCCCCAAGCTAGCGTTTGCTCCGGTCAACGGCTTCACCGGTGACGCCGATTTTCGTAGCGGCGGAGCTTTCTTCGGAGACTTTAATTTCGAGAGCTTGCAGAGCTCTCGAATCCTTGCGACATCAGCGTCGCCTTCATCATTTTCAGCGGAGAGGTCGGGGAAATCGTCTATCTTCTCATCTTGGCCTAAATCCGGACCTTCATCAAAATCCTCATCGAAAAGAGCGCCAATCGAGTGGGGGATCGCCTCTTCTATCACCTCATCAGGGAGGTCCATGTAGTCAAGTTCCTCGTGGTAAGGCATGTGTTTCATAGCCTTAGGAATGTGAAGCTCCACCTCGATGTTGCCGACATTCAAAGTTAGGGTACCTTCTCGCACGTCGACAATGACTCCGGCGGTGGCGGGGAACGGGCGTCCAAGTATCAATGAAGTATCTCCCTCCTCCTTAACGTCCATGATCACAAAGTCACATGGCAAGCATATTCCTCCCGGGACTTGTAGCGGGATGTCTTCGGCTATCCCTACCGGCCTTGTTATTCGCCGATCGGCCAATTGTATCCGCATGTCGGTAGGTTTCAACTTCGTCCCGGTGTTTAGCCTTAAGAACATGGAGAGAGGCATGAGGCTCACACTAGCCCCTAGATCTACCAACGCCTTTTGAAGAGGGACGCCGCCCAAGGTGTAAGGAATCCGAAAACTCCCCGGGTCTTTAAATTTGGCCGGCTCCTTCTCTCTCTTGGTGAACCAAGAGCCCTCCTCGGCTAGCATAATCTTCTCCTTCCTCTTTCTCCCCGAAATCAAATCCTTTAAGAATTTAGCATATGTGGGGATCTCCACGATGGCGTCGAGGAAGGGAATGTTGATGCTAACTCCTCTAAGATACTCGAGAAACTTTGCTAGCCTTTTCTCCATTTTCGCTCTAGCAAGCCTTTGGGGAAATGGGACCGGTGGCATGAAGCGCCTTTCCTCAATCAATTGCTCCCCTCTAGATTTCTCCTTTTCTTGTGGCTCTTTCTCCTTATCATCTTCAACTACCGGCTCAATCGGCTCCAAGCTTTCCTCCACGGGCTCCTCGGTAGGAATCATAGCGGGGGAGGTATCATTCCCGCCTCTAGTAGTAACGGCAACTACGGCATTGATGTGGCCGGTGTTGCCCCGTGGGTTTTGCTCGGGTTGCGCCGGCAATCGTTGAGTGTTCCGATTGAGCAACGCCAATTGCTCCGATATTTGAGCCACAACGGTATTAAGGGAGTCTTGCCCCGCCTTCAAGGTAGCATTGACCTTATTTTGCTCGACCATAAACGCCTCCACTCTAGCTTCGAAGTCAGATCGTTGTTGAGCTTGTGGAGGGTTTTGATTTTGATTCCTCCACCCTTGGTTGTATCCAGTCGGCCTATAAGGTGGAACTTGTTGCTTCGGTTGGAAATTTTGTTGTGGAGGCCCCCTCGGTGGATAGTGTTGTTGTTGGGGTGGTGGTGGTCGAGCTTGTTGAGGTGGTTGTTGTGGCGGGTTCAAAGCTCCTTCATTGTTGGCGTAAGAGAATCCGGGATGATTTCTTGTGGCCGGATTGGCCCAATATCCTTGGTTCCCCGCGACATATTGTACTTGCTCCAAGGATCCTTCTCCTTGCTCTCCTCCCACATACATGGCTTGAGATTGGTCTTGCCAATCACACATTTGGTTCGTTGTAGCGGAGGTGGAAGGGGTTCCTTGGGGCTCTGTAATAAACTTCTCCAGTCTCTCCACTACCTTGTGGAGAGAATCAAACTTGCTTGTGAGCTCCGCTACGGCCTTCGCCTCATAGATACTAGTCGGCTTCAAGGAGGACGTGGAGTGTCCTCGCTCATCGCCCCATTGTTGGTTGTTTGAGGCCATCTCCTCAATTAGGGCCGTAGCTTCTTCGGGAGTCTTTGATAAGATAGCACCATTCGCCGCGGCATCAATAATTTGTTTGGTCCCCGGTTGGAGACCGTTGTAGAAGCTATGAACTACCTCCCAATCTTCAATGCTATGATGCGGGCATTGATGCTGCAAATCCTTAAAACGCTCCCAAGCCTCATAGAGCGTCTCCTGGGGTCCTTGCTTGAAGGACATGAGAGCGCTCCGGATCTTTACCGTCTTGGATGGCGGATAGAACTTGTCAATGAATGCACTTGCCAACTCGTCCCAAGAGGTGAATACTCCGTCAGCCTGCGTCCTCAACCAATAGAGTGCCTTGTCCTTTAGCGTGAAGGGAAAGAGACGCAGTCTGATGGCATCGTGGGAGACCCCCGGCATCTGAAATATGGCGCACTTCGACAAGAATACTTGGATGTGGTAGTGAGGATTTTCATGGGCATTCCCATGAAATGGATCCTGCTGCATCAGAACCACTAGTCCAGTCTTTAGCTCGAAATTCTTGTCGGCCGCCAACTCCGGCACAGCAATGGATGAGGTCGTAGAAGAGGTTTTAGGCCGAAGCCTATCTCGAATAGAAATTATCCTCGCCATCCTTGCCGCTAATTGGTCCGCAGTTTCTGGGTTGGTCATAAACCGCCCTTCCAGATTTTGTCTCCTTTCCGCTCTAAGTCTCCGCGCGGTACGTTCGATCTCGGGATCAAATAATATAGCTTCAGGGTCCGCCGTAGATCTCGTGTACATGCACAGGGAAAACAGAGTTTCAAAGAAATGATTAGTACCGTGGAAGGGTTAGGTAGAAATAAAGAAATAGAAATAATAAGAATAATAAAAAAAAGAAATAGCTAGGGTGAATAAATCAAACGCAATCGCCTCCCCGGCAACGGCGCCAAAAACTTGATCGCTCCGGGACGTAACCTAAAAGAACGGTTGTAGTTTTACCGCAAGTGCACGGTGTAGCAGCGAGCGGGTTATCGAACACAGGGAGGACGAATGACCGTGCTTGTTCCGATCAACCTGGCTATTCAAGAAGAGAGAAATTTGCCTTTGGCGATCCTGTCACAATCGTCAGACAAAGTACTGAAATATCAAATCAAATAAAGAACGTCTAGGGAATGGGGAATTCCTGCTACTCACCGTATTTCGTAAAAGTGGTTCATTGGTATCAAAGTTGCTAGAATAAGATTTCGGATGAACTAGTTGCAACTGAATGTAGAACCAAGCTCACGCTCTCGCGCTGTTGCCGGTCTATAGCTATCCTAGGCTCGGGTCCAATCTCTTGCAAACCCTAGCCTAGGGAAGCTAGCATTAGGATCAACATCATCGTTCAATCGCGCACCGAGCCCAATCTCTTGCAAACTCGGCTCACGACCTAGATTGGGATAGTTCCTACCCGTCCAATCTCTTGCAAACGGGTATTGGCGCGGAATTGGAACCGGAAACCCTAGTATCGGTCCAATCTCTTGCAAACCGATACTACGGAAATTCGACTCCAACCCAATTCGGATTTCTAGGGTTTCCTATCGAATTGGGATCCAATCTCTTGCAAATCCCAATCGATGTGAATTCCTAGCCATCCGTAGTAAATTGATCCCAATCTAATCTCTAATAGCAATTCTAGCAAAATTCCTAACAATTCATCACAATTATGAAATAGGGCTTGTAGGGTTCATCCCCACGCCCCAAGACATGGTGACTACTCACAATTCATAGCAAGATCACAAAAATAATCAATGAAATAAGCAATAGAATTCATCACAATATTAAGATATGCAATAAAAATAGAATTTTTAGAGAAGAGAAAAGCAAACCAATGGAGTTCTTCAATTAATCTAACAAAAATCCAACTTTGTCTCCTCTTCAATCTCAAGAATAAAACTAAAAAGCTAATCTAAAAAAGCTGCAAAAAATCTAAGAGAGAGGCTCTCAAAACTAGGGTAAAAACAGGGGTTAAATAGCCCCCAAAATCGTCCAAAAAATGTGACCAAAATACCCCTGCGCAGCCTGTTTTCCGTAATTTTGGCTACAGGCAGCGCGTCGCACTCGGCCGAGTGACAAAAGTCGCTCGGCCGAGTGAAAACCATGTAATTTTCCAGTAAGTATCGATCTTCAGGGGTCTTCACTTCGGGGGCGGCTCGGCCGAGTGAGTTGTCGTCACTCGGCCGACGGCTTCATGGTACTCGGGCGGACGTGATTATCCACTCGGCCGAGTGGGTCTTCTGAAGCTCAGGCAGCCGAAAAACAGTAACATGGCGATTTTTGAAGGGCTTCGTCTGGGCGCCACTCGGGCGGACGGGGTCTCGTCACTCGGCCGATGTGGTCTCCGTCGCTCGGCCGAGTGCACATATAAATCGTGTCTGATCAGGTCGGCCGAGCGGTGTCTCTCTGGTCGGTCGAGTGGCTCATCCACTCGGTCGAGTGGGACACAGAAAATGCCCAGATTGCTTATTTTGGCCTCCTCGTCGCTCCTGCGACGTCCGTTCTTCTTCCGCTCCTCTCCAACAGCAAAATACCCCTCGGGGAGGTCGTCGGTGACCGTCTGGAGTAGGCGTATCTCGAGATCACTCCAAATCGCGCCAAATCACCTGAAATGCGATAAAAACAACAAATCGTGAAAAGCATCGCAATATCGTCGATATATCGTGAAAAACATGATTTGGGCGATCTAAATGGCATGCAAACATGCGGTAAAAAAGTGTAAAATAAGGAGTGATCACCGAGGCCTTGGCCCTACTAGGGTCAAAGGCAGCGTGAAGACCCGTAATCCGGGCCCAGATGGCGTCGGCATCGAAGGAAGGTGGGGGAATATGGGTGGGGGCGTAACCTCGATCGGCCCCGGAGACATCGGGCCACGAGAAGAAGGCTCTCATCATACCGAGAGTGACCTGGCACTCCCGGTCCATGAACCGAAACGAGCATCCCTCGTCGGTCCGGGCGATCGAACTAAGTACCTCAAGTGTCGGACGGATAAACGTGTCCGCCGACACCTGAAAGAAATCTCGCCAGCCCACGTTGTCGTACAACGTGAGCATCCCCTCTAGTACCCCCAGGCATGCTAGGTCTGCAGGGTGTGTGAACCTGGAGGGTACGATCGAGCGTTGGGAGATACGCTCGAAAGAGACGCGGTGTGCTTCGTTCCAGAACGTGATCCCCAGCGGCCCGATAAGTGGAGCCGGAGGTGGTGGCTGTGGAGCTGCAGGGAGTGGCTGTGCGGGCTCTGCAGGCTGTGCGGGGTGTGTGGGGCCTGCAGGCGGTGCTGGGTGGACGGGGTGTGTGGGAGAAGGCGGAGGAGAGTCCTCCACCTTGTGGGAGGGGCCGGCATCATCCGACCGCTTCCGCTTGGCGAAAGCTCTCCTCGACCTCGGCCGTGTCCGGGGCGGCATATGGGCCCCGAGCGCGCACCGAAAAGCGTGAAAAGTGCGGCGTGCGTAAAATAAAGGAAAGAATATACCACGACACGTCGCGAGTGCAAAGCAATGGAAGCGTGCGAAGACGACGCCTCCACACAGCCCAAATCAGTCCCTAGAAGCTCCCCTGGGCTCCCCTAAGCTCCCAAAAATAACCTGCGCATGAAATGGAGTTATCAGCGAGTAATATTCAAAGCGTATGGGGCATTAGGGATATAATAGATAGAAATAGAAACTAATTTGGGTTTGGGGTTCGTTAAGCGCATAGATCCTCGAAAAACACACAAAAGAGGAGAAATAGGCGAAAATGGGGGTTACCGGAGTCGGCCGGAGCAGTGGCCACCGGCGGCGACTCGGGCGAGGGGTGGCGGCGGCTCGGCCGGCGGTGGGTGGCCGAGCGGCGGCGCGGGGTCGACGGTCAGGCGAGTGGGGGAGTCGTTCGGGCGCTGGGGAGTCGAAAAGTCGGGGCGCGATCAGATTATTTCGTTTCGAAAAACGCGCCCCCAGCGACCCCTTTTATAGCAAAAGTTACGACTCGGCCGAGTGACTGGGTCGCTCGGCCGAGTGAATTTTTAAGAAAAAGTCCGCCCCGCTACGCTTCGGCCGAGTGGCCTTGCCACCCTCGGCCGAGTGGAGTAAGTCCATTCGGCCGAGTGGCTCAAGCTACTCGGCAAGACTCGCCCTAGGAGCGTATCAGTTTTACTCGGCCGAGTGAATATATATACTCGGCCGAGTAGCAGTTATACTGAAATCAGGAAAATAAACAGAGAGTTGGGTACAGCAGACTTCCCTCGTTCGTGGGCGGCTCGGCCGGACGAACTTGTGTACTCGGCCGAGTGACTAGTATACTCGGCCGAGTGAGCCTTGTGTTCAGCTGTTTGTCTTCGTTTGGGCTCTAAACTCTGTCTTTCTTCCTCCAGTCGATTTCATCTTCCTCCTAAGCATCGAGCGCCTTCCTGGGGCGCTCCTCGTCGCCTTGCGCATCCTCCTAATGATGGGTACCTCATTCTCCTCTCCTGTCAGGAAAAATAGGACCAGTTATCACAAGATTTTTTGGGCGAACGACTCAAAACACTAAAAATTTCTAAAACAAAAATAAAAGAAAAATGAAAATAAAGCAATAACCGTCGGGTTGCCTCCCGACAAGCGCTCGTTTAAGGTCGTGAGCTCGACCCCCTATGATTTTCAATTAATGCGGGATGTTTGGTGCATATGGGATGCACCCGTCAAATTTTCCGGGGAGAACGCTTGCATTCGGAAGTTGCGGCGGCATGTTCTCCCTCGGTGGTCTCCCGTCTCGAATTGTGTTGGGGGAGGGTCCCCCAAGCTAGCGTTTGCTCTGGTCTTCCGCTTCACCGGTGACGCCGATTTCTGTATCGGCGGAGCTTTCTTCGGAGACTTTAGTTTCGAGAGCTTGCAGAGCTCTCGAATCCTTGCGACATCAGCGTCGCCTTCATCATTTTCAGCGGAGAGGTCGGGGGAATCATTTATCTTCTCATCGTGGCCTAAATCCGGGCCTTCCTCGAAATCTTCATCGAATAGAGCGCCAATCGAGTGAGGATCGCCTCCTCAATTACCTCGTCAAGGAGGTCCATGTAGTTAAGCTCCTCGTGGTAAGGCATGTGTTTCATAGCCTTAGGAATGTGAAGCTCCACCTCGATGTTGCCGACGTTCAAAGTTAGGGTGCCTTCTCGCACGTCGACAATGACTCCGGTGGTGGCGAGGAACGGGCGTCCAAGTATCAATGACGTATCTCCCTCCTCCTTAACGTCCATGATTACAAAGTCACATGGCAAGCATATTCCACCCGGGACTTGTAGCGGGATGTCCTCGGCGATTCCTACCGGCCTTGTTATCCGTCCATCGGCTAATTGTATCCGCATGTCGGTAGGTTTCAACTTCGTCCCGGTGTTTAGCCTTAGGAACATGGAGAGAGGCATGAGGCTAACACTAGCCCCTAAATCCACCAACGCCTTTTGTAGAGGGACGCCGCCCAAGGTGCAAGGAATTCGAAAACTCCCCGGATCTTTGAATTTGGCTGGCTCTTTCTCTCTCTTGGTGAACCAAGAGCCCTCCTCGGCTAGCATGATCTTTTCCTTCCTCTTCCCCCCCCGAAATCAAATCCTTTAGAAATTTAGCATATGTGGGGATTTCCACGATGGCGTCGAGGAAGGGAATGTTGAGGCTAACTCCTCTCAGATACTCGAGAAACTTTGCTAGCCTTTTCTCCATTTTTGCTCTAGCAAGCCTTTGGGGGAATGGGACCGGTGGCATGAAGCGCCTCTCCTCAATCAATTGCTCCGCTCTAGATTTCTCCTTTTCTTGCGGCTCTTTCTCCTTCTCAACTTCAACTACCGGCTCAATTGGCTCTAAACTTTCCTCCACGGGCTCCTCGGTAGGAATCATGGCGGGGATGGTATCCTTCCCGCCCCTAGTAGTAACGGCAACCACGGCATTGATGTGGCCGGTGTTGCCCCGTGGGTTTTGCTCGGGTTGCGCCGGCAATTGTTGAGTATTCCGATTGAGCAACGCCAATTGCTCCGATATTTGAGCCACAACGGTTGTAAGGGAGTCTTGGCCCGCCTTTAAGGAAGCATTGACCTTCTTTTGCTCGACCATAAACTCCTCCACTCTAGCTTCGAAGTCGGATCGTTGTTGAGCTTGTGGAGGGTTTTGATTTTGATTTCTCCACCCTTGAGTGTATCCGGGCGGCCTATAAGGTGGAACTTATTGCTTCGATTGGAAATTTTGTTGTGGAGGCCCCCTCAGTGGATAGTGTTGTTGTTGGGGTGGTGGTGGTGGTCGAGCTTGTTGAGGTGGTTGTTGTGGTAGGTTCAAAGCTCCTTCATTGTTGGTGTAAGAAAAACCGGGATGATTTCTTGTGGCCGGATTGGCCCAATATCCTTGGTTCCCCGCGACATATTGTACTTGCTCCAAGGATCATTCTCATTGCTCTCCTCCCATATACATGGCTTGAGATTGGTCTTGCCAATCACACATTTGGTTCGTTGGTGCGGAGGTGGAAGGGGTTCCTTGGGGCTCCGTGATAAACTTCTCCAGTCTCTCCACTACCTTGTGGAGAGAATCAAACTTGCTCGTAAGCTCCGCTACGGCCTTCACCTCATAGATACTAGTTGGCTTCAAGGAGGAAGTAGAGTGTCCTCGCTCATCGCCCCATTGTTGATTGTTCGAGGCCATCTCCTCAATTAGGGCCGTAGCTTCTTCGGGAGTCTTTGATAAGATAGCACCATTCGCCGCGGCATCAATAATTTGTTTGGTCCCCAGTTGGAGACCATAGTAGAAGCTATGAACTAGCTCCCAATCTTCAATGCTATGGTGCGGGCATTGATGCTGCAGATCTTTAAAACGCTCCCAAGCCTCATAGAGCGTCTCTTGGGGTCCTTGCTTGAAGGACATAAGAGCGCTCCGAATCTTCACCGTCTTGGAGGGCGGATAGAACGTGTCAATGAATGCACTCGCCAACTCGTCCCAAGTGGTAAAGACTCCCTCAGCTTGCGTCCTCAACCAATAGAGTGCCTTGTCTTTTAGCGTGAAGGGGAAGAGACGCAGTCTGATGGCATCGACGGAGACCCCCGTCATCTGAAATGTGGCGCAATTCGACAAAAATAGCTGGATGTGGTAGTGGGGATTTTCATGGGCATTCCCATGAAATGGATCCTGCTGCATCAGAACCACTAGTCCAGTCTTCAGCTCAAAGTTCTTGTCAGCCGCCAACTCCGGCATGACAATGGATGAGGTCGTAAAAGAGGTCTTAGGCCGGAGCCTATCTCGAATAGAAATTATCCTCGCCATTCTTGCCGCTAATTAGTCCGCAGTTTCCGGGTTGGTCATAAACCTCCCTTCCTGATCTTGTCTCCTCTCCGCTCTGATTCTCCGCGCAGTACGCTCAATCTCGGGATCAAATAATATAGCTTCAGGGTCCGCCGTAAATCTCGTGTACATGCAATGAGAAAACAGAGTTTCAAAGAAATGATTAGCACAATGGAAGGGTCAGGTAAAAAAATGAAATAAAAACAAAAAGAAAGAAATAGCTAGGGTGGTAAGATCAAACGCAATCGCCTCCCCGGCAACGGCGCCAAAAACTTGATCGCTCCGGAATGTAACCCAAAGAACGGTTGTAGTTTTACCGCAAGCACACGGTATAGCGGCGAGCGTGTTATCGAACACAGGGAGGACGTATGACCGTGCTTGTTCCAATCAACCTGGCTATTAAGAAGAGAGAAATTTCCCTTTGGCGATCCTGTCACAATCGTCAGACAGAGTACGGAAATATCAAATCAAATAAAGAACGTCTAGGGAATGGGGAATTCCCGCTACTCACCGTATTTCGTAAATGTGGTTCATTGGTATCAAAATTGCTAGAATAAAATTTTGGATGAACTAGTCGCAACTGAATGTAATACCTAGCTCACGCTCTCGCGCTGTTGCCGGTCTATAGCTATCCTAGGTTCGGGTCCAATCTCTTGCAAACCCTAGCCTAGGGAAGCTAGCATTAGAATCAACATCATCGTTCAATCGCGCCCCGAGCCCACTCTCGTGCAAACTCGGGCCACGACCTAGGTTGGGATAGTTCCTACCCGTCCAATCTCTTGTAAACGGGTATCGGCACGGAATTGCAACCGGAAACCCTAGTATCGGTCCAATCTCTTGCAAACCGATACTACGGAAATTCGATTCCAACCCAGTTCGGATTTCTAGGGTTTCCTATCGAATTGGGATCCAATCTCTTGCAAATCCCAATTGATATGAACTACTGGCCATCCGTAATAAATCGATCCCAAACTAACCCTAATAGCAATTCTAGCAAAATTTCTACCAATTCATCACAAACCCGAAATTGGGCTCGTAGGGTTCATCCCCACGCCCCAAGACGTGGAGACTACTCACAATTCATAGCACAAACACAAAAATAATCAATGGAATTAACAAGAGAATTCATCACAAATTTGAGATAAGCAATAAAAATAGAATTTTTAGAGGAGAGAGACACAAACCAATGGAGTTCTTCAAAACAATCCAACAAAAATCAACTTTTGTCTCCTCTCCAATCACAAGAATAAAGCTAAAAAGCTAATCTAAAAGCTGCAAAAATCTAAGAGAAAAGCTCTCTAAACTAGGGTAAAAACAGGGGTTAAATACCCCCCAAAATCGTCCAAAAAACTGTCACCAAAATGCCCCAGCGCAGCCTGAAATCCGCAATTTTCGCTACAGGCAGCGCGTCGCACTCGGCCGAGTGACAAAAGTCGCTCGGCCGAGTGAGAAACCATGTAAATTTCCAGTAAGTCTGGGTCTTCGGGGGTCTTCACTTCGGGAGTCGCTCGGCCGAGTGAGTTGTCGTCACTCGGCCGATGGCTTCTTGGTACTCGGGCGGTCGGCATTTGCCACTCGGCCGAGTGGGTCTTCTGAAGATCAGGCAGACGAAAAACAGTAAGTTGGCGATTTTTGACATGCGTCGTCTGGGTGCCACTCGGGCGGACGGGATCTCGTCACTCGGCCGATGTGGCTTCTGATGCTCGGTCGAGTGCACATATGAAACGTATCTGATCTGGTCGGCCGAGCGGTGTCTCGCTGGTCGGCCGAGTGACTTCGCCACTCGGCCGAGTGGGACACCAAAAATGCCCAAACAGCTTGTTTTGGCCTCCTCGTCGCTCCTGCGACGTCCTTTCTTCTTCCGCTCCTCTCCAACAGCAAAATACCCCTCGGGGAGGTCATCGGTGACACTCTGGAGTAGGCGTATCTCGAGATCACTCCAAATCTCTCCAAATCACCTGAAATTCGACAAAAACAAGAAATCGTGAAAAGCATCGCAATATCGTCGATATATCGTGAAAAACATGACTTGAGCGATCTAAATGGCATGCAAACATGCGGGAAAAAAGTGTAAAATAAGGAGTGATCAGATTGATATGTGGAATGATGCATACCATGTGTTTGTAAAAATGCCTAAGTGAAGGCAAATACCAGAAATGTGTGAAATACTCAATTCTATGGTTGAGATATGAGATTTGATATAAACATGTGATGTTGGGAGCATGTCATGCATGGTACCCTATGTGATGTGATGATGGGTTGATATGGCTATGATGGAGGGCATGACACTTCGGTGCATGACCCACGTTGGTATGAATGTGGTACATGACGCCATGCAACATGACTCCTTCATTACTAAACAGATAAAATGAAACTCTTGAATGTCTCAGTCCTCTCTAATAAGGGTGAGTTAGTAAAACCCGGGTTTTAGATGGCAATTGAGTAAATTGTGGATATGAGGCCTGGACTGAGAAGTTGGGGGAAATGGTTATGTGATATGTGATATTTATACCCACTCGCCTTTACCGGGAGTGGAGGGGACATACGGAGGTTGTGTTATTGTGGAAAAGCTTCACTCCTGCCAGGGAAGGGGGAGCTGAGAGGCCCTGTGTCGTACAGTGCCCATGTCCACTGCGCCGTGTGTTATATTCACCCCAAATTTGGGGTGAAGTCCAGGTCCTGGTATCACACAGTTTACCCAAGTTTCCAACTTAATAAATTAACAGACAGGTGTTCTATATGTTGCTTCTTCTGTTTGCAACGCTTCCCTTTCCATTTGCCTGCTTGCTTGTGACACTGTGGTTACGCTTGGCACTTGTTATTCCTCTTTTAGTATATGTTGTGTGAACACTTGTACTATTATTCGTGCTGACCTTCTTCTTGCTGTAGCTCGACACCAAACCGCAGGTATGATTCCTCACTTAGTTGTTTACTTTTCATCACATTATTTAGTTTGCACGTCTTATTTATCCTACCTTGCTTCGTGGTTGATAACCTTAAATTAGTATTCCAAATCCAAGTTGGTTTCTACTGGGGCACGCGTTGACGTGATCCTCCCTATTTTTTTAGGTAGCAGGGACAACATGGTTGGTAGTGGCTTGGAGTTGGGTTTCAGGGGTAGTACTCGGTGTGAGCTGTAGCTTGTAGAGTGATTTGGTTGTCTTGGGAGGTGGAGAGTGTTGGTGTATGTGAAATGATTTAGCTGGGTTATGTATATAAATAAAAGTTGTTATATAAAATGTGTTGTTGCTCTATGTCATCATGAGTTGTTTGATATTTTAATGAAGCTGCGCTTGTACTATCCCAGCATGTGCGCAGTGGCCTGCTTATTAAGTTTCTTCTTTCTCTCTCTCTTTTCCTCTCTCATCACCCTCACTCTTTAGGATACTTAGAAAAAAAATTTAAATGCCGGGTATTCTGGGGAACGGGGCGTGACACTCACTGTCGGACGAGCAACGATATGATACCACACTTGTTGAGTGTCGGATTTATCCCGAAGAAATACTTGAATAGTTTAAGGGATGGTCGAACCCCGCAGAGCTCGCAAAGCATGATGAAGCCAACTAAGGGGGGAAAAGCTTGGGGAGCGAGTCTACAAATGGAAAGCTCCGAAGAGCCTAGAACCTCTACGATGAAGGGATGAAGAGGAAACCGGAGTCCTAGGTGAAAAGCCTTAAGATATACCCCAACCTCATTCTTCCGTGGAAAACACACTCTCTCATCCAAATTAGGCACCCTAACCCTAAAAGTATGGCAGAAACAACCTCGCCAGACCTCAGCAGTCAGATCGAGGAAAACCTAGGGGCCATCTCTAAGATAACTTCAGGAACCTTCAAGCTCAAATCCCTCCGACGAATGAGAAGGTCTGGTTCAATCCAACCCCCTTTCCCCTTTTCAGGAACCTCCTCACATTGAGGGGGCCAAAGGCGCGCCATGAGCTCCTCGTGGACGGCTCCTTCAGTATGAGGGAGCGAACATACCTAAGGGATCTAAAGAAAAGTCAAGGTCAATCGAGAGAGTACCTTAGGAAGGACAAGCAATCTTCGGAGTAGGCAGCGGTAGATTCAAGCTTTCGAAACAAGGAAGAAGGCAAAACAGAAAGATCTCTTCTTCTTCCTCGCCTTTCTTTTTATACGAAGGAATCCAACCGACTACCGATCGATGAACGACACGTGTCTGGAGATTGCATCAAGAAGCGACAGAGATCGATTCAAATACGAAGGGTTTTGGCAGCACAAATCAAATCAAATGTTTTGGAAACCGTGCACATTTAAGGAGATTACATATCATTCGGTCTCAATCAATGCAGTTTCTGAGGCACGAATGATGGGGGTCATTATTAGTGCACGGGTACGGTTTCGGGTGAGTTATCTGCATACCCGACCCATTTGGTACAACAACCCGATACCCGTCACTCACGTCACTCAGAGTGAAGCATTGTCGAGTCAAGCGAGCGACCCGTTCGACCGTTAGGCTCTCGCTAATATTCAGGGGGAGGTTAATGGGGCTGAGTAAATGGTCAGTCATTATCTCAAATTCCGGAGAAGATCATGTCCAAATCAATGAAAGACGGTTACATACAATCAAAGGGGAACAACCTATAAATAGACGAAAGGACAATGGTAAATGGATTCCAAGTCCACGGTACGAGAAATAAGACATAGAACTCTACTTTTGCAACTGATATTTCTTACATTATAGAGTTAGCGACGATAGACCTGAGGCGAACCTCTGTGGGTCGATCTCAGCTGCTCCTAGCTCCCTCTCATCCTTAAGTTTCCATACTAACATAAGCATCGGAGGGGATTTGGGTCAGAACCCAGATCCGACCCCCCATAACGAGTCTATGTGGTGCAGATCGACGAATCACCATCTAACGCAAAGGTCATTATCGAGTTTTCCAACCTCGTATGGTCGACACCTCAACTGCCCGAGGGTCGATCGAGCACTGCATCACCTTCTACATCCATCACTCGACCGAGGTTCTTCCAACCTCGGGTCTCACTCCACGTGTTAACGAGGCTTCGACTCAGCACCAATAGCATACGTCAGCCTGACAACTGTCTCGATCATTTTTGGCCTTAACACTACTTATATAGGGAGCTGATCATTCCTTCTCTCAACACATCTGATGTGGGACTAAACAATTAAAGGACAATCCAATGCAAAAATTACTATTCACAAAGTCCAATCTTTGGCCAATTGTTCCTCTCTTACTGTTGGTCCCCAAAGGCGATGGAATACATCATTTCAAAGAGCATTGAATGGTAAACACATAGAAATAAACGGTGCAAGGTTTCGAGTCTGTTTGACCCTTCAAACGTACACGCAAAGTCGGATCATTCATGTGTTTTTCGTAAAAAACACAGCCATCAATTGGTTCACAAAACCCTAGAAAGGAGGGGGCCCACCGCACCAATCAACTGGGTGCATTCTGTGCATGCGCTCAATAGGCGCTGGCTGGGCCCGCCAAAAGATTGTTTTTGGGCTTCTTTTTCGCTGATTTTGGCTCTTTGCAAGACATTTAAGATCGGGTCTAGTCCGAGACATTCTCAAACCCCGTATACATGAATGAGTCCTTTCCATGCATATTTCCCACATCTTTAATTGTTCAAAAGCCAATAAATGCACATGCATCATATGCACTATTTCCATTTAACTTCCTATTACCTGACGAAGGTCTCACTCTGTGTGAAACCCTACAACCTGACCCTACTACAGGTAGGGCTTGAGACCTTAGACAGCAGTGACCACGAGCAGTATGTGCCGTCCCTGTTTCCGTATCATAATTATGTGGTCGCGGCCACCCTGACTGTATCCGTGAAAAATACCGCAGTTTTAGTCTATTCGTCATAACTATGTCGCTCGAAGCCTAGGGTAAGGTTAACTATCAACCCCTAATAGCTCTGTGCTTGAATCAAATCCTACGTGTAGGATGTCGTCAATGCAATATATCCTGGTGAGTCCAGGGTCGAATCCACAGGGACAATTCGTTCTATACTCGCACTCTCGATTAATTAAGGAAGAGGATGATGATGATGCCACTATCTTGCTAATGATGTGATATGAAGGTTGGCTGGTCATAATATGATCCTAAACTGAGATAACTAGGGTAGAGAGCTTGTAGGCGACTAGATGGCTAGGAAGAGTGCACGGATTTTGGGTTCAATGGGTTTGGCAACAGTCAAGAATGTGATATCTCTTAATTCATTCAATTACTCATTCATCCTCTCGGCCCCAAACACGCAATATAATCAATTAACTAGCACTCTGATCCTAGGTTAACTAAACCATTCATCCATCCTTTTGGTTCAAGGCTAACAATTTAATTGACTAAAACAATTGCATTAGATCATCATTCAACTAGATTTTATAGCAATAGGTGCTGATTCCCCATCTCGAGCATTTAACCAAACACCTTCCACCATCAATTCCCTTCTCAAGCAACATCAATGGCTTTGCAACATGAAAACCCATATATGATGCAATAATGTGGCTCAAAAGATAATCCACTCCAATAACAAATCCAATCCCAAATCCAATCACAATCCACACAAATTAGCACTAATCAATTATATAGAAATTGATGAATTTCGCTTACAAAAATCGCCCAAATACAATACAAATGAAAAGTGCAAATCTAAAAAGGAAAAGGGATAAAGATAACCAAGAATCTCTACATTGATGAACCTAATCTCTATCTTGAGCTCCTCCTCCATGCCCTAGCCACCATGGCTGGCCTCAAGCCCCAGGAAATCGCCCAATATGAAGTAGAAGAAGAATCACCCCAATTCTGATGAAACAGCCCCAATTTCTCATAAAGCAGCTTAATGGGTCTGTAACTGTGCTGGCGGATCGGGTTTACTGTGCCCACCCGCTAATCCACTACGCACCTGCCTGGGCAGCTATCAGATCAGGTCGGGTGACCCACCTGAGCTGGCTCCCTCGCCTAATTGACGGGACATGCGCCAGGCACGTGCCCATTTTGAATCAATAGGAAGCTCACCCGCTTAATTGCAACGAGCTTTGGTTTTGTAGGTCGGTCGATCGGTCAGCCTACTGGGCCGTTAATCCTTTTTTTTATAAAATAGCTGCAGCGGCCCGCATGGAGCAGTCCATAGGCCGCTGGCCAATTATATTCTTTTTTTTAGTTTCCAGAACTCATTTATTGGCCTGTAAAATTCATAGAAAATAGATCAGTGATCCAAAAATATGAAAAAATATCAGTTGGACTTGGAAAATTGCAATATTCATCAAAACAAATAAAATGAGAAACAATTAGGCCAAAAAATCATAATTTGTGCATAAATAAAGAATATGCTCCAAAATTACACGATATCCTACAATACACATATCGGAGCCAAACTAACATTGAATATGCACAACATGGTAACAAAATGGGGATAAAATATGCAATATTTCACCTCAATCACTTTGCTTCTGGTCGATATCGTTCGGTCTTAGCTAATCTTTGTTGGATCCAATCCAACATATCATGGCCATAGTTTTTCCACTAAAGTCCGTACCGACTCTTGTGACACTAACTCCTCATAACATGATAGACAAATTCTTTCTTGGCAACTACTTTTCTCGTACGCTTCAAAAGTCACCCAATCAAGGATCTTTCAACAGGACTTGCCCGAAGCTAGATCAGAGATTAAAGTGACACCATTCATACACAGGTTCGTACAATGACCTCAAGTCTAAGTACCAACTTGTCTATCATCACTAAGAGCTCGTCATTGACAGATTGGTGTATGCTAATCATGTAGTTGCTCTCGTTGGGTCGTTCAGTGACCGCAATGGTGGAGACAAAGACACAATGGTCTATCCAATGTGTCGATATCCTACTCTCGAAACATTTATGACCACGAACGATTTTAGAATCAAGTTCCGAACAGTCATACAATTATCCATGATCGAGATCTCTATTTTGATAATGTTTGATCTAGCTTTGAGTCTCATGAAATTAGCTAAGTATTTATGAAGACAGCACTATTAAATGTACTCAGATAATTGATACCAAAACAAACTTTTATATCGAACAAGATGTTTGTACATATACATAGAGATAAATTGCCTTAAGGACACACACGTCTCTCAACAGGTCGATCCATACAGGCTATAGCACGAGTTAATGAAGTTGTGTGCAAATAACTAATATAAACCGCGTCTTCTTCCCTATTCTTACCAATATGGGACTAAACAATCACTGCTTTCATAGACTACACATTTCTCCCGCGAAAGGGGTACGTTTGCTGACGTCTGCCATCAAAGAAAGTCCCCCTTTTGCTGACGGAAGAAACCTGCCGTCAGCAAAAGGGTTAGTTCAGAAATGGCCTTAAAACTATCCAATTTCGTTCAAGTTCATGTATTGTGTACACATTTACCATCAAACCTCGACAACCCAATTGATTTTGATCCAACCCAATTGTTCTAGAGTGCAACGATTTAGGAGTAGAGTCTTTCATTAACTATTGTATAATAACAAGGGAAACATGAACATATAGACCATCGTACATCGATTAGAGATTAATCACTGCATAGCTCAGTGAAATTTCTTCCTTTAATATCTTTCCCTCTTTAAATAACTGATACTAAATGACTCCATCAATATCAGAGGGGGAATATTGAGAAAGAAAAAAAAGAGATACAATTATGTAAAGGAAGAAGATAACTCTATAAGTAAGACGAGAACCCTATATACATAGCTTTTCTTGTAGTGAGATGATACCAACTATGCTAATATAGAGCAAGAAACCAATGGGGAGAAAGGCGTAATGAACGTCATCTTAGGGATAAGAGGTCAGAAGAAGCGAAGGTGATCCATGTAATCATAAGAGGACTGTACATTCTTGGTCAGTGAATGTAAGTTGGCAATGTCAACCTCCTTCCCTTTTCCAATATTTATGAGCCTATCTCCTTCTCACACAAAGATATGGAATGGCTTAATATGGAGTCTGATGATTCAATAGTCATCAAAGCTAAAGTAGCAAACTGTTACATGTGTCACATCTTGGCTGATGCAAGAAGCTTAAAAGTAACTTATTTAGTGATTGCCTTAACAAGTTATCAATTGACAAGAAACAATTGAGACCACTTACCTGCATATTCATTGGATTCACAGAACATTAAGCTCGAGTTGTGAGAAGAATTAACCTCTCATTTATAATGGGTGATGGAAAGTGGTTATTCTCTTGAAACTGTTGAGTGATGTATGCCCTCAGTTCATTTGTATTTGATGCAAATGCATTTTAATATTTGATGTGGGAATTTTACACATGATGTAAAGGAAATTAAATGTGTCGTAAAGTTTTTACACGCATATTTAATATAATAAATGCGAGGAAAATGTTACCTGGATGACGGGATCGTCCCGGTCTAAACCCAGGTTCGAACGGCGTCCAAAACGGACGCCAAACGTACAAGATAGAGCCAAAACAATGGGGATTGGCCCTTTTGGGCATTGCGGGTCGGGAGCCCGCTAGGCGGCCACCCGACCCACCCAAGAAGGCAGGCGCACACAAGGCGGGCTCGCGCCCGCACCTGCTAAGCGGGTGAGGGCACCCACGACCGCTGGCAGCGGGCCCGCCTGCTGCAGGGGCGTGCTCAGCACGCGCCCACAGGCCGCATGCTGATCACGTGCCGAGCTGGCCGCGCATGCAGAGATGTGGGGCCCACTCGGTGGGCCCCACTATTGGGGGTTTTCAACCCTAGTCATGTTTTTCCTTTTTTCGGACGGTCTATGCATAAAGAAAGGTTTTGGGCTGACTTTGGAGCCTAGTTTGAGGGGTCAAACGGACTCGAAATGGGGTGGCGTTTCTTCCTACGTGTTCACCATTCAACCCTCTTCGCAACGATGTGTGACATCGCTCTTGGAAATCAATGGTAGGAGGAATTTAATTAACCAAACATTGCCTTTGTGAAATGCATGTTATGTGTTAAGAAAACTCTCCAAACACAACTAGTCCCACATCGAAAATAGAGTGAAGGGGAGGGGTCAGCCGCCTATATAAATAAGGGTCTACCCTCTTCCTTAAAACTCGTCCCAAGCTCCAGATCTGAGTAGCTCCATTAAACGTGAGCAAGCCCAGATCTGAGCTTAAAGTAAATATTCCATCTTTCTCCCTAAAGTTCTTCATTGCTCCTGATCGGGCTCTAGCAAAGCTACGGAGGAGTTCGGATCGGATCCAAAGTCTTGACGAAGGATCCACTCAAGGTGAAATTTGCTTTGACGCGTGGTTGGCTCGGCGACAAGGGTGTTGTTCGTCTCGAGACGCGGTGCGGTTCGAGAAACGGTTCGGTTATAGACGAGGTGCGGCTTGGGACGCGGTTAGGCTTAGGAGAAGCGGCGCAGGGCCAAAGAAATGTTGTTGAAAATGACGCTTCGTATTCTGCGGAAACGAAGTGAAAGGTATGTAGTTTAATTTACTTGTGTTTATAATTGCAAAGAGGTTAATAGATCTATCCTTAGGTGTTGGTCGGACCCAACCCCGGGATAGTCGAAATTCTGGCTAGGGTTGTTTCTTTAGGGCTTGATTTAGAAATTGTTTTTAGATCTGTTTTCCGCTACTTTTATGGCTTCGTCATCAAACCGACTTGGTCCGGACGTCGAATTTATGGCCCTAAGGACCCAGAAAACTCTACAGTGGTATCAGAGCTAGGTCTATTTGATCTTTAGTTTTTGCAATTATAAAATGTATATGATACAACATGTTTCTCCATCAGATGGAGGTTTTAATTAAACTAATAAATTGTCGTTTTCATGTGCTGAATTTCGAAAAAAATTGTTTTTTGAAAATTAGATCTAATTATAAAATCATGTGATAATTTTAATGGTTAGATCTTTAAAATAATATGATAATTTTGATGTAACTTAGATTTATGAGATAATTTTAAGTTGCATGCTTAGCTAAATTGTTTAGTTGATATTTTTTAATGGTTAAATTGCTCTTCTTTATTATGTGGTAATACAAGAAAGACTTTTAAGATAGACATTAAAAACTTTAAGAAAATTATATGATAATTTTTTGAAAGACATGCTATGATTTAAAAATGTTGCGACAAATTAAACTCCTAATACATGATTAGGGTAGCTCTCACCCATAATTATTATTTTAGTTCTGATAATAATTTTGAACAAAAGGCTATGATTTAAATTGTTGCAACTTGAATTTTAAATGCCTAATACATGATTAAAATAGCACCTTAAAATCCTTATAGTTGATATGGACATTAACAAAAGTTATTAACCAATCATAATAATTTCAAATTTTAGGATTCAACTAGTTGATAGGATTAACTAGTTTTAATGAAGCCATTTCTAGTCGATGGCACACATATGAATACTTAGTTTCCTTCAATGGACCATGATCCGGTCTAGTGTTTTTTGACTAGTGTTGTGGATCATCCTAGCTCGACTTGGGATAGTGATCCTGGCCTAGCCAAATCTCTGGCCGTGTTCCGTTGGACTGCAAGGATGCGAGTTATGGTTATGTGAAACCGTCGATTACATCTAGTCAATTACATTAAAAATATTCTTCAAGGTTAGCCGTATCCCTCCTTGCTTTTGAAATTTGGAAACCCGGGATTTCATGTTATAGTTGTTGAGTCAACTCAAGCTGCAACATGACTATATTTTGGGAACCAATTCCATTAAACATGTGATGCAGTTCGACTTAACTTAAACCATCGCGTCGTGAACAAACAGAGTGCCGGTGTAAGTTAGGATTGGACAAGAAAGTAAGGGGTCTGACTACTCTAGTCTTTATGATTTGTTGAGCCAACTCAAGGTCATAAGTGACCAGGGGTAAAACCCATAAGGGAATCACATTCGATGTGATTGATGAAGAGTCGTCTACCGATCGCAGAGTTAAGCAACTGGTTGAGCCAACTCAAGGTTGTGAGACTCGGGGTGGTCGTGTCCCTTTCCCACTAAATATTATTATTCGTTCATCCATATGGCTTAAGATGATCACTAAAATAGTGGGAGAATATAGTTGAATAAAATCCATTTTAACTATATTTAAAAATCATTGAACATATGCTAAACTATGAAAGTTCTATGTTTTACCGATTGAATCCAAGATATAATATCCTAAAGGAATATGTTAACTGGTCAAGATGATTGTTTAAGGAATATCAATTCAAAATCAAGTTTGATAGTCTAAACCAGGTTCACACTGACCTTAAACTGTCCTTCCTAGCACAAGCTTACAGAGAATGATTTCCTTGAGCTCCGTGTCCAACAAAATAAAAGCACGCTACCTGTCACTCGCCTCTATGAGGGGCAGCTTGAACATACTGATATTCAAAGCAAGTTTCTTCATACAATTTGTTGAGTCAACGTAAGGCTGTATGGAAAACGGGTTCGATTTGCAAGATTCGAAACTTTGATCAAACTGTTTGACTCGAAGATAAGTGCACAAGCGGTGCAAGACCATGTATCCAAATCAGATCTGAAGTCAAGTAACTTGTTGAGTCAACTCAAGGTTGTGAAGCTCAAGTGTTTGGATACGTGAGGTGCTTGCACAGCTAATAATTTTTGTTGGGAAAGTATTGTTTAAATGTGATTTAGAACGGAGAAGGCATTGATGAAAGTCGGTACGAGAAAGAAAGTTTTGACTATGATAAGAAAAGGAAAAAATAGGAGGAACTAAAAATGTGACATATTTGATATCACGATTTCAGGATAATTGTTATACAAAAGGAGAACACATTTTGGCAAATGTCGTCACTTTTCTTCTGAAGCAATGTCTCGGTATGAATGTTTTGTATAACGATATTGTATTAAATATTAATGCATGCATACACAAGTTATAGAAACTTCATATATGGCAAAATAGACTAGACCGTACCGATGAGAACAGACTTGACAAGTCACATAAAGAGACTTTTTTATCTCTCGTATTATAAGTCAAAAGACACTTGTAAGTCTTATCTCAAAGGTATGATCGACAAACTCCTTCTGTAAGATGGTGGGAGAATGAGTTGGAGAACTCACGGTCTTATACATACGGATGTATCCAGACCCAAGTCTAAATTAGCCTAGATATGTTATACTTATTTTATTACGACACGTGTTCTTGATTAAACATAAGTCTGATAAAATAGAGTACATAGTAATAGAAATATTTGAACTGCTTTGATCAGATCAAAGAGTCGAATACTTAGCTATGTAATTCCTACGTAATTAAAATAAAATGTGATTTAATCTCAGGTCAAATCTCTTAACACATCGGTTTGTTGGAGAGCATGAATTGCACTTTGTTTGAGATGGTGCCATGCATGGCAAGTGACTCTGAGTTACACTCCTCCCTCTGGGTTAAGTCTCAGATAGTAATGCCTATTTTTTGATAAGGTTTTGTGAGGATCTCATCAATATGATATTCCTCCAATCAATCGTTAGGAAGTCTCAGGGTTACTCAAGCCTCGTGAGACGAAAGAATCGAGTAAACCATTATAGTTGATGATGGCCTAGAAAACTTCCAAGATGCTATTCGAAGTAGTGACTCTAAGAAATGGCTTGATGCAATCCGAAAAAGGTCCTTGCATGTAAACAAGGTATAGACCTTGGTTAACGTGCCCAAGGAAAGTGTTTCCTTTGGCTGCAAGTGAATCTTCGAGACAGAAGATTAGTGCAGATGGAAAAGAGTTTACAAGTTATGCTGGTTGAGAAAAGTTATCATTAGAACTCCTATAAACGGATTGTGATGAAACTTTATCGCCAACAGCTGTGTACAGATCTATTCGGATCAGACTCGATGTAAATGCTCATGATGACATGAAAACTGGTGTATTCATGTATAGTCTGTTTTCTAAATATAATTTAGAAGAACGAACTTATATGAATTAGCCAGAGAGTTTTCAAGGTCAGTGGGAGTGAATAAAAAGCATGTGAGGCATCAAGGAGCCGGAACATTTGTTTTGACAAAGTGGTCAAAGAGTTTGACACTTTATCAGAACTGATTATGAACCGTGTAAATGACCAGTAACTAATTTGGATTATTCTCATAAGGTACAATGAGCTGAATGAGATCCAGGCAAGACATATATTATGGATTCCAAGAGACCAAAGAAATTATTTGGATGAGATTCAAATGTGTGGTCCAACATAAACATAGAAACTCCTTTAGTCTATAACTAAAGACGGTTTAGCAGATTCACTCACGAAGGCTCTACCACATAAAGTCTAGAGAGACTTATTTGTAAATGCGGAAGGAGATACCGGGATAAATACGCCTGAGTGTAAGTGAAAGATGTTGGGAGATAGGTATGCCATCGAACTCGTGGCACTTTATCTCTATGTAAGTGTACAAACATCTTGTTCAAAATTACAGTAAGCTTTATGGTAAGAATTTATCTAAGGTAATAAAATATAGTCGACATTAGAACTTAGGTAAAGTCCTAAGCTTAATGCGAGGTTAAACATGTATCGAAATGAGGATCTCAATCATGAAGAATTGTTTAACCATTAGTAGCATAAGTCTGAAATTATTCGTGGTCATAGATGTTTCGAGAAAATGATATTGAAATATTGGATAGACAATTGTGTCTTTGTCTTCACCATGGAGTGGTGACGATGATCTCATGGCCGTTCGACTTGGCAATGTCAGAGACAAGACACATGTGCTCATTGGAGAGTGAGTTCACTGTCCAAAGGAGTTATCACATGGTTAACATAACAAATTTGTCGAGAAATGGAGCAATGAAAAACTTGATCGCGCCCGGATATACACCCAGAAAACGACTGTAGTCTTACCGCAAGCGCACAGCGTAGTGGCGAGCGGGTATCAAACTCAGGGAGGACAATTGACAGTCCTCTATTTTGATCCCCAAGCTATCGATGGAATAGTGGAATGGTTTGGATAATAATGTCGCAATCGTTCAAATAGCAAATAGAATTCAATATAATAAAGCGTCTAGGGATAGGAAATCCCCACTACGTATCGTCACTTATCCTTGTGGATCATGAATCTCAATGTTGCAAGGCTTGAATGTAGGTGAACTAGTCGCAACTTAATGTAGAACCAAGCTCACGCTCTCGTGCTATTGTCGGTCTATAGCAACCTAGATTAGGGCCCACTCTCGTGCAAACCCTAACTTAAGCTACTAGCATGAAGATCGACATCATCGTCCAATCGCACCTCGAGCCCACTCTCGTGCAAACTCGAGCTACGATCTAGGTTATGATAATTCGTATTCGTCCAATCTCTTACAAACGAATATTAATATAGATTTATAATAAAAATCCTAGCTTTGGTCCAATCTCTTGCGAACCAAATCAAGAGAATCTCAATTATAAACCTAAGTCAAATATCTAGGCCTTCCCATCAATTGGGATCCAATCTCTTGCAAATCCCAATCGATGGAAATTCCTAGCTACTCGCAATAAATCAATCACAACCTAACCTTTTATCAATCTTAGCAACAATTCAATTCATTCATCACAATTCAAAGATCGGGTCCATAGGATTCATCCACATACCCTAGAACGACGAAACTACTCACAAATCATAATGGAAATCTCAGAAATAACAAATAAGATCATAGCAAAATTCATTGTAGAGAGAAAACAATTCATAAAAATAAGAGTTTTAGCAAGAAAGAACAAACCAAATTGCGCGTCTATGATATCTAGCTGAGATTTACAAAAGGAATACCGTCAAAAAATAATTCAAGTCTCTCCTGAAACTAGGGATAAAACTAGGTTTAAATACAAGCCAAATTCGTCCAAAAAATCCTGACAGAATTGCCCCTGCGCAGACCAGAAAACCCAATTTGCATAGCAGTCGGACTGCGCCACTTGGCCGAGTGACCTATGTCACTCGGCCGAGTGACAGACCCAATAAAAGACAGAAATTCTGGGGGTTTCGGGAGTTTGTCGCTCTGTCTGACTCGGGCGAGTGGTCTTCTTCACTCGACCGAGTGAGCAATCTTGCTCGGCCGAGTGGGTCTTCTCAAAATTTCCAGTAACTTGGCTGCTTCTCGGAAGAAAAATCTCTGTACCACTTGGGCAAGTGAGTTTTCTCACTCGGCCGAGTGAACTTTTCTGCTCGGCCGAGTGAACTCTGAAAATCAGCAGTTTGTATCCGTTTCACTCGGGCGAGTGCAGTCCTTCACTCGGCCGAGTGAGCTGTATCTGGGCTCTTTTCTTCTCCTTCTCGACTCGTCGATTCTATCGAATTCCTTTCTCTTTCGCTCATCCTCTAATGCTGCTAACTCCTCAAATAAGCTGTGGGCGACGCTCCGGTGTGCGTGAAAGTCCCTTGATCTCATTTTCGCTCCAGATCGCTCCATATCTCCTGAAATACGACAAAAACAAGAAATAGTGAAAAGTAACGCGATATCGTCGAATAATCATGAAAAACGCAATATGGGCGATCGAAATGACAAGAAAACATGCAGAAAAAAGATGTAAAATAAGGAGCGATCAAAATCACCCAAACTTACCTCTTACTCGTCCTCGAGGAAGATGAGTAAAAGGCGAACCCGGCGGAGAAAAAAAGGAAAAAGGAAAAATAAGATAGAAAAGAAAACAAAGAGGGAGGTGCTAGATCGTTTTCTCAGGACGTGGACTTGCTCACTCAAATAGCATACGGTGAACAAAAACATGCCAAAGATTTTTACCTCGATATCATGATCATATATGGACGCATTCGTCATAGAAACCCAAGAATATCAAAACAATATGAAATATGAAATCATTCTAGAATTAGCATCATCTGAAGCAATCTAAAGTAATATACACAATCATAGATCGAACACTTTTCAATTGATAGCTTTCTATTTGGAGTATAAGAGGTATCACACAATATGAAGCAATAAGAATAGAAAGGCGTGGTTTTCATGAAATACATGCCAAACTCAATTCGTGGACTTCGTAATACTTTTAGAAATCTCAACGAGTATAGAAAATTACCTAGCGTAGGCTGTCACGCACAGACAAGTAGTCACTCTCTCACACATCATTGGATCCTCTCCCCCAAGCGTATCCATAAGCGTGGTGGCATCAAATAAAACAATAATACTTTCCCCATTTTTGAAGCTCCAAAAAATAAAAGAGGGAAGAAAGAAAGAAATAAATGAGATGGGATTTTGTATGAACTTCTTTTCTGAATCTCTTTCTTCTTATTTTTTCTTTTTCTTTTTTTTCTAAATCAATATGTACAATAAGGATCCCAAATCAAAAGATAAAGAGATATACATGTATTTTTTTTCTTTTTGATTTTGGGGTGTTGGAGCATGGACTTTTATAGCAAGGGGAAGATGCCAATATAGGATTCGCTAGAGGGAGGTTCACCAATGATTTTAAGTATAGAAATAATGCTCAAGATATGTGGAGAAAGAAAAATATGAAACGCTCAGTTCACTCTTTAGACTGTGCACGATAACTTTCAGCAGGGTAATGTAATCTACTCAGTTTGTTTTCAGAAAGCAAATTAATCCAATCATATCAACATGGCATACATTCAATCAACCTAAAAGTGTAGCGTACAATTTTCATGCAATAAGAAGTGATAGCAGACAATAAAACAGTACTCCAAATATATGCAATCAATGTGTGAAGTTGGTGTGTTTTCTATGAAAAGTATACAATATAAATCATCAGACTCAGCTAATAGTAGAATTTCATTCACATTCATATAACAAAGATGCGGGTTACCATCTCGAATGCATAGCAAGCATGGCGTATGATATCTGAAATAAAAAACGATGGCATGACAAGATAATGTCATATAGAGATAAGCTAATTCCACGTCATCATCATCACAGAAAATTCATCTCTAGCCAAAAGGATAAAAGAAATAAAGATAAATGAAAAGTAATAACTACTATACATATGCAACACACATAAAAAGTAAGAAAACGTGATGCATGAGAAAAAAATGAAAAAGTGGGTGAAAACAAGGGTAAAACAAAGAAAGGTGGAAAAATAAAAGTAAAAATGAAGAAAATGAAAAGTGCGTGAGACACTCACTCCCCCAAGCTAAATAGCACAGTGTCCTCAATGTGCAAAGTGTGGCACACGGAGAAATAAGATATGGGTAGGGTGGGTGTGGGTGCATGAATGATGAAAATAAAAGAAAATGAGATGGATATGCAAATGATGCATGCAGAGATCAAGATCGTGCAATATGAGTGTCCCCAAAAATACCTCCCATCTCCCAAAATGATATAGACAAATATGAACCAAAAGTGACCAAAATGTGAGTGGAGGAGGGGTGCAAAATCGGCAGACAAAATGATATCCAGCATAACAGCAGCAAAAGTATGAGAGGCATCCAGTGTGTGCCTAGGTGGGTGGTGGAGCACCAGTCCCGTCCTATGGTAGAGGGCGGTGGCTGCTAGGTATGGGTACGGGTAGGGGCTGGCGGCGGTTGTGACAGTCGCGCAAGAATCCAGTTCAGGCTAGCCTGAATACCAGGGAGTAAAGCGACGCGAGACTGTACAACACTAACTGTAGCGGAAAGAGCCTGGAAATCTCCTCTGAGCCCACTCACGGCCCCCTCTAGAGCATGCAGGTGCTGAACTAGGGTGTCGGGGGGTGATGGGGCATAGGGTCGAACAGGTGAGGAACGGGGCTGCTTCGCACGGCTACCGTAGATGACTGGCGCAACAACAGGGTGTGGAAGTGGTGCTGTGCTCACAAAAAGACGCTCAGCCTCTGTGAGTGGCTGAGACGCATGAATGGTCAAGGAAGAGGGAGCAGCAGCAGATGCTGAAACGGTTTCAGAGGGTGAGAAGGACAGAGAGGTTGGTGACACAGAAATGGGGACAGACGTCACGACACTCTTGATGAAGACAGCTGCAGTGGAGACGGAAGGGTCGACGACTGGGGAGGCCGTGAAGTGTGCAGAAAATGAGTCCACAGGGGTCGAGAATAATAAAGTGGCCAGGGTCTCCACAACGAAAGTGAAGGAAGGCTCGCCGCTCTCAATAATGGTGGTGGGATGCTCAGGGCTCACAGCAGAAATGGGATCGATGGACATCGACACAGAGGTGGTGGTGGTGGTGGACACAGCAAGTGTACTCCCGACACTGACAGAAGTGTGGACATAGGTGTTGGGAGGTGCAGACAGATCAGGTGCAGGCTGAGGGATCTCCAGGTCCAGAGGTGGAAGGAGGGGCTCCTGCTGAGCGCCATCAGGCTCAAGCACGTACGTAGCAGGGATGAGGGTGTCCATCGCTGGAATCCACTCCCCTTCTGCGGGTCCAATATGGGTCCGAGCGGGGCTCGGAAGAACCATGTAATCAGCACCAAAAGGACCGTGCAGCCATACCCAGTGGTGCTGACCATAAGGACGCAACATCCTCATGCGGGCCATAACGTCTATGGAAAGTGAAGTGGGGCCCGAGGGATCGTAGCAAACCAGCTGGAAGGTCTACTCCGTACATGGGAGCCAGAAGAGTAATCAGACCGCCGCAGACAGAGATAACGATGCGTTCTAAGTACCAACTAGCTATGTCAATCTGAGTGGCAGGGAGTAAGACGTCTCCACCTCTCTCGAAGGCTCACGCTCGAGTCAACCCATAGAACATGTAAAGCTCAAGGGTCGACATCGTCCCGGCTCATACCTCGCTAGAAAAGTAGTCGCCATGAGGCGATGTGCAATGCGAAGGCATGGGTGGAGGATAGCGGAGGCCTTGGCCTGGCTAGGGTCAAAGGCGAGAGGTGATCCCGTGATACGTGTCCAGAAGGTGTGTGTGTCGAATGACGGTGGTGGGATGTGCGTGGGACCATAGGCTTGGTCGGGGTCAGGGACGGGGGCCACTGGAAGTAGGATCGGAGCATATCGAGAGTGATCTCGCACTCATGATCCATCAAGTGAAATGAGCACTGCTCAGCCCAAAAATGTGCTTCTCTCAAGCGAAAGAGTCCATGCAAGTAATATAGATCTGGGAGTCCAGATGTCAAATCCTCGGGAGAAAATCTATTGCAACCACAAAGCTTAAATCAAATAAAAAGTCAACGTAGAGAAACTAACCACTTTTGATGATGATGGTTTGAATGGGTTTTGATCGTGGTTTTTGTAATACCATACGTAGCTACTGCACAAGTACTAAGGGGGGTGAATAGTACTTTAAAATAATTAAGAAGATAATTCCCAATTATCTTGCAAACTCAACCAACAATGCGGAAATGTAAATATTGACAACAAAGAAAACAATCGCAAACAGACAATTTAACGGGTTCGGATCCACCCACGTCTCCCCGACTTGTTCCCGGTGATCCTACGTCCCAAACACCCGGATCCCCTCCGGATACTTGAGTTAGAAACCTCTAACTCAAATTTACATACACTATGAAATACTTGTAGAAACCTCTACAAGATCAAATCATACACAAATAAAATTGTGACTCCCACAAACCGGGATCACAAACAAACTCTCACAACCGAGAGTAAAACACTTACAATATATAACGAAGTAAATGAAATACGAAATGCTTACCACAAAAACATATGCCTTGAGTAAAACTTACGATTTATGGCAAAGAGGATTTTGGGGAAGATGAAGTCACCAAACCCTAGCTCCAAGATGTAGATCGGCAATGGAGGGCTAGGAAGTTGTTGGTGGCCTTGGATCAAGCTCTTGGCTTGAATGGCTCACAATCAATGTGAATCTCTCTTTGGAAGTAAGAGTGAGAGAGAGATTCTTTGGAAATGAATGAGCTTTGAATGAGGATTAAATGCTTCTCTTTGATTCTCTAAAGATCAATAATTATCAGCCTTAAATGCTATGAAAGCAACATTCCAAGTATATATAGGATAGAGGAAAGAGAGAGCAAAATTCGTGGCATTTAATGCTCCAACAGCTCTATTCTGAAGCAGACTAGTCGGTCAAAGAAGGACCACTGACCGACTAGTTCATCAACTAGTCGGTCGGTGAAACAACATGAACCGACTAACTGAAGAACAGCCAAAAGAAGAAGTTCAGGGAATATAGAACTAGTCGGTCCAAGAAGACTTGCCAACCAACTAGTTTCACAACTAGTCGGTGGGTGAGTGAACTTTGACCGACTAAGAGAGAAAACAAATAGTCTGAGTTCAAATACAGCTAGTCGGTTTAAGAATAACTTCTAACCGAATAGTTTCTCAACTAGTCGGTCGGTCGTTGTGCTTTGACCGACTAACTGTAAACAGTAAGTTTTCTAACCGACTAGTTTCTCAACTAGTTGGTCGGTCGTTGTGCTTTGACCGACTAACTGTAAATAGTAAGTTAGGCTGTACAGTGAAAGCTCAACTAGTCGGTCTAAGAAGGAATCCTAACCGACTAGTTTCACAACTAGTCGGTTGGTGAACCTTCTTGGACCGACTAACTGTAAACAGTAAGTGAGCTGAAATAGAAGAAGGCATTTGAGTCGGTTCAAGAAGCTTTGCCGACCGACTAGATTGCCATCTAGTCGGTTGGTTCTTCTTCTTGAACCAACTAATATGCACAAGAAGCCGCGAATCAAAGCGCGAAGCTTCGGGAAAGATTGTATGAGCTTCTAACAAGATCCTAGCTCTAAGATATTAGCGTTATGAAGATTAAAACGTAAGACCTACTCAAGGCTTAACATTCTACGAAAAGAAGCTAGAAGACATAAAATTAAACTTGACGAACCGTCTTCAAAAGCTTCAATCGAATCTTCATGACTTCAATAATGGTCCTTGAGCTTCAACGAAGCTTCAAGCATACGATCACGCGCTTTGAGAAGTCTTGAGACGTCGCTTTTGATGTTCATAGAAATTTGACGACGATCTCCTTAACTTCGCTCACAAAGAGTTAGTTCACGATATTTATGTTTGTTCATCATCAAAACCAAATCCGGGGAATCAATACTCCACATTCTCCCCCTTTTTGGTGATGACAAACCAACATAAATAATAATCAAAAATAATGATTCAAATGAAATTTACTTACTCCCCCTGCATTGATGACACGTTAATTCCAAAATAAATAATATTCATACGCATCAAGCAGACGAGGAAAGTAAAAAAATGAGAATTCAATTATTGAAATATCGGATTTGAAATCCATTTTTATATCTTAACTCCCTCAGAATCTAACATATCAAATTAGATTCACGGTAAATTGCTTTAAATTATCATTAGCACATCGTCATTATTAACTCTCTCCCCCTTTGGCATTAGCAAAAAGAGCGGGAGGAGATCAACGACAACAACAATGGCTAAAAATAAAAGCACGGGAGTCGTAGAATACGACCACGGTCCAAATGACACCAAAGGAAAATACGAAGTAAATCAAAGCGTGCCAACGAGACCATAGTCGATAATCGAAAAATAAAATCATCAAAACTCAAATTAATTTTACGTATTGAGTTATGGAATTATACTCTCCAATATCAACATTCTTGATGAATTAAGTGCATGGAAAACAATTCTATGTTTTCATAGAAATAATTTCTATTAAATCAAGAGTAATCGTCGAGCGACGAAGTCAACATCAAAGACAGAAATATAATGTGCACAAAAGAGGTAAATGGCAACACGATGTATATATATATATATATATATATATATATATATATATATATATATATATATATATATATATATATATATATATATATATATATATACTAGTCATGACCCGTGCCCGCGGGCACGGTTCATTTAAGATTTTCCCCCGCGAAATTTTTGTCCCCAAAAAATTATTTCCACAGCCAAAATTTAAAACAACAAATTAGCGTAAAAATATTAGTGACACGGGCACCTTCGGCACAGAACAACAAATTCGACACAGGCGCCATCGACGTAGAACAACAAATTCGGCGCGGAACAACAAATTCGTCACAGGCACCTTCGATATAGAACAACAAATTCGGGCGAAACAACAAATTAACGTAAAAGCGGGTGCCTTCAGTGCGGGAAATTATTCTCATCTTGTTGCCCCTTGCGTTGAAGAGACGGCGGGCCCCGCGTTGAGGGAGAGATCATTCGATCTGCACATCATTCGATCTGCAGCGTTAAGTGCAAGTTTAAGTTTTTTCCCCAAATGTATTAATTGCACTCTGCTATTCCCGAGAAACTTTCATTCCCCGAAAATTTTCATTTCCCCATAAACTTTCATTTCACAAGAAATGTTTTTCCCTCCAAAATTTTCCACAAAAACTAATCTCAACCATTCATTCATCAAGATTATATCTCAGCCGTTCTTCTATCAACCCTTTTGTCCTAGTCAGCCTGTCCTAGTCAGCCCTAGGATTCAAAAACAGTTGTCAAATGTAATATAGATAGTCATAACCCGTGCCCGCGGGCACGGTTCATTTAAGATTTTTCCCCGCGAAATCTTTATTTCCCAAAAAATTATTTCCACACCCAAAATTGCACGGCACAACAAATTAGCGCAAAAATATTTAGCGACATGGGTGCCTTCAACGTGAACGCCTTCGGCAAGAAACAACAAATTCGACGCGGGCGCCTTCGACACGAAACAACAAATTCGGCGCGGGCGCCTTAGGCGCAGAACGACAAATAATCGTAAAAATTGTAGCAGGCGCCTACGGCGCGGAACAACAAATCCGGCGTAGAACAACAAATTTAGCGCGGGCGCCTTCGGCGCGGAATAAAAAATTAGCGTAAAAATTTTAGCGGGCACACTCAACGTGAAACAACAAACTCGGCGTATAACAACAAATTCGGCATGAGCGCCTTAGGCACGAAACAACAAATCAGCGTAAAAAATTTAGCGAGCGCCTTAGGTACGGAACAACAAATTCGGCACAGGCGCCGAATGGAACAACAAATTAGCGTAAAGGATGAAATATAGATTTGTATGTTTGTGTGTCTCTTACGTACGCAAAAAAATGAGAGAGTTGACAGACAAAGGTACCGTGAAACTAACCTCAGGCTCCATGATATAAGTCTCAAACCATCAAATACACCCTCCATTGAAAAAGCCCATGCAGTAAACTATGATTTTTAACAGAACAAATGCCTCAACAATCAACTTATTTCATGCTTCCGTCCATGTGGCAGCATCTGGGCTCACCGTCGACACCCATATTATTATTATTTTATAAGAAAATTCATAGACATCATGTTCTCGAATCTAGCAGCTAACCATTAAAATCCCATGGGTATCTATTCCTGCTGTGGGCCCCACCACACTGTAACTTGCGCTGACCCATTATTGCGCTGACCCTTTTAAATCTACAGCCAGGATTTGTTTTAGGTTTCAACCGAGGATTCAATCAAAACCCTAAATTTTCTCTCCAAATTTTTTTACTATCTTCAATCTCAACCCTTGATTTCCCAAGGTTAAATCTTAGCCGTCTTTCTATCAAGCAGTTTGTCCTAGTCATCTTGTCCTAAGGGCTCGGTTCATTTAGAATATTCCGCCCTAAAAATTTTGGATCCCCTAATTTTAAATGAACATCAATAAGTAAAATTCAGTAATCGCTATTTAGTTTTTCCAAAAAAATACTTTTCTAAAAAATATAATTTCCCCAAAAAGTTTAGTTCCCCCTAAAATTTAAGTCTCTCCAAATATAACACGTGTCTTAAGGACATGGTTAATCTTTGTTCCCCGAAAAATTAGTTCCATAGCCAAAATTGCGCAGAACAAATTAGCGTAAAAATATTTAGCGACACAGACGCTATTGGCATGAAACAACAAATTCGACCCGGACGCCTTCGGCATGGAATAATAAATTCGGCGTAAAACAACGAATTCGTCACAAAACAACAAATTCGGCGTAAAGAATCGGCACAAACGCCTTCGAGTGTGGGATAAAATTTTTTAGCTCACATCACCTAATTTTTTAAAAAAACAATAATTAAAGTGCTATAAAAGTTCTTCCCAAAAATTTAGCTCACCCCACAAATTTTATTTCTTTCCAAAATTTAGCTCACACCGTCACTTAAAATATTCTTCCATTAGAATATTGAATCCCCAAATTTTAAACGAACATTAATAATCAAAGCGCAATCGAAGAAGCTACTTGTCAAAAGTAACATAAAAAACTCTAATCTACTTCTCCAGCAAGATTGTCATTAGCATTGACCATTAGCAAGACACAACTATGTCACACATATGAAAACACATACACAACATAACAGATCTTTTCATTTCTTTTCACACATTGCCTAACAATTTCCATCCCCAACATTGCATGTTATTAAGCAAAATCCTAAACCTTGATAGTCAACATCACATCTCATTGAGCTATCAATAGAACAATGCAAGCAACAACAGCAGCAGCAAATCACTCTAAAGAAAAGGGTCGCAAAATTTGAACAGAATCATAAACCACCACCACCAATTTCACTTTCTGTAACACATTCTTTCATCCTCTACCAATCATTGATGTCTCACAAATGTACATAAAAATTAGATAACCCAACACATCAAATTCTCATAAATGTACCAAATCTCTATCTCTATTTTTTTTATTGAAGCAGCACAGATTTTTGTTCGGAGGGGAGGGTTGCACTCGGCGGTCTTTTCCACAGATAGGAGGGCCTGCAAACATAAAGCTAAAAGACTTTTATTATCAAAAATTATGAAGATCACTTGGCTCTACGGAAAACATACATAATTGATTAATCTCATGCAATCATCAAGAGAAAAGTTTAACAATGGGATGTCAAGTCTTCCATTTTTATTTTCAAGTATCAAACTGGCATCATTCCAACAATATGAGTTGTTAGAAAATATGGTCAAGAGTGAGCTTGGCATAAGATCTAACAGATTGACTTGAAGAAAACTAATTATGCATGGAGTTATATAAACTCACGAAGGAGGGAATTATTATACATAATTCTCCTAAGTTAATATAGACTCCAGAATTTATAGGAAAGAATGCAGGGATCTTTAGGTATAATTACGCATAATGTAGGCAATAAGCAACTATCCAAATTATAAGATATTCCACCGTAAATCAATAGGGAGCAGTAATAAACCTACTTCCCATAAAATTGATACGTGAATGGTAAGAGTTACTTGTGCGAATGGACCCGACAGTAAAAACTTGGTAATTACTAATCATGGCAAATAAGTCTAGCTATTTCTGATTGAGTTCCAAATTTTATGGCATAAGTTAAACACCATGTGCCACTAAAACTTTGAAATATCAAGAAATGCAAACCGATAATTGTGGGAAGCATGATATAAAAGCTCTCAATTGTTCTATAAGACTGGATCAGTTGAATATGCATATGCCTCACTTAGCATGGATCAGTTGAATATGCATATGCATCAATGGCAGGTGTTCCTTAAATGCTTCCTCGCTAAAGTACACAGTAACAATAGCTACAACATTTATGATTCATTAACATGAATAATACTTTGCAAATTTTATCTTATAACAATCAGTCTCGTATGTGAGTAGTATATCATGAATTCTAGAACCATAAACAATGTAGCAATGTGAAACACTGTTAACTTTTATACTGACAGCAAGGTTTTCAACTTTCAATTGATCTGACATTGCAACATGAAAAAGAACCCTATAAGAGATGTAAATAACCCTCCACATTGGATTATGATGTTGTACATCATATCATGAAACAGTTAACCTGTCGCCCAAGCAATGTCCGAAGCTTTATAGTTTTACACAAAGTGGTTTCTTTCTTCTTTTTTGATACAACGGAAAGCATTTTTTGTGCGCTGGGGCTCGATCCCTCAATGCCAATGAGGGAGGTGGAGAGGGTGCCAATCGAGCAAAGGCTGGCAAGAATGATTATCATCTTTCTTGAAAAAAAAAATTAATTTCATAAAAGTGCTCCCTAGATGCATTCTTGCAACTAAGTGTGAAATAACTGATGCTTTAATCTAATTACAAAAGTATGTTCATCAATATTGTAACATATGTATCTTTGTATTTTTGGTTGGACAAACTATGTTCATCGATATTGGAGCTAGTAGAATTTTATGGATTCTTTTAGTTTATATAGTTGAAACGTTGAGATTTTGTAACTGATAAGTGTATTACAATCACATTTTTACAGTAGCATGAATGCTTAAATGAAATTAAAGACACCAGCGTCCGGATCTGTTAAGGATTTATATCCTTTGTTAAAATTAACTACTGCATATCCTTTCTCATGCTTCAATCGTTGTTCATTTGGGTCTATCCCTATCCTTTGATGTTCTCCAAACGCCATCCCATCACTCTGAATGTTGATCTATGTTGCATATGTCCAAACTATTTGAATGGATTCACTCTCATTTTGTCCTCAAGTGAAACTACCTCTAAATCCTCACAGATGTATCATTTCATATCCTGTCATTTAGGTTGCTTCTTAACCTTATTCACGTTTTACCTATATGCATTTTTGGAAATGATGTTTTTTGATTGTCAGCATTCTTCAAACACCCACCAAACTATTTTGAGGTTAATGCATATTAGACTATTAGAGCATGTAAATAGATCTTTTGTATTTGAGCTTCAGTCAAATCTCATTACCATTAAGAGGCAAAGAAACGCCATGTTTAATTACATTGTGCATGCCACAGATACCATATAAAAAACCACTTGAAGTGTATACATATTTATTCATCTTGCAAATAAACATGTGTAGACTTCGTATTATGAGGCCATAACCGTTCTCCAGATTCATGGTGTATATGATCTCTATTTTTTCATATTATCCTGTACTTCAATGAATACATAAGACATAGTTATTTTCACATTTTACAAAATAATTATGTTAGTGAACTGTAGAACATATGATATGACTAATGTTCTGCATTTATAATTTTTGTCACTCTTGGTGAAGTATGAAATCAGCCTAAAAGGTTGAATAACTTCTTACATTTTGTATTGCGGTCAAACCACAGGAGGATGCAAAACCAAGGCATGCAGGTAATGAACAGTCCTCAAAGAGCAATGCCCTGTAAGATATCGAACAGTCCTCAATAGCTCCTTCCTTGTTGATAATGAACAGTCCTCAAAGGGAAATACCCTGTAAGATAATAACCAATATATTGCTTTGTTAAATTAGAACTGGACTGGGTCTTGTCGTTAAGGATTTAAAATTGCATCGAACTAAAAATGTGCAATTATTTCTTACCATGATCAATATGATTAAAGATATTATTATTACATGGTCAGGAATCAACACTTCATACGATTTCGAAGTTGATATTTATGAACCAACTTTAGTGCCAAAAAATCTGAACTTCAAAAAATGTACCATATGCTGCGTAATTTATGCATGCGTCGTGAATAGGAGATTATTATTGTTGTTGTTGCAGCTAGCAAAACGGCTGCAGAATTCCAACCGACAGAAATTATCCGACAGAAATTATCCAGGCATATTCAAGCCCAATGAATGTCTATCTCTGCTCAATCTTTAAAGAAATTTCGGCAATAGAATACATCTACCATCCACATAAGCATATATAAGAACATGCTACAGGACTTCAAGTTCAAGCAGAACTGTGCATGCCAGACTTACAGCGTAAATAAAGATTGATAGCATGGCTCAAGAAACCACTTCCTGGGACTCCTTGCAAGAGAAAAGTAATCAGCACAAAGGACATCGAGATAACATCATGTTGATACTGAACCGTGTTTTACCACTCATGATGTGCCATGTCCTTGTAATCATTCCCTCCTCTCCTCTTGAAAATTCTTACAATATCCTGAAACAAATACACACTTATTTTATATATATTAGAAAAATGAGCAAATGAATGCAGAACAATACTCTGATTTTTCTAAATAACTTGCTCCGGTCTGTGGCAAAGAATACCTCCTTAGTTGAGTAAGAGCAAGACAATTGAGCAACACTTCACATCAGATATTAGAGGATAATTTAGATCTCCAAGCCCGCCTAACTCAGGCATTATATGCCTACATCAGATATTAGAGGATAATTTATATAGAAGTACTCAGTATTTTGCGCAAAAATCTGAATTATATGCCTACAAAATCAAACTCATTATCTCAGTCGAAGTTAAACTACAGAAATATGTAATGAACATGAATTCTATACCAACTCAATAATATTAATGTACTCTCCCCTTCAACAACTATAAAAGAGAACCCAATATCAATATTCATGCTTCTATTCTCTCTTACTCCCCAAGAATCGAAAGGTGAGCTTGAAGAAAAACCTGAGGGAAGATCGGCATGGCCTTCTCATCGTTTGTTGTGAAGGTTGTGTTCATTGCGATCCTTGTCCAAATAATTGCACAATATATTGCAAGTAATTGCAGTAATTAATTATATATTGGGCAATGTAAGGCAAACAAAAACTTCCATAATTTTACAAACATCACTGAAAGTAAAAAAGAACTCTCAGGATCCACAGAACATCCTAATAATATATAATGCAATGTCAAGCATACAAATGTGAAGCATACAAAAAAATAATATTGATTACAACAAAATAAAACATAGATTTAACCAAAACAAATAACAGATTACAATAAAACGTTGATTACAACAAATAACAAATTGAGGGTTCGACCAAAACAGTGATTACAACAAATAACACACAGATTCAGATTAACTATGAATACATATAAATGCAGTTTTTAGGAAGCAACTATCTCTCAACAATCCTAGATTTTTTTGTATTGAAAATATGCATTTATACCTGTTTTCTAAAGATAGCTTCATGTTCAAGCATTGTCCGGTTTAACATTGCTTTATCATATCTTGAATATTCATTAACTGATCTCAGCGTGAAGCTATTATAAAGATGCTCATTCAATGTCATATCCTCATAGTATGTGGACCAGCTAGTACTCGAATCTTCATTCAGGTTTCTCATTGAAGGATATCCTAGCAAGTTGCATTCACATTGCACTGTGGTTCCCATTCATGCAAAACAACCAAAAAGGGGAAAGAAAATAGAATTTGTGTAAAATTACTAAAGCCAAAAGAATTCTTGAACTTATAATGATGTAATATATTAGGTAAGCAACCGTCACATGGATAATGTTGGTGCCCTCAGAATCTACCGGTTGCTCGCATGTTAGAGGAAGTGAATTTGATGGACCTAAGAACCATAAACGTTGCAATGATAAAAAAGTGCATAACAATGCATAATACTTCCAATGGTAGAAAATTAGAGAAAAAAAGAAGAGGTGGAGATTTGTACTAAAATGAAATTGTAAATTAGTGATGAAACATCCAAATTCATATAAATTATTTTCTTAATTTAACCCTACATATGAAAATTTGCACATTCGATAAGCAAGTGCAAGAAAAATTTGCACCTTTTTTTAGATAACCTTGAGATCTCCGAGTTATTCAATCCTTTATCAGGGCCTAAAAGCAAGTACCAGTCATCGAGACATGGCTAAACGACAACGAATTCCTTCAAAGAAGCTTCAATCCGTGCCTCCCTTGGTCAAGTTCTCTTAACAATTAATTAAAATAATAATAGAATAATTGCAATAGAGAGGAGAAGAAGAGGTGGAGGTCGCTGAGGTTACCAGATTAAAGAAGGTCAGAGGAGGCTTTGAAGGTGGCTGTAGCAAGAGAAGCAAAAGCTGGGGATGTTTTCATCAATGACAGCGATGGCACGATGACATGGTTCACCGAAGCTCATGATCAAAACATCAATGTTTATGTGAACATCCAAACTGCCAATCTTGTTCTAAAATAATAGTTTACATTTACACAGGTTATGACTAATTGAAGCATTGATTTCTCAAGCTCTTCAGAATGTGGCAATACACAGACCAAATAAAAAAACAAAACCATTTGAGTGGTTACAGAAAACAGAGGTACAAAATGATTCCATGTATCTTTCATGACACATTTCATTGTTCAAATAATGAAAAAGGAAGATAACTATGAAATCATCGAAGCATTGCCAACCAACACCATACTGTTAACAAATTAAGCTTAAAAAGTAGCAAAAGCCTTAAAAGTTGTCTTTAACCACCTTTTGACTGCGAACTTCTAAACTTCTGCTCTTTATCAATTCATTCAGACTCCAAAATGTACAAAATGGATATCAACCATCAGAGTCAAGTGGCAAGAAACAATTTGACTCAAAGAATTTAACATCTATGAAGTTTAATATATTGATAAACAAATATGGACATGCATGGAATTGACATTCATAATCACTATCAGATGCACGGACTGAAAAGGACTACCAACAGAATTACAAAAACCATAGAGATACAGAAATTGTAGGCCAAAAATAATTCCAATGAAAAACAAAGACTTTTAATACAAAACTAATAATTTGCTAAAACAACTTTCTGAAGTTTCATACCTCCATATATGACTTCCAAAAAATATACCGTTAATTTCAACTTGCACCAAATAAACATTTTTTGTAGGATCAAATTTTACGACATTCATGTGGCAGGATCAACGTCGTACATGATCATATTAACTTGATCTTGCCATTTGTTGAAGTAAAACAAAAAATAGGAGAAGAAACTAAACCCAACATGCATTATCAAGTGAATTGTTGCAAAATTAATTTAAAATTTCCATGAATGTTTGCAAAGTTGCAAAATTGAACATTGCAAAAATTTTAGTTGCCAATTTAGCATGAATGCTGCCATCAATTTGTTTCTTTAATTTGACATCAACTTTAATAGCCAAATTGATGTTTCTTCAATTTGACATCAATTATAGTTGCCAAATTGATGGCAACATTCGTGTTAAATTATAGTTGCCAAAAAATTTTAATTGCCAAATTTGATTTCTACCGAGAAATCCCACAAAATTACATATGCAGGATCAAATTTTGCGACATTCATGTGGCAGGATCAACGTTGTACATGATCCTATTAACTTGATCCTGTCATTTGTTGAAATAAAACAAAAAATAGGAGAAGAAACTAAAACCAGCATGCATTATCAAGTGAATTGTTGCAAAATTCAATTTAAACCCATAGAATAGATCCTACCACATGAATGTTGCTGCCATGAATGTTTGCTTGCAAAATTGAACGTTGCAAAAATTTTAGTTGCCAATTAAGCATGAATGCTGCCATCAATTTGTTTCTTCAATTTGACATCAACTTTAATTGCCAAATTGATGGTTTTCAATTTGACATCAATTATAGTTCCCAAATTGATGGCAGCATTCGTGTTTAATTTTAGTTGCCAAAAAATTTTAGTTGTCAAATTTGATTTCAACCGATAAATAAATTTTGCGACATTCATGTGGCAGGATCAACGTTGTACATGATCCTATTAACTTGATCCTGCCATTTGTTGAAGTAAAACAAAAAATAGGAGACGAAACTAAACCCAGTATGCATTATCAAATGAATTGTTGCAAAATTCAATTTAAACCCATAGAATAGATCCTGCCACATGATTGTTGATGCCATGAATGTTTGCAAAGTTGCAAAACTGAACGTTGAAATAATTTTAGTTGTCAATTTAGCCTGAATGTTACCATCAATTTGTTTCTTCAATTTGAAATAAACTTTAATTGCCAAATTGACGTTTCTTCAATTTGACAGCAGTTATAGTTGCCAAATTGATGGTAGCATTTGTGTTAAAGTTTAGTTGCCAAAAAAGTTTAGTTGCCAAATTTGATTTCTACCAAGAAATCCCACAAAATTACATCCTTCACACAAAATTATATCCCTTAATCTCAATATCAAAAATCCAACAACTATGTTCTTATGTTCATAAATAGGTCACTGCTTTTACATTATCATCAATGAATTCAAAGAACAAAAAATAGACTATAATAAGAAAAATGCGACAAATTAAAGAAAACCTAGAATGAATGATCTCAACGCTTGGTTTCATGTCTGGCCTCGACCAATTGTAAGCAATCAAACCCCCTAACTCTACCCAGCCAGAGGCACACTGCATCAAAAAGGTCAAAAAGGCAGCAAAAATGGGCAAAGAAGAAAAATCACTTTTTTCACCAAAGGATGCGCCTTTATGCACAAAAACTCTGCGAAAAAATCCAGCATTTTCCTATTTCTTACAAACACAAAAGCCCTACACAAAAGCCCTACATGAACTAATATAATAAACTGCATGAATATCCATGATACAAACACAAAACACAAAAGCCCTACAGGAGAAATAGTTATTTTTGAAAGAAAAACACCATACCTCAAATAAAATGCCCACTTCAACCAAAGAAAAGCAGCCATATCTAGATAAAACCAAAAAATAATCGATGTTCTCCATATTCTTCATTCATCTAACATAAATTAGACCAATCTCAAATTATTTCTTCATTCATCTAACATAAATTAGACCAACCTCAAATAAAATGCACACTGTTCACTATTGAAGAATACGCCAGTTACAAACCATCTGCAGCTAAAATTAGAGGCAAACCCCCAAAGAAAAGCAGCCATATCTAGATAAAACCAAAAAATAATCGATGTTCTCCATATTCTTCATTCATCTAACATAAATTAGACCAATCTCAAATTATTTCTTCTGCAAATATTTACAATAGTGAAGAATTAACAAAATGATGATCTAAATACCAAAATAGCCTCGATTTCCTTTTCAGAGATTGGACTAAATTGATGATCTACATACCAACTTGATGATCAATATACCAGAAATTACAAAATGATGATCTACATACCAAAATCTGATCAGATCCCTAGCTTGCCTGCTAGAGATTTGAGGATGATAAGGCTCAGATCTACTGTCGAGATCGACATATGAGAGAGAGAAGGCTCGGATCTGTTGTTGCCAGCATTTTTGCCGCCCTTTTGCTTGCCAGATTCTGCAGCACCCATGAGCTTAAACTTTCAGTAATGAACAAAATCAAGCTTTAATAATTTATACATACTTAAATGCTCCATAGCTCTTAGCTGCGAAGGCACGATCGTTTCAGGCTGAATCTTTTGGCGAGGCAGCAAACGTGGTCGGCGATCTCAGTTGGCCCGACGATTAGGATGGGGATGGGGTTGGGTTCATGTCAGGGGAAATGGATGGGTTTCAGGCGAGGGAGAAAGAGAGAAGAGCGAGCGAGAGAGATTCAGCGAGGGTGAGTTTTTTCCCCCAACATTTCTGATGCGGGAGAGTTTTTTAGAGCCTGAGTTTTTCCCCCCAAGTTTTGTTGCCCAAATTTTGGTTAACATTTGAGTTTTCAAACAATTAAGTTTTTGAATTTTGAGTTTTCAAATAAAATTCCCCCCAAACATACAAAAACTTGTCCTATTCATCAATTTCTCTTATCCAATTTCTCTTATCCAATATCTCTTATCCAAAAACTCATTATAACATCCCTCATTTATTTATATCCAATTTCTCTTATCCAAAAACTCATTATAACATCCCTCATTTATATACCCCAAATACAATTCAAACATTTATCCAATTTCTCTTAACCAAAATCTCTTATCCAATAACCCATGATAACATCCCTGTTTTATTATATATATATATATATATATATATATATATATATATATATATATATATATATATATATATATATATATATAGGATCAAATGACCCCCAAAAATAACCCCCTAAAATGACCCCCTATCAAAAATCCTATGCCCCCCATTTTTTCGGAAGATCCGAACCGTTCATCTTGATCTCCACCCTCTAAATACCTTACCCACCAATTTTCAACCCGATCACATGTGTTTTGCCCGTTCATCAACCATTCGCAAAAGTTCTATTCATGCGAAATCGTTAAATTTGGGTCGGATGGATGAACGGGCAAAACACATGGGATCGGGTTGAAAATTGGTGGGTAAGGTATGTAGAGGGTGGAGATCAAGATGAACGGTTCGGATCTTGCGAAAAAATGGGGGGCATTTTGGATATGGGGTCATTTTAGGGGGTTATTTTTGGGGGTCATTTGATCCCTCCTATATATATATATATATATATATATATATATATATATATATATATATATATATATATATATATATATATATATATATATATATATATATATATATATATATATATGAGGAAGGATCAAATGACCCCCAAAAAATACCCCCAAAAATGACCCCCTATCAAAAATCCTATGCCCCCCATTTTTTCGGAAGATCCGAACCGTTCATCTTGATCTCCACCCTCTAAATACATGACCCACCAATTTTCAACCCGATCCCATGTGTTTTGCCCATTCATCAACCATTCGCAAAAGTTCTGTTCATGCGAAACCGTTAAATTTGGGTCGGATGGATGAATGGGCAAAACACATGGGATCATGTTGAAAATTGGTCGATCTGGTATTTAGAGGGTGGAGATCAAGATGAACGGTTCGGATCTTCCAAAAAAAATGGGGGGCATAGGATTTTTGATAGGGGGTCATTTTTGGGGGTCATTTGATCCCTCCTATATATATATATATATATATATATATATATATATATATATATATATATATATATATATATATATATATATATATATATATAAAAAGAACATGATACAACAAAATGTATACATCCGCCAACATACAAAATAACGATCCTCGGATCGGGGCACATCATACATCATATATCACAACAGATATCGAAGTATCTCAAAACATACAGACATCCATCCAAAATACATCAAAATACATCAAAATACATCAAAATCCAGAACCACCCAAACTATCCTACCCCACTCTCTTACAACAGGTATATCATCCAATGTGCATAGGGATAGTCCTCCAAGCAGGCTCAGGAGGAGGAGGCAGGGTCAGCAGCAGCAGCAGGCTCTGCAGGAGGGGTGGTGGTCACTGGGTCAGCAGGAGTGTTCACAGACGGGAGTGTCGCAACAGGAGTGGCCTCGAGAGCACCAGACGAAGTATCCACCGGAGGAATGGTGGCAGCAGGTGTGCTCTCGGGGGCACCGGCAGAAGTAGCAACAGCAGCAGACGTACCCTCTGGGGCACGAGCAGCAGATCCAATGAGCTCCTGGAGCTCATCCTTATCCATCTCCTCCTTGTTAGAAACAGACGGAGGAACGTCTATGCCCATGCGGGAGCAGATGCGAGCTATCATCGCCTTAGAACGAGCACAACGAGACTCCACACGTCGCAACGAACGTGCAAGCTCAGCGAGAGTAGGAGTAGGAGGTGGAGGAGCAGCTGAAGCGGAGGCTGAAGGAGTCGTCCTCTGAACGTGACGAAGCGCCGCAAGAGACTTCTTGACGGCCGTTGCATTCAGAGGGGGACCAAGGGGATGCTCATTATCGGGAGGAAGAGGGACCTTGAAGTGACGGAAGACAAGTGTCAGAAGGCAGGGGTAAGGGATGTGAGCTGATTTTGTGGACTTTCGAATACACTCGAAAGAATCCATCTTATCAAGAATAATCCTAGCCCAATTGATCTCGCTCCCTATGAAGAGAGCGTAGATCAGCTTAAGGAATGGCTGGGATGGCAAGCTCGATCAGCCGTACTTCGGAAGGAGGCACGACTTTAGAATAAGATTCAAGACCCAAGCGTTGGGCTTGAAAGATTTGGATGGGACGCAAATCATGGCGGGAGGGATAACATGAAACATTTCGGCGAGCATGGCCTGATCAAGAGAAGAAATGTCATCGACAGAGATATTAGCTGGAAGAAGGCCAGACGAGGAGACACCTATCAAATCCCCTAAGATTTCTGCCGTGAGGACTATCGGTGTCCCCAAGACAGTCGTCTCAATGGAATGGGTCTCGTCATACTGACCGCGAACACGGTTCGCATAGAAAATCTTGACTAGACGGGGATACGGGTGTGGATTCGCCTTAGGGTCATGGCGAAGATAATCGATAAGACCACTATGAGAAAGAAGATCGGCTAGATGAGGGAAGTCGGAGAACTGAACGAAGTGCTCCAATAACAGCGGACAGTGTTCGATACGATTGTATGCCGCGAGACACAACGGGTCATCGCGACATAACGATATATCGACACTGCTAACTGGCTTGGGAGACTTGCCCTTAGGCTGACGAGTGCTAGATCGGGGAGGAGGAGTAGGAGCCCTAGCGGTAGGCTCGGACTCCGGAATATATTCCGTGTCGAAATCAGAATCAGCAGGAGGAGTGGGAGCACGGAATGAAGCTGGGGTCACGGGCTGTTTCCTAGGCTTGGGCTGAGATCTAGGCTTAGCGATCGACGTCCTCTTCTTCTTAAGAGGAGACGAGGAAGACGATGGATGGGTCGATTTTGATCGGCGTTTGGGTTGCGGGGGGTCCATAGAAGGCGACTCTATAGTCATGGGTGACGGACGCGAGGGTTCGATTGGGATACATGTCTTCGCCATAATCGAGACGAGACACGCGCAAAAAACGCACGAAATCGAAAACTAAAACCCTAGGCCGAACTGAAATCGATAGAAAAAATTTACCTAGATGGAAACCCTAAACGCAAGAGAGGAGATAGAAGTTACCCTAGGAGGAGATAGAGGAGATCCACGGCCGGAGATGGCCGGAAATCGACGATCGACGGAGGTGGGAGAGAGGAAGGCGAGGGGGTTTTGAGCTGGGGAAAATTTTCGCATCGACTAGAATATATTCTAGTCGGTGCGGGGCTGATTAAATCGATCGGAAGTCGAAAAGACAAGGCAGTCCCCAATGCATTTAGTCGGTCACAGTTCAAGCGCTGACTGACTAGATGACAATCTAGTCGGTCGGCCAATGAGCTTGAACCGACTAAGTGCAAACAGTAACAGAGGCCAAAATTAGGGCTTGAGTTAGTCGGTCTGTGTTCATTCACTGACCGACTAGAACGCAATCTAGTCGGTCGGTCAATGAACATGAACCGACTAACAGAGTTCAAAAATTTTAGAATTCGAAATTTTGAGTTCTCTCCTAATCGCACTTGGACGATACATCGTAATACTCTCATTAATCATTATACTACCCCCCATAAAACATCAAATCTTAAATACGACGTTCATGAATATTTCGAGCGTAAATTCCAAAAATTCAACCAAAAATCCAGAAAATCTCAATTAATCTAGCATGAGCATATATAAAGAGATTTTAATATCATGCAAGATTATTGAACATATGAATCCTAAAGCTCGGATTCACCCATAATCCCCAATTCTCGACGCAACCGAACAAAGGAGTCTTCCTTGAGTGGTTTCGTGAAAATATCGGCGATTTGCTTCTGGGTTTCAACGTACACTAATATGATGTCCTTTTTAGCAACATGATCATCTAAGAAATGGTGACGGACATCTATGTGTTTAGAACGGGAATGGTGTACCGGATTCTTAGAGAGACATATTGCACTTTGGTTGTCCACCATGATAGGGCAAGTATCACAGTTTATACCAAAGTCTTTAAGAGTGTGTCTCATCGAAAGAACCTGAGCACACGCGGCACCGGCGGCAATATATTCTGCCTCGGTGGTTGAAAGTGATACAGAATTCTAGTTCTTGGAAAACCAAGAGACAAGAGAATTTCCTATAAAATGGCAAGTGCCACTAGTACTTTTCCTGTCGGATTTGCATCCCGCATAATCTGCGTCACTATATGAGATTAACTCATATGTGCTAGACTTTGGATAAAGTAATCCAAAGTCAAGTGTGTAACTTAAATAACAGAAAATACGTTTTACCGCCACTAAGTGAGATTCCTTAGGTTGAGACTGATAACGAGCACATACACATACGGCAAACATAATATCGGGCCTACTTGCGGTAAGATATAGTAAACTACCTATCATACCTCGATATAGACGAATGTCTACATCTTTGCCACCCGTATCTTTATCAAGATGTGTAGTCGTGCTCATTGGAGTCTTCTTCCCGGAGGCATTCTCCATTCCAAATCGCCTTAGCAACTCCACCGTGCTTGGTTTGGTGGATGAAGATTGCATCGTTCATTTGGCAAATTTGGAGACCTAAGAAATACTTGAGCTCACCTATGTGGCTCATCTCAAATTGATCCTTCATAACATTAGAAAACTCTTCGCAAAGAGTGAAGTTAGTAGCACCGAAAATGATATCATCAACATAAATTTGAACTAAAATAATATCATTATTCGAATACTTAACAAATAATGTGAAGTTTTCAAAAGCATCATTTTTATTACTTAAGGAAAATACCCAAGTAAATCTAGAAAAGTGATCAACGATGACAAGTCCATATCGTGCATTTCCTAATGAAGCAACTCTAGTTGGCCCAAAAAGATCTAGATGTAATAGCTCTATAGGCCGCTTAGATGAAATGCTTTTCGTAGGTTTAAATGACGATTTTGAAAGCTTGCCTCGTTGACACGAGTCACAAAATCTTTTCTTTTGAAAGACGAGCTTATGGAAGCCTCTAATAGAATTTAACTTGGAAAGTTTAAAGAGTGTTCCAAAGTTCACATGACCAAAACGTCGATGCCATAAGTGGTGTTCACTTGTGTTGGCAATGAGACATTGTTCATGTGATCTTGGAAGATCTAGGATACATATATCCTTATGGCGTGTGCCGGAAAATAATAAATCATTATTATCTTTTCTTAAAATATGGCACATTCCTTTCGCAAAGCTAACTTTGTAACCTTTGTCACAAAGTTGGCTTATTGAAATAAGATTGTGGTTTAATCCTTTAACAAGGTAAACATCACTTATTAGTGGTTTAGAAGGATTACCCACTTTTCCAACACCTATGATGGTTCCGCTCCCGTTGCCTCCAAAGACTACCCGGTTTCCATTTGCAATGGGCACCACTCCGGAGAGCAATTGAGCGTCACCCGTCATGTGTTTTGAACACCCGCTATCGAGTATCCAATTGTTCTTGGAGCTAAATTTGGATTTGTTGCTCCGTTTCTTTTTCTCGAGTACCTAAAGATAAACATATCATTCCATGGTACCCAAGGTCATTGGGTCCTAAAAGATTAGACCTTTGGAAGCCAAGTCCAATTCGACTTAGACTTCCCAATGAAATCATCATTATGCACGACATTCATAAAATACGAATTCATGTAAGCTTGTTTTTCATTCATACTTGCGTTCTTCGGACTCCAAATAGTGAAGATTTTGGGAGCCCTAATCCTATTGGGAGCATGCATGCATTGTTGATTTCTACGTGATGCATGTCGTAGATAGGCATATGGCACATGATGAAATGGTGCATGATGATAATTATTCATATGATGGCGTGGATGAACATATGCATGTGGAGGAACACGTGCGTGAGGGTGTCTCACTTGGTGTGCACGTGCCCATGGACGTGTAGCATAAAAATCATCATATGTGTGAACATGTGGAGTAGGATGTGCGTTTCTACGTGGCATGGTATTGGTGTACATAAATGCACGACCCTTCTTTAGAGGTCCACCCAAAGTGGGTTTCTTTCCAAACGAGGGTGTGTACGAGGTGTAAGCACCATTAGTAGATGAACTACCAATAGAGTGTTTGCTACCACTCGTTGAGGCATTGGAAGTTGGCCTAACAAAGGTGGTAGACAACTTGGATGAATTTCCCATCTTATACCCCAAGCCAATGTGGTGATTGGCCGGAAGTAAGTCATTTAGGATATTATCCAAATGATCCTTATCTTTATTGAATTTATTAATTCGGCCTAATGTGTACTCATACTTCTCGGTGAGAGAATGCATAGAAGCATCCAAAGTGGGCACTTGCGATGTGAGTACACAAATACGAGACTTGAGATTCTTATTCTCAATACTCAAAGTAGAGTTTTGAGAAGTCAAATCCGCTATCTTGTGTTCCTACGAATCCTCAATGTGAACATGCTCAAGTTGATATTTGAGATTTACAATCTTATTTCTCAAATCTTCAACAACGTTGTCGTTGTTGATGATGATAGGTTTAGGCGAGTTTTGGATGCTAGCTAACTCACCTTTTATCTTAGTATATCTATTTACTAATTTAGAATACTTAGACCATATTTGCTCGTTAGCTAATCTAAGTTCATCCATAGTTACCTCATCGCCTTCATCCTCGCTATCATCGGAGGAAGATCCTTGTTCATTTTCCTCTCTAGCCATGAAGCACATGTTGTAATGCCCTATGTAGCTACTGCATAAGTACTAGAAGGGGGGTGAATAGAACTTTAAAATAATTAAGAAGATAATTCCTAATTATCTTGCAAACTCAACCAACAATGCAGAAATGTAAATATTGACAACAAAGAAATGCAATCGCAAACAGACAATTTAACGGGTTCGGATCCACCCAAGTCTCCCCGACTTGTTCCCGGTGATCCTACGTCCCAAACACCCGGATCCCCTCCAGATACTTGAGTTAGAAACTTCTAACTCAAATTTGCACTATGAAATACTTGTAGAAACCTCTACAAGATCAAATCAAACACAAATCGAAATGTGACTCCCACAACCCGGGATCACAAACAAACTCTCACAACCGAGAGTAAAACACTTACAATAACAAAGTAAATTAAATACGAAATGCTTACCACAAAATACCTATGCCTTGAGTAAAACTTACGATTTACGGCAAAGAGGATTTTGGGGAAGATGAAGTCATCAAACCCTAGCTCCAAGATGTAGATCAGCAATGGAGGCCTAGGAGGTTGTTGGTGACCTAGAATCAAGCTCTTGGCTTGGAAGGCTCACAATCAATGAATCTCTCTTTTGAAATAAGAGTGAGGGAGAGATTCAAGTGAGAAATGAAAGAGCTTTGAATGAGGATTAAATGCTTCGCTTTGATTCTCTAAAGATCAATAAATATCAGCCTTGAATGCTATGAAAGCAGCACTCCAAGTATATATAGTATAGAGGAAAGAGAGAGCAAAATTCGTGGCATTTAATGCTCCAACGGCTCTATTCTGAAGCAGACTAGTCCGTCAAATAAGGACCACTGACCGACTAGTTCATCAACTAGTCGGTCGGTCAATCAACATGAACCGACTAAGAGGTGAACAGTCAATAGTGAAGTTCAGGGAATGAAGAACTAGTCGGTCCAAGAAGACTTGCCAACCGACTAGTTTCACAACTAGTCGATCGGTGAGTGAACTTAGACCGACTAAGAGATGAAATCAAATAGTCATAATCAAATACATCTAGTCGGTTTAAGAACAACTTCTAGCCGACTAGTTTCTCAACTAGTCGGTCGGTTGTTGTGCTTTGACCGACTAACTGTAAACAGTAAGTTGGGCTGTACAGTGAAAGCTTAACTAGCCGGTCTAAGAAGGATTCCTAACCGACTAGTTTCACAACTAGTCGGTCGGTGAACCTTCTTGGACCGACTAACTGTAAACAATAAGTGAGCTAGAAATTGAGAAGGCATTCTAGTCGGTTCAAGAAGCTTTGCCGACCGACTAGATTGCCATCTAGTCGGTTGGTTCTTCTTCTTGAACCAACTAACATGCACAAGAAGCCGCGAATCGAAGCGCGAAGCTTCGGGAAAGTTTGTATGGGCTTCTACTAAGATCCTAGCTCTAAGATATGAGCGTTATGAAGATTAAAACGTAAGACCTACTCAAGGCTTAATATTCTACGAAACGAAGCTAGAAGACTATAAATAAAACTTGACGAACCGTCTTCAAAAGCTTCATTCCGAATCTCTTGACTTCTATAAAGGTCCTTGAGCTTCAACGAAGCTTCAGGCACACGATCACGCGCTTTGAGAAGTCTTGAGACGTCGCTTTTGATGTTCATAGAAATTTAGCGACGATCTCCATAACTGCGCTCACAAAGAGTTAGTTCACAATATTTATGTTTGTTCATCATCCAAAACCAAATCCGGGGAATCAATACTCAACATTCTCCCCCTTTTTGGTGATGACAAACCAACATAAATAATAATAATAAATAATGATTCAAATGTAATTTACTTACTCCCCCTGCATTGATGACACGTTAATTCCAAAATACATAATATTCATACGCATCAAGCAGACGAGTAAAGTAAAAAATGAGAATTCAATTATTGAAATTTAGGATTTGAAATCCATTTTTATATCTTAACTCCCCCTGAATCTAACATATCAAATTAGATTCACGGTAAATTGCTTTGAATTATCATGTAGCACATCGTCATTATTAAATCTCTCCCCCTTTGGCATTAGCAAAAAGAGCGGGAGGAGAACAACGACAACAACAATGGCCAAAATAAAAGCACGGGAGTCGTAGAATACGACCACGGTCCAAATGACACCAAAGGAAAATACGAATTAAATCAAAGCGTGCCAATGAGACCATAGTCGATAATCGAAAAATAAAATCATCAAAACTCAAATTAATTTCACGAATTGAGTTATGGAATATACTCTCCAATATCAACATTCTTGATGAATTAAGTGCATGGAAAACAATTCTATGTTTCCATAGAAATAATTTCTATTAAATCAAGAGTAATCGTCGAGCGACGAAGTCAACATCAGAGACAGAAATATAATGTGCACAAAAGAAGTAAATGTCAACACGATGTATATATATATGTAACAAAATGGATACATCTGACAACATACATAAACACGATCGAATGATCGGGGCACAAAATACATCATATATCACACCGACATCAAAAAGATCATACAACAGAAATGAAGCATCAACACATCAAAAATACATCAAAAAACATAACCACCCAAACTATCCTAACCCCACTCTCTCACAACAAAGTATATCATCCAATGTGCACAGGGAGAGTCCTCCAAGCAGGCTCAGGAGGCGAAAGGAGGATCTACAGCAGCAGCAGGCTCTGCAGGAGGGGTGGTGGTCACTGGATCAGCAGGAGTGTCCACAGACAGGAGTGTCGCAGCAGGAGTGGCCTCGGGAGCACCAGACGAAGTATCCACCGGAGGAACGGTGGCAGCAGGTGTGCTAACGGGGGCACCGGTAGAAGTAGCAGCAGCAGCAGCAGACATACCCTCTGGGGCATGAGCAGCAGAGGCAATAAGCTCCTCGAGCTCAGCATCATCCATCTCCTCCTCGTCAGAAACAGACGGAGGAACGTCTATGCCCATGCGGGAGCAGATGCGAGCTAGCATCGCCTCAGAATGAGCACAGCGAGACTCCACACGTCGCAACGAACGTGCAAGCTCAGCGAGAGTAGGAGTAGGAGGTGGAGGAGCAGCTGAAGCAGAGGCTGAAGGGGTAGTCCTCTGAACGTGACGAAGCGCCGCAAGAGACTTCTTGACGGCCATCACATTCAGGGGAGGACCAAGAGGACGCTCATCATCGGGAGGAAGAGGGACCCGGAAGTGACGGAAGACGAGAGTCAATAGGCACGGGTAAGGAATGTGGGCTGACTTGGTGGACTTTTGAATACATTCGAAGGAGTCCATCTTGTCAAGAATAATCCGTGCCCAATTGATCTCGTTCCCCATGAAAATAGCGTAAATGAGTTTGAGGAATGGCTGGGAGGGTAAGCTAGATGAGCCGTACTTTGGAAGGAGGCACGACTTCAAGATAAGATTTAGAACCCAGGCTTTCGGCTTAAAAGACTTGGATGGGACGCCAATCATGGCGGGAGGGATGACATGGAATATCTCAGAGAGCATGTCTTGGTCAAGATCAGAAATGTCATCGACAGAGATATCGGCAGGGAGGAGGCCAGAAGAGGAGACACCTATCAAATCCCCTAAGATTTCTGCCGTGAGGACAATCGGTGTCCCCAAGACAGTCGTCTCAATGGAATGTGTCTCGTCGTACTGACCGCGAACACGGTTCGCATAGAATAGCTTGACTAGACGGGGGTACAGGTGTGGATTCGCCTTAGGGTCATAGCAAAGATAATCAATGAGACCACTAGAAGAAAGAAGATCGGCGAGATGAGGGAAGTCGGAGAACTGAACGAAGTGCTCCAATAACAGCGGACAGTGTTTGATACGATTGTATGCCGCGAGACACAACGGGTCATCGCGACATAGCGAAATATCGACATCGCCAACTGGCATGGGAGCCTTCCCCTTAGGCTGACGAGTGCTAGATCGGGGTGGAGTAAGAGCCCTAGCGGTAGGCTCGGACTCCGGAATATATTTCGTGTCAGAATCAGAATCAGCTGGAGGAGTGGGAGCACGGAATGAAGCAGGAGACACCGGCTGTTTCCTAGGCGAGGGTAAGATTGAGATGCGTGTCCTCGCCATAATCGACGGTCATACCAAGCTCGAGGAGCTTGTCTCAAACCGTAAAGTGCTTTCTTAAGTTTGAAAAAGTGATTTAGAAATTTTTCATTTATAAAACCCGGAGGTTGAGAAACATAAACTTCCTCAACAACATCTCCGTTTAAAACGCACTTTTTACATCCATTTGAAAGAGTTTAAAATCTTTATGGCATGTAAAAGATAACAATATTCTAATAGATTCTAATCTAGCTACCGGAGCAAAGGATTCTTCGAAATCAATACCTTCCTCTTGACGATAGCCTTGAGCTACTAACTGAGCTTTGTTCCGGACGACGATTTGGTTTTCGTCAGTCTTGTTCTTGAAAATCCACTTCGTTCCTATAACGGTGTGGTTCTTCGATGGCAAGGGAACAAGCTCCCAAACTTCATTCCTCTCGAATTGAATGAGTTCCTCCTCCATGGCTAAGATCCAAGCACTATCTTCTCATGCTTTGTTAATATTCTTTGGCTCTATCGAGGAGGCAAAGGCACAAGTAGGAGGAAAAGGCACAATGAGTAAAGGCACAATGGCAAAGGCACCAAACCCTAGCTCCAAGATGTAGATCAGTAATGGAGGGCTAGGAAGTTGTTGGTGGCCTTGGATCAAGCTCTTGGCTTGAATGGCTCACAATCAATGTGAATCTCTCTTTGGAAGTAAGAGTGAGAGAGAGATTCTTTGGAAATGAATGAGCTTTGAATGAGGATTAAATGCTTCTCTTTGATTCTCTAAAGATCAATAATTATCAGCCTTGAATACTATGAAAGCAGCACTCTAAGTATATATAGGATAGAGGAAAGAGAGAGCAAAATTCGTGGCATTTAATGCTCCAACGGCTCTATTCTGAAGCAAACTAGTCGGTCAAAGAAGGACCCCTGACCGACTAGTTCATCAACTAGTCGGTCGGTGAAACAACATGAACCGACTAACTGAAGAACAGCCAAAAGAAGAAGTTCAGGGAATATAGAACTAGTCGGTCCAAGAAGACTTGCCAACCGACTAATTTCACAACTAGTCGGTCGGTGAGTGAACTTTGACCGACTAAGAGAGAAAACAAATAGTCTGAGTTCAAATACAGCTAGTCGGTTTAAGAACAACTTCTAACCGACTAGTTTCTCAACTAGTCGGTCGGTCGTTGTGCTTTGACCGACTAACTGTAAACAGTAAGTTGGGCTGTACAGTGAAAGCTCAACTAGTCGGTCTAAGAAGGAATCCTAACCGACTAGTTTCATAACTAGTCGGTCGGTGAACCTTCTTGGACCGACTAACTGTAAACAGTAAGTGAACTGAAATAGAAGAAGGCATTCTAGTCGGTTCAAGAAGCTTTGCCGACCGACTAGATTGCCATCTAGTCGGTTGGTTCTTCTTCTTGAACCAACTAACATGCACAAGAAGCCACGAATCGAAGCGCGAAGCTTCGAGAAAGATTGTATGGGCTTCTAATAAGATCCTAGCTCTAAGATATGAGTGTTATGAAGATTAAAACGTAAGACCTACTCAAGGCTTAACATTATATGAAAATAAGCTAGAAGACATAAAATTAAATCTGACGAACCGTCTTCAAAAGCTTCAATCGAATCTTCATGACTTCAATACTGGTCCTTGAGCTTCAACGAAGCTTCAAGCATACGATCACGCAGTTTGAGAAGTCTTGAGACGTCGCTTTTGATGTTCATAGAAATTTGGCGACGATCTCCATAACTGCGCTTACAAAGAGTTAGTTCACGATATTTATGTTTGTTCATCATCAAAACCAAATCCAGGGAATCAATACTCAACAGTTTTTAGTACATGAACAATACGAGCAAAGAAAGTTTCGTTTATAAAAATATCTATGAGAAGTAAGCACATGGTATGGGTTCATTAGGATCCATGATTTGTATTAACTTGGTTGATTAGATATAACTCAATGAATTCTCTTTTTGAGAGCAATTCATCGGAGGATACCCTTGTGGGGATTAAAGCACAATATTGAATACGATCGTTGCTAAAGTTATAATCTTTTAAAAATACGATATGAAACTCCCTTTTGGAGAGATCAAAACTCACCCTTGTAGGGCGATCATCAACTCAATCACATTCTTTTGAAAGATGAAGAGAAGATTTCAAACTAAAGAATATAACTTTATCAACGTTACAATTTTAGCATGACGATTCAACCAAATAAATACGCATCATATCCCCAAACTACACCATACCATGCACAATAATAATTTAGCCACACATACTGAAAATAACTAAGAATTTCATCACATTAAACATGGTTCCAAGCAATACAAGTAAATAGAATTGAAAATACGCAATAGAGTTCAAAAGATATCACCAAATGCGCTCTCTTTTAGCCTAAGAAACCCCTTCTTCTTCCTCTAAAAACTCTCTGAAAATTCCCTCAAGTTGCTCTCTGTATTGTCAGGGATTTGCTGCAAAATCAGCTCCAAAATCACCCAAATATGCCTAGAATACGGAGCAAACCCCTAAGAATACCTTATAAACTAACATTGTGGGTTTACTGTTGCTAACGGGTCAAACCCGCACCCAAATAGCTCAAAAACCCAAACCCAAACCGCTGAACGCTGTAGACCGTTGATCAGATGCGGGATGGAATAGGAGAGCGCCACATTTTCTTTGAGATTCGCACGCGCCCGCTCCGCAAACGAATTCGGATCAAACTTGGTTTCGATCTCCACCGCTGGATCTCGGCGCAACGGCTATGATAAGGCCACATCGGTCGAAGAAATTCGCCGCTCCGCTTCGTCCGCTCTTGAATGTGCAGCCGTCCGATTCAAATCCATCGGACAAGATGATGCCACGTCGCTAGCTTTCGTTCGATCTCATTTCAAAATGCGGGAACGCGCATGGCCGTCGGATCTTGATCGTACGGATGAGAGTCGCCCGCTTCTTCGTCCGCTTGAGCTGAGTTGCGACCGTCGGATCTGGCGGGAATTGTTTGAGATGCGGCCACGTGGCCTTCAAGATTCCCGCTCGCTGCTCTCGTTGGGGACGTTCTCGTCCGTTAGATCAGCATCCAACCGCCCACACGAAGCCGCGTCGGCCTCCGATTTTCCGCTGCTGCAGGCCGTTCGATCGAAATCGAACGGTCGAAAGTCTGCCACGTGTCCCTTGCTGAGTGAGGCAACGTATACGGATACGTATTTTCCCGTATTTCGTGCGTATTTCTCCATTTAATTGGTATTCTGTATTCAAAAATTCACAGTAATTAGCACAGATCTCAGAAAAATACAAATAAATAGTCGTTGGAATCGTGAGATCGAGACCAAGCCATAAAAAATATAAAAAGGCAGAAATACTCAATAAAATTTATATTTTGTGCACAAATCAATGGTTTTGCTCTAATAAATGATGATACGCAATATACGAACGTATTAGAGACCAATTACGTGACATGTACGCACAAAATACGACTAGATGAGGGGTTAAATAAGCAATATTCAACCCAAATCAAGCAACCCCCAGGATTCTGACGAATCGAACTAAGGACCTCGAGTATCGGTCGGATATAGGTGTCCGTCGACACCGACAAAAAGTCACGCCATCCCACGTTGTCATACAACTAGAGTAGCCCCTCAAGTACCCCTAGCCGCTCAAAATCTGTAAGGTGCACGAACCTAGAGGGTACGATCGAACGGTGGGAGATACGCTCAAATCTGGCGCGGTGTGCTCATCTCTGAACGTAATCCCCAGCGTGTCGAAAGTGGGGGCGGGCTGTGCCGGTGGTGGTGGGATAGGTGCGGTAGGAGGCGGAAGTGTGGGTGGTGGGCTAGGTGGAGGGGAGTCTGCCCTAGCGAAAGAGGGGCCAGGATCACTGGGCCTCTTCCGCTTGGAAGCGGGCGCCAGCGTGCGCGACCTAGTGCGAGGCGGCATGTGAGCCGCGAAACATACCTACCCGAATGCGAAGTGCTATAAATAAGGAACGAGTGTACCCGAACATGATGCGAATGCAAGCGGTGGATGCGTGCATAGGATCGCCTCCTCTGAGAAGCTTCAAATCAGCCCATGTATCTCCCCCAAGCTAGCCTGAAACACAAATAGACAAATCAGCAATGAATATCAATATATATGGGAGAAGATCAGAGATAATAGATATATATAGAGATTAATTTCGATTTGGCGTTGGGTTGGGCGTACAATATGGAGTTTCTGCATGTTTTCATGTCATTTCGATCGCCCATATTGTGTTTTTCACGATTATTCGACGATATCGCGTTACTTTTCACTATTTCTTGTTTTTGTCGTATTTCAGGAGATATGGAGCGATCTGGAGCGAAAATGAGATCAAGGGACTTTCACGCACACCGGAGCATCGCCCACAGCTTATTTGAGGAGTTATCAGCGCTAGAGTATGAGCGAAAGAGGAAGGAATACGATAGAATTGACGAGGAGGCGAGAATGAGAAGAAACGAGCCCAGATACAGCTCACTCGGCCGAACAGATAATTCACTCGACCCAGTGAAGGACTGCACTCGCCCGAGTGAAACGGATACAAACTACTAATTTTCAGAGTTCACCCTGCCGAGCAGAAAAGTTCACTCGGCCGAGTAAGAAAACTCACTCGCTCGAGTGGTACAGAGATTTTTCTTCCGAGAAGCAGCCAAGTTACTGGAAATTTTGAGAAGACCCACTCGGCCAAGCAAGATTGCTCACTCGGCCGAGTGAAGAAGACCACTCGCCCGAGTCAGACAGAGCGACAGACCCCCGAAACCCCCAGACTTTCTGTCTTTTATTGGGTCTGTCACTCGGCCGAGTGGCGCAGTCCGACTGCTACGCAAATTGGGTTTTCTGGGCTGCGCAGGGGAAATTCTGTTAGGATTTTTTGGACGAATTTGGCTTGTATTTAAACCTAGTTTTATCCCTAGTTTTAGGAGAGACTTGAATTATTTTTTGACGGCTATTCCTTTTGTAAATATCAGCTGGAGATCATAGACGCGCAATTTGGTTTGTTCTTTCTTGCTAAAGCTCTTATTTTTATGAATTGCTTTCTCTCTGCAATGAATTGTGCTATGATCTTATTTGTTATTTCTGAGATTTCCATGATGATTTGTGAGTAGTTTCGTCATTCTAGGGCATGTGGATGAACCCTATGGACCCGATCTTTGAATTGTGATGAATGAATTGAATTGTTGTTAGGATTGATAAAAGGTTAGGTTGTGATTGATTTATTGCGAGTAGCTAGGAATTTCCATCGATTGGGATTTGCAAGAGATTGGATCCCAATTGATGGGAAGGCCTAGATATTCGACTTAGGTTTATAATTGAGATTCTCTAGATTTAGTTTGCAAGAGATTCGACCAAAGCTAGGATTTTTATTATAGATCTATATTAATATTCGTTTGCAAGAGATTGGACGAATACGAACTATCATAACCTAGATCGTAGCTCGAGTTTGCACAAGAGTGGGCTCGAGGTGCGATTGGGCGATGATGTCGATCTTCACGCTAGTAGCTTAAGTTAGGGTTTGCACGAGAGTGGGCCCTAATCTAGGTTGCTATAGACCGACAATAGCGCGAGAGCGTGAGCTTGGTTCTACATTTAGTTACGACTAGTTCACCTACATTCAAGCCTTGCAACATTGAGATTCATGATCCACATGGATAAGTGACGATCCGTAGTGGGGATTTCCTATCCCTAGACGCTTTATTATATTGAATTCTATTTGCTATTTGAACGATTGTGACACTATTATCCAAACCATTCCACTATTCCATCGATAGCTAGGTGATCAAAATAGAGTACTGTCAATTGTCCTCCCTGAGTTCGATACCCGCTCGGCACTACGTCGTGCGCTTGCGGTAAGACTACAGTCGTTTTTCGGGTGTATATCCGGGCACGATCAAGTTTTTGGCACCGTTGCCGGGGAGGCGACGGTATTTTATTTTCTTTACTTAGTTATTTCTTTTTATTTTTATTATTTTCTCTTTTATTCATCTATTGTGCTAACAATTCTATCGAGACTCTCTTTTTCTGTACATGTACACGAGATCGAAGGCACATCAAGAAGATATATTATTTAATCCTGAGATCGAGCGTACGGCAAGGAGGCTTAGAGCCGAGAAGGGACTTGCTATAGAGGAAGATCATATGACCCCTCCGGAGACACCAGAGGAGTTAGCGGCGCGCATGGCTAGGCTTGTCTATATCCGAGATAGGCTACGGCCTAAGACCATTTCTACTACCTCGTCTATTGTGATGCCGGAGTTGGCGGCCGACAAGAACTTCGAGCTTAAAACGGGACTTGTGGTGTTGATGCAACAAGACCCATTTCATGGGAACTCCCAAAAAACACACACTACCATCTACAGTTGTTCTTGTCTAAATGTGCTACTTTCCAGATACACGGCGTGCCGGTTGACGCTATTCGACTGCGCCTCTTCCCATTTACTCTTCGAGACAAGGCATTATATTGGTTGAGGATGCAAGCCGAGGGGATCTTCACTACTTGGGATGAGTTGGCGAGTGCATTTGTTAACAAATTCTACCCACCATCCAAGACTATCAAGATAAGAAGCGCGCTCATGTCCTTCAAGCAAGGACCTCAAGAAACTCTATACGAGGCATGGGAGCGTTTCAAGGATCTACAACACCAATGTCCCCATCATAGTATTGAGGCATGGGAACTTATGCATAGCTTTTATAACGGGTTGCAACCAAGCACGAAGCAAATCATTGATGCAACCGCCAATGGAGCTATTTTGTCAAAGACGCCGGATGATGCTACAGACTTTCTTGAGGAGATGGCCTTGAATAACTAACAATGGGCTGACGAGAGGGGACATTCTTCATCATCCTTGAAGCCGGCAAGCATTTATGAGGCAAAGGCTGTAGCGAAACTCTCTAAAAAGTTTGATTCTCTTCACAAGGTCGTGGAGAGATTGGAGAAGTTGATTAGTGAACCGCATGGAGCCCCCACTGTTTCTACACCAGGAGGAAGCATGAGCGATTGGCAAGACCAAGCTCATGTTATGTTTGTTGGAGGGGAGCAAGGAGAAGGAGATATAGAGCAAGTTCAATATGTTGCGGGAAACACCGGTTATTGGACAAATCCAGCTACGAGAAATCACTCGGGATTTTCATATGTTAATAATGATGGAGCCTTGAATCCACCACCACAACAACCACAAGCCCAACCTCCACAACAACCGCAATATCAACCAAGAGGGCCACAACAACAAAACTTTCCACCAAGGCAACAAGCAGGGCCCAAAAGACCACCGGGGTACAATCAAGGATGGAGAGCTCCGAATCCACCACAAGCACCGCCGAGGTTGGAACATGAAGCGAGGGTTGAAGAATTCATGGCCAAACAAAAGAAGATAAATGCTAGATTGACGGCCCAACAAGACTCCCTCAACACCGTCGTGGCACAATTATCGGAGCAACTAGCACTGCTCAATAAGAACACTCAACAATTGCCGGCTCAACCGGAACAAAACCCATGGAGCAATACCGGCCACATCAATGCGGTTGTGGCGGTAACTACAAGGGGCGGGAAGGACACTACCCCTGCCATGATTCAAACCAAGGAACAGGGGAAAGAAATTTTGGATGACAAGGAGCCGGTCAATGAAGAGGAGGGCCAAAAAGACCCAAAAGACGGTGAAAAATATGAAATTGATAAGCCACAAAAGGAGCGCACTTACATGCCACCGGTACCCTTCCCACAACGGTTGGCGAGGGCAAAGATTGAGAAGCAGCTCGCCAAATTTCTGGAGTATTTGCGAGGAGTGAGCTTGAATATTCCTTTCTTGGATGCTATCATAGAAATCCTGTCTTATGATAAGTTCCTAAAAGACTTGATTACGGGAAAGAAGCGGAAGGAAAAGATCATGCTCGCGGAGCAAGGTACATGGTTTACCCGGAAGGAGAAAGCACATACAAAGTTTAAAGATCCCGGAAGTTTCCAAATTCCTTGCATGCTTGGAGGGGTCTCGCTACAAAAAGCTTTGGTAGATTTGGGAGCAAGCGTAAGCCTAATACCCCTCACGATGTTTAATAAATTAAATACGGGGACCGACCTAAAGGCGACGGATATGAGGATACAACTCGCGGACGGTCAGATCAGTAGACCGGTTGGAATTGCGGAGAACATATCGCTACAAGTACCGGGAGGAATTTGCTTTCCGTGCGACTTCGTGGTAATAGATATCAAGGAGGAGGGCGATACGTCACTGATTCTTGGATGCCCCTTCTTGGCCACCGCCGGTGTAATAGTTGACGTGAGAGAGGGTACCTTGTCTTTGAGCATCGAAAACAATGAAGTTGATCTCCACATTCCTAAGGCGATGAAGCATATGCCTTGGGAAGAGGATGTGGATTACATCGACCTCCTCGATGAGGTGATAGATGACGCCATGCCATTCGCCATTAGAGCTAAGCATGATGACGGCCTCGACGAAGGCCAATCTCCTAAAGATGGCGAGATGATGGGAGACCCGTTGGATCCTTCTATGGACGATGACAAAGACGATGATGATGTCATAAAGATTAGAGATCTATGTAAGCTCTCTACGGCGAAGAACATGAATAAATCCCCACCGGACAATAAATTATCGCCATCGGTAAAGAAAAAGGACGGTAAAAGCTCAAGCTTGGGGGACTCATCCCCCATTACCACCCATGATGAAGGGGAGCCGAGGAATGCCTATGAATATCAACAACCAAATCCAAGTTGCCTTCCCGGCAAGTTTGACGCGCGCATCTCACATGCGCTGAATATCGAGCACTAAACGCGTATCTTAAGGGGTCGAGCTCAAGACCTTAAACGAGCGCTTGTCGGGAGGCAACCCGATGGTTTTATCTTATTTTTAGTTGAATTTTTCATTTTATTTTTGTTTTAGATCTTTGTTAGTGTTTAGAGTCAAGAGTCGATGAAAATCCTGACAACGGGCTCTAATTTTCATGACAGGAGATGGAGAACAAGTAACCATTTGAATGGAGGATGACCATGGCAGAGGAGAGTGATCCAGAAATGCGCTTAGGCTTCAGAAGAAGGAAGAAATTGACGGGGAGAAGAAAAACAGAAAGTAGAAGAAAAACAGAGAGTTGGAGCTGAAATTAGCAGCCCACTCGGCCGAGTGACATTGTCATGTGGCCGAGTGAAGACCCTACTCGGACGAGTAGGGTACTGATCAGGAAAGATTCTGAAAACCCCTCTCTGTATTTTATATGCCACTCGGCCGAGTGAATTTTTAACTCGACCGAGTGAATCAGACACTTTCAACACTTAAAAAGCTCTGAGTGGTCTTGCCACTCGGTCGAGTGACCTTTGTATACTCGGCCGAGTGGGAAGTTATACTCGCCCGAGTCGCTAATTTTAGAAAAATTTTCGAAAAATTTTTAACTGAGCCACTCGGCCGAGTGCACGCGTCACTCGTCCGAGTGACTTATCCTATAAATCAAAACGTCGCGGCCAAAAATCCCAATTCCCAAATCCTTTCGCCCGAGCCCTCGTCGTTTCATCTCCCCGCCTAAATCGCCTCGTCCTCTACCCGAGCAGCACCACCCTCCGGCCGAGTCAGTAACCCCGAGCCGGCGACCCTGCCCTCCGACCGCTGCCACCGGTGCCCTGTTCGCCGCCGGCGATCCGTCATTTCATCCCAAATTCCCCATTTTCTCCATTTCTCCATATCGTACACCCAACTCAACCCCAAATCGAAATTAATCTCTAAATGTATCTATTATCTCTGATCTTCTCCCATATATATTGATATTCATTGCTGATTTGTCTATTTGTGTTTCATGCTAGCTTGGGGGAGATACAGGGGCTGATTTGGAGCTTCTCGGAGGAGGTGATCCTATGCACGCATCCACCACTTGCACTCGCGTCGTGTTCAGGTACACTCGTTCCTTATTTATAGCACTTCGCATTCAGGTAGGCACGTTTCGCAACTCACATGCCGCCTCGCACTAGGTCGCACACGCGGGGCGCCCGCTTCTAAGCGGAAGAGGCCCAGCGATCCTGGCCCCTCTTTCGCTAGGGTGGACTCCCCTCCACCTAGCCCACCACCCACACTTCCATCTCCTACCGCACCTATCCCACCACCACCGGCACAGCCCGCCCCCGCTTTTGACACGCTGGGGATTACGTTCAGAGATGACGCACACCGCGCCAGATTTGAGCGTATCTCCCACCGTTCGATCGTACCCTCTAGGTTCGTGCACATTGCATATTTTGAGCGCCTAGGGGTACTTGAGGGGCTACTCTAGTTGTATGACAACGTGGGGTAGCGTGACTTTTTGTCGGTGTCGGCAGACACCTATATCCGGCCGACACTCGAGGTCCTTAGTTTGATTCGTCGGACTCCTGGGGTGCTCATTTCGCTTGATGGATCGTGAGTGTGAGATCACCCTCAATATGCTCCGAGCCTACTTCCAGTGGCCCCCTCGTCCTTGACCCCGACCGAGCCTATGGTCCCCCACACATCCCAGCACCGTCATTCGACACACACACCTTCTGGACACGTATTACGGGATCACCTCTCGCCTTTGACCCTAGCCGGGCCAAGGCCTCCGCTGTCCTCCACCCATTCCTTCGCATTGCACAGCGCCACATGGCGACCACTTTTCTAGCGAGGTATGAGCCGGGGACGATGTCGACCCCTGAGCTTTACATGCTCTATGGGATGACTCGAGCACAAGCCTTCGAGAGAGGTAGAGACGTCTTACTCCCTGCCACTCAGATTGACATAGCTAGTTAGTACTTAGATCGCATCGTTATCTCTATCGGTGCTAGGACGCATATCTGTTGCGGCAGTCTGATTACTCTTCTGGCTCCCATGTGCGGAGTAGACCTTCCAGCTGGTTTGCAACGACCCCTGGGCCCCACTTCATTTTCCATAGATGTTTTGGCCCGCATGAGGATGTTGCATCCTCATGGTCAGCACCACTGGGTATGGCTGCACGGTCCTTTTGGCACTGATTACATGGTTCTTCCAAGCCCCGCTCGGACCCATATTGGACCCGCAGGAGGGGAGTGAATTCCAGCGATGGACACCCTCATTCCTGCTGCATACGTGCTTGAGCCTGAGGGTGCTCAGCAGGAGCCCCTCCTTCCACCTCTGGACCCGGAGATCCCTCAGCCTGTACCTGATTTGTCTGCACCTCCCGACACCTCTGTCCACACTTCTGTCAGTGTCGGGAGTATACTTGCTGTGTCCACCACCACCTCTATGTCGATGTCCATCGATCCCATTTCTGATGTGAGCCTTGAGCGTGCTACCACCATTATTGAGAGCGGCGAGCCTTCCTTCACTTCCGCTGTGGAGACCCTGGCCACTTTATTATTCTCGACCCTTGTGCACTCATTTTCTGCACACTTCATAGCCTCCCCAGTCATCGACCCTTCCGTCTACACTGCAGCTGTCGAGAGTGTCGTGACGTATGTCCCCATTTCTGTGTCACCGACCTCTCTGTCCTCCTCGCCCTCTATCACTGTTTCAGCATCTGCTGCTGCTCCCTCTTCCTTGACCATTTCTATGTCTCAGCCTCTCACGGAGGCTGAGCATCTTTTTGTGAGCACAACACCACTTCCATACCCTATTGTTGTGCCAATCATCTACGGTAGCCGTGCGAGGCAGCCCCATTCCTCACCTGTTCGACCCTCTGCCCCACCGCCCCCCGACACCCTAGTTCAGCACCTGTGTGCTCTAGAGGGGGCCGTGAGTGGGCTCAGAGGAGACTTCCGGGCTCTTTCCGCTATCGTTAGTGCTGTACAGTCTCGCGTCGCTTTACTCCCTGGTATTCAAGCTAGCCTGAACCAGATTCTTGTGTGAATATCACAGACGTCGCCTGCCGCTACACGTACCCATACCCAATAGCCACCGCCACCACCACCACCACCACAGGCCGGGGCTGGTGCTCCACCATCCACTTAGGCACACACTAGATGCATCTCATACTTTTGCTGCTGCTATACTGGATATCATTTTGTCTGCCGATTTTGCACCCCTCCTCCACACACATTTTGGTCACTTTTGGTTTATATTTGTCTATATCATTTTGGGAGATGGGAGGTACTTTTGGGGACACTCATATTGCACGATCTTGGTCTCTGCATGCATCATTTGCATATCCATCTCATTTTCTTTTATTTTCATCATTCATGCACCCACACCCACCCTACCCATATCTTATTTCTCCGTGTGCCATACTTTGCAAATTGAGGACACTGTGCCGTTTAGCTTGGGGGAGTGAGTGTCTCACACACTTTTCATTTTCTTCATTTTTACTTTTATTTTTCCACCTTTCTTTGTTTTACACTTCTTTTCACCCACTTTTTCATTTTTTTCTCATGCATCATGTTTTCTTACTTTTTAATTGTGATGCATATGTATAGTAGTTCTTACTTTTCCTTTATCTTTATTTCTTTTATCCTTTTGACTAGAGATGAATTTTCTGTGATGATGATGCTGTGGAATTAGCTTATCTCTATATGCACATTATCTTGTCATGCCATCGTTTTTATTTCAGATATCATATGCCATGCTTGCTATGCATTCGAGATGGTAACCCGCACCTTCGTTATATGAATGTGAATGAAATTCTACTATTAGCTGAGTCTGATGATTTATATTGTATACTTTTCATAGAAAACACACCAAGCTTCACGCATTGATTGCCTATATTTGGAGTACTGCTTTGTTATCTGCTATCGCTTTTTATTGCAGGAAAATTATACGCTTCACTTTCAGGTTGATTGAATGTATGCCATGTTGATATGATTGGATTAGTTTGCTTTCTGAAAACAAACTGAGTAGATTACATTACCCTGCTGAAAGTTGTCGTGCACATTCTAAAGAGTGAACTGAGCGTTGCATATTTTTCTTTCTCCACATATCTTGAGCATTATTTCTATGCTTAAAATCATTGGTGAACCTCCCTCTAGCAAATCCAATATTGGCATCTTCCCCTTGCTATAAAAGTCCATGCTCCAACACCCCAAAATCAAAAAGAAAAAAATACATGTATATCTCTCTATCTTTTGATTTGGGATCCTTATTGTACATATTGATTTAGAAAAAAAAAGAAAAAAAAGAAAAAAAAAAGAAAGAGATTTAGAAAAGAAGTTCATACAAGATCCCATCTCATTTCTTTCTTTCTTTCTTTCTTTCTTCCCTCTTTTATTTTTTTTGGAGCTTCAAAAATGGGGAAAGTATTATTGTTTTATTTGATGCCACCACGCTTATGGATACGCTTGGGGAGAGGATCCAATGATGTGTGAGAGTGTGACTATTTGTCTGTGCATGACAGCCTACGCTAGGTAATTTTCTATACTCGGGGAGATTTCTAAAAGTATTACGAAGTCCACGAATTGAGATTTGGCATGCATTTCATGAAAACCACGCCTTTCTATTCTTATTGCTTCATATTGTGTCATACCTCTTATACTCCAAATAGAAAGCTATCAATTGAAAAGTGTTCAATTTATGATTGTGTATATTGCTTTAGATTGCTTCAGACGATGCTAATTCTAGAATGATTTCATATTTCATATTGTTTTGATATTCTTGGGTTTCTATGACGAATGCGTCCCTATATGATCATGATATCGAGGTAAAAATCTTTGGCATGTTTTTGTTCACCGTATGCTATTTGAGTGAGCAAGTCCACGTCCTGAGAAAACGATCTAGCACCTCCCACTTTGTTTTCTTTTCTATCTTCTTTTTCCTTTTTCCTTTTTTTTCTCGCCGGGTTTGCCTTTTACTCATCTTCCTCGAGGATGAGTAAGAGGTAAGTTTGGGGGATTTTGATCGCTCCTTATTTTACACCTTTTTCTGCATGTTTTCATGTCATTTCGATCGCCCATATTGCGTTTTTCACGATTATTCGACGATATCGCGTTACTTTTCACTATTTATTGTTTTTGTAGTATTTCAGGAGATAAAGAGCGATCTGGAGCGAAAATGAGATCAAGAGACTTTCACACACACCGGAGCGTCGCCCACAGCTTATTTGAGGAGTTAGCAGCGCTAGAGGATGAGCGGAAGAGAAAGGAATTCGATAGAATCGACGAGGAGTCGAGAAGGAGAAGAAAAGAGCCCAGATACAGCTCACTCGGCTGAACAGATAGTTCACTCGGCCGGGTGAAGGACTGCACTCGCCCGAGTGAAACGGATACAGACTCCCGAAACCCCCAGACTTTCTGTCTTTTATTGGGTCTGTCACTCGGCCGAGTGACATATGTCACTCGGCCGAGTGGCGCAGTCCGACTGCTACGCAAATTGGGGTTTCTGGGCTGCGCAGGGGAAATTCTGTCAGGATTTTTTGGACGAATTTGGCTTGTATTTAAACCTAGTTTTATCCCTAGTTTTAGGAGAGACTTGAATTACTTTTTGACGACTATTCCTTTTGTAAATCTCAGCTGGAGATCATAGACGTGCAATTTGGTTTGTTCTTTCTTGCTAAAACTCTTATTTTTATAAATTGCTTTCTCTCTACAATGAATTATGCTATGATCTTATTTGTTATTTCTGAGATTTCCATGATGATTTGTGAGTAGTTTCGTTGTTCTAGGTCATGGGGATGAACCCTATGGACCCGATCTTTGAATTGTGATGATTGAATTAAATTGTTGCTAGGATTGATAAAAGGTTAGGTTGTGATTGATTTATTGCGAGTAGCTAGGAATTTCCATCGATTGGGTTTTGCAAGAGATTGGATCCCAATTGATGGGAAGGCCTATATATTCGACTTATGTTTATAATTGAGATTCTCTAGATTTGGTTCGCAAGAGATTGGACCAAAGCTAGGATTTTTATTATAGATCTATATTAATATTCGTTTGCAAGAGATTAGACGAATACAAACTATCATAACCTAGATCGTAACTCGAGTTTGCACGAGAGTGGGCTCGAGGTGTGATTAGACGATGATGTCGATCTTCACGCTAGTAGCTTAAGTTAGGGTTTGCACGAGAGTGTGCCCTAATCTAGGTTGCTATAGACCGACAATAGCGCGAGAGCATGAGCTTGGTTCTACATTAAGTTACGACTAGTTCACCTACATTCAAGCCTTGCAACATTGAGATTCATGATCCACAAGGATAAGTGACGATACGTAGTGGGGATTTCCTATCCCTAGACGCTTTATTATATTGAATTCTATTTGCTATTTGAACGATTGCGACACTATTATCCAAACCATTCCACTGTTCCATCGATAGCTAGGTGATCAAAATAGAGTACTGTCAATTGTCCTCCCTGAGTTCGATACCCGCTCGCCACTACGCCGTGCGCTTACGGTAAGACTACAATCGTTTTCCGGGTGTATATCCGGGCGCGATCATCATTCGACTTGGTAAAGTCGGAGACGAGACACATGTGCTTATTGGAGAATGAGTTCACTGTCCAACAAGAGTTATCACATGGTTAACATAACAAATTTGTCGGTGATAACTCTCTGTGATGATAGGCAAGTTGGTCCTTAGACTTGATGTCATTGTACTAACCTGTACGTGAACGGTGTCACTTAGATTTCTCACCTAGCTTCGAGGCAAGGCCTATCGAAAGGTCTTTGGTAGTGTGACACTTGAACCGTGCGAGGAGAGTAATGACCAAAAGAGAATTCAGCTCTCCCGGTATGGAGAGTTAGTGTCGCATGTGTTGATTCGGTCTTTAGTTAAAAACATTGGCCAAAGTATGTTGGAAGAATTCCAACATTATTTGACTAAGGATCGATGGAGACTAACCGGCTTCGAGCTATTAAGTTTGACAGTTTTGACGAAGGGACATAGTTTTGACGAAGGGACTAAAACTACGGTATTCATAACGGACATAGTCAGTATGGTCCCGATAATACTCATGTCGATGAGTTAACCACTTAAGTATGATACCAAAATAAGGACGACGCCTGTTGCTCGTGGTCACTGTCGTCTGGGGTTTCGAGCCCCACCTGTAGTAGGGTCAGGCTGTATGGTCTCACACAGAGTGAGACCTTCGTCAAGTAATAGGTAGAAATTAGGGAGAAAATGCATTTGATGCAAGAGACAAAAAATTGCAAAGAGTTTGCATTTAGCTTCTAGACTCGGGATAATTGATCCTGAGTGTAAGTGGAAGATGTTGAGGAATGTATGCCCTCAGTTCATTTGTATTTGATGGAAATGGATTTTAATATTTGATGTGGGAATTTTGCATATGATGCAAAGGGAATTAAATGTGTCGTAAAATGTTTACGTGTATATTTAATATAATAAACGCGAGGAAAAGGTTACCTGGATGAAGGGATCGTCCCGTTCTAAACTTAGGTTCGAACGGCGTCCAAAACGGACACCAAACACACAAGATAGAGCCAAAACAATGAGGATGGACCCTTTTGGGCATTGCAGGTCGGGCGCCCGCAATGCACCATTCAACCCTACGCGTTCACCATTCAACCCTCTTCGCAACGATGTGTGTCATCGCTCTTGGACATCAATGGTGGGAGGGATTTAATTAACCAAACATTGCCTTTGTGAAATGCATGTTGCGTGTTAAGAAAACTCTCCAAACAGAATTAGTCCCACATCGAAAATAAAGTGAAGGGGAGGGGTCAGCCGCCTATATTAAAAGGGGTCTACCCCCTTCCTGAAAGTCGTCCCAATCTTCAGATCTGAGTAACTCCATTAAACGTGAGCAAGCCTGAATCTGAGCTTAAAGTAAATATTCCCTTTTTCTCCCTAAAAATCTTCCTTACTCCTGATCGGGCTCTTGCAAAGCTACGAAGGAGTTCGGATCGGATCCGAAGTCATGACGAAGGATCCACTCAAGGTGAAATTTTCTTCGGCGCGTTGTTGGCTCGGCGACAATGGTGTTGCTCGCCTCAGGACGCGATGCAGTTCAGGAAGAAGTTCGGCTCGGGACGAGGTGCGGCTCCGGACGTGGTTCAACTTGGGAGAACTGACACAGGGCCAAAGAAACGTTGCTGAAAGTGACGCTTCGTATTCTACGGAAATGAAGTGAAAGGTATGTAGTTTAATTTACATGTGTTTATAATTGCAAATAGGTTGATAGATCTATCCTTAGGAGTTGGTCGGACACAACCTCGGGATAGTAGAGATTCTGGCTAGGGTTGTTTCTTTAGGGCTAGATTTAGAAAATGTTTTTAGATCTATTTTTCGCGGCTTTTATGGCTTCGTCGTCCAACCGACTTGGGCCGGACGTCGATTTTATGGCCATAAGGACCCAGAAAACCCTACAGAAAACAATTCTCTCTCTTAGTTTTATATTATCACATGTGATTATCGAGTGTCAGAGAAGTCGAATCAATGGACCACACCCTCAGTTCAACACGACAACGATCTTTTGTGCGCTGGATCATGGGCAAAGTTTTTGATATAATAACTATCGACAAATAGTGCACGCGTGCTCTCTCTCGCACCCCTCCCCCAAAGCTACATTCTCCCGGGGGCCCTCACACAACAACCTTCCCAAGGCACTTGCAAGCAGGGGTAGCAAATGGGTTGTGTTTCGGAATAAATCTGCACATCAGAGGTGAGGGTGTATGTTGTTGGGTGGTCCTTTGGTTGCAGTAGCTGCGGTGCGCAGCTGACGGGCGATTGGGCGAGTTGATCCCAAGGTAACTGGACCTTGATCCAAACTGTTAGAGTCAGATCTGAGTTATCTCAAGGATGTTCCAATCAGGTCCAAGCTGTATCTGCCAAGCCCGAGCTATCTCCGAGTTGCCTTCAACTTCCTACAATACACGTGATTGTTAGGGGGTTGGATCTAGGGTCTGACCTAATCTCCTCCAATGTTTAAGTCAGATGATGACTCGAATGAAGCTCGAGGTAATCTATGGTTGATCTGTTTAGAGAGACCACCAATAGCTTCTGCACAGAGCAATGGAAGGAATGTAAAAAAGAGATGTTAGGTTGGAGGAAGCCAGATCCTGTTTAGGGAGTACCTAACCCATGTTGCAGAACATTGTGGCTCTCAGCTTGTGGAGTTGGAGCTGTAGTTCTTTAGATTGTGTGTGGAATTCCGAATGTCCCCTTTTTCTCCCATCACCTCAAAGACTTCTTATAGGTGAGTTATTGCATGGTAACCTCTGGGCTAATAAAGTTGATTTATTGTCGATATTGATGAGGAGGCATTGATAATATGGAATTGATTGGAGTATGATCATTATTGATGAAGAAAACGGTCACCATGAACATAATTGTTGAATCAATGGCCATGAAGGCATGCCATAACTATTGTAACAATGGTCCACATCTCCTGATCTCAAGCACTATAAAGGTTGAGGTCGGGTGATGTGGCATTCATGAGAGAGAAGTGACGTCGGTCATATAGTTAGGTCAGCTTGCGATGGGAGTGGGCCCCTGAGCTATAGCCAAGGCATAGCTAGGTTGGCCTATGAGGGCACCCGACCCATAGCCAAATCAGGGCTAGGTCGGCCCGCAAGAGGAGTGTCCACCTGACCTACAGCCGAATTAGGGCTAGTTCGGCCCACGAGGGGAGTGTCAACCTGACCTACAAACAAATCATGGCTAGGTTGGCTCGCGAGTGGAGTGGCCCCCGACCTAAAGCCTACACAGAGCTAATTCAAGCCGTGAGGGGAGTAGCCCCTCTACATACAGCAGACGTAAAGGGAGATCGGGCCCGTGAGGAGAGTGGCCACTTGACTAACGGTCACGAGAGGGGGGAAAGAAAGAGAGAGAAAGGTTGGTCCGCAGGGGGAGTGGCCCCCGATCAACGGCCAACAAATAGCAATATCGGCTTACCGGGGGGAGTAGCCCCCTGCCAGCCGATGAGGTAATTTCCAAGCTAACTTGTAGACTTGCATACTTTAGAAAAAATAAAGTGGGAAAAGCCGATCAAATGACCTCTTGGGGGTACATTTGTCGAAGATCGTGTTAGCTCGGCAAGAAGAACAAATAAATCGAAATAAATGTAATGATTTACTTGGCTTATTTGTTTCTTACCGACCATACCGCTACGGATGCCTCCTCCGGGAGTTGGCCTTTCAGGCTATTGATTAATGGAACGAGGCATTGTTTCTATAGTCAACGACGTAGATGTCGACTCGTTTCCCACAGACGGCCCCAAATGTTTCGAAATAAATCCTGTAATCTGAGGTGAGGGTGTATGTTGTTGGGTGATTCTTTAGTTGCAGTAGCTGGGGTGCACAGCTGACCGGCGATTCGGCGAGCTGATCCCAAGGTAATTGGACCTTGATCTGAGCTGTTGGAGTCGGATCCGAGTTATCTCCAGGATGTTCCAATCAGGTTCGAGCTGTATCCTCCTAGACCAAACTATATTCCGGTGGCCTTTAGCTTCCTACGATACAAGGGATTGTTAGGGGGGTCAGATCTTGGGTCCGACCTAATCTACTCTGATGTTTAAGTCAGTTGATGACTCGAAGGAAGCCCGAGGTAGTCTCTGGTCGATCTGTTTAGAGAGACCCACCGATAGGTTACGCGCCGAGCTATGGAAGGAATGTTAAAAAGAGATGTTAGGTCGGAGGAAGCCAGATCCTGTTTAGAGAGTACCGGACCAATGTCGAAGATCGTTGTGGCTCTCAGTGTGTGGGGTTGGAGCTGTAGTCCTGTGGATTGTGTGTGGAATTCCGAATGCCGACATCCTTATAGGTGGGCCATTGCATGGTAACGATCGAGCTAATAAATTTGCTTTGTTGTCGGTATTGATGAGGAGGCATTGACTGGGATAACGGTCATCACTAATGAAGAAAACGACCGCCATGAATGCAAGGCATAATTGTTGAATCAATGGCCACGAAGGCATGCCATAATTGTTGTGTAACAGGTCGGGTGACTGCACCGGCTGTGATTATCGGTATTGTGCTTAGTACTCCCTCAGTGCACACATTATAGTTTCACATATAATGTTGACATCGAGGTGGGTGGTTGACATCGAGGTGGGCGGCGGGCCAGCAATCAATCCAACGCGCGTAGCAGCGACCCCGCTCCCCGACGGGGACCATGTAAAATCATTGTTGATGCAACCACCACCCACCGGGGGGGGGTTGCATGCGCGGCGTGAGTGCGAACGCGTCCCCGAAATGTCGGAAACGGCTGCTCCCACCTCCAAGGAGGGGCCTGGTTGAAGATCGTGTTCCAGCAGCGCACCGATTCAGGGATCTTGGTTGCAATCCAAGTGGGGACAGCTGTACACACCCAAAAATAGCCTAGTTATTTGGAAGCATCATGTAATAATGTTCTGTAAGATAAATGCAGTTGTGTGAGAAATTAGCGTTACCAAGTGGTGGCTAAGGGGGCACGTACTGGCTATTCATTTGGGTCCGCCATCGTCAGGTTGCGTGCAAAACGGGACCCAAGTATGGCTAAAGGTTGCTCGGCACCGCACCAACCCCTCACTAATTTCTACATAATTGTCCACGGAGATGGAGACGGAGCCCGCATACAAGGACACGCGGCTCTGGGAAAATTGTCATTTTGGCCCAAGTTTCGCATTGGTTTATTTCCTTCTCCTGTTCCGGTTTTCGACCGTCGAAGCCGACGAGGACGAAGAGGCAAAAAGGCCGAAGGGCGGAGTTTGATAACAAAACTCCAAGCCGAGAAGGGCGGTTTCCTTTCGAGTCAAAAAAAAAAAAAGACAAGACGGAAGTATCGCCGGTCAAAGGTTTTTTTTGGTTGTATTTGACACGCATCCCGATATACACCCCTCAGTGCACACATTATAGTATTTTTATTCTTGATTGGTGCTAGAGCTATAAGATTCATAAAAAACATGCACCATTTTGATTTAAAGGGGATCTCATCGGTCGGCCATCATCAGCATCTCACCTTTTTGGTACCTGGTGTTGAACTTGGGCTGCAAAACGGCATCAACTTTTGTCCATGCCAGTGATGCCACTTAAAGCATCCCTCTGTATCTCAAAAAAAAGGCTATTCGTGCGATCTCGTATCAAGCACATTCTTTTCTTCGCATTCAAGAGCTGAGTTCTTGGTGATTTGGGGTCGAACCTAGATCTCTGTTTTACGGAATTGCTACGTGTACATATCATTTTACTCCAGCGTACACCCGAGATTGTGTTTATTTACAAGTTTGCCACTCAGAATTGTTCATCGCACATCACCGTTCAAAAATGACGAAAATACACACGGCTGTGCGCGATGAGTAAAAACCACGACCGCCTGCGGCTTTGCTCAGCGCACACGACCGTCGGCGGCTTTGCTCAGCGCGGTATCGCTACGCACACGACCACCTCTTCCGACCTATCAGCCCCTCCGCCGTCCATCTTCATCTTCCATAGCCCCCTCCTCCGACACATTCCCATTCTCCGACCTATCCGTCGACCTCCCCTGCCCCTCATCCGTCATCTCCTCCAACTAACCAATCCCCCCACCGCTGACCATCTTCATCTTCTCGAGCCCCTTCCGCAGCCCCCTCCCCCTCCTCAGCCCCATCCGCCGACCTCCTCCAGCCCCCCCACCTTCCCCTCCACCGACTACCCAGCCCATCCCCCTCCTCGGCCCATGTCATTATCGCCCCCTCCTCCCCTTCTTATGACCTCCTCCGGCCCCTCCTTAGGCTTCCTCCGCCCCCATCGTCAATTCCAACCCCTAAAAACTCGTCGGGGGGGGGGGGGGGGGGGGGACGAGGGTAAATTAGGTTTAGATTTTGAATGGCAAGCTTGTAAATCGTGGTTGTATGCAGGAGTAAAACGATATGTGCGCGCAACAATTCCCCTGTTTTAAAAATTGCCTGAATAGTTAATTATAATTTAAGAAAACAACATCCATATTGTAACAAGTCAGATGTAGGGATGAGAATGGGCAGGCCAAAAGCCCGATTGGACTTTCAATTGGGCATGCCACATCATCATCCCTATCAATCCTTCACTAATTCTAGGAAGAATTAGTGAAGGATTGGTAGGGATGATGATGTGGCATGCCCAATTGGAAGCCCAATTGGGCGTTGGGCCTGCCCATTCTCATCCCTAGTCAGATGGCTAATTTGAAAAAAAAAGTGAATTATGTGCAGCAGCATGAGCGGTTGAAGATCGGTTTTATGGTTATTTTATAGGCTGATTGTCACAAAACTACTTTTTTTAACTCTCAACTCTTCAAATTACAAAATACCACACATACTTCATTTTACCCAGTTTCATCGTATAACACGGCCAACGAAAAAAATGAAATGGTACAGAAAGGGCAAAAACATCATTAAGATCACATAAACGCATATGATAACCGTACGATAATAGAAATTGAGAATTGTTATCCACATAACCATACGATAAACGCATATGATAACCTTATGAGTAGGGGTGCATTGACTTTTTTATCCAAAGTTAGAAAAACTATGAACTCTCTCTCCCCTCAACCTATTTTTTCCTATTTAAAGTTAAATTTTACACAAAAAACAATATGCACCCATACTCATAAACGTGCAGATAGCAATTCTCTAGAAATTTAACATGGCGCGGTTATTTCAAAGAACTGTACAATAATCTCTGTAGTTTGAGGAGTTGTCGTGTGACAGTAAAACCGTAAAAAGATACGTGGTAGTTTTGCGAAAATTTACACATTCCACGGAAATGGAGACATTAAGTGGTGGCAAGGGGAACACGTAGTTGTTATTCAGTTGTGACAACACCTGACCTTCGCTTCTGCCATAAATTATGATGATTGCTACATGCACCGCAGAAATGCGGTGCATTGTACTTTGTTTGCCTAAAATAGTGAAATAAAGATATTGAGTACGTATGGATATGACATTTTGATTGGTTTATTTTTCATTTTTGGAAAAAATTAAATGCATGGCATCGCAAGCTTCAGTGTAGATAGACTTTGCCTAAATTATATGTCTCTTCCTCAGTGTGGTTTCCAACGGGGATGGAGCCCGCTGACAAGCACACAGAACTCTGGGAAAATTCTCATTTTAGCCCAAGTGCAAATCTTGCTTTTTTTGACCCCCAAAGGCAAGTCTAGCTTTTGCGATGCGTGGCCTACGTGCATGGCTCATGTAGATGATGCTACGTGCCCATCAGCAGTGTGGGCCTGGCTGAGCTGGACATGTGGGACCTGCTAGGCATCGTGTGCGTCCCCATAGATCACGTGACATCCCAAGGCAAGCCTGACCAGACCCCGACGACAGTCGATGTGCTCCCTCGGCAGCAAAGCTTGTTGGGAAATTGAGACACCCTAGTGGAGTTTTTATGATGTTCACAAATAATATAGTACTAATGACTTTAATTCAAGTGTGTAGGATATAAACAATGTGATGGACACAAAACTAATATCCTAAAGTAGCTCAAAGCTTTGAACATGTAGCCATTCAAGAGTCAAGATATGGATCAAATGAAGACTCAAACGAAGACTCAAACGAAGACGCAATGGTCCAAGACAAGCAAATTACAAGACTCAAGACTCAAAAGTGTGTCAAATTATGAAAGTAGAGTCTTAGTTTGTAAAAGTCAATATTTTGGAGCTACACACATATAAACATGAGAAAAATGTTTTTAAATATTATTAAAATGTTTTAATATATTATATATAAGTTTTGAATTGATGTCAAAGTGTTTTTGTTGAGTCATCGGGCCGACACTCGAGGGGGCTCGTTCGACGAGCGACTTAGGCCCGCGGAGCCCACTAAAGAGGAGATAACCCAGTCAAAGCCCACTTACCAATCGCCTGTTGCACTTCTACCAATTGAACGTGGTATTGAAGGTAAGCTCATAAATAGTGTGAACGTGGGCTACGGTTACCCCTATTAAAGGAAAAAGATCATGTCGCCATAATTGGTGACAGTTATCCTCCCAACGTCACTAAAGAGGCCCCGGAGGTCTATAAATACAGGGAGACAGACAGAATAGAGGAGGTACGAGATCTGATACTCCGAGATTACATACCTCAACTTATATTTCTTCCACAAAAAGGGCTTCCAACGCTAGACCTGAGACGATCCTCCGTGGGTCGATCTCAGATACTCCAAGCTCCCCCCCTTTAAGTTCCATCCTAATTTAAGCATCGGAGTGGATTTGGGTCGGGACCCAGATCCGACCCCCTTAACGCTTCCTTGTGGCGCAGATAATCGAGTCCCGATCCTGTGAGAAGGTCAACCTGAGCCTCTCTATATCAATCGACCGTGCTCGATTCGTTCTAGGGTCGAACGAGCACCGCAAGTCGACTACCACCCATCAATGACCTTGGTTCTTCCAACCTAAGGTCCCACTCAAACGACTGACGAGACTCCAACTCAGCAAAAAAGGATCCACGTCAGCAACTTGATTGTTTCGGTTATTTTTGGCCTTAACAGTTTGGTGTCGTTTGTGGAAAAGTTCATCAGTTCGATATCCCAGAGCAATCAACAAGCTATGTCGACTGGACCCAGCAACGTCGAATCGAACCCAGGTCTGAACGAGAATCAGAACGCGAACAGCGTCCAAGTGGAGGATGCCTCCGATTCTACATCCTCATCAAAAGGACCAGAAGGACCGCCAAGGAACCTAAGGTGTCCAAAGAGCAATTCGATCGATTTGCAGAATGGATCGACAAGAGTCTCAATGTATTGGCGACTCTGGTGTGTCAAAGCATGGGAGGTCCACCACTCGCAAATGAGCAACTACTGCCTACAAACCCAACTTCGACACCGACGAGGGATGCTGCCATGTTTAGGGATCCAAGAGATCCGAGAGTGGATCGACAAGAGATTGCCCCACTCAATACAACTCATACATCTCACCAATATGGAAAAATGGGAAATGATAACGTACCTTCGGTTTCCAGAGAGGACACATTCCCTCCAACTATAGGCGCACGACTCGTAGCATCCTGGATCATGTAATAAATGGGGTCTCTCCAAGCTACAACACTCTCAATTTTGCAGGTGGAAATGGGAGGAGAGAGGCGGAGGAAATTCCCAACCGATCATCAGGGGCTACTTACCTGTTAGGCGGGGATGGACGATCACTACTTATTAATTCCGCACTTCGACGGACCCTGTTGAAGGAGAACATCACGTCTGCTCCTTTTCTCTCAAAATTCAAACTCCCCGACATGCCGACGTATGATGGCAAAGGCGACCCGTGGACACACATCCACAAATACTTAATGTGGTGCTGCTTCATGGGGGGATGGCAGCAATGGCCTGACCCGCCTGATCCGACCCGGCACGCAGACGGGTCGGGGCAAGCTTGGGCTTTGTATACGCCCCGGCCCGCCCCGGCCCGCCCCGATAAACTATAGAGGTTTTAAAAGACATTACTATTTTGATGTGAACCATGCAGTCAGCGAATAACACATAACTCATACTCTATTCCAATGTTCTCCCAATTGGGCCAATTCCCAATTTCAAATTACCAAATAAATCAAAATTCTCCCAATTCCCAAATAAAATTTTTATTGGGGATTTATATGGATGTCAGTAGTAATGACCTGACCCGACCGGCCCGACCCGGTTTTTGTAAGAAAGTACCTGCCCCGCCCCGGCCCGAGACCCGCCCCGCCCCGGCCTGTAGATGGGTCGGGGCAAGCTTGGGTAGTTAAATACCCGCCCCGACCCGCAATATTGCCATTCCTAACGACGAAACATGCCTCTGTCAAGCTTTCCATACTACCCTAATTAAGACGGCGGAGGGCTAGTACAACGGATTACCCGACAACTGTGTCGGGTCATTTGACGAATTGGTCGATTTGTTTTGCAGGTAATTTGTCGCGGGTCAGCGTCCCAAGAGAAAGTCCTTCCACCTCTTCACGTTCAAACAGAAGGATGAAGAGCCAATCCGAGCCCTCGTCCAGCTGTTCAACGACAAAAGGCTCGAGGTGGAGGACACACCGGATGTGACTGTCATCGCGGATTTCACTCAAGCAGTCGAAACAAACACTTGCAGAGGGCCCTCCACCAGTTTTCACCTAACAACCTCGTGGAGCTGTTCAGATCGGTTCACCATCTCTGAAGAGGCGGAGGAACCAACTGAAATTACTGAGAAAGGCACTCATGCCCGCCGTGGAGACACCAGGCGAGAAAATCCATTCCAGGGAACCCCTCGCTTGGAATATCGAGATAAGAGACAAAGGGAGAGGAGCCCTCGAAGCAAGGAGCACCGAGCTTACGCAAGACCAAATGCACCCAATGTGGAGGTCCTAGCTTATGCCCAACGAGAAGAACTGGTTCAGGAATCCGCCAAGAAGGGCAAACATGAAAAAAGGGATGACCTCAAATTCTGCAAGTACCACAATGATTATGGGCATGATACCAATGATTATTGGACACTCAAGAAAAAATCGATGCACCGGTCAAACGTGGGCATCCCAAGAACCCAGTCGACGATCAACCAAGTAAGGAAGGGCCTTCAAAACAAAAAGGCAAGATGACGGGGTCACCTATCACTAAGGTGGTTGATTAGCAAGCTTCTAAGCTTAGGATCAAATAAAAGCGACCCCCGATGAGATTCGAAAATGCATGTACGCTTTTTCTTTCTTTAGTAGACATGGTTTTCATCAAATACAATTCGGCTACCTTTTCGGAACAGCTTTCTTCGATAGAGCACTTATGAATTTTATGAGAATTACCACATCAAACTCCTCGTTACAAGGATCCAATCCTTAGGAAAATTTCAATGGGCCGCATTCATAAAATAATTATATTGATGAAAACTCATATACCCTTTCGTGTCGTTAGCCGTAAGTCGAAGAAGCCACCCCTTCGCCACAGAACGACCTTAACTCGTCGTCAGCCGTAAGTCGAATGGGCCAACCCTTCGCCACAGAACGACCCTACTGTGTCGTCAGCCATAAGTCGAAGGGGATACTCCTTCGCCACTGAACGACCTTAACTCGTCATCAGTCGTAAGTCAAAGGGGTCACCCCTTCGCCACTAAACGACCCGCTCGTGTTGTCAGCCGTAAGTCGAAGGGCCACCCCTTTGCCACTAAATGACTTTCTCATTTCGTCAGCCGTAAGACGAAGGGGCCACACCTTCGTCACTGAACGACCCTACCGTGTCATCAGCCGTAAGACAAAGGGGCTACCCCTTTGCCACTGAACGACCCTACCGTTTCGTCAGCCGTAAGTCGAAGGGGCCACCCCTTCGCCACTGAACAGACTTAACTTGTTGTCACCCGTAAGTCGAAGGGGACACCCCTTTACCACTGAACGACCCTCTCATGTCGTCAGCAGTAAGTCAAAGGGCCACCCCTTTGTCACTGAACGACCTTCTCATGTCGTCAGCCATAAGACGAATGGGCCACCCCTTCACCACTAAATGATCTTAACTCGTCGTCAGCCATAATTCGAAGGGGCCACCCCTTTGCCTCTAAACGATCCTACTGCATCGTTTGTCGTAAGTCGAAGGGGCCACCCCTTTGCCACTGAATGACCTTAACTCGTCGACAGTCGTAAGTCGAAGGGGCCACCCCTTCGCCACTGAACGACCCACTCGTGCCGTCAGCCATAAGTCGAAGGGCCACCCCTTCGCCATAGAACAACCTTCTTGTGTCGTCAGCCGTAAGTCGAAGGGGCCATCCCTTCGCCACTGAACGACCCTATCGTGTCGTCAACCATAAGGCGAAGGGGCTACCCCTTCGCCACTAAATGACCCTACCATGTCGTCAGCCATAATTTGAAAGGGCCACTCCTTCGCCACTGAACGACATTAACTCGTCGTCAGCCATAAGTCGAAGGGGCCATCCCTTCGCCACTGAACGATCCTCTCGTGTCATCAGCCGTAAGTCGAAGGGCCACCCCTTCGCCACTAAACGACCTTAACTCGTCGTCAGCCATAAGTTAAACTGGCCACCCCTTCACCACTAAACGACCCTCTCATGTCGCTAGCTTTAAGTCGAAGGGCCATCCATTTGCCACTGAACACTGAACGACCTTCTCGTATCGTCAGCCATAAGTCGAAGTGCCACCCCTTTGCCACTGAACGACCTTACCGTGTCATCAGTGTAACGACTGGTTTTCATGTATCTGGATTTATTATATTATATTATGTGTTTTGGTGGATTTTCTCCTTATATGTGGTTATCGTCTCTGTAACTTTCATTTTCGATCGTTTCGTCGTGTTTTCTCGTTTCTTCCTTAGGATCGTCGATTTTGGAGTAAGTCATTCATGACAGGCTTCATAACGGTCGTATCTTACTGTTAGATCAAGCCTAGGTGTCTTAGGAATCGATCTCGGAGCTCCGCGCTCCGTATCGAAACTTTTGGTGCTTATTAGCCGGTGTAAGAAGGGGCACCGACCAACTAGATGACGATCCAGTCGATCGGCAAACCTTCTTGAACCGACTAGTTGGCTTTCTAAATTTCTCAGGAGTTACTGTTTATCGTTAGTCGGTCTAAGAACGTTGATTGACCGACTAGGTTGCAAACTAGTCGGTCGGGAATGCTTCTTTAACCGACTAACACATCATCTAAATTTTAGTATCAGTACTGTTCATTCTTAGTCGGTCTAAGTTCATATTCCGACCGACTAGTTGTTAAACTAGTCGGTTAAGTTTTGTACTCAGACCGACTAATTCTTGGTTCTTCTGTACAGTCGAGTTACTGTTTACTCTTAGTCGGTTTAAGAACGTTCATTGACCGACTAGATGACAAACTAGTCGGTCAGTATTTGTTCTTCGACCGACTAAATCTAAATCCTATTTTTGTTCAGAAGTTACTGTTTGGGCTTAGTCGGTCTACGTTGATTGACCGACCGACTAGTTTCTAAACTAGTCGGTTAGTGGTTGCTCTTTGACCGACTAATCTGTGTTAAAACCCTAATTTTTGGGCAGCCGCCAGCCCATCCTATTTAAACCCCTCCCAAATGTTTTCTTCTTCCTCCACTCGACCAAAAACCCTAGTTTCTCCCCCATTGAGCCCCCTTCTTCCCCAAAACCCTTATTCCTTCATCCCAAGCCCAAGATCCATCATCCAAACCATCCCTCAACACATTCTACCTCTCATCTTCTCCAAAATCTCATCAAATCCCCAAAATCCCCCAAAAACCCTAGTTCTCCAAACTTCTCCATTCGTTTCCAGATCTGGTCCTTAGGATCTCTGGAGTGTTTCTTCCGCCTCCTCACGGTAAGAAATCGATCTCTTGATGTTTTCATAACCCGTATGTTTTATGAAACCCTAATGAAATTACATGTTGTTTGATGATTGTTTCTCCATAACAGCGACTTCCCCGTAGATTAGCATCCGCGAGACGAACCTTCGTGATCGTCATCCCCGGTGCTAGGCAAGTGAAACTTGCAACTTAGGGTTTAGGCCATGTTTTAGGCCAATTGCTTGTTGTAGGCGTAAAAGAGACTAGGCGACGAAATGATACTCGCCTAGGCGCAATTCCGGAACTAGCTTGACAACGAAGCTAGGACCATCGTTTACCATGTTGCATAACTATCATGTCATGTTTAATGTTGATTAACGGTACGCGAATTAATTGTCATCCATGCTATCCATGTTGAATGTCGTATTCGTAGCACACGCTACAATACTTGTGTTTCTTGGCTCGTGTTCCAGAAGCGGGCCATGTGTTGGTTGATAGCCAATGCCCGACCTACTAGTTTCAGGCTAGGCACCCACTATACGTGGGCATAACCCTACGACATACGTGTTGATCACACTTCCTGGCTCGTGTCCCAGAAGCGAGCATTCCGTGTTCGGGGGTAATGCCCTGGCTCGACACACGTGGGAGGGGTAGAGATAAACGGTCACTTGAGCTTAGGAGTTGGCCCGATCAGCCACTCTAGCCAACAGGCGGAATCTCTGTGCACGACATGTTTACTTGACGTGATTTACTTGACTTGTACTTGACCACAGCCTGCAGGCAATAGAGCACTCGTTGAGTGATCCCTTGTACTTGTTACTTGACATTACATGTCACAACTACCACTTGTTACTTGCTACTTGTACTTCACTTGTTATTCCCATGCGATACTTGCCATGCCATGCATCATACTATAACTGTTAGGTTGCTAGTTTACCTTACCTTCAGTTTCATTGCCCAAGTCTTTTAGACTTGCTGACATGTGCCCCTTTACTCTTTTGGGTGTCACATGTTAGATCTTGAGCCTGGGTCCGTTGTTGAGGACGAGGTGTTTGCGGACGCCGTGCCCGAGCCTGTGTTTGGCGAGGAGTACGTGGACACTGGGGACCAGTCCTAGTGTCTTCGTTGAGCTTTCCTTTTATTTTAGACTGATGTTTTGTTGTCGGTGCGTGGCACCTAAACTTTGCTCGTTGTTGCTTTTGTTGGCCTTGTTCTGGGCCTTTTAGACTCTTTCTTTTAGCCTGGTGGCTTTTCTGGATGTTGGACTTATTTCCGTGTTGGACATTATGAGATGTGAGAATTTCATTTCTGTCTCTCCTTGTGTTATTATTGTTGTTCCGTTGTGGTTACAGGGACCTGCTTATGTTTATTGATGCTTATCGGGTTTGGGGCTTCACAGCTCCACTCCCGTGCGGACCTTTTCACGTCTCGCCTCCATTTTTAGGGAAGCGGGTCGTGACAGGTTTTGTTGGTGGCCCATGCAGGTCCTTCTGTAACTGCGATTATCGGAGTAACGATAGTAATATTAGAATGTCCAATAAACTAAGTTCGACATCTGAGTCATAAGCTATGAGTCTAATCTGCTTCGTTTTCTGTGTCACTAGATGGCAGGAAGACGATTCACCCGTGGTGGGGGTAGTGGTGCGCTCCCTCATGATGAGGAGCCTGAGCGGGAACCCACCAACAGAGAGATGATGCGGATGATGCTCCAGATGATGCAAGTGCAGCAGGGCGTGCTCCTGCAAGTCCAGAATGCTCCACTTGCTCGAGCTGCCCGGGCTCTTCCGGATGCCCCTCGCTCTGAGCCGGGAGCGAAGCAATTTCGGGAGCTGGGTCCCGCGTATTTTGATGGGTCTGAGGGTCCTCTGGCTGCCAATGAGTGGATTCGGAACATTGAGGATAATTTGAAGATGGCCAAGATCACCCCGGCTGGATGGGTTGATTTGGCGAAGAGGCAACTCAAGGATAATGCTCGGAACTGGTGGGATGCGGAAGAGAAGATGTTGGTGGAGCCGATAGCTTGGGCTACCTTTAAGTCCAGGTTTGATGAGGAATTCTTTCTGAAGGCTGCGAAGAAGGAGATGCTGCAGTGCTTCATTGATCTGAAGCAAGGAAGCTTGACGGTGGACCAGTACCACCAAGAGTTCACTAGGCTGAGTCGGTTCGCGCCGAAGATGGTGCAGGATGCTGATGAGAGGGCTCAGAGGTTCCTGCAGGGACTTGCTTTGGAGCTCCAGAGTTTTGTGTCTTCCTCCGATATGGACTCTTATCAGAAGGTTCTGGTCACTGCCAAGAGGCAGGAGCTGAACCTGAGTCAGAGGAGAGGACATGTTTCTGGTGCTGGAAAGAGACCTATGGAGCATGCCAGGTTGGTGGGTAGGCCTGGTTTCAAGCCTAATCAGCCAGCTCAGTTTAAGAGGCCAGGAGGGCCTATTCTGAAGACTTGCCATTTCTGCGGTAGGACCGGGCACGTCAAGGATCAGTGTAGGAGATTCCTGGGTCAGTGTGTCGTCTGTGGGGATCCTACCCATGCCATGAAGGATTGTCCGAGGTCGAAACAGCCTTGGAGGGCACCTGTAGCAGCACCGCCGTTGCAGCAGAGAGCCCATGTGCCTGCTGGTCGTGGAGCAGCTCTTGTTCCGCAGAGGCAGGCTTTTCAGCAGGCTGTTCCGCCGAGTAGGCAGGCTTTTCTGATGACCGCTGTGGAGAGCGAGGCTGTGGATGAGGTTATCGCAGGTAATCCTCGATCTAGATGTCACTTTCCTAGCTGGTTTGGATTGTTAGATTGTGTTGTTTGCTTGAACATGGTCGTTTGCTAGACTAGGGTTTGATTGTTAATTGATTGTTAGGTGTGGTTTTGGTGTGCACATTTCCTGCACGAGTCCTCTTTGACTCTGGTGCATCGATGTGCATTATTTCTCGGAGCTTCGTGGAGAGGCATTCCTTGTCGACGTCCCCTCTTCCCAAGAGTTGGAATATCGTTACAGGGAATGGCGTGGTCTCGGTGCATCGTGGTTGTAATTCTTGCTCGTTGGTGGTCTGTGGACATGAGCTTTTCGCTGATTTCATTGTCCACGACATCATCAACTATGATGCAGTTCTTGGGATGGACTGGCTTGCGAGCTTCTATGCTACGATCGACTGCCGGAGGAAGAAGGTGGTGTTCGAGATTCCCGGACATCCAGTATTCGAGTTCAGTCGAGGTGGCAGTTCGCTTGGTCCTGTCAGATTTCGGGCCAGACCGGTGGAGGTTGTGGCTATGCAGATGGAGTTGGAGTGGCCAGCTGTGGTGCGTGATTTTGGCGACGTCTTCCCCGAGGAGATGTCTGGTTTGCCACCTGATCGAGCTTTAGAATTTTCTATTGATCTTATTCCGGGAGCGCAGCCGATTTCGAAGGCGTCGTATCGTATGGCGCCTGCAGAATTGGAAGAGTTGCGGAAGCAGTTGGATGAGCTTTTGCAGAAGGGATATATCAACCCTAGTGTGTCTCCGTGGGGAGCACCGGTGCTGTTGGTGAAGAAGAAGGATGGTTCACGTTACATGTGCGTGGACTATCGGGAGTTGAATGCGGTGACCATTAAGAACAAATACCCGTTGCCTCGCATCGATGATATTTTTGATCAGCTTGGAGGTTCGAGGGTGTTTTCTAAGTTGGATTTGAGGAGTGGTTACCATCAGTTGAAGGTGAAGAAGGGAGATGTTCCGAAGACAGCGTTCAGGACGAAGTATGGACACTATGAGTTTATGGTTATGCCTTTCGACGTAACTAACGCACCCGCAGTTTTCATGAATCTGATGAACCTGATTTTCTACGACTTTTTGGATAAGTTTGTCGTTATCTTTATTGACGACATTCTGATCTATTCGAAGTCGGAGGAAGAGCATGCCTCGCACTTGAGGACGGTGTTGGAGATTCTGAGGAAGCATCGGTTGTATGCTAAGTTTTCGAAGTGCGAGTTTTGGCTGGATAGAGTTGCTTTTCTCGGGCATGTGGTGACTGGAGATGGTATTTCAGTGGATCCCGAGAAGATTAGGGCCATCAGAGAGTGGCATGTTCCGTCGTCTGCGTCTGAGATTCGAAGTTTCCTTGGACTTGCTGGTTATTATCGGCGTTTCATTAAGGACTTTTCCCATATTGCTGAGCCGATGACCAGGTTGATGCGAACGGATGTACCTTTTGTTTGGTCGGGTGATTGTGAGAGTGCTTTTGGCGTCCTGAAGGAGAGGTTGACGACTGCCCCTATTCTTGTTGTGCCTGATCACAGCGGTGGATTTGAGATCTTTTGCGATGCTTCTGGTAAGGGTCTCGGTTGTATGTTGCATCAGCACGGACATGTTGTGGCATATGCGTCTCGTCAGCTTAAGGTTCATAAGAAGAATTACCCGACGCATGATTTGGAGTTGGCTGTCGTTGTGTTTGCTCTTAAGATTTGGAGGCACTTCCTGCTGAGTGAGAAAGTGAAGATCTTCACCGATCACAAAAGCTTGAAGTATATTTTTACTCAGAAGGAGCTCAACATGCGACAGCGTCGATGGTTGGAGCTCATGACGGATTATGAGATTGATTTGCAGTATCACCCTGGCAAGGTGAATGTGGTACCAGATGCTTTGAGTAGGCTTCCGGCGGTGATGATTTTGACCTCGCAGTGGAGATTACAGCAGGATTTTTGCGATTCTGGTGTGGAGATTGTTCTTCCTGGGGAGGATTCATCGTTGATGTACATGCAGGTACAGTCGACGATCGTGGATCGGATTAAGGCTGGCCAGGCTGAGGATCCGAAGCTGGTGAAGATTCGGGAGCAGGTGGAAGCCGGTCTGCGGACTGACTTTTTGATTCATGAGGATGGCTCGCTGAGGTTTGGAGCCAGGTTGTGTGTGCCAGCTGGGGATATTAGAGAGGAGTTGATGGTGGAGGCACACAGTTTGCCGTATTCTGTGCATCCCGATGGCACCAAGATGTACCAGGATCTTCGTCTGAATTATTGGTGGCATGGTATGAAGAGGAGTGTGGCTCGGAGTGTAGCCAAGTGCTTGGTTTGCCAGCAAGTGAAGGCGGAGCATCAGCGTGCGGCCGGGTTGCTACAACCGCTTCCGATTCCGGAGTGGTAGTGGCAACACATCACTATGGATTTCGTGACTGGACTACCTCGGAGTCCGAAGCAGAATGACGCGATTTGGGTGATCGTAGATCGATTGACCAAATCTGCGCACTTTATTCCGTTCCGAGTGGGACAGTCCACTGAGGCGCTAGCGAGGAGATATATGGAGGTAAAATTCTTTTACTCTCCGTTTTATTTCCTTTTCCTAGTTTGGATAGTGATGTAACGTGAATCGTGCAGGAGGTCGTGCGACTTCATGGAGTCCCCGTGAGTATCGTGTCGGACAGAGACACGAGCTCCACATCTCAGTTCTGGCAGAGTTTGCAGAAGAGCTTGGGTACGCGTCTGAGTTTCAGCACGGCGTACCATCCGCAGACGGATGGCCAGTCCGAGAGGACGATTCAGATCTTGGAGGACATGCTGAGGGCGTGCATGTTAGATTTCAAGGGTTCGTGGGAGGACCATCTATATTTGGTGGAGTTTTCTTACAACAACAGCTTCCAGGCGAGTATTGGCATGGCGCCTTTCGCCGCTCTTTATGGGAGGAAATGTCGATCGCCATTGAGTTGGGATGACGTTGGTGATCGGGATTTGTTGGGACCTGAGATGATTGTGGAGGCTGTGGATATCGTCAGGAATATTCGGGTGAGGTTGAGGATTGCTCAGGACCGTTTTAAGCATTGGGCGGATGCTAAACGGCGTCCTTTGGAGTTTCAGCCTGGAGATCATGTGTTTCTGAAGATTTCCCCGAATCGCGGTGTGATTAGTTTTGGGAAGCGAGGGAAGTTGAGCCCGCGATACATCGGACCGTTTGATATTTTGGAGAGGGTTGGTGAGGTAGCTTATCGCTTAGCCTTGCCGCCATCTTTGGAAGGAGTTCACAATGTTTTCCATGTGTCGCAGCTTCGTTGATACATTAGCGATCCATCTCATGCTGTGGATTTCTCGGAGATTACCGTTCGCCCCGATTTGACGTATGACCAGCATCCAGTGCAGATTCTGGACAGGCGTCAGAAGTCACTTCGGAACAAGATTGTTAATCTTGTGAGAGTGATGTGGCGACACGGCTCACCTGGAGAGTCTACTTGGGAGAATGAGGATGAGATGCGAGAGCGTTTCCCGCTTTTGTTTCCGGACGCGTGAGTGTTTGGAAATTCCGAGGACGGAATTTTTCTTAAGTTGGGGAGGATGTAACGACTGGTTTTCATGTATCTGGATTTATTATAGTATATTATGTGTTTTGGTGGATTTTCTCCTTATATGTGGTTATCGTCTCCGTAACTTTCATTTTCGATCGTTTCGTCGTGTTTTCTCGTTTCTTCCTTAGGATCGTCGATTTCGGAGTAAGTCATCCGTGACGGGCTTCATAACGGTCGTATCTTACTATTAGATCAAGCCTAGGAGTCTTAGGAATCGATCCCGGAGCTCCGCGCTCCGTATCGAAACTTTTGGTGCTTATCAGCCGGTGTAAGAAGGGGCACCGACCGACTAGATGACGATCCAGTCGGTCGGCAAACCTTCTTGAACCGACTAGTTGGCTTTCTAAATTTCTCAGGAGTTACTGTTTATCGTTAGTCGGTCTAAGAACGTTGATTGACCGACTAGGTTGCAAACTAGTCGGTCGGGAATGCTTCTTTAACCGACTAACACATCATCTAAATTTTAGTATCAATACTGTTCATTCTTAGTCGGTCTAAGTTCATATTCCGACCGACTAGTTGTTAAACTAGTCGGTTAAGTTTTGTACTCAGACCGACTAATTCTTGGTTCTTCTGTACAGTCGAGTTACTGTTTACTCTTAGTCGGTTTAAGAACGTTCATTGACCGACTAGATGACAAACTAGTCGGTCAGTATTTGTTCTTCGACCGACTAAATCTAAATCCTATTTTTGTTCAGAAGTTACTGTTTGGGCTTAGTCGGTCTACGTTGATTGACCGACGGACTAGTTTCCAAACTAGTCGGTCAGTGGTTGCTCTTTGACCGACTAATCTGTGTTAAAACCCTAATTTCTGGGCAGCCGCCAGCCCATCCTATTTAAACCCCTCCCAAACATTTTCTTCTTCCTCCACTCGACCAAAAACCCTAGTTTCTCCCCCATTGAGCCCCCTTCTTCCCCAAAACCCTTATTCCTTCATCCCAAGCCCAAGATCCATCATCCAAACCATCCCTCAACACATTCTACCTCTCATCTTCTCCAAAATCTCATCAAATCCCCAAAATCCCCCAAAAACCCTAGTTCTCCAAACTTCTCCATTCGTTTCCAGATTCGGTCCTTAGGATCTCCGGAGTGTTTCTTCCGCCTCCTCACGGTAAGAAATCGATCTCTTGATGTTTTCATAACCCGTATGTTTTATGAAACCCTAATGAAATTACATGTTGTTTGATGATTGTTTCTTCATAACAGCGACTTCCACGTAGATTAGCATCTGCGAGACGAACCTTCGTGATCGTCATCCCCGGTGCTAGGCAAGTGAAACTTGTCACTTAGGGTTTAGGCCATGTTTTAGGCCAATTGCTTGTTGTAGGCGTAAAAGAGACTAGGCGACGAAATGATACTCGCCTAGGCGCAATTCCGGAACTAGCTTGACAACTAAGCTAGGACCATCGTTTACCATGTTGCATAACTATCATGTCATGTTTAATGTTGATTAACGGTACGCGAATTAATTTTCATCCATGCTATCCATGTTGAATGTCGCATTCGTAGCACACGCTACAATACTTGTGTTTCCTGGCTCGTGTTCCAGAAGCGGGCCATGTGTTGGTTGATAGCCAATGCACGACCTACTAGTTTCCGGCTAGGCACCCACTATACGTGGGCATAACCCTACGCCATACGTGTTGATCACACTTCGTGGCTCGTGTCCCAGAAGCGAGCATTCCGTGTTCGGGGGTAATGCCCTGGCTCGACACACGTGGGAGGGGTAGAGATAAACGGTCACTTGAGCTTAGGAGTTGGCCCGATCAGCCACTCTAGCCAACAGGCGGAATCTCTGTGCACGACATGTTTACTTGACGTGATTTACTTGACTTGTACTTGACCATAGCCTGCGGACAATAGGGCACTCGTTGAGTGATCCCTTGTACTTGTTACCTGACATTACATGTCACAACTACCACTTGTTACTTGCTACTTGTACTTCACTTGTTATTCTCATGCAATACTTGTCATGCCATGCATCATACTATAACTGTTAGGTTGCTAGTTTACCTTACCTTCAGTTTCCTTGCCCAAGTCTTTTAGACTTGCTGACATGTGCCCCTTTACTCTTTTGGGTGTCACATGTTAGATCTCGAGCCTGGGTCTGTTGTTGAGGACGAGGTGTTTGCGGACGCCGTGCCCGAGCCTGTGTTTGGCGAGGAGTACGTGGACACTGGGGACCAGTCCTAGTGTCTTCGTTGAGCTTTCCTTTTGTTTTAGACTGATGTTTTGTTGTCGGTGCGTGGCACCTAAACTTTGCTCGTTGTTGCTTTTGTTGGCCTTGTTCTGGGCCTTTTAGACTCTTTCTTTTAGCCTGGTGGCTTTTCTGGATGTTGGACTTATTTCCGTGTTGGACATTATGAGATGTGAGAATTTCATTTATGTCTCTCCTTGTGTTATTATTGTTGTTCCGTTGTGGTTACAGGGACCTGCTTATGTTTATTGACGCTTATCGGGTTTGGGGCTTCACAGCTCCACTCCCGTGCGGACCTTTTCACGTCTCGCCTCCATTTTTAGGGAAGCGGGTCGTGACAATCAGCCATATGACAAAGGGGCTACCCCTTCACCACTGGATGACCCTACCGTGTCGTCAGCCGTAAGTCGAAGAGGCCACCCTTTTGCCACTGAATGACCTTATCGTGTCGTCAGCCGTAAGTCGATGGGACCCCCTTTGCCACTGAACGACCTAATCGTGCCATCAGACGTAAGTCGAAGGGACCACCCTTTCGCCACTAAACGATCCTATCACGTCGTCAGCCGTAAGTCAAAGGGGCCACCCCTTCACCACTGAACGACACTCTTGTTTCGTCAGCCGTAAGTCAAAGGGGCCACCCCTTCGCCACTGAACGACCTTATCTTGTCGTTAGCTGTAAGTCAAAGGGGACATCCCTTCGCCATTGGACGACCCTATCATGTCGGCCGCCGTAAGTCGAAGGGACCACCCATTCGCCACTGAACGACCTTATTATGTGATACGAGATCTATAAATACAGGGAGACAGGGAGACAGACAGAATAGAGGAGATACGAGATCTGATACTCTGAGATTACATACTTCAACTTATATTTCTTCCAAAAAAGGGCTTGCGACGCTAGACCTGAGACGAGCCTCTGTACACCCACATTTATAAACATAATACAATAGTTAATACAAGTAGTCACACAAATATAAATATACAATTACACTTACTTACATATAATTTTACATTTCTAGTAGCCATACATGTATCCACATAGTAGTATACATACAAGCATTGTACACACAACATAGTATTTCACACATAGTGGTATTACATTACTGCCATTTGTCTTACTACTGTTATCACCTTGCATGCTGGTTAAATGTTGTTACGACTATGTCACGTATTCCTTGCCACAGTTTTTGCTCTCGTACTTTACTTATCACTCTTGCATGCATGGCTACTTTTTCTTTACCGATCGCACTTGTATGACTGCCTCTAGTTACTTATCATAGCATATTCATTTTAACGCTTGTACACTTCTTTTACTACCATTTCTTGAATTGTTGTGACTTACCTACGGTTCCATTTTTGTGGTACCGTCAGACGACACATATGTTGACGAAGAGGCTCCTGAGTTTGAGGCGCCAGAGTTCGATCCAGAGGCTGTAGACTTTTAGACTTTGAGTCGTGTGTGTGTGTCGTACCTTCATATGTATTCTATTGCATTTTCCTTTCATGTTTTTCTGTGAGAGCTGTTTGGAGTGTGTTATATAAATTGTAAAAACTGGACGCTTATTTGAGTATTTAGTACATCTCTGCAGTGTTTGCCATATTGTTTTCACTGGTTAATTACAGGACCTGCAAATGTATCAACTAGTAATGGCCCCGAGAGAGCGGGTCGTTACATGAATGCAGACGTTCACCTCCCGTAAGAACACATGGAACCGCTCCAAAGTCACTAGTTGTGGCTTGGGCAATCCAGGAGTGTAAGAATTGGGATCCACGGGGTGCGATGTAGCATTTGCCTTCCCTTCGGTGACGGACCTATCAGGCCCTTGGTTGGTGGAACAAGTCATTGTCGGTGTGGTTGAAGACGTGGATGTCGACTCGTTCACATAGACGACACCAATTGTTGACGGGCGTTTTCGCACCACATCAAGTGTTTTTAGTACAATATTGTTACAGTAGATGGCTTTGACGGTTGACCATGGGTTAAGCAAAACTATCTCCAGGTAGGTAGGGCTCAGTCCGAGCTATTAAACGTAGACGAGCTAACCCGGGTTGAACAGATCACGGCCCGAGATGTTGAAGCCATATCAGGGCTATCTTCGGGCTATACCTCATGCTATTGAAGTCAAGTCCGAGCTGTTGAAGGCAGATTTGAGCTATTTGCTTGCTGCTTTCAGTGGTTAGCGTTGGGTCTGGATTATCTTTGTCGAGTCTGAGCATGTCCGAACTGTCTCCACCAGTTCCGAGCGAGCTAGTCCAAATTGTCTCTGCCAGATTCGAGCTATCCTTGTTAAGCTCGGGATGTCTCCAAGCTATTTCATGTACTGGCAACAGCTTCCCGCACCCTGAAGAGCCTGCAAAACGAAGAGTTCGTCAAGGGGGTCGTATCTGGGGTCCGACCCAAATCCAATCTGATACTTAAGTCAGTCAGTGACTCAAAGAGGCTCGGGGTAACTACGACCGATCTGTTGGGAGACCATCTGATAGTTATCGTGTCGAGCTATGGAGGAAATATATAGTTTTAGGTGGGAGCAGATACCAGATGTGGAGTTACTCTGGAGACTATCATGGGTTGTCCTCCAAAGAGTTGTGATTGCTTGGCCCCTTTCTCCCTTCGTCTGGAAGACTTTATATAGGCGCGGTTAATGAGAAACGTTGTAGAGTAACGTCTGAGCATTTAAGCCACTTGATTGCTTTGGCCTAAACTGTCGTCATTGATGACTGGCTAACAGCTGGTCATTGAATGCTTCCATAATGAGCTGAAGAAATAAGTGCATGGAGAAGTTCAACTGTCAGCTGAGATGGCCTCTTAAATGAGGAGACGACCGACCTGATTATGGTGCTTCCGGGTTGTTGGACCAGAATTGCGGACCTTACGAGACTAAGACAATGATGCTTTATCAAAATCAACCTGCATTAGCTTAGAACTCCTGACCATTACTAGAAGAGTAAAAGGATATGAAATACATGTAGGTTTTTTTCCTTAATGGTGCCCAAAACATTGTTAGAGACCCATTTTATATATATTAGGGTTTTCGCATATTCATCCCTTAAATCATGCATATTTTGATATATGTACCTTAATTCTTCGTATTTTGAGTTTAATCCCTCAAATCATCAACTATAACAAAAATAGTCACACACTCTAATTTTCTGTTTTAAAACTCCGTTAGTGTCGACGTGGTTGTTAGTGCTGACATGTCCAGCATGTTCGCAGTGGCAACGACGGTAATGAGGGGGGGGGGGGGAGGATGAGGCGCTACGGCGGTGATGAGAGGGGATGAGGGGGATGAAAGTGGAGGAGGGGGGATCGGTGGCGGGGAGGAGGGGTGAGGTGGGGAATCGGCGGCATGGATGAGGGGGAGGAGGGGGGAGGAGGAGAGGGGATCGACGGTAGGGAGGAGAGCGTGGGGGGAGGAGGAGTGGGAATTGACGGCGGGGAGGAGTGTGATGAGGGGGGAGATCGGCAGCGTGGAGGAGGGGGAGGGGGAGATCGGCAGCGTGGGGGGGGGGGGGGATCGGCAACAGGGAGGAGGGGGATGAGGAGAAGAGGGGAGATCGGCTGCGGGGAGGATGAGGGAGAGCGGTGGCGGTGAGGTGGGGGGAGAATGGGGAGGAGCCGCCCCTACCCCTGCCTCCCCCTCCCCCTCCTAACCACCGTCTCCTCCTCCTCCTCCCTGCCTCTCCATCCTCTTCCTCCTCCGCCTCCCGCCTCCCTCACAAATTGTTAATTAATCGTTAATTAATCTAACTATTTAACCGAATATAGTATGTAAGGACTATTTAGGTTAACGGCTTAAACCCTATGTATTAATAATCTAAAATGGTTTTTGCTGAAACTCCAGCTGAGCGTATCCTCACACGGACGGACCCCTTGCGCTCATCTTTAGCTTCGATGTGACCCCCTTGCGTTGCGTTCATCTCCACCGTTGGATGGTCAAATTCCGAGGACAGGAACTGTGTATTATTTCGTTTGCCTTCGCTAGCTCCGTGCGGTCTTGTGGGCTCCACCGAGATGGCGGGGAGACAGGCGTAGCCTTTTCAGGGGATCTCCACCCCCGAAAACCGAAGGCAATAAAGGCCCGGTGGAGGCGATTCCCGAGAGTTGGCCGGAAATAAATGGCCGGCCATGGACGCAGAATTTTGTCACGTGGGTTCCATGTGCCATCGAGACAGAGGTCATTACTGCCGCGTGGCTGTCGGCGGTCCAATGCAATGCCGGAGACAGGGAAACCCTACCTCCGGGAATTAATGTCAAGACAAGGAAACCCTATCTAGCAGAAGGAAAATATCTTCACGTCACGAAGGACGATCGGGGCTGTTGCCAACGCTAACAGAAGAAGCCATAAAGGCGTTTTGAACAGACTCAATGATGCAGGCCGGGGTCGGAAGTTACTCGGGTTGGGTCAAGAGTGATCGAGGCTGCTGTTTGGGATGCAGCATGCTACAGAATCAACCGGCCGGGATTGGGAGTGCACAAAACGGGATCCATGGGCTGCCATACGTTGATCAGGGACGCTGCTCCACGTGTGAGATTTATTGCTGTACAGTGCATTGCAAGCTGAGATTGAAATTAAGAGACTGATGGGATGCAGAGACGCAAGTGGCCGAACGTGTCTTTTTGCGTTGCCCTCGGTTGCAGGTAAGCGCATTGATGGACGCCTCAATCAGTGTTGGAATAGGACTGAACGCGCTGATGCACATTAAACCCATCATTAATTCCAGTTCCACTTGAGCCTCAATCATTTCTGGTTCTTTACGGAAGAAACCTTTGCTTGGGCACATGGTTGCTCCTCAACTATTCGGGTTTGGGCCATCATCTATCTCTATTTTGGCCACCTTGGTCTCGGCCTAGGGAAAAGGTTCTGTTACCGATAAATAATGATGAGGTATGATAGGACCGTCTTAGAGAAGCCAAAAGCAAGCGGTCCAGGCCCACTCCGGAAGAATACGGCTTCCAAAAAGAGTTTTGGGCCAATCGTCGAAGGCCCCCTGGAAGCCCTACATCGGATCATCCACGATCGGACGTGCGCCCGGGCAGCCCACGACTGCGGGAGTTAACCGCTCCCTAAAAACGCTCCCCCTTAATGACCATTAAGGGACCACATTAATCCACCTTGATGGCGCATAAAGGCGCCCGGATGGAGGCGGATCATAGGGGCAGAATATGAGGGCACGAAGACATGACGATCGTGGGAGAACCCATATATACGGACGGGAGCATGGACGAAGAAAGAGGCCGAATCCCTGATACCAACAAACGTAGGTATTCTACTAAAAAGACCTTACTTCCCCTGTTTACGGGTGTTTTCTCACCACACGATCGTTGACCGCAGACTTGACGGTCAACGTGGTCAAGGGGTCGTTGGGATCCCTTGGTTCTTCCGAGCAGGCGTGTCCTTGATGTCGGACGCGCGGTTCCCCTCCTCGGCTCGGGAAGCGGGCCGCTTGAAGGGTTGGGGGCCTCGGTCAGCGAGGTGCGGAGGGGTAGCCTCGGCACTCGGATGAACGTTCGGCCTCGGTCGATCAGGTGCCGAGGGGTAGCCTCGGCGCCTTGATTATTTCTCGGTCGTCGGTCGATGGTGGTGCTTGCTAACGGCAGGCAAGCTCGTTCTGCGCTGAGGGTCAGTCTCGGCGCCTCGGTTTGCTCCTTCCTAGACAGATGAAGAAACTCGTCAGGGGGGCCGGACCTTGGTTCCGGCCAAGTCCCCTCTAATACTTAAGTCAGAACGGATTTGAGCAATGCTCGGCGGGATCGGTTTGGCTCGAAAGGAGTACAACACCCGTATCCTCGATCCGCGCTATGGGAGGGGGAAATATGGGAAAACAATGTCGGTTAATGGAATACCTCCGTCGTAGGTGTCTAGGGTTCGATCCCTTTTCCGGTTGCTTCTGTCGTTCCTTTATAGGGTTTGGCCCACGATTGCCCCCTATCCACGTCCCCTGACTGCCCCCACTCACGTCCATGCGATCCGCCTCTATCAAGGCGTCTGCGTGCATCGTGGGGGACTCGATTAAGGGGCTCCTTAATGGTCATTAAGTGCCATGCTTTCAGGGGGAGGGTTATCTCCGGAGAGCGCGAACTGATCGTGCGTCCTCCGGGCCGGGGCCGGTCCGACTTCGGGTTCCTTCGCGGGCTTAGTCGGACGGGCCCAATCCCGTTCGTGGGCTCCCCATTCTAGTCTTGGGCTTGGGTCTCTTGTTCTTGGGCTTCTCCAAAATAGTCGTATCAATTGCCCCCATCGCCCAAGCCGTTCGGATTCTGCCGGTTTGGTTCGGACGATGTGACTCTTGAGGATTTTGACAGGCGCGTCAGTCGAGGCCAATCCATTAAATGGAGGCCATCATGACGCGACCCGTTTGAACTTCTCTTGGTGCAGGATTCGAAGCGTCGTCGACCACCCGACGCTGCCACGTGCTCTCATGTGATTGTCTTCGCGAGCGAGGGAAAATCCCGAGGGAACGATATAAAGGATGCCATCGTCCCTCGGCCGAGGGTTTTGCTTTTTTGACTTCCCCTCTTCCCTTTTCGCTTCCGTCGATCCGTGTCTTGCTCAGGCTCTGCATCATGTCGTCCTCCTCCTCCGCTGGTTCGGGGTGCCCGGAGGCCGTCGCGGATCCATGCCCGCCTCTTCGCCTCGTTACGATGGTGCGCCGCCATGGAGGAGAGCTCTCAGAGGTGCCCCCGAGGTGCTGGGGCGGCCTTCGTCTGTCTGTGCCTCCTCAATCGGGGATTTACGCACCAGCTACCTTCATCCCCCTGCTCTGCCCGGGCTCCCGAGATCGACGAGCGGATATGCTTCCCTTCTCCTCGAGAAATTGGGGTGTACGAAAAGAGTTTCCGATTCGGGCTTCGGTTTCCTCTCCATCCCTTCATCGCCGAGTTTCTTCGAGCTTACCGGGTGGCCTTATGCCAATTCTGCCCCAATGCCATTGGTTGTATTGTTGGGTTCTCTGCATGCTAAAGGGGGTCGAGCCATCCCTCCAGCCATTTGCCCAATTCTACCGCCTGAGTCACCACCAGTCGGGGGCCTGGATCTATATCAGCGCCCGGCCGAAGAAGATCCTGGTGCTGGGTCTGCCGAGCTCTTTGAAATATTGGAAGAGAAAATACGTCTTCGTCGGCTTTCCATCGGAGGTGGATTTCCCGGTCCGCTGGGGGGCCGTAGACTCGCTGGCTCTCGAGCCAGGGAATCCGACTGATGCCGAGCTCGAGGTGGTCGACGCCTTGCTGGCAGTCCCTGCCAGGGATCGGAAGATCGATGTCCTCTTCTCCGACCTTAATCTGGGGAAGACCGTATGGCCCGTCGGTGAGTTGCGTCGAAGTCCGAAACTCTGGAGGGTTGATGTCTGAGGCTTACCCCGCTGGTTATGATCCTTCCCTCCGTCTTCTCGTGCAGGTGGGTTCGCCCCGGTCCTTCTCGAGCCTCTCTTCCGTCCACGACCCCGGATCCTAGCCCGCGGCGAAGGGATCATGTATTAGAAGTCTAGAAGAAACAACGGGTCGGGCCCTCCAGTGTTGGTTCCAAGAGGGCGAGGGGGCATGCTCCCTCCTCCCCACTAGTGGGTATCCTAAAAAGGGCCCGTGTCCAACCGACGGAGGCCAGCATCCCGTCGCCCGAGGGTCGGGCCCACCCCTTTTCGGCCGAGGTCTCTTGGCCATGGGCCGGGCCCTTGCATCCGCCCCCGGGGCCACTACCCGAGGTTTATGAGCGGGTCCTGGGCGCGTTCCGCTCAGTTCCGACCAATCTTCCTCAGTCGGGCGAGGGCTTACTTTGCCCCCGCTTCCCCGTGGGTCTGAAGGAGTCGGTTTTTTCTGACTGTGGGGTGGCTGCCCGGTTGGCTGAGAACTACAGCCTCCCTTAGGACCAATTCGTGCTAGATGAGGTGCAGGGTGATCGCCTGGCTGCCTTCGTGGTCCAGGCCAGTCAGCAGGTGAGGATTCTTGCTCCCCTTGTTCCTAGTAGTTGTCTTTGTCTTACTCTCGTCTCTTGGTGTAGTTGTCCTTGGTCGGTCTTTCGATGAGGTGCCAATTCGTGACCCTCTCGCAGGCCAAGGCTGATTCGACATGGAGACCCGAGGCCGAGGGGGGCGAAGGAGAGGCGAGCCAACTAGCCGAGGCGCGTATTAAATCCTTGGAGACTCAGGTGGCTGAGCTCTCCACCGCCTTGGAGAAGTCAGATCTGGAAAAGGCTCTGGCCTTAGTCGAGAAAGCGAAAGCCGGGGATTGGGTTGCCGAGCTCATGAAAACCGCCGAAACAGCTGCTGAAGTTGGCATGGACACCGACTCCGTTGTCGCGGCCGACGTCTCTGAGCTCACTAGCCTCCTGGAACAGGAGGAGGAGAGAGAGCGAGTTCTACTGGCTAAGCTCAATACGAGCTCCAGTGAAGCCGAGAAGGAGCTGGCGGAGCACCAGCGTCAGGTCACCGCCCTCGAGGGCCGGATCCGAGATCTGGGAGCGGTAGATCCCGACCAGATTACCCGGGACGCCGTGGATGAGTATGCCATGTCTTTTGTGGCCAAGGCGATGTTCGAAGCATTTGAAAGGGGATTCGCCCGCTGCTAGTCCGAGATCCAGCAGAAATTCCTGCTTTCAGGGATCAACTTTGAGGAGCTCCGATGGGATTTTGCAGACGAGAAGGAGGCTTGGGATGAACTCCCTGAGCAGCTAGTCGACGTTCCTGAAGGGACTCTGGGTGCAGGCGAGGGAGTGGGGTCTTAGTCTGTTAGTCTTGTCGTTTTTAAAAACCCCGTGCTCAGCCTTTAGTGTAATACGCCCCCTCCCCTTTCTGTTTGGAAAACGAAATTCCACTTCTTGTTTACGGCTGCTCGTCCTCCCCCTCGGGGAGTGTCCCATTTCGGGTCCTACTGGCGATTGGGTGTCCAGCCTGCTGGGGGAGTTACCCCCAGCCTTACGGTGGGTTGGGTCGGTCGTCCAGCTGGGGGGAGCTATCCCTCAGGCTTATGGCCAATCGACATGCCGACATGCTGGGGGAGCTGCCCCCAGCCTTACAGTCGGTCGGGTCGGTTAGTCTGTTAGGGGTGCGACCCCTGGTCTTATAACTGACCGTCGGGGCCACCTGCTGTGGGAGTTGCCCCCAGCCTCACGATATGTCTCATGACCGACCCGCTAGGGGAGTTACCCCCAGCCTTACAGTCGGCCCTATGTCTGACCCGCTGGGGGAGTTGCCCCAGCCTTACGGTCGGCCAGTTAACCAGCCCGCTAGGGGAGTTGCCCCAGCCTTACGGTCGGCCAGTTAACCAGCCCGCTAGGGGAGTTTCCCCCAGCCTTACATTCAGTTGGTGTCATTCCGCCTACTGGGAGAGCTACTCCCAGTCTCACGGTGGGACGACGGAACCGACCTGTTGGGGGAGTTGCCCCCAGCCTTACGATTGATCCTCATAATTGGCTAGTCAGGGTGATTACCCCCGACCCGCCAGCCGGTTGTGTGGGCAACCCGCTAGGGGTTTGCTCCCTAGTCTTTGTGGTCTTCCGTCGAGACGTTCAGCTAGTGAGGTTTCCCTCACCCTGAGTAGGTCTATCAAGGAAATAAAGATGAGAATGTTGTGTTCCTTAATTTTTCAACGCATTCATTCGGATAAAGGGATGCTGATACATTTGCGGATGATCTCACTGATAATACTTATGCAGGTGCTCAGTGTTCCAAGTATGAGTCAGAACCTTTCCTTCCAAATTGGCGAGACGATAGGTTGCTGGTCCGAGGACCTCGGTGACCTTGTAGGGGTCCTCCCACTTAGCCGCTAGCTTCCCTTTGCAGGTGACCTCTGGGTAGAAGGTCACTTTTCTGAGGACCAGATCCCCTTGGCGGAAGTTCCTTCCCCTAACCCGGGAGTTGTAGTAGAGGGCCACCTTCTGCTTCTGTCGGATGAATGTAGACAAGGCTTGCTCCCGTCGGTCACCCAGGAGCTCTAGATCAAGCTCTAGGCCCTCTGTGTTCCTCTCCTCATCGAAGTGCTTGATGCGGAGAGACTCCTCGCCCACTTCCACAGGCACCACCACCTCGGTGCCATATACGAGCATAAAGGGGGGTCTCGCCCATATCTTGTTTGTGAGTCATCCTGTACGACCAGAGTATCCCCGTGAGTTCCTCCGGCCAGCTCCCTTCGGCGTTTGCTACCTTCTTGCGGAGGGGCTCGATGATGCACTTGTTGGCAGCCTCTGCCATCTCATTGGTCTGAGGGTGTGCCACCGAAGCGAAAAGGAGTTTGATCTTCCACTCCTTGCAAAAGTCTTTGAACCCCGCAGAGTCGAGTTGCTTTCTATTGTCCGTGACGATGGCTCGGGGAATCCCAAACCTTGAAATGTTGAAGTTCCACACGAAGCTCTTTGCCTTCTTCCACGTGATGGAAGCGAGGGGTTCCGCCTCGATCCACTTGGTAAAGTAGTCCACCGCCACGATCAAGTACTTCCTCTACCCCCGACAGGAGGTAAAGGGCCCGAGGATGTCGAGTCCCTATTTCACGAAAGGTACAGGGCTGATTATCGGAACGAGCTCCGACGGGGGAGATGAGCCGAGTTTGGCGAACCTCTGGCACTCCTGACACCTTTGAACGTATTTAGTTGCGTTGTTGACTAAGGTGGGCCAGTAATACCCTTGCCTCAGGATTTTCTGGGTGATCGTCTTGCTCCCGTGGTGGTTCCCGCAGATCCCCTTGTGCACCTCCCATAGGACATAGTCGGCCTCCCGAGGCCCGAGGTACTTAAGGTAGGGTAGGACGTCCGTCTTCATCCAGCGCCTCTTGTACAATGTCCCATCGTGGATTACATATCGGAGTGTCTTTCATTCCAGTGACCAGCGCTCGTCTATGTCTGTCGGCACTTCCTCGCTGGAGAGATATCGAACGATCGGATCCATCCACGTGGGGTCCTCGTCATGACCATGACTTGCTTCTCCTCCATACTAGGGGACTGGAAGCTCTCTACGTAGATGACTTGGCCTAACTCCTTTGGAGAGGAGGAGGCCAGCTTGGATAAGGCGTCCGCATGGGCGTTCTCCGATCGCGGGAGATGGAAGGCCTCGGCTCTCTTGAACTTGGACAGCTCAACTTTGGCCGCGGCGAGGTAGTTCTACATCGTCTCTTCGTGCGCCTCGTAGTCCCCCAGCAGCTGGTGGATGACGAGCTTTGAATCGGTGAGGAGGTGCACGGACTCGGCTCCGAGCTCTGTGGCTAGCCTCAAACCGTTTATGGCGGCCTCATACTCGGCCACATTGTTGGTGGCCGGAAACTCGAACCGAAGCGCGTACTTGACGACGCCTCCCTCAGGCGATCGAATCACTATGTCGGCTCCATTTCCTGCCCTGGTAGCTGACCCATCTATATGGACTACCCACGTATCCAAGTCCCCTTAGCGGCTGGTGAAAACGATGTCAGTCGAAAGGAAAGACAAAGGTTGGGGGTTACCGTCTCCGGGCATTTCTCTTCCGAGGGGCTTCTTTCCTCTATGGTGCATTCGGTGATGAAGTCCACCAGGGCCTGCCCTTTTATGGCCGTTCGCGATTTAAACCGAAGGTCGAACTCGCTCAGCTCCACCCCCCCCCCCCCCAATTCAGCATCCTCCCCATCTGTAACGACCTGCTTTCGGGGGCCCGTTACTTATTTGATATTTGCGCAGGTCCTGCAGGTTACCAGTGAAACCAAAATAGCCACGATGCAGAGATGTACAAAAATACTCAAATAGTGTCCAATTATTACAATCCATATTGTACAAGATGTCCCAACAAATATACATGAAAGAAGAAAAGTACACAACTGAAAATATCTCTGGAAGCTGCGGTCGAACTCTGGCACTATTAGCTCAGGAGCATCTGCCTCCATATGTACGTCGTCTGCGGTGCCACGGAGATGGAACCGTAGGTAAGTCACAATAATTCTAAGTATAGAAAAGAAGCAGTGTACAAGTATGACAAAAGTAACTACGTGCAAGCAAACTAGAGTGAAAAGTAAAGTACTGAGCAACAACTGTACACAACTGAGTAGTAAAAGTAAACTGAACTGAAAGGAGAGAACAACTGTACTGTGATAGTGCAAGTGTAAAGCTGACTAGGCAAGTGAAAACGTACTACTGCTGTAGCTAAAAGTTTGACATGTAAAGTACTGTGACTGCACATGTGTAGTAGGTAAAGTATATGTACTGCGTAATGTAAAGGTGACTGTAATGCGTAAAGTAAAAGTGACTGTGCAAAAGTAACTACACTACGTGACTCAAGTCGGAGAGTACAATATGTGACCATCAAGTTCATCTCTTTCCTGGACGCGACCCAGACGAATGCCGAAACACAGGGACGGTACATGTATTTTGCTGAAACTCAGGCAGCGGGACGGTATGCCGAAACTCAGGCAGCGGGACGGGAAGATTGAACTCCAGTCACTCCCGCACTCTCTCAAACTATGAGTTACCCCAAAAAAACCCCAGTGAAGTGTCAAGTGTTCTATGTACATGTTTTATACGGGATGTTTCACAAGATGTCCCATGAGATGTTCCACCAGATATTCCAAAAGATATTCCACAACATGTTTCACAAGATGTTATCAATTCCTTGTTCATGATGATAGTTAACCAGGACCACGGGTTTAAAAACCAGAAAGTAAAGCAAAGTGGATGCTAAGAAATTTGAGGATAAAGACAAGTCCAACATTTGGGGTGTCCAGTATTGTTTAGCACACAATTTCCCCAAGTTGATGGCTGTGTGCTACAACCACCAAAGTTGAAAGTTGGCAAAGTAATCTGTAGTTGATTACTTCCCTATTAGATTAGGTCTCTAATTCAGATCAAGTCAAGTAGCCGTTCTGAGGCTATATGTGATGTTCTAAGTTCATACGGGTGCACTTATCTAATTTTCTAATTTTAGAATTAGTCGTGACTTACCAATTTCGAGGCTGTCGCAGCTAGCCGGAATTTGATCTAGTGCTTCCTCTGAAGTAGGTGCACAATATTTTGTACCTGTAACACAAAAACATTGATTAAAACACACAACGTTTCTATCTAAATAATCTGATCATTCTGATTTTCAAAACTGGCTAAAACGGTGTCGGAAAACGTTCTAAATTTTTCTATAGGCTAGATATGATGAAAATAATTTTACTGCAGGAGGAAATATTTTTCAGACTTTTCTGTTAATTTTTATAATTTTTCAAAGCTCAAAATCAATTTAAAATCTATTTTTCAATTACTAACGTATTTATTCAACAATTTATTCTGGATACAATCTACATCGGAATGTTGCAAGTGAGCTGTCAAAATGACCGTCTCGAAGAGTTCTTTAACATATATTTTTATCATATATAAGTTTACGTAAAAATAAGAAGTTTTGAATTTTTAAAAGAAAATGACGTATTTAAGTTTTGGGCTTAAAAATTAATTCTGGAAAATTTAAGCATCAAATTGAGATGAAACTAGCGTCGTTGGGTCCGGAACATCGTTTCTGGTTTTCTAGGCCTAGTTTTATATTTTTCCGGGCCCAATATTTCAAGTTATGGATTTTACACCATAAAACCCATTTATTAATTAATTAAAAATACGAAAAATACGAAATAATTTCGTAATTACGAGTTTGCCATCGTTCGAAAATGCTGTCACCTTGCTTCTCGACGACGGATGAACGGGGGGCTCTCGCGGCGGTGGGCTTGGGTCGAAGGAGCGGCGGCGGTCGTCGGAGCGGCGGCGGTCGTTGGAGCACGGCGTGAAGCAGGGCGCTTGGCGACGGGGTGCACGTCGGAAGGCGGAGAGCGGGCTGTGGGGATCTCTGAGGCCGGACGACGGCGTTCGACGAGCGGACGGTTGCCACGGCGGAGAGCGGCGGCAGGCGTGGGTCGAGGTCGTGGCGGTGGCGGTGTGTAGGTGGCAGCGACGACTCGTCGGAATATAGGGCGAGGAGAGAGAGAGAGAGAGAGAGAGAGAGAGAGAGAGAGAGAGATGGAGGGAGGCCGCTGCGATGCTCAGAGGGCGGAGGAGCGTCTCGGTGGCGCGGTGTCGTGCGGCGGCGGTCCACCGGGGGAGGGCGAGAGAGGGGAGAGTGAGCGGGCGGGAGAGAGCGTCGGAGAGAGGATGGTGGTGAACGGTGGTTGTCGAGGGGGAGAGTGGGCTTGGGTGCGGAGCGGGCTGAGGCAAAGGAGGCTTGCGTGAGTTCGAAAAGAGAATGGGCCTGGGATTGTTTGAAACGGGGAGTATAAGCAAGGGAGAGAGAGATGTAGCCCTGGGAGAGAGAGGTTGTAGTGAAGGGTGTTGCCTTGCATTTGTGAGCTGAGTGAGAGAGAGAATGGGCTTGAGTTGGGCTCGAGTGGAGGAGCTGTGAATGAGGAGAAAGAAGAGCATGCATTCATTTATAACAGAAGTATGATTGTAATTAATATGTTAATTAATATTATAGGTAGAAAATTTGACTAAGTGAAGAAATGGGAGTAGGGTTGGTGGTTTAGTTTGACTAACCATGGAATTAAGTTGAGCCATGTATCACATGGGTTGCTACATGTTAAGGGGTAGGTGATAAAGGTAAGGATTAAAGTTAATTATTGGATTACTGTAATTAGTAGAAATGTAGTTAGCAAAACTAATTAGAAAGATGAAATTATGGTTTTGCCCCTAGGGTTAAATGACTTCCCGGAGGCGGCCCACCTCCTCGAAGGCTGCCCTCCTCTTCTTGCCCCTCAGGTTCCGCTTTTTCTGCCTGACCGGCTTGAAATTGGGGTCGGCGTTCAGCTGGTGCATGATCACTCGGGGATCTACGCCAGGCATGTTGTCGGGTGACCATGGGAAGACGTCGAGGTTGGCCTCCAAGCACTCGATCAACTCGCCCCTCAAGTCAAGGTTGAGTCCGGAGCCGATGGAGACGTACCTTCCTTCAACCTCCGTGACAGGGATTAGCTCCGGCTCATCCCCGGGGATGGGCCTCGGTCCGTATCTCAGCTCGAGTGATTCCATCGGGTCGCCATATCGCTCCGTGGGTTCCCCGTTGCTCAGCTAGTAGCAAATCTCCGGTCTTCTTGGGTCACCCTCAACCTGCCCGACCCCTCTCGGGGTTTGGAACCTGACCATCCGATGGAGAGTCGAGACCACCGCGCCGACTGCATTGAGGAGCGGGTGGCCGATCATCCCATTGTATGTTGATCCGATCTTCAGTGCCACGAACTCCATCGTCAAGGTCACTGAGTTGGGTGGCTCCTCGAGCGTGACCGGGAGGTAGATGAACCCGACTATGGGCATGGAGTGGCCTGTGAAGCCTATCACGGGCCCCGAGCAGGGCTCCAGGTCCTCGCTTCGCAGCCCCATCCTTTCGAGGGTCGATATGAAAAGTATGTCACACGAGCTACCAGTATCAACGAGCAGTCACCTTACTACAACAGCGTCGATGACCGCGGAGACTACGAGTGCCTCGTCGGGCCGCGGCTTATCCCTCGTGGCACCCCCCTCGTCGACCGGGAGAGGTAAGGAGGGGTTTCTGGCCATCAGCCCAAGGCATGCTCCGAGTCGTCATGTTTCTCCCCTGCCGATCATGATATGGCCCTGGTGTCGACATCGGGGCTGCGCCCCTCCTTCGCCGTGACGGGTGGGATCGCATCATCGCTATTGTGGTTGCTTTACGTGGGTGTCAGTTCGCTTCCCACAGATGGCGCCAGATGTTTACGGGTGTTTTCTCACCACAAGATCGTTGACCACAGACTTGACGATCAACGTGGTCAAGGGGTCGGTTGGGATCCCTTGGTTCTTCCGAGCAGGCGTGTCCTTGATGTCGGACGCGCGGTTCCCCTCCCCGGCTCGAGAAGCGGGTCGCTTGAAGGGTTAGGGGCCTCGATCAGCAAGGTGCGAAGGGGTAGCCTTGGCACTCGGATGAATGTTCGGCCTCGGTCGATCAGGTGCCGAGGGGTAGCCTCGGCGCCTTGATTATTGCTCGGTCTTCGGTCAATGGCGGTGCTTGCTAACGGCGGGCAAGCTCGTTCTGCCCTAAGGGTCAGCCTCGGCGCCTCGGTTTGCTCCTTCCTAGATAGACGAAGAAACTCGTCAGGGGGGCAGGACCTTGGTTCTGGCCAAATCCCCTCCGATGCTTAAGTCAGAACGGATCTGAGCAATGCTCGGCGGGATCGATTTGGCTCGAAAGGAGTCCAACCCCCATATCCTCGATTCGAGCTATGGGAGAGGGAAATATGGGAAAACAAGGTCGGTTAATGGAATACCTCCGTCGTAGGTGTCTAGGGTTTGATCCCATTTCCGGTTGCTTCCGTCGTTCCTTTCTATGGTTTGGCCCACGATTGCCCCCTATCCACGTCCCCTGACTGCCCCCACTCACGTCCCTGCGATCCGCCTCTATCAAGGCACCTGCATGCATCGTGGGGGACTCGATTAAGGTGCTCCTTAATGGTCATTAAGGTGCCACGCTTTCAGGGGGACGGTTATCTCCAGAGAGCACGAACTGATCGTGCGTCCTCTGGGCCGGGGCCGGTCCGACTTCGGGTTCCTCCGTGGGCTTAGTCGGACGGGCCCAATCCCATTCGTGGGCTCCCCGTTCTAGTTTTGGGCTTGTGCCTCTTGTTCTTGGGCTTCTCCAAAATAGTCGTATCATCCCCCATTATCTTCCCTCCCATAGCTCGGTCCGAGGATACGCGTGTCGGCCTCCTTGTGAGCCATACCGATCCCGTCGAGTATCATTTAGATCCGTTCTGACTTAGGCATCGGAGGGGACTTGGCCGGAACCAAGGTTCGGCCCCCCTGACGAGTTTCTTCGTCTGTTCAGGACGAAGTGGTCTCAAGGCGCCGAGGCTACCCCTCAGTACGGAACTCACCGAAGCAAGGCCCGCACGACAGCGAGCATGCTCGCCACTAGCGCACATCGCCATCAACTAAGACCAAGTGATAATCAGGGTGTCGAGGCTACCCCTTGGCACTTGATTGACCGAGGCCGAGCGCTCACCTAGGTGCTGAGGCTTCCCCCGCACCCCCCTAACCAAGGTCTGACACTTCGGACGAAGAGCCCGCTCGTCCCCGATCCCCCAAGCGAGACATTTTCTGAGCTGAAGTGGGCCCTCGCACAACCCACATTGAGAACACACACGCTTGGAGTGACCAAGGGATCCCAACCGACCCCTTGACCACGTTGACCGTCAAACCACTGGTCAACGATCCAGTGGTGAGAAAACACCAGTAAACATCTGGCACCGTCTGTGGGAAGGACCTAACACCCACGTAAAGCAATCACACCAATGATGACGCGGACTCACCCATCCCGACGAAGGAGGGCCGCAGCCCCGATATCGGTACCAGTGTCGTATCACGATTAACAAGGGAGAACCTTGACTGCTCGATGCGCTTCCCGGGCCGGAGGTCCAGACAAGCCCCAGTCTGGCCATGCAGAGGGCAATGACGTGGAATCTAAAAACTCTTCCTCATTCCTCCCTCTCGGTGGGGGGGACGTGGGGAGGGAGAAGCCACGGCACGATGTAGCACTCGTAATCTCCGCCGTCATCGATGATACCGTTGTGAGATGGCTACTCGTTGATACTGGTAGCTCTTGCGACATCCTCTTTATGTCGACCCTTGAGAGGATGGGACTATGGGACGAAGACCTGGAGCCGTGCTCGGGGCCCGTGATAGGATTCACGAGTCACTCTACATCCATCGTAGGGGCAATCCGCCTCCCTGTCACGCTCGAAAAGCCGCCCCACTCGGTGACCTTGGCGATAGAGTTCGTGGTGCTGAGGATCGGATCAGCGTACAATGGGATCATCGGTCGCCCACTCCTTAAGCTGTCGGAGCAGTGGTCTCGACCCTCCATCAGAAGGTCAGGTTCCAGACCCCGAGGGGGATCGGACAGGTTGAGGGTGATCCGGGAAAGCCGAAGATCTGCTACCAGCTGGCCAACGCGGAACACGCTGAGCGACTTGATGATCTGATGGCCTCACTTGACCTAAGGTACGGACTGAGGCCCACCCCCGGGGAGGAGACGAAGCTAATCCTGTCACGGATGTCGACGAAAGATTCGTCTCCATCAAGTCCGGGCTGAACCCGAGCTTGAGAGGCGAGCTGATCGAGTGCTTGGAGGTCAATCTAGACGTCTTCGTGTGGTCACCCGACGACATGCCCGGCGTGGATCCACGAGTGATCATGCACCAGCTGAACGCCGACCCCAATTTCAAATCCGTCAGGCAGAAGAAGCGGAACCTGGGTGGTGAAAAGAGGAAGGCCGCCTCCGAGGAAGTGGGACGCCTGCTCGACGTCGGTTTCATCCTGGAAGTCTGCTTCTCGAAGTGTCTATCCAATGTTATGATGGTGAAAAAGTCCAGCTGCAAGTAGCGAATGTGCGTGGACTTCAGCGACCTCAATAAGGCTTGCCCCAAGAACAGCTACCCACTGCCCTGCATCGATCATCTCTTGGACAGTGCCTCTGGCTACGAGATGCTCAGCTTTATGAATGCCTACTCTGGGTACAACCAGGTCCAGATGGACCCTCGGGACGAAGAGAAGACGTCCTTTACCACGGACCGAGGGACCTTCTGCTACAAGAAGATGCCCTTCGGCCTGAAGAATGCAAGGGCGACCTACCAGAGAATGGTCAACAAGGTGTTCAACTCTCAGATAGGAAGGAACCTGGAAGTCTACGTAGATGACATGTTGGTCAAGTCGAGAGGTCCAACTAACCACATCGCAAACCTCAGGGAGACCTTCGAGCGGCTACTGAAACACAACATCAGACTCAATCCCACGAAGTGCACATTCGGAGTGAGATCTGGGAAGCTACTGGGGTTCATGATCACTAATCGCGGCATCGAAGCTAACCCCGACAAGATCGAGGCTTTGGTCAATATGCGGGAACCGACGACAATCAAAGAGCTGCAGAGATTAAATGGATGCATCGCCGCTTTGGGGCGTTTTTTGTCCAAGTCGGTGGAGATGTCCCTTCCTTTCTTCATGACCCTGAGGAAGGCACTTGCCGAGTCTGTCGATAAGAGCAAGACTGTGCGATGGGACGAGGACTGTGCCCGAGCGTTCGCCGAACTCAAGGAGTACCTCCGTAGTCCACCGCTCCTTTCCAAACCCAGAGAGGGGGACTCGCTGAGCCTCTACCTAGCCTGTACGGGGGAGGCGGTGAGCTCAGTGCTGATTAGAGAAGACGATGGAGTGCAGAGTCCGGTATACTATACCAGCCGAGTTTTGAAGGACGCTGAGGGATGGTACACACCCATGGAGAAGCTCACGTATGCCCTCGTGCTCTCAGGCCGGAGACTCTGACCCTACTTCCAAGTTCACATGATACTGGTCCACACCAATTCCCAACTCGAGCAGAACCTCAAGAGGTTCGACCGGATGGAGAGGATGCTGAATTGGGGGGTGGAGCTGAGCGAGTTCGACCTCCGGTTTAAGCCGCGGACAGCCATAAAGGGGCAGGCCTTGGCAGACTTCATCGCCGAATGCACCATAGAAGGAGGAAACCCCTCTGAGGAAGCGACCTCGGCCGTGGTAACTCCCCAACCCTTTGTCTTTCCTTTCGAATGACTTCATTCTTACTGATCGCCCAGGGGACTAGGATACACGGGTAGTCCATGTAGACGGATCAGCGACTCGGGCGGGGAACGGGGCCGGTATCGTCATCCGATCGCCTGACAAAAACATCGTCGAATATGCGCTCCGGTTCAAGTTTTCGGCCACCAACAACGTGGCCGAGTACGAAGCTGCCATAAACGATTTGAGGCTGGCCAGAGAACTCGAAGAAGAATCCATATGCCTCCTCAACGATTCAAAGCTCGGCATCCACCAGTTGCAGGGAGACTACAAGGCTCGTGAAGAGGCGATGCAGCACTACCTTGCCTCAGCCAGAACTGAGCTGTCCAAATTCATGCGAGCCGAGACCTTCCACCTCCCGCGGTCAGAGAATGCCCGCGCAGACGCCCTGTCAAAACTGGCATCCTCCTCTCCCAAGGAGTTAGGTCGCGCCATCTACGTGGAGAACCTCCAGTTCCCCAGTACGGAGGAAAAGGAAGTCATGGCCATCGAAGAGGAGCCCACTTGGATGGATCCGATCATTCGTTACCTCTCCAAAGGAGAAGTTCCGTCGGACCTGGATGAGCGTCGATCCCTGGAGCGAAGGGCGCTCCAATACGTGATCCATGAAGGGGCCCTGTAACGACCTGCTCTAGGGGGGCAAGTTACTTATTTGGTTTGTAGGTCTCGTAGTTTACCAGTGAAATCAACATAGCCACGATGCAGAGACGTACCAACAACATTCAAACCAGCGTACAGACATTATTACAGTCCACAAATTCAAAGTACAAACAACCAGCACTCTCTCACAAAATACATGAAAAGTAAAGCAGAAAGGAAATACATCGAAAGTACATCACACATACACTCTGAATATAAAAGTCGACAGTCCCAGGATCGTGCTACGGCTCTGCGAACTCAGGAGGGCCTAAGTCAACCTGTACGGGGTCTACGATGCCACGGAGATGGAACCATGGGTAAGTCACAATAATTCTAGCGATAGAAAAAGAGGAGTGCACAAATATGGAGCAGGCTATAGTAAACAAGTGCGATAAGTAAAGTAAAAGAGAACATGCATGCAAGAGCGATAAGTAAAGTGCTAGTGTAGTGTGCAAAGCAAAGGTGACGGTGCAAGTGCCAAAGTAACGTACAAGTGCAACAACTGTAGCATGGCATATGGTAGCAGCAATATTTTAACCAGCAGGCAATGTAATGTCAATAGTAGGACAACCAGGCAGATGTAGTAACACTAAGCATGCTGTCACGACCCGCTTCCCTTAAATGGAGGCGAGACGTGAGAAGGTCCGCTCAAACGTGGAGCTGTGAAGCTGCACGCCTGATAAGCGTAAATTTAGTATAAGCAGGTCCCTGTAATTGCAAACGAAACAACAATAATAATAATAATATGAGACGGATATGAAATACCAATCCCACAGTTTGTCCACGAAACATTCTTATTAGAATCCTAACTTTCTAATAATCCATTTTATTAGGGTTTCACACATGTCAATGGGGGTTATGCTAAAACTAAAGGAATCGAGTATTACCGTGAAGAGGCGGAGGAGCGATGCCGAGCAACCACGGCAATGGAAGAACGATCCGGCTCAGATCTGGAAATGAGGGAAAAATCTGGAGAAATGGGTTTGGAGGTGGATTTTGGGGTTTTGATGAAGGTTTGGGGAAGATGAGAGATGGGTTGTGACAAGTGAGGGTTTGGATGATGGAGGATGAGCTTGGGATGAAGGATTAATGGCTTGAGGAAGATGGGGGCTCAATGGGGGAGAAATTAGGGTTTTAGGTCGTGAGGGAGAAGAGGAAAACGTTTGGAGGGGTATTTATAGAGTTTGGTGGCGGCTAGGGCAAAACTAGGGTTTACAGCACTGGTTAGTCGGTCAAAGAACAACCACTGACCGACTAGTTTGGGAACTAGTCGGTCGGTCGACCAACGTAGACCGACTAGGTGTAAACAGTAGCTTCAGTCGAAAACCTGAACTAAGAGTTAGTCGGTCAATGAACAACTACTGACCGACTAGTTTGGAATCTAGTCGGTCGACGAACGTTTATGGACCGACTAAGAGTGAACAGTATTGATACCAAAAATTAGTTGAAGAGTTAGTCGGTTAAAGAAGCATTGCTGACCGACTAGTTTGCAACCTAGTCGGTCAACCAACCTTCTTAGACCGACTAACGATAAACAGTAACTCCTGAATAATTTAGAAAGCCAACTAGTCGGTTTAAGAAGGATTGCCAACCGACTGGATCGTCATCTAGTCGGTCGGTGCCCCTTCTTATACCGGCTAACGTGCACCAAAAGTTCCGATACGGAGCGCGGAGCTCCGGGATCGATTCCTAAGACTCCTAGGCTTGATCTAACAGTAAGATACGACCGTTATGAAGCCCGTCACGAATGACTTACTCCGAAATCGACGATCCTAAGGAAGAAACGAGAAAACACGACGAAACGATCGAAAATGAAAGTTACGGAGACAAAAACCACACATAAGGAGAAAATCCACCAAAACATATATTATAATATAATAAATCCAGATACATGAAAACCAGTCGTTACACATGCAATAGTAAAACTAGAGCTACGTGACTTATATAGGAAGGTACAGTGTGCGACCATTGAGCTCATCTCCTGCCACATGGGCGCTCACCCGGGCGGATCTCATTTCACTTCAGTCGGTACATTTCATTTAGACGGTCGGTACATTTCATTTAGACGGTCGGTACAGTGCACTGTGTAGATGGCTCGCGGTCGCTCCCGCACTTTCTCTAATATAAGTTTACCGCAAAAACCCAGTGCAGTGCCAGCTACTTTTAAGCATTCAATTTCATTAAGATGTTCCAGCAGTATGATGTCAACACTGTATATCATTCGGTCATTATGTAGCAATACGGTATGTCAATGTGTTGTTCCAAAAGTAAAGATGTTCAAAAGCGTTAACGACACTCCGAAGAGCTTCACTTGTTGAAAAGTCAAGGCAGAAACCTCAAGAGAGAATCTCAGTCTTGAGCAATGATTCGAAGTCCAACAACTAAGTTACCGATTCCATGCTTCAAGCATGCGGTATTTCTATTTAGTACACTATTTTCCATTACGTACACTATCTAAATTTCTAAGGTTAGAATTTAATGTGACTTACACTATTGGGATCGTCGTAACAAGACGAGGATGGAGTTAGAGCGCAAGGATTGGCACCTGCAAACACAAGCGGATATCAGTTAATGGCTACACTAAATATTATTTAATTAATTGGTCGTTTTGATTTTAAAACTGATTAAAACGGTGATGAAAAGCGTTCTAAATTTTTATATAGGATATATATGATAAAAATGGTTTTACTGCCAGAGAGAATATTTTTCTGAAGCTTATTATAATTTTTATAATTTTTTAGAAACTCAAAACAGTTTTAAAACCCAAATTATTTAAGTTTGAAAAATTATTCTAGGAAAAATAGGCGTCTGATCGAGATGAGACCAGCGTCATTGGGTCCGGAATAATGTTTCTGATTTTCTGGGACTATCCTCACATTTTTCTGGGCACTATATTTCAAGTTATGGATTTATAACCATTATACCCATTTAAAAATTATTTAAAAAATGAAAATACGAAATAATTCCGTATTTACAGAAATGCCACTGAGGCAATTCACACACCCACCGATTTCGCTCGACCGCCGGAGGGCTTCGCCGTTGGCCTCGTTGGCGGAGGCGGCGACCGGGCGGCGGACTACGGCGGTGGAGCGACGGTCTCGGGGTAGCTGCGGTGGCGACGACGTCGAAGGCAGAGGGAGGCAGCGACGGATGCTGCAGGCGTTGGGGGCGGCGGACGACGGGCTTTCGGAGGCGGAAGCGGCGGAGCTGGGGTGTCGCCTCGTCGACATTGGTGGCGAAGCAGGCAGCGACGTCGGGGGTGGACGTCGAGGCGGCAGAGGCGGAGGCGTGTGGGTGCTGCTGCGAAGGCAGGGGATGCTTCGGTCTGTCGTCGGAGGGGAGAACAGCGGAGGCAGTGGGGTGCTCCAGGCGGCTCGAGGTGGCGGTCGAGCTCGGAGGGACGGCGGTGTACGGTGAGCGACGGTGAAGCCGCCGGGAATGGAGCGCGGAGAGAGAGAGTTGGGGAGGGAGAGTGAGAGAGAGGGCGGGTGTTTTGAACGAGAAGAGGTGCGGGCTGTGTTGGGTTTCGGTCGAAAAAGAAAAGGAAGGGGGAGTGTTACGCCCCGGCTTTCGTATGAGAGGGAGAGACTGTGGGTTCATGTGAAGAACCTGGGTTAGTTTATATAGGTTAGAAAACCATACAGTAAGCAATAATAATAATATTAACAAAATTAATGATGTTGAATGAATCCCTACCCCAATGTGGAATCTGACCAAACTTGGGGGTGGGTTAATGTAGGTGGTTAGGGAAATAATTAGGGGGGTAGATCTAGGGTTAGAGGGGTAAAAGTTAATTAGGGCGGTAAAGTTAATCAATAAAAAGTAAATGGTAAAGGTGAAAGATCATTAGTGAATGTAATTAGCAAAAGCGGAGGAATACAAACGCGTTTTCACAAACGACTCCGAAAAATTACGAAAACATACCCACGGGATCGTGTCGACGCGAGGATCACGAATACGAGATCCATTCTGGGATTTGAACTACAGAGATACAAGTTTTAGGTCAAAATATTTAGAAAGTGGGTTTGCGGGTTCTAGGCTGAAATGATAACCAAAAATTACGAATTTAATGTGGGGAGCCCTAAATGTTTATAGGATGCTATTGTAGAAGTTTGAAAACGTTTTGAAAATGTTTGAATAGAAAATAAATTCGTTGACCCAAAACGGTAATTATTGAAAATGAATTTTTATCGAAACGTTTTATGAGTATTTGAGGAAATCTGAAATTGCTGAAATACAATATAATAAGTCTAGTGTTTCAAAATATTTTTATAAGAATTTTTGAAATCAGTTTTGATATACAACTCCTGACTAACCACTATAAAGAGATTTTTAAAATTGTTGAAAAATATGTTAAATACGTATTTGAAGTGTTTGGAAAATACAGGCCGTTACATTCTACCCTCCTTAAAATAATTCCGTCCTCGGAATTAAGAGGATCGATAATTGCCTAAGCAATTCAAACGATCGACTGGAAGGCTTGACGAACGACCACGACATAGAAAAATAAGTTATTAATAGCATGAAATATAATGTGATATCACAGCATCAAGAAAACAAGAGATGAATACACGAATACATACTATTGACATCACCATAGCTTTTATAGCTAGTCTCAAGACTAGCATTAACATAATAGTTACGATGATATACTGATTGCAAATGACGAGTATAATATCAAAAGCGATAATTCATACCTCCAATCACCTGGTCGATGGCTTCGACATCTTCTGCGATCATCGTGTAGGCATGTCGTTGCGGAGGAGGTGGTGGTCGATAAGAAGCATCTCCAGTAGGGGCAGTAGCTGTGGCAGTGGTAGTAACTCGTGCTCTTGCATCAGGGCAATCTCTAGCAAGATGATCTTCCGCTCCACAAATCAGGCAGAGATTCCGGTACCAACGGCACTCTGATTTCACATGTCCAGGCCTACCACAATGGTGACACACTGGACATTGCGGTGGTGTCTGCCTCTTGAACTGGGTCTACTGGATCGGGCGATACATCTGGTCGGACGATGGCTGTCGGCTGGGTCCAGTAGTAGTTGTTGGTGGTGGGGGCCTTCTGGAAGGGGCAGCCATCGGACGCCTTTCTTCTCTCTCAATGAACTCATGTTCACGAGCAGCAGCCAGGACCTCGGTGTGGGTGCACAGTGGACGTCCGACTAAGTTCTGGTGGATCTCTACGTTGAGACCCTGCTTGAAGCGCCGGGCTCGGGCTATGGGTGTGGCAATCATCTCGGGAGCAAAGTGGCTCAGCAAGGTGAATCAGGCGTCATACTGTTCCACTGTCATGGAACCTTGCTTCAACCCAACAAATTGTGCCTGAAGCTCCATCTGAACCTCAGGAGAGAAATATTGGGTGCGGAAAAGTTCAGTGAATGTCACCCATTCGATCGTTCGTTGAAGACGACCTTCTTCAGAGCCCCACCAGACTCTGGCTCCATCCGTCAGTTGGGACATGGCAGTGTCCACCCAGGCATGCTTTCTGATCTGAGCGGCTCGCAAGTTTACTTCAGTACTTTTCAGCCATTCTTCGACGTTCATCGGGCCATCCTCACCATTCCAGGTCTTCGGGTGGAGGGAGCGGAATCGTTGGATGCCTCCCACAGGATGATATTCTCCTTTGATAGCTTGGACCATCTCTCGTAATACGAGATCAGAGATCTGATGCACCGTAGGAGATGGTCCGTTGTTTGTCTGGTTGCTGGCTCCAGACCGGTCGGCTCCATTGGGGCTCTCCGAGGTGTTCCCGTCCATCTCTCGAGTGTTAAGACTGCATTCATAGAAAGGTTCTAAGAAGGTCAATCGAAAGGTCATCAATCTAAAAGAAGGGCGATAGTGATGAAAATCGATGATGTTACATAATCATGATTCACATCATTGCGGTCCAGCAGACACGGCCAGGGAAGTGACTAAACCAGGATCACTTATACCCAGTCTAGCTAGGTTGATCCAACAAACTTATCCAAGCACATTGACCGGATCATGGTCAATTGAAGGAAGCTTATCATTTATATGTGTGCCATCAATACAAAAGATTTTTATTAACAAATAATTAATCCTATCAACTAGTTGAATCTAAAAATTCAAATTTAGGTTTTGTTAATGACTTTTTATTAAGGTCAGCTCCATTGGGGCTCTCCGAGGTGTTTCCGTCCATTTTTGAATGTCGCACCTGCATTCATATAAAGATTGTCAGCTTCGTTGAGTATCATATACAGTACATCCTGATCTTGCTATATTGTTCACGCGGTATTTAGTGTGGACCTGCATGGGCCGCCAAACTTGTAACGACCCGCTCTCGGGGGGCCAGTTACTTATTTGGTTTATTTGCAGGTCCTGCAGTTTACCAGTGAAATCAACATAGCCACGATACAGAGACGTACCAACAACACTCAAACCAGCGTACAGACATTATTACAGTCCACAAATTCAAAGTACAAACAACAAGCACTCTCTCACAAAATACATGAAAAGTAAAGCGGAAAGGAAATACATCGAAAGTACATCACACATAGACTCTGAATATAAAAATCGACAGTCCCAGGATCGTGCTACGGCTCTACGAACTCAGGAGGGCCTAAGTCAACCTGTGCGGGGTATGCGGTGCCACGGAGATGGAACCATAGGTAAGTCACAATAATTCTAAAGATAGAAAAAGAGGAGTGCACAAATATGGAGCATGCTATAGTAAACAAGTGCGATAAGTAAAGTAAAAGAGAACATGCATGCAAGAGCGATAAGTAAAGTGCTAGTGTAGTGTGCAAAGCAAAGGTGACGGTGCAAGTGCCAAAGTAAAGTACAAGTGCAACAACTGTAGCATGGCATATGGTAGCAGCAATATTTTAACCAGCAGGCAATGTAATGTCAATAGTAGGACAACCAGGCAGATGTAGTAACACTAAGCAGACAATAGTAAAACTAGAGCTACGTGACTTATATAGGAAGGTACAGTGTGCGACCATTGAGCTCATCTCCTGCCACAAGGGCGCTCACCCGGGCGGATCTCATTTCACTTCAGTCAGTACATTTCATTTAGACGGTCGATACAGTGCACTGTGTAGATGGCTCGCGGTCGCTCCCGCACTTTCTCTAATATAAGTTTACCCCAAAAACCCAGTGCAGTGCCAGCTACTTTTAAGCATTCAATTTCATTAAGATGTTCCAGCAGTATGATGTCAACACTGTATATCATTCGGTCATTATGTAGCAATACGGTATGTCAATGTGTTGTTCCAAAAGTAAAGATGTTCAAAAGCGTTAACGACACTCCGAAGAGCTTCACTTGTTGAAAATTCAAGGCAGAAACCTCAAGAGAGAATCTCAGTCTTGAGCAATGATTCGAAGTCCAACAACTAAGTTACCGATTCCATGCTTCAAGCATGCGGTATTTCTATTTAGTACACTATTTTCCATTACGTACACTATCTAAATTTCTAAGGTTAGAATTTAATGTGACTTACACTATTGGGATCGTCGTAACAAGACGAGGATGGAGTTAGAGCGCAAGGATTGGCACCTGCAAACACAAGCGGATATCAGTTAATGGCTACACTAAATATTATTTAATTAATTGGTCGTTTTGATTTTAAAACTGATTAAAACGGTGATGAAAAGCGTTCTAAATTTTTATATAGGATATATATGATAAAAATAGTTTTACTGCAAGCGAGAATATTTTTCTGAAGCTTATTATAATTTTTATAATTTTTTAGAAACTCAAAACAGTTTTAAAACCCAAATTATTTAAGTTTGAAAAATTATTCTGGGAAAAATAGGCGTCTGATCGAGATGAGACCAGCGCCATTGGGTCCGGAATAATGTTTCTGATTTTCTGGGACTATCATCACATTTTTCTGGGCACTATATTTCAAGTTATGGATTTATAACCATTATACCCATTTAAAAATTATTTAAAAAATGAAAATACGAAATAATTCTGTATTTACAGAAATGCCACCGAGGCAATTCATACACCCACCGATTTCGCTCGACCGCCGGAGGGCTTCGCCGTTGGCCTCGTTGGCGGAGGCGGCGACTGGGCGGCGGACTGCGGCGGTGGAGCGACTGCCTCGGGGTAGCTGCGGTGGCGACGATGTTGAAGGTGGAGGGAGGCAGCGACGGATGCTGCAGGCGCTTGGGGCGGCGGACGGCGGGTGTTCGGAGGCGGAAGCAGCGGAGCTGGGGTGTCGCCTCGTCGACGTTGGTGGCAAAGCGGGCGGTGACGTCGGGGGTGGACGTCGAGGCGATGGAGGCGGATGCGTGTGGGTGCTGCTGCGAAGGCTGGGGGCTGCTTCGTTCTGTCGTCGGAGGGGAGAACGGCGGAGGCAGCGGGGTGCTCCGGGCGGCTCGAGGTGGCGGTCGAGCTCGGAGGGACGACGGTGTACGGTGAGCGGCGGTGAAGCCGCCGGGAATGGAGCGCGGGAGAGAGAGAGTTAGGCAGGGAGAGTAAGAGAGAGGGTAGGTGTTTTGAACGAGAAGAGGGTGCGGGCTGTGTTGGGTTTCGGTCGAAAAAGAAAAGGAAGGGGGAGTGTTACGCCCTGGCTTTCGTATGAGAGGGAGAGACTGTGGGTTAATGTGAAGAGCCTGGGTTAGTTTATATAGGTTAGAAAACCATACAGTAGGAAATAATAATAATATTAACAAAATTAATGATGTTGAATGAATCCCTACCCCAATGTTGGATCTGACCAAACTTGGAGGTGGGTTAATGTAGGTGGTTAGGGAAATAATTAGGGGGGGTAGATCTAGGGTTAGAGGGGTAAAAGTTAATTAGGGCGGTAAAGTTAATCAATAAAAAGTAAATGGTAAAGGTGAAAGATCATTAGTGAATGTAATTAGCAAAAGCGGAGGAATACAAACGCGTTTTCACAAACGACTCCGAAAAATTACGAAAACATTCCCACGAGATCGTGTCGACGTGAGGATCACGAATACGAGATCCGTTCTGGGATTTGAACTACGGAGATACAAAGTTTAGGCCAAAACATTTAGAAAACGGGTTTGCGGGTTCTAGGCTGAAATGATATCCAAAAATTACGAATTTAATGTGGGGAGCCCTAAATGTTTATAGGATGCTACTGTAGAAGTTTGAAAATGTTTTGAAAATGTTTGAATAGAAAATAAATTCGTTGACCCAAAACGGTAATTATTGAAACTGAATTTTTATCGAAACATTTTTTGAGTATTTGAGGAAATCTGAAATTGCTGAAATACAATATAATAAGTCTAGTGTTTCAAAATATTTTTATAAGAATTTTTGAAATCAGTTTTGATATACAACTCCTGGCTAACCACTATAAAGAGATTTTTAAAATTGTTGAAAAATATGTTAAATACGTATTTGAAGTGTTTGGAAAATACAGGCCGTTACAGGCCCTGTATAAAAGACGCTGGACGAAGACGGATGTCCTTCCCTACACCAAGTGCCTCAGACCTTGGGAGGCTGACTATGTCCTCCGAGAGGTACACGAGGGGATCTATAAGAATCACCATGGAGGCAAGACAATCGCCTAGAAAATCTTGAGGTAAGGGTATTACTCGCCAACCTTAGTCAACGACACTACTGAATACGTACAAAGGTGTCAGGAATGCCAGAGGTTCGCCAAACTCGCCTCATCCCCCGTCAGAGCTCGTTCCGATAATCAGCCCCGTGCCTTTCGTTAAATGGAGACTCGACATCCTCGAACCCTTCACTTTCGGGAGGGGGCAGAGGAAGTACTTGATCGTGGCGGTGGACTACTTCACCAAGTGGATTGAGGCGGAACCCTTGGCCTCCATCACCTGGAAGAAGGCAAAGAGTTTCGTGTGGAACTTCATCATCTCCAGGTTTGGAATTTCTCGATCTATCGTCACGGACAATGGGAAGCAGTTTGACTCTGCGGGGTTCAAGGACTTCTGCACAGAATGAAAGATCAAACTCATTTTCGCTTTGGTGGCACACCCTCAGACCAACGGGATGGCCAAAGCCGCCAACAAATGCGTCATTGAGCCCCTCCGCAAGAAGGTGGCAGATGCTGAAGAGAGGTGGCCGGAGGAACTCCCGCGGATACTCTGGTCATACAGGATAACCCACAAGCAGGCCACGGGCGAAACACCTTTCATGCTCGCATATGGCGCCGAGGCAGTGGTCCCTGTCGAGGTTGGCGAGGAATCTCTTCGCATACATCATTTCGATGAGGAGAGAAACTCGGCAGGCTTGGAGCTCTGTCGGGAACTCGTGGATGAGCGACGGGAGCAGGCCTTGGCCACTATCTTCCGGCAAAAACAGAAGGTGGCTCGTTACTACAATTTTCGGGTTAGGGGAAGAAGCTTCCACCAAGGAGATCTGGTCCTCAAAAATGCAGCCTTCAACCCGGAGATTATCCGCAAAGGGAAGCTAGCAGCTAAGTGGGAAGGACCTTACAAGGTCACTGAAGTCCTCGAACCCGCAACCTACCAGCTAGCCAAATTGGAAGGGAAGGTCCTGACTCACACCTAGAACGCCGAACACTTGCACAAGTACTATCAGTGAGGTCGTCCGCAAATGTATCTTCCCCTTCCCTTTATCCGAATGAATGCGTTCAAAAAAGAAGGAGCAAGTCTTCCTATCTCTATTGCTTGATAGACCCACTCGGGATGGGGGAAACCTCATTAGATGAGCGTCTCGATGGTTGGCCACAAGACTAGGGAACAAACCCCCAAGTGGGCCGGCCACGCAACCGGCTGGTAGGTTGGGGGTAACTCCCCCGTCCAGCCAGTTAGGAGGATCGATCGTAAGGCTGGAGGCAACTCCCCCAGCAGGTCGGTCCGTCGTCCAGTCGTGAGACTGTGGGTAGCTCTCCTAGCAGGCTGAACGACTCAAACCGACCGTAAGGCGGGGGGCAACTCCTCCAGCGGGTTGGACAACTGATCGACTGTAACGATCGATTTTTAACGTTACGTTGTATCTGTATTTCTCCCGGATATTATTTTTCTGTATTCGTAATTAGACGTTTCTGTCCTCGTACCCGTACCCGTATCTGTATCCATTTATTTTTTCATACTCATTATTATTATTATTATTACCCTTTATTATAATTATTTTAATTGCCTCTTCTTAAAATTTGTTTTAAATTTTCAATTCAAACTTCAAACTTCTAATCTTTTTAAACTTTTGAAATTCAAATGCAGCTTTCCATTTTTAAACCCATTTAAACCTTATTAATTGGCTCTTATTCCCTTGATTGAACCCATTTAATACTAATCATATTAATTATATTTCAAATCATTTCCTTATTAGCTAGCACCTAATCACCCATGGATGCACCCAACTTATTCACGCACACACACAACACACTATGAGAGAGAGATGCAGAACCATATAAACAAAAAAAAGAATTAGTAAGCTAACCTAAGACCTAGGCTAGCTCACGTGCTGCCATTTCGAAACCCCACGTATTCTTTATTATATCAACACCCGGCCATTGGTTCCTACAGCAAACAAAAATTTTAAACCCCTTAGCTTTCACGTGCTGCCCTCTGAAACAAAACCCCCACACCCTATTCTTAAAAGAAGCCATAGATATATATATTTATTTAACCCTAGGATAGCAGCCGCCCTGTTCTTTTTCTCCACGCAACAAACCAACGCCAGCCTCCTCCCTCGCACGCGATGACAGCCAGGCGCGGCCCTCCTCTCTCTCCCCTCGCCCAGAAATGCCGCGAGCTTCTCCCCTCCATGCCAACATGCACCGCAGCGACCATCTTCACCCCTTCATCACGCGTGCACCCCTCTCCTCTCTGAGATCCGACGCGCCACCTCTTCACATGCGCAGATCGCCGGGAAGCGCCATGCACCCCTCATCCTCGCAACGACAGCCTCCTCCGTGCGTTCAAGTCCAGCACACAGATCTGCTCCCCTCCACCCACAGCAAGCCCCGTGCGCTCTCTTCTTCCCACGCGCAACGCGCGGCCTCCCCTCCCCCAGAACGTCGCAGCATCCATCATCCACATGTGACGCTGACACCCTGCCCTTCTCTGTGGCCTCCCCCTGTCGTTGACAGCCACGTAAACTTGACGTCGCAGCCCCCACACACGTGAGAGCCGCAGACAGCCCTCTCCCTCCTTCCCGGAGCTCAAACGTCGCTGTTTTGGAGTTGCACACGTCGTTGCTACCCATCACTGTGTCCCGACCCTTCGCTGCACTACCGATTAGTATATCTACCCTTTAACATACTATAACCCACACCATAATTTAGAAGACCTAATAAAACGGATCGGTTAGACGTCGTAGGAACTTTTATAACACTGTTATGATCGAAAACATTCTAATATGAATATGTGTTTTATCAAACCATCAAACCGCTATCATCGTAGCGTAGTACTCATCGAGACGATTCCGATGACACCAAGAACGCTGAAAACAGGCAAGTGTGCAATTAGATATGAATTTTTGAAGTTTGATGCTTAATACGTCACTTTTACTATATGCTGTATAACTTGAAATTTATACGTGAAATGACGTAAGAAAATGATGCCATGACATTCTGGACTAAATTTGTGACCCAACGACATATAATTCAATATACTTTAATTTTAATCAATAGCGAAGAAAATTGGTTTCTGTAGCATATTCAACGAAAACTCATGTTCAACGTTATTTTAATATTGTTGTAAATGTTGTTCAACCCACTCCTACTTGTGAAAAATGTTGTATAAACAAGTAATAATGATAATGTTGAATAACTACATGTCTTGGAATGTTTAACAAGTTGTGACATCGTGAAAATCGTGCACCTCGAAGGCGAAATCGTGAATTCGTGATGTCGTGTGAGTCGATTAGGCTGGCTCGTGTTCCAGCACAAAATTGGGGTGGGGTTAGAGTTGAGCGGCCACTAGGCGTATGAAGGGGTCCTCTCTTCAAGAGCACCACCCGCATGCGGTGGGGGAGCGTCAATCACGGTAAACCCCCGTGAGAAGAACGATCCACTCATCACGACCTAAAGGCGAGAACCCTATAATAGATGTGAAACATTGACATGAAACTTGCAACGCTAATGTGGTCTCAGTAAAATGACATGCTAGCGAACTCAAAGAGAACTTTATTTTACTTCTTGAAACTGCTTAGAACTGCATGTTAGGATGTCTCGTTTCATTTCATTATAATTGGCATGTTTAAACTTATTGCAGTCATTTCATTTAATGTCTCCTAAACTCATATCGTTTGTATATCTTGCTTTGGGTTTCTAACCTCTTTTTGCAGACCCCTTGTTGACATACGTTCATGTTTTTGGATGTATATCAGATTCTGAGCTTGAGTACCCAGAGGATCTATTTGAGACGCCTGACTTAAAGAGCCAGAGTTTGTCGTAGACGCTGAGCCTCTTTCTGCGGAAGGCTAAAGTTCCTTTTCCGTCACTACTTTTAGTTTTGGCTTTAGTACCTTGTAGTAGGATTAGTTTTTTGTTGTAGTTTCTTTTTGGGCATGCTGAGGCCCAGGTGTTTTATTTCTTGTACGAAACAATTCTGGATGTGCCCTTTTTAATTCAATGAAATGTTATCTTTATTGTTCTAAAATGCATGCAAGAACCTGTACTTCGAATTGTGTATCACTACAGACGCTCATTGAACTCGAGCTTCACCACTCCAGTTCATGCGGACCGCGTAACGTTCTCGCTTCCGGTGTCTTTTGGGAAGCGGGACGTTACATGTTTTAATAGTGGTCCATGCAGGCCGTGCTTTTGCAAACTTCAGAACAGTAGAAACACTATCATTAGCCAAAACATTCAGAACTAGTTCGCACACAAAATTCCTCGAATACCTTGTCTCAGCATGATAGGAATACCCAATACCAGGATAATATGAAGAGTTAGTTAAACGCTCGTGCTCGTTAGTTAGACACCCTTGCCACGACTTAGTATTGGGAGTCACCCTAGCGATTGATCATCCAGCTCTGACCATATTAGATTTTTGAGTTTCGTTAGTCGTTCGCTTAGATTTATCGAATCTATGGCCCAACCGAACGTAGCGATCGTCGCCGTGCAAGTCGAACCTGAGACGCCTGTGATTCGGGTTCAATATTACATATTTAACCCCCCCCCCCCCATGTAGCCCTTTTTTGTGCTCATGTGATGCTATATTATTCTCTAATACGTACGTATTTTGTACACACTCATTTATTAGAGAAAACACTCTATTTGAGCATAAAACAGCAATTAACGGAGTATTTCTGCACTTATTATATTTTTCCTAGCACCGTCTCGATCTCACGATTCCAACGACTATTTATTTGTATTTTTCTGAGATCTGTGCTAATTTCTGTGCTTTATTGAATGCAGAATACCATTTATTGGAAATAAAATAAGTTTGCACGAATATTGGCGGACACGTGGCACGATCGCACACGTCCCCGCCTCATCCGATGGCTTACGGAAAGCGGAAAAGACGAATTATTACGACCGTTCGATTTCAATCGAACGGCCGCAGGCAACCCAAACGCGAGAGGCAGCGGGCAATTTCGGACCGTCGATCGCAAATCAAACGGCCGCGATCAGCCCAGGAGAACGAAAGTTAAGCGGCGACGTGGTCTCTTCTACACCGCAGGATCACGATCCAACGGTCACAAACCGCCCCGCAATTTGTGATCGCAGCAGCACCCCTTCAGGCGACGTGGCTCAATCCCATCGGTCCGATCTTCATCCAACGGCTGAGAGCTCTCCCGCAATTTGAAAGCGATGCAAATCTCTTCGCGCGACGTGGCCAGCGCTGATCCGTCCGATCTGAAATCCAACGGCCACCTATTAATCCGAGCTGAACTCGAATTGGATGCGGGCGCAATCGAAGCGGGCGCGGATCCGATTCACGTGCCACGTGTCGAGCTCAAAGCGAATCCCGCTTTGATCAACGGTCGGAAATTGATCCGACTTCAGATGTGCGGTGGAGATCATCCAACGGCTAGCGGGTGCGAATTTGAGTCGAGTTTAGACCCGCGAAGCACAGTAAACCCGCAATCTTATTATATAAGCGTATTTAGGGGTTTTTGGGCGTATTCTTCCAGATTGGGGCGTATTTTGAGCGTATTGGAGGCTCTAGGAGCCGTATTTTCCCTCTGAAAAATTCTGTAAAATTCCAGAGGCTTATTTTATTATTTCCAGAGAGTTTTGATGTCTTTTCAAGGATATTTGGTGATGAATTCTTAACTTAAACTCCTTATTTGATGCTTTTCTACCGTATTTTGCTATAATCTTGATGTATTTTGCTATGAAAGTTGTTTATTATTGCATGATGAGTAGCTAAATCTCTGTTGTGCATGGTGCGGAGTAGTTAGGGGATATTATTTGTGTTAGTTTGGTTGTATTCCATGTGCTTAATCGTTAAACGTCGTTAAAATTGTAATCTTTGATCGTAAATCGACTTTTTCATATTCCAAAAGAATTGATTTAGTTGATGATCGCCCCAAAAGGGTGAGTTTTGATCTCCCCAAAAGGGAGTTTCATACCGTAGTCTTGATCTCTCCAAAAGAGAGTTTCATATCGTATTATAACTTTAGCGACGATCTTATTGAATTTTGTGTTTGAACCCCCAAAAGGGCATCTTCCGATGAGTTGCTCCCAAAAGGAGAATTCATTGAGTTATATTGGATATTTTCCCGGTGAATTGCTCTCAAAAAGAGAATTCATTGTGATATATTCATCAACCAAATTAATACGAATCATTGATCCTAACGAACCCATACCATGTGCATACTTTTTATAGGTAATTTCATACACGAATTTCTTTGTTCGCACATCACCATCACGCACTTTCACACCATCGCCATCATTGTTGAAGTGGTTAGTTTCTTTTCGTAGGCTTTCTATTTGATTTGAATTGTGGTTGCAACAGATTTCTTCCCGTGGATTCGACATCTGGACTCCCAGATTTTACTACTTGAACGGACTCTTGCGCTTGAGAGAGAGCACCTTTCGGAGCCCACCAAGTTTTTGGCGCCGTTGCCGGGGAGGAATGGTTTGTGACTACGGTTTATTTCATTCAGAGGACCTTCGGTGAGATCTTTCCACTTTACTGTACATAAACTTTTTTTATTATTTTATTTTAATTTTTAAAAATGGAGTATATGAATTTTTATTGCACGAACAATCTGTATGATGCAAGGTACGCTAATGCACACAAACATAGAATGGAGAAGCTCAAAATTGTTAATTTTAATCAAACTGACTGTGAAACTTTCTTTCAGGCCTGGAGGAGGTTCACAAACATTATATCGAGCTATCTGCAGCATAGGTACACAAATGAAGAGCTTATGGTGTCCTTCCTAGATGGACTACGACCACAGCTGCATGAATTCTTGGGAGGCATGACGCCGACAGAGGCGTGGGAACACATGGAGTCTCTGCAAGAAAATGAAGAAACCATGGAAGAGACCTCAGAGTGCGATTCAACGGAGCCTTCGTGCCTTGATCAAGAAGAGCAAAGCGTAGACGTACCTTTGCCATCCTTGAAAGAGGAAGCTTACCAGACTATTCAGACACAGGAGGTCACATCCCATCAATTCCAGGAGAATTTCCTTGCTCGGAGTCGGCAGATTCAAAATACCATTGAAAATCTTAATTTGATTGCCGCTTGCTTAGAAGAAAATAATTATTTTAAAATTCAACTTCAAGAATCTAATACGATTTTATCTTCTATTGCAGGAAAATCGAGCAAGCCATGTCATGTCGAGGACACGAATATAAATATATACATGGCAGAAAGTGTGTGCAACAGAGAGGACGAGCTAGCAATTTTGGATGAACGAGAGGAGGAGACAGCTAGGGACAAGGGTTTTGAGATTATCGCCATGGAGTCAGAACCATGCCCTCCTCCAGTTTTGTCCCAAAATCATTTACCCCTCTCCCAAACGATCGAGCATCATACCGAGAGTAGTGCATATCTTTCAGGGAGTAGTCGTCAACTTGCTTTAATTTCTTTTACTTATTTTGATGACTACATTTGGAATAATTTTATTGCGAAGAATCTTAAACTAATTTGGACTGACATAACTCATCTCTTGCAGGACATTGGTAAACAAGTTATAGAGATGCTTGGAGTTGTGTTGCTGGAGTCCAGTTTAGTCATTGGAGGAAAATTACTCGCCGAGGAGCGCAAGGAGCAAATTGAACAACTTCCTCCACCATCAAAGATTCGGGATCCGCCATTTGATCACGGTGTGTTCTTTCCAGTAGTGTAGTTTTTATATGCTTTCTAGGTTGCTTGCTTGAATAAACTCGTACCTCTTCCGACATTGAGGACAATGTCCATCTTTAGTTGGGGGGTGTGTATGAGACCTTAGGATTTTTTTTGAGAAGAATAAATCACCAAATCTCATCATTTCAAAACTCCTTCATATGCCTCAAATGCGGATGATTATACATTGATTGTTTATGGCTTGATTAAATTATTTTCCCTTCATGGAATTACAGTTAATATGCTATTCATAAAAACTTTCAATTTCCATGATTAATATCTCGAAATAGTTTGCCGTTAATATGCTATTCATGAAAACTTTCAATTTCCATGATTAATATCTCGAAATAGTTTGAATTTATTTCATGCATGCTAATGTGATGAAAAAGCTTTAGTATACACGATTTATTATAAAAGTCTTCAAGTTGAAGAGGAATTTGGCCATTGGTACTAATGTTTATATTCAAAGAATGGGTGTTGAGTTGCTTATAAAAGAGAAAAAGATGAAGAAAAGAAAGAAAAGAAAAATGAATGACAAATGAATGATGAAAAATGAATGAATAAGTATGTCACTAATAAATAACTTGGTTGGCTCGAGTAGTACAGTCCGAGGGGTCCTTCTTGGCCTAATGCCCTATGATCGTCTGATTTGGGAGCCATTGACCGGAAACTCACTCATTTGATGGAGCGATCCAAGTTATACTTTTTTCTGCGAATGTTGCTTGATGCGCGTTACGCGGAACGAATAAAAGAAAATAAATGGTGAATATACTAAGCAACTTCAATACACATGTCTTGAATGATTATTTTGATAGGCCAATTCCTTGGAAACAAGAAAACTAGAGAAAAAACGACGTGTTATACTTTTGCTTGCGCAAAACGATGCTTGTATGTTATTTATTCATACTAAATTAGAGAAAATATCATGTGATTGATATTGTTCATGGATGTGTACATTGATGGTCAAGATCATGTTGGAATGCGTATTATTGAGCCATGCCATAAGCGATTGGTAGAACTTATTGTCTTATTAATCATCCGTATTAATCGCTTTTTTTGCTAGAGACTAGCAAATCGCTAGTTGGGGGTGTGATTCGGGTTCAATATTACATATTTAACCCCCCATGTAGCCCTATTTTGTGCTCATGTGATGCTATATTGTTCTCTAATACGTACGTATTTTGTACACACTCATTTATTAGAGAAAACACTTTATTTGAGCATAAAACAGTAATTAACGGAGTATTTTTGCACTTATTATATTTTTCTAGCACCGTCTCGATCTCACGATTCCAACGACTATTTATTTGTATTTTTCTGAGATCTGTGCTAATTTCTGTGCTTTATTGAATGCAGAATACCATTTATTGGAAATAAAATAAGTTTGCACGAATATTGGCGGACACGTGGCACGATCGCACACGTCCCCGCCTCATCCGACGGCTTACGGAAAGCGGAAAAGATGAATTATTACGACCGTTCGATTTCAATCGAACGGCCGCAGGCAACCCAAACGCGAGAGGCAGCGGGCAATTTTGGACCGTCGATCGCAAATCTAACGGCCGCGATCAGCCCAGGAGAACGAAAGTTAAGCGGTGACGTGGTCTCTTCTACACCGCGGGATCACGATCCAACGGTCACAAACCGCCCCGCAATTTGTGATCGCAGCAGCACCCCTTCAGGCGACGTGGCTCAATCCCATCGGTCCGATCTTCATCCAACGGCTGAGAGCTCTCCCGTAATTTGAAAGCAATGCAAATCTCTTCGCGCGACGTGGCCAGCGCTGATCCGTCTGATCTGAAATCCAACGGCCACCTATTAATCCGAGCTGACCTCGAATTGGATGCGGGCGCAATCGAAGCGGGCGCGGATCCGATTCACGTGCCACGTGTCGAGCTCAAAGCGAATCCCGCTTTGATCAACGGTCGGAAATTGATCCGACTTCAGATGTGCGGTGGAGATCATCCAACGGCTAGCGGGTACGAATTTGAGTCGGGTTTAGACCCACGAAGCACAGTAAACCCGCAATCTTATTATATAAGCATATTTAGGGGTTTTTGGGCGTATTCTTCCAGATTGGGGCGTATTTTGAGCGTATTGGAGGCTCTAGGAGCCGTATTTTCCCTCTGAAAAATTCTGTAAAATTCCAGAGGCTTATTTTATTATTTCCAGAGAGTTTTGATGTCTTTTCAAGGATATTTGGTGATGAATTATTAACTTAAACTCCTTATTTGATGCTTTTCTACCGTATTTTGCTATAATCTTGATGTATTTTGCTATGAAAGTTGTTTATTATTGCATGATGAGTAGCTAAATCTCTGTTGTGCATGGTGCGGAGTAGTTATGGGATATTATTTGTGTTAGTTTGGTTGTATTCCATGTGCTTAATCGTTAAACGTCGTTAAAATTGTAATCTTTGATCGTAAATCGACTTTTTCATATTCCAAAAGAATTGATTTAGTTGATGATCGCCCCAAAAGGGTGAGTTTTGATCTCCCCAAAAGGGAGTTTCATACCGTAGTCTTGATCTCTCCAAAAGAGAGTTTCATATCGTATTATAACTTTAGCGACGATCTTATTGAATTTTGTGTTTGAACCCCCAAAAGGGCATCTTCCGATGAGTTGCTCCCAAAAGGAGAATTCATTGAGTTATATTGGATATTTTCCCGGTGAATTGCTCTCAAAAAGAGAATTCATTGTGATATATTCATCAACCAAATTAATACGAATCATTGATCCTAACGAACCCATACCATGTGCATACTTTTTATAGGTAATTTCATACACGAATTTCTTTGTTCGCACATCACCATCACGCACTTTCACACCATCGCCATCATTGTTGAAGTGGTTAGTTTCTTTTCGTAGGCTTTCTATTTGATTTGAATTGTGGTTGCAACAGATTTCTTCCCGTGGATTCGACATCTGGACTCCCAGATTTTACTACTTGAACGGACTCTTACGCTTGAGAGAGAGCACCTTTCGGAGCCCACCAGCCTGCAACGAGTAGACTTCGAAGGGTAAGATATTTCAGATCTATAGATAAGATCTCGATCTCGATCCTCAACGAACCCTTACCTCGGTTTCCCTATCGCGGTCTAGTTCGTTGAAGAACCTTAGTGCTAAACCTTAGTCGACCCAATGGTTATTTTCCCCCTGATTTTACTATTTCCTAATCATTACACTTCCATGTTAATGATCATAGAAAGCCATCATAGCGTATTCACGGAGTTACTTCTTAGTCATCCTTACGTTTCGATCGTCGAACCTATTCCTTGTCCTCGATTCACGTAAACTCTTCAGGTCCGCCATCTTTAATCTTGAACCTTCCCATTGCAGATCCAGGGTCTTTTAAAAAGTGTGTTCGATATTTATTTTACTGAATTCTTCGCTAAGTTTGAAATCCTTTCGAAAACTTTTACTTAGATTTTCTACACTTCAGTCGACTCAACCCAATCTTGATTATGAAACTCTTCTGACGCGATCTTTAGTTACTATCTTATAGCAATTTTCTAACATACATTTTCCGCATTTCTATTACACATATCCTCGTATAGCTGCTCTATTTTCCTCATGTAATGAACTCCTTTTTAAAATTTTACTTCTAATTCGCTAGTTCAAAATATCATCTCCTTTTCTTACTAACATATTTCAAAACATTCATTCATACATACTTTTAAAATACTTTCCTAAGTTAAATAGAACTTAAAAATCTTGTGTATCAGTTTTATAATCATTGTTTCCATATTTAAAAAAAAAGAAATTTCTTTTTACAAACCTATTTCCATTTACAAAACAAGCACTACAACACTATGCCCATATTACTCTTCACCTATTATTGACTAATCATATTTTACGTTTTAACTTCTACCGTATACTCGCTATTTTACGTAAGTTATAACGATGTTATTATTTTTACACATATCATTACCTTCTTAATTATTTAATTATTCATAAATATTTTATGTCACCCGACCAAACTAATCTCTTATCCATGCCACCTCCGGAACCGTCCATCACAACATTAATTCATTGCATCATTCAACTCTGAATTCTACACTATTGCTTAGTTATCACATTAGCGCTTATCATTGCTTATGTCGGCTTTAGTATAAGTATAGTGGGACCATTTAGCATTGATTGTGGTGTTGTTGTTGTGCATGTGTATAGATAGTGGATGTGAGCAGTGTGTGCGAATCTATATATACCACCCATGTACCCTTAGTATATTAGTATAGTGTGATTGTCTATTGTGTTGTATGTGTATATAAGGTAATATGTGATATATATGTATATAGCCGTGTATAGAGTAGTAAGTGTTATATTCCTACTTAGGCGAGTGATTAGCTATATCGATGTAGGAATATCTGTACGTATTAGATTTAGTTTCGGCTAGTTACTAGGAGTATATGTACCTTAGTCATACTTGTTAATGGTTATAATGGTATACTAGTGTAACGACTGGTTTTTCATGTATTTGGATTATCTATATTATATATATGTTATGGTGGATTTTCTCCTTATGTGTGATTTTCCGTCTCCGTAGCTTTCGTTTTCGTTCGTTTCGTTGTGATTCTTTAGCTTCTTCCTTAGATCGTTGAGTTTGAAGTAAGTCATTCGTGACGAGCTCCATATCGCCCATATCCTAGAGATAGGTTGATCTTAGAAGCCGTAGGAATCTTCCTGGAGTTTCGCGCTTCGATTCGAGACTTTTCGTGTACTTTAGTTGGTTCAAGAAGGAGAGCCAACCGACTAGATTCCAATCTAGTCGGTCAGGAACTCTTCTGGAACCGACTAGTTCATTAAATCAATTATCTAGCAGTTACTGTTTACTCTTAGTCGGTCTAAGAACAACCACCGACCGACTAGATATGAAACTAGTCGGTCAGAACTTGCTCTCAGACCGACTAGTTCCTTTGATTAATTTCACCTAAGTTACTGTTTATCGTTAGTCGGTCAATGAACACTCACCGACCGACTAGGTTGCAAACTAGTCGGTCGACGGGCCTTCACAGACCGACTAATTCATTACCCAGATTTATTCTTTCTTTCGCTGCTTGATCTTAGTCGGTCACAGTCGAACGACCGACCGACTAGTTCCCAAACTAGTCGGTCAGCCGCCCTTCATGGACCGACTAACTGACCCCGAAACCCTAGGTTTGGCCTAGCCGCCGCAATTTTTTCTATTTAAACCCCCGACTCTTTTCTTTTTTCTTTCATTTCTTCTGAGCCATTTTCTTCCCCAAATCATCCTCCAACATTCCCCAAGCCATTCCTTCTTCCTTTGAAGCTTCCCTCTCGCCATTAGCGTCGGCCACCTTCCTTTAGGCCGTCGACCAACCCCAAAACCCCACAAATCCCAATTTCTCCAGATTTTCTCGCCATTTCCAGATCTGAGCCATAGTTCTCCGGATCGTTCTTCCGTTGCCGTGCTTGCTCGGCATCGTTCTTCCGCTACGATACGGGTAGTAAATCGATCCTTTAATATTCTCATAACCCACATGGTGATTTTTGTTAAACCCTAATAAAAATGGATATTAGACGTCGTAGATTCGATTATAAAACTGGAATGGTTATTGTTCTTATATTATTTTGCCATGGCAGCGGTCCCATCTCCGTAGTTAACATTTTGTGACGTGCCTCGTTGATCGTCATCCTTGGTGCCAGGCAAGTGAAACTTGCCACTTAGGGTTTTAGGCCATGCCTTAGGCCATTTGCTTGTTGTAGGCGTAAAAGAGACTAGGCGACGAAATGATACTCGCCTAGGCGCAAATTTCAGGATCTAGCTTGACAACGAAGCTAGATCCGACTACTTTTAATTATTTGCACTTGCTTGTCATCCATGCATCTTAACTGCCATGTTTAAATTCAATTAACGGTACGCGAATTATCTGTACATGCCATGCTATCCATGTTGAATGTTGCATTTGTAGCACATGCTACATTACTTGTACTACTTGATCCGGCTAGGCACCTGCTTTTAGCGGGCACAACCCTATGCCAAATACACGTCCTGGCTCGTGATTCAGAAGCGAGCATTACGCGTTCGGGGGTAATGCCCTGGCTCGATACACGTGGAGGGGTAGTGATAAGCGATCACCTGAGTGTACGAGTTGGCCCGATCCGCCACTCTAGCCAGAAGACGTAATCTCTGTGCACGACGTGTTTACTTGACGTGATTTACTTGACTTGTACTTGTCCGTGTTTATGCTTGTAAAACTTGTCATCCATGCCATACTTGCTACTTGCTACTTGTTACTTGCACTTTACCTTACTTGTTGCTTCCATACTATACTTGCCATGCCATGCATCATACTATAACTGCTAGGTTGTTAGTTTACATTCCTTTCAGTTTCCTTGCCCAAGTCTTTTAGACTTGCTGACATGTGCCCTTTACTCTTTTGGGTGACACATGTTAGATCCTGAGCCTGAGGTTGTTGCTGAGGACGTGGTGTTCGCTGACGCTGAGTCAGAGCCCGCGTTCATCGAGGAGTTTGAGGACACGGGAGATCAGTCGTAGAGACTGTTTGTGTTGTTGTTTAGACTGCTTTAGTTGTCGGTGCGTAGCACCAATACTTTGTTCGTGTTGGCTTTTGTTGGCCATGCTTGGGCCTAGACTCTTTCTTTTAGCCTGGTGGCTTTTTCTGTGATGTTGAATATTATTGTGGACAAATTCTGAGATTGGTTAACTTATATCAGTCTCCTTTACCATATTATTATTATCTTTGTTCCGTTTGCATTTACAAGGACTTGCATATATTCAGATTTGACGCTTATCAGGCGTGTAGCTTCACAGCTCCACGTCTGAGCGGACCTTCTCACGTCTCGCCTCCATTTTAGGGAAGCGGGGCGTGACAGGTTTTGTTGGTGGCCCATGCAGGTCTATGTGTAACTGCAAACTAACGGAATAACGATAATAATATTTGATTGTCCACAAATAAAAATTCGACGTCCGAGTCATAAGCTATGAGTCTAATAGTTTCGTTTTCTGTGTCATTAGATGGCAGGAAGGCGAAATACCCGAGCTGCTGGTGGTGCGCCCCCTCATGACGAGGAGCCTGATCGGGAGCCCACCAATGGGAAGATGATGCGGATGATGCTTCAGATGATGCAGGTGCAGCAGGGCGTGCTCCTACAAGTCCAGAATGCTCCAGTTGTTCGAGCTGCTCGGGCAGTTCAGGAGGCCCCTCGTTTCGAGCCAGGAGCGAAGCAGTTTCGAGAGCTGGGTCCTGCATATTTTGATGGTACTGAAGGTCCTCTAGCTGCTGACGAGTGGGTCAGGAATATTGAGGACAATTTGAAGATGTCCAAGGTCAACGAGGTTGGCTGGGTTGACTTGGCGAGGAGGCAGCTGAGGGACAATGCCCGGAATTAGTGGGATGCTGAGGAGGAGCTGTTGGAGGAGCCGATATCTTGGGCTACTTTCAAGTCCAGATTCGATGAGGAATATTTTTCGAAGGCTGCCCGGAGAGAGATGTTGCAGCGCTTCATTGATTTGAAGCAAGGGAGCTTGTCGGTGGATCAGTACCACCAGGAGTTCACCAGGCTTAGTCGGTTCGCGCCGAAGATGGTGCAGGATGCTGATGAGAGGGCTCAGAGGTTCCTGCAGGGACTTGCTTTGGAGCTTCAGAGTTTTGTGTCTTCCTTTGATCTGGAGTCCTATCAGAAGGTTCTGATAGCGGTGCGGAGGCAGGAGCTGATTGTGAACCAGAGGAGAGGACATATTGCTGGAGCTGGGAAGAGGCCTATAGAGCAGGCCAGAGTAGTGGTAAGGCCTGGTTTCAAGCCTAATCAGCCGGTGCAGTTCAAGAGGCCAGGAGGGACTATTCAGAAGACTTGCCATTTCTGCGGCAAGACCGGGCATATCAAGGAGCAGTGTAGGAGATTCCTGGGCCAGTGTATTGTCTGTGGAGATCCTACCCATGAAGGACTGCCAGAAGTCGAAGCAGCCTTGGAGAGCACCTGTTGCAGCACAGCCGTTGCAGCAGAGAGCGCATGTTCCTGCTGGACGTGGAGCAGCTCTTGTTCCACAGAGGCAGGCCTTTCAGCAGGCTTATCAGCCGAGGCGGCAGGCTTTTCTGATATCTGAGGTGGAGAGCATGGCTGTGGATGAGGTTATCGCAGGTAATCCTCAATCTAGTTGTTCCTTTCTTAGTTAGTTTTGTTTGTTAGATTATGTTGTTTGCTTGTACATGATTGTTTGCTAGAATAGGGCTTGATTGTTAGACTGTTTGTAGGTGTGATTCTGGTGTGCACATTTCCTGCACGAGTCCTCTTTGACTCAGGTGCATCGATGTGCATTTTGGCGCGGCGCTTCATAGAGAAGCATTCCTTGACGACGTCCCCTCTTTCCAAGAGTTGGAATATCGTTACAGGGAATGGCGTGGTCTCGGTGCATCGTGGTTGCAATTCTTGCTCGTTGGTGGTCTGTGGACATGAGCTTTACGCTGATTTCATTGTCCACGACATCATCAACTATGATGCGGTCCTTGGGATGGATTGGCTTGCGAGCTTCTATGCTACGATCGACTGTCGGAGGAAGAAGGTGGTGTTCGAGATTCCCGGACATCCAGTATTTGAGTTCAGCCGGGGTAGCAGTTCGCTTGGCCCTGTCAGATTTCGGGCCAGACCTGTGGAGTTTGTGGCTATGCAGATGGAGCAGGAGAGGCCAGCGGTAGTGCGGGACTTCGATGACGTCTTCCCCGAGGAGATGTCTGGATTGCCACCCGATCGAGCTCTCAAATTTTCGATTGATCTTATTCCGGGAGCTCAGCCGATTTCGATAGCGCCCTATCGTATGGCACCCGCTGAGTTGGAGGAATTACGGAAGCAGCTAGATGAGATTTTGCAGAAGGGTTATATCAATCCTACTGTGTCTCCGTGGGGAGCACCGGTGCTGCTGGTGAAGAAGAAGGATGGTTCGCGTCGTATGTGCGTGGACTACAGGGAGCTGAATGCGGTGACCATCAAGAATAAATACTCGTTGCCTCGCATCGATGATATTTTTTATCAGCTTGGAGGATCGAGGGTGTTTTCGAAGTTGGATCTGATGAGTGGTTATCATCAGCTGAAGGTGAAGAAGGAAGATGTTCCGAAGACAGCATTCAGGACGAATTATGGACACTACGAGTTTGTGGTTATGCCCTTCGGTGTAACCAACGCTCCCGCAGTTTTCATGAATCTGATGAACCTGATTTTCTACGAATTTTTAGACAAGTTTGTCGTTATCTTTATTGACGACATTCTGATCTATTCAAAGTCGGAGGAAGAGCATGCCTCGCACTTAAGGACAGTGTTGGAGTTTTTGAGGAAGCATCGTTTGTATGCTAAGTTTTCGAAGTACGAGTTTTGACTGGACAGAGTTACTTTTCTCGGGCATGTGGTGTTTGGAGATGGTATTTCAGTGGATCCCGAGAAGATCAAGGCCATCAGAGAGTGGCCTGTTCCGCAGTCAGCATCTGAGATCCGGAGTTTCCTTGGGCTTGCAGGTTAGTATTGGCGCTTCATTAAGGACTTTTCCCGTATTGCTGAGCCGATGACCAGATTGACGTGGAAGGATGTACCTTTTGTTTGGTCGGGTGATTGTGAGAATGCATTTGGTGTTCTGAGGGAGAGATTGACGACTGCCCCTGTTCTTGTTGTGCCTGATCGCAGTGGAGGATTTAAGATCTTTTGCGATGCTTCTGGCAAGGGTCTCGGTTGTGTGTTGCATCAGCACGGGCATGTTGTGGCATATGCTTTGCGTCAGCTCAAGACTCATGAGAAGAATTACCCGACGCACGAATTGGAGTTGGCTGATGTCGTGTTTGCGCTCAAGATTTGGAGGCACTTCCTGCTGAGTGGGAAAGTAAAGATCTTCACCGATCACAAAAGCTTGAAGTATATTTTTACTCAGAATGAGCTCAACATGCGACAGCGTCGATGGTTGAAGCTCATGACGGATTATGAGATCGATTTGTAGTATCACCCTGGCAAGGTGAATGTGGTTCCGGATGCGCTGAGTAGGATTCCAGCGGTGATGATGTTGACTTCGCAGTGGAGATTGCAGCAGTATTTTTGTGAGTCTGGAATTGAGATTGTTCTTCCTGGAGAGGCTTCTCCGTTGATGTGTATGCAGATACATTCGACGATCGTGGATCGGATCAAGGCTGGCCAGGCTGGAGATCCGAAGCTGGTGAAGATTCGGGAGCAGGTAGAAGCCGGTCTGCGGACTGACTTTTTGATTCATGAGGATGGCTCGCTGAGGTATGGAGCTAGGTTGAGTGTGCCAGCTGGAGATATTAGAGAGGAGTTGCTGGTTGAGGCACACAGTTCGCCGTATTCTGTACATCCTGGTGGTACCAAGATGTACAAGGATCTTCGTCTGAATTTTTGGTGGCATGGTATGAAGAGGAGTGTGGCTCGGAGTGTAGCCAAGTGTTTGGTTTGCCAGCAGGTGAAGGCAGAGCATCAGCGTATGACAGGGTTGCTGCAACCGCTTCCGATTCCGAAGTGGAAGTGGCAACACATCACTATGGACTTTGTGACTGGACTGCCTCGGAGTCCGAAGCAGAATGACGCGATTTGGGTGATCATAGATCGATTGACCAAATCCGCGCACTTTATTCCATTCCGAGTAGGACAGTCCACTGAGGCGCTAGCGAGGAGATACATGGAGGTAAATTCTTTTACTCTCTGTTTCTATTTCCTTTTCCTAGATAGATAGTGATGTAACGTGAATCGTGCAGGAGATCGTACGACTTCACGGAGTCCCCGTGAGTATCATGTCGGACAGAGACACGAGGTTCACATCTCAGTTCTGGCAGAGTTTGCAGAAGAGTTTGGGTACGAGTCTGAGTTTCAGCATGGCGTACCATCCGCAGACAGATGGCCAGTCCGAGAGGACGATTCAGATCTTGGAGGACATGCTGAGGGCGTGCATGTTGGATTTCAAGGTGTAACGACTGGTTTTCATGTATCTGGATTATTTATAATATATATATATATTGGTGGATTTTCTCCTCATGTGTGGTTTTCGTCTCCGTAGCTTTCATTTTCGATCGTTTCGTCGTGATTTTCTAGCTTCTTCCTTAGAATCGTCGATTTCGAAGTAAGTCATTTGTGACGGGCTTCATATCAGTCATATCTTATTGTTAGATCAAGCCTAGGAGTCTTAGGAATCGATCCCGGAGCTTCGCGCTCCATTTCGGAACTTGTGTGCACGTTAGTCGGTACAAGAAGGGGAACCGACCGACTAGATGACGATTTAGTCGGTCGGCAAACCTTCATGGACCGACTAGTGGGCTTTGTTAATTTCTCAGGAGTTACTATTTATCGTTAGTCGGTCTAAGAACGTTCGTCGACCGACTAGGTTGCAAACTAGTCGGTCAGCAATCGTTCTTTAACCGACTAACTCTATGATCCTTTGGATACCAAGTACTATTCATTCTTAGTCGGACTAAGAACGTTCATCGACCGACTAGATGAGAAACTAGTCGGTCAGTAGTTGTTCTTTGACCGACTAAATCTAAATCCTATTTTTGTACAGGAGTTACTGTTTGGACTTAGTCGGTCTGCGTTGGTCAACCGACCGACTAGTTCCCAAACTAGTCGGTTAGTGGTTGCTCTTTGACCGACTAATCAGTGTCGAAACCCTAATTTCTGGGTAGCCGCCAGCACTTCCTATTTAAACCCCCAAACGTTTTTCTTTTCTTCTTTCTTTTCTCCTGAGCCTCCTTCTTCCCCAAATCATCATCCATCTAACCCTAGCCCTCCTCCTTCATCAAGAGCCTCTCCCCCTCTCCATTTTGGCCGGCCACCACCTCTAGGTCGCCGGAAAACCCCCAAAAACCCCCAAAACCACATTTCTCCAGATTTTCCCCATCCATTCCAGATCTGAACCCTAGGTTCCCCGGATCGTTTCTTCCGTTGCCGTGCTTGCTCGGCATCGTTCTTCCGCTTCCGAAACGGTAATAACTCGATCTCTTAATATCCTCATAGCCCATTTGTGATTTTGTGAAACCCTAAATAAAACTAGGTTGGATGTTGTTCTAATATTGTTTTGCCATGACAGTGATCTCATCGCCGTAGTTAGCATTTGTGTGACGGCCTCGTTGATCGTCATCCTCGGTGCTAGGCAAGTGAAACTTGCATCTCTTGATTTGGGCCATGTCTTAGGCCATTGCCTTGCTTTAGCGTAAAAGAGACTAGACGGTGAAAGGATAGCCGTCTGGATGCCATTGACCTAGCTTGACAACGAAGCTTGGTCCGTCACCCTCATCATGCTTGTATGTCACGTTTAATTTCACTTAATGGTACGCGTATTAACTGTTCATGTCATCCATGCATCTTTAACTGTCATGTTTAAATTCAATTAACGATACGCGAATATCTGCTCATGTCATTGCATGCTTGAACACTCATCGTGATTGCGTAGCATCGCTACATACTAGTGCTACTTGTTCCGGCTAGGCACCCGTTTTGCGGGTACAACCCTAGGCCAAATATGATTCTGGCTCGTGGACCAGAAAACGAGCTCAATACAGCCTGCGGGCAATAGGGCACTCGCCTGTGTGTGAGTGATCCCTTGTACTTGAATACAGCCTGCGGGCAATAGGGCGCTCGCCTGTGTGTGAGTGATCCCTTGTACTTGAATACAACCTGCGGGCAATAGGGCGCTCACATGTGTGTGGGTGATCCCTTGTACTTGTTACTTGACAATACATGTCACACCTACCACTTGTTACTTGCTACTTGTACTTCACTTGTTACTTCCATACGATACTTGCCATGCCATACACCATACTTTAACTGCTAGGTTGTTAGTTTACTTTTCTTTCAGTTTCCTTGCACAAGTCTTTCGACTTGCTAACATGTGCCCCTTTCTCTTTTGGGTGACACATGTTAGATCCCAAGCCTGAGTTTGTCGTTGAGGACGTGGTGTTTGCTGACGCTGAGTCAGAACCCATGTTGATCGAGGACTTCGTGGACACTGGAGATCAGTCTTAGTGTCCTCGTAGAGCTTTCCCTTTTGCTTTAGACTGCTTTTAGTTATCGGTGCGTAGCACCCATACTTTGTTGGTGTTTGTTGTGTTGGCCGTGTGTTAGGCCTTTAGACTCTTTCATTTAGCCTGGTGGCTTTTCTGGATGTTGAACTTATCTTTAATGTTGGACAACATTCTGAGATTTAAGATTTTATTTCTGTCTCTCCTTGTGTTATTATTGTCGTTCTGTTTGTGGTTACATGGACCTGCTTATGTTTATTGACGCTTATCGGGTTTGGGGCTTCATAGCTCCACTCCCGTGCGGACCTTTCACGTCTCGCCTCCATTTTAGGGAAGCGGGGCGTGATAGGTTTTGTTGGTGGCCAATGCAGGTCTCTTCTGTAACTACGATTATCGGAATAACGATAATAATATTAGAATGTCCAATAAACTAAGTTCGACATCCGAGTCATAAGCTATGAGTCTAATTGTTTCGTTTTCTGTGTCATTAGATGGCAGGAAGGCGATTCACCCGTGGTGGAGGTAGTGGTGCGCCCCCTCATGATGAGGAGCCTGAGCGGGAACCCACCAATGGAGAGATGATGCGTATGATGCTTCAGATGATGCAAGCGCAGCAGGGCGTGCTCCTGCAGGTCCAGAATGCTCCACTTGCTCGAGCTGGTCGGGCAATCCAGGATGCCCCTCGCTCCGAGCCGGGAGCGAAGCAATTTCGGGAGCTGGGTCCCGCATATTTTGATGGGTCTGAGGGACCTCTGGCTGCCGATGAGTGGATTCAGAACATTGAGGATAACCTGGCGATGGCGAAGATTAACCCGGCTGGATGGATTGATTTGGCTAAGAGGCAGCTGAAGGAAAATGCCAGAAACTGGTGGGATGCTGAAGAGAAGATGCTGGTGGAGCCGATAGTTTGGGCTACCTTTAAGTCCAGATTTGATGGAGAGTTCTTCCCGAAGGCTGCTAGGCAGGTGATGCTGCAGCGCTTCATAGATCTGAAACAGGGGAGCTTGTCGGTGGATCAGTACCACTAAGAGTTCACGAGGCTCAGTCGATTTGCACCAAAGATGGTGCAAGATGCCGATGAGAAAGCTCAGCGGTTCCTCCAGAGACTTGCCTTGGAGCTTCAGAGTTTTGTGACCGCTTCTGACCTGGAGACATATCAGAAGGTTTTGATTGCTACGAGGCGGCAGGAGTTGAATTTGAACCAGAGGAAGGGACACGTTCCAAGAGCTGGGAAGAGGCCTGTAGAGCAGGTCAGAGCGGCGGTTAGACCTGGATTCAGGCCTATCCAGCCTGTTCTGCTCAAGAGGCCAGAAGGGCCTATTCTGAAGACTTGCCATTTCTGCGGCAAGACCGGGCACCTCAGGGATCAGTGTAGGAGGTTCCTGTAATGCCCTACAAGCTACTGCACAAGTACTAGAGGGGGGTGAATAGTACTTTAAAAATAACAAGGAGTATAATTCCTAATTATAGTGCAAACAACTACCAAATCAATTTGCGGAAGCTTAAATTGAATGACAACAACAATATTAACAATGCTAACAAAAGATGTTACTGGGTTCGGATCCACCCAAGTCACTCCGACTTGTTCCCGGTGATCCTACGTCACAACCACCCGGATCCCCTCCGGATACTTAGGTTAGAAACCCTAACCCAAGATTTCCACTATGATATCTTGTGAAAAACCTTCACAAGATCAAATCATACATGCAATGGCAAAAGTGAATCCCACAACCCGGGATCACAACCTTCTCTCACAACCGAGAGAATCAATAAGCAATATAAACAAGTTTATAATGAAATAAACAATCTTACCACAAAATCCTATACCTTGAGTTTTCTTACCAAATAGGTGCAAGGAGGGATTTGAGGAAGATGAAGTCACTAAGACCTAGCACCAAAGAAATGACCAGCAATGGGTGCCTAGGAGAGATTTGGAGACTTGAATCAAGCTAGAGCTTGAAGGTCTCACCAAGAACAAACTTCTCTCAAGATGGATTCTAGATCTAGAAAGTGAGAGAATGGATTTCTTGTGAGGAAGAGAGCTTTGGAAATGAGTGAGAATGGCTATCTCTTTCAATCTCAATGAATCTCTTAATTGCAGCTCTAACCTAGAGAGAAATGACCATAAAACCAAGTTAGGTCAAATCCCAACGGTTAGAAATCTGAAGCAACTAGTCGGTCAAAGAACAACCACTGACCGACTAGTTCATCAACTAGTCGGTCAGTCAAACAACATGGACCGACTAAGTGAAGAACTGGGAAGAGATAGAATTTCAGACCTAGAAATCTAGTCGGTCCAAGAAGACTTTCTGACCGACTAGTTTCACAACTAGTCGGTCAGTCAGTGAACTTCGACCGACTAAGAGGCAAAAACAAATAGGCTGAATACAAATTGATTTAGTCGGTCCAAGAACAAATGTTGACCGACTAGATTATCAACTAGTCGGTCACCAAACGTTCTTAGACCGACTAACGATAAACAGTAGCTTAGGAGAAATTTGGCATGTACAGTAAAGCATAACTAGTCGGTCAAAGAAGCATCACTGACCGACTAGTTCACAAACTAGTCGGTCGGTGAGTCAACGTAGACCGACTAACTGTAAACATTACTGAACAAGAAAAGATTAACACAAACTAGTCGGTCCAAAAAGCTTTGCTGACCGACTAGATCAACATCTAGTCGGTCAGTACTTCTTCTTGTACCAACTAACATGCACAAACAAGTCCGAATCGAAGCGCGATGCTTCGAGGAAGTTAGAATGGACTTGTACTAAGATCCTAGAGCTACGATATGAGCATTATGAAGATAGAATCGTAAGATATACTCAAGGCTTAACATTCTATAGATCGAAGCTAAAAGACTATGAATAAAACCTTAAGGAACGGTCCAAAAGCTTCAACGAAGCTTTAGGCGATGAATACGAGCTTTGATAAGTCTTGAGATGTCGCTTTGAATGTTCTCGTGAATTTGGCGACGATCTACAATACTGTGCTCACAAATTGTTAGTTCATGAATTATTTATGTTTGCTCATCATCAAAACCAAATCCGGGGAGTCCAATATTCAACATTCTCCCCCTTTTTGGTGATGACAACCCAACATAAATAATAATCAAAAATAATGATTCAAATGTAAAATACTTACTCCCCCTGCATTGATGACAAGTTAATTCCAAAATGAATATATATAAATTGCATCAATCAGACGAGTAAGATATATAACGAGAATCGATTTTTGAAATATCGGATTTTGAAAATCCTTATATATATCTTAACTCCCCCTGAATCTAACACATCAAATTAGATTCTTGGAAATTGAGTTAAATTTTCATTTGTCCTATTTATTATCATTATCTCTCCCCCTTTGGCATTATCCAAAAAATGGGGGGCATACAACGACAACAACTAGGAAAAGGGAAATCCAACATCGGGAGTCGTAGATATTGACGATGGACCTAATTGACACCAAGGGAAAAGTGATGAAATCAAATCAAGGTGTGCCAAATTGTCCATTATCAAAAAGCGATAATTAAAATCATCAAAAATACCAAATATTTATTCATTTATTGAATAAAGAAACATACCCTCCAATATTCAATATTCTTGGTTAAATTTGTGCATGGAAAACAATTCTATACAATCATAGAAATATAATCTATTTAACCAAGTTTTTAAGCGACGAGCGACGAATTCACATGTCAAAGGCATTGAATGAATATTAAATGAGCATGACGAAGTAAAACAAAGAGAACATCGATGTATATATATATGAATACAATGAGTACATCCAAAAAACACATCGACTACATCATAAGGAGTGCAACATACCATCTATATCAACATCAAAAAGAAGGTACAACACAATCATCCAAACACCATCATCAACATCCAAAATACATCAAATACACCGACATCCATAAAAGCAAAATACATCAAATCACGACCCAAACTCCATCCTATCCTAACCTAAAACACTCTCAACAAGATGCATCATCCAAAGATCATAGGAGAGGCCTCGAAACAGACGATCACGAGGAAGTGGCAGGATCTGCAGTCTCCGGGGGTCCAGTCGAGGGAGTGGACTTAGGCTCTGCAGTGAGGAGAGGCGTGTGAACAGAAGGGATCGTCGGAGCAGGAGTGGAGACATCGAAGACTGGCTCAACGGCTGGGGTCTCAACAGGAACATCAGCTGGTAAAACAGGAGCAGGGTCGTCAGCAGGAGCAGCAGCATCATCAAAAGTCTGATCCACTGGTGCAGAAGTCTCTAGAGCACCGAAAGAGGTGCCAGCTCCAGGAAAAGATGTGGTAGCAGCAGCAGCAGTGGCCTCAACGCCACGAGCTAAGGAGGTGACCAGCTCATCAATATCCGCATCGTCCATCTCCTCATCCTCAGAAACATGAGGAGGAAGCTGAACGCCCATCAAACTAGCCATACGGCAAACTACCTCCTCGGTACGAGCCAAACGAGACTCGTGCCGACGAAGTAACCGAACGACATCATCAAGTGTGGCGGTAGGAGGAGGGACTGAAGCAGCTGAAGGTGTGGCCTGGGATGCAGAAGGAGTCGACCGCTGCACGTGACGGAGTGCCGCAAGAGATTTCTTAACGGCCGTCGCGTTCAGTGGAGGACCCAGGGGACGCTCATCATCAGGAGGCAAAGGAACACCGAATCGACGGAAAACCAAGGTCAGGAGACAAGGATATGGGATGTGCGCAGATTTAGTGGTCTTGCGAATACACTCGAAAGAATCCATCTTGTCGAGTATAATGCGAGCCCAATTAATCTCGCTACCCATAAAAAGAGCGTATATCAATTTCAGAAACGGCTGAGATGGAAGGGAGGAAGATCCATACTTGGGAAGAAGGCAGGATTTCAAGATCAGATTAATCACCCAAGCATTCGGCTTGAATGATTTGGAAGGGACTCCTATGAATGCAGGGGGGATAACATGGAAGATTTTGCCTAGGGTCCGCTGATCGAGGGAGGAGATATCGTCTACAGAGATGTCAGACGGGAGGAGGCCACACGATGAACAACCTATCAACTCCCCCAAGATCTCTGCCGTGAGGACTATCGGAGTCCCCAAAACAGAAGTCTCGATGGAGTGAGTCTCACCGTACTGACCCCGGACACGATTGGCATAGAATAGCTTAACCAGGCGAGGATAGGGTCGGGGGTTCGCCTTAGCGTCAAATCTAAGGTAGTCCAAAAGGCCACTATAGGATAACAGATCCGCAAGGCCAAGAAAATCAGAAAACTGAACGTAATGCTCCAACAGCAGTGGGCAGTGCTCTATACGGTTGTACGCCGCTAGACACTGAGGGTCGTCGCGACACAACGATATATCTACACCGCCGACTGGCATCGGACCTTTACCCTTAGCCTTACGGGTCTTAGGAGGATGTGGAGGAGGGGGTGGAGTAGGTGCCTTCTCGGGATGTTCAGGAGTGTATTCTTCATCGGAATCATCCTCGGAATCACTATCTGAACGCTCACCGGGAGGGGTAGGTGCACGGAACTTTTTGGGTTTAGCTTTGGGCTGGGAAGATTGGCCGGCAGGTTTAGGCTTGGATGTCCTCTTCCTCTTCAACGGTGTTGAAGACGAAGAGGGGGGACGAGTGGTCTTGGCCCTGCGCTTAGGAGGGGTCGAAGCGGTCGCGGCCTCTATGGTCATGGGGGATGCCCCAGAAGAGGTAATCGGAATTCTCGTTCTTGCCATGGTCGCGGCACAACGAGTACAATCAAGCGACGTAAGAAGATCAAACACCCTAAGTTCAAGCCCTAGAACTGAAACAATCAAGCCCTAAGAATGAATCCAAAACCCTAGAACCCTAGAGGAAGATTCAAGCCCTAGGACAAACCCTAGAGATGAAAACGACATCTAGGAAGGAAGGAGATACCTAGGGGAGTGATCGACGGCAACTGGTGGCGGAGTTGGCTGGAAAAATGGCCGGAGAACGACGGAAGACGAGGGGTCACGATCGGGGTTTTGAGGGTTTTTCGAGCTGGAGAGCAAAAACAACCGACTAGACTAAGAAAAAATCGGTAAGAATGAGTATTAGTCGGTCGAGAATGCGAAAAGACGTGATTGCCCTAGAGTACTTAGTCGGTCACAGTTCAAGCACTGACCGACTAGATTACGATCTAGTCGGTCGGTCAATGAGCTTAAACCGACTAAGTCGAAACAGAGGCAAAACGAAAAATCTAGGGCGAGAGTTAGTCGGTCACAGTAGAATCACTGACCGACTAGTTTTCAATCTAGTCGGTCGGTAAGAGAACTGTGACCGACTAAAAGAAGTCAATGACAAGGGAAAGTTCACAGCTTGAACTAGTCGGTCTGAGTTCACTAGCTGACCGACTAGATGAGCATCTAGTCGGTTGGCTGATGAACTGAAACCGACTAGAAGAGTCCAAAAGTTGATAATCAAGTTCTCTCCACAAAACACTTGGACGAAACATCTAAACTCTCTCATAAGTCATCTAAACTACCCCATAAAACTTCGAAATCTCAAATACGACATTCACATATGAAATCAAGCAAAAAATTCAAACATATCACATAAAATCCCCAAAAATTCAATAAATCTAGCATGAACGAAATATCGCGAAATATAATAGCATGCAAGATAATTGAATGAAACATGAATCCTATATCTCGGATTCACCCATAATCCCCAATTCTCGACGCAACCGCACAAAGGAGTCCTCCTTTAGGGGTTTCGTGAAAATATCGGCGATTTGCTTTTGGGTTTCCACGTACACTAATATGATGTCCTTTTTAGCAACATGATCATCTAAAAAATGGTGTCGGACATCTATGTGTTTAGATCGGGAATGGTGCACCGGATTCTTTGAAAGACAAATAGCACTTTGGTTATCCACCATGATAGGGCTAGTATCACAATGAATACCAAAATCCTTCAGTGTGTGTCTCATCCAAAGAACCTGGGCACAAGCGGCACCGGCGGCAATGTATTCTGCCTCGGTGGTTGAAAGTGATACCGAATTTTGCTTCTTAGAAAACCAAGAGACAAGGGAATTTCCTAGAAAATGGCAAGTGCCACTAGTACTCTTCCTGTCGCATTTGCATCCCGCATAATCAGCGTCACTATATGAGACTAACTCATATGTGCTAGATTTCGGATAAAGTAATCCAAAATCTAAAGTGTAACTTAGAAAGCGAAAAATACGTTTAACCGCTACTAAGTGAGAATCCTTAGGTTGAGACTGATAACGAGCACAAATACAAACGACAAACATAATATCGGGCCTACTTGCGGTAAGATAAAGTAAACTACCTATCATACCTCGATATAGACGAATGTCTACATCTTTTCCACCCGTATCTTTATCAAGATGCGTTGTAGTGCTCATAGGAGTCTTTTTCCCGGAGGCATTCTCCATTAGCAACTCCACCGTGTATTTCGTTTGGTGGATGAAGATTGCATCGTTCAATTGGCGAATTTGGAGACCTAAGAAATATTTGAGTTCGCCCATGTGGCTCATCTCAAATTGTTCCTTCATAACATTAGAAAACTCTTCGCAAAGAGTGAAGTTAGTAGCACCTAAAATGATATCATCAACATAAATTTGAACTAATAAAATATCATTATTCGCATGCTTAACAAAAAGAGTAGAATCGGCTTCGCCCATTTTAAAATTCAAATCCAAAAGAAAATTCTTTAGGCGATCATACCAAGCTCGAGGAGCTTGTCTCAAACCATAAAGAGCTTTCTTTAGTTTAAAAACATGATTTGGAAATTTTTAATTTATGAAGCCCGGAGGTTGAGAAACATAAACTTCTTCAACGACATCTCCGTTTAAAAATGCACTTTTAACATCCATTTGAAATAATTTAAAATTTTTATGGCATGCAAAAGACAATAATAGTCTAATTGATTCTAATCTAGCTACCGGAGCGAAGGATTCTTCGAAATCGATACCTTCCTCTTGGCGATAGCCTTGAGCTACTAACCGAGCTTTGTTCCGGACGACGACTTGGTTTTCGTCGGTTTTGTTCTTGAAGATCCACTTTGTCCCTATGACGGTGTGGTTCTTTGATGGCAAAGGAACAAGCTCCCATACCTCATTCCTTTCGAATTGAATGAGTTCCTCCTCCATGGCAAGGATCCAAGCACTATCTTCGCACGCTTCAACTATATTCTTTGGCTCTATCGATGAGGCAAAGGCACAATTGGCGAAGTGGTGGACTTGTGATCTCATCTTGACTCTATCATGAATATTGCCAATGACTTGCTCATGGGGATGGTCGCGAACGGTATGAAGCCGCTTGGGAATACCTTGATCACTAGGTACATTCTCAACAACTTCATTAGTCGGGTTAGTATCAATAGAATCAATTGAATCAATAGACTTAGAATTTTCAAACGAATCACATAAAACATCCATAGAATCATCATCATTTGAAATTCTAGAAGTAGTAAAATTCTCATTAAAAGAGACATGTAGTGATTCCTCGATCGTAGAGGATCTTTTGTTGTATATCTGGTAGGCTTTGCTACGTGAGGAATACCCAACAAATATCCCCTCATCCGATCTCGGATCAAACTTGTCCAAATTATCATATGTGTTTTTAATAAAACATTTTGCGCCGAAAACACGAAAATGTTTAACTTGAGGCAATCTACCAAACAACAATTCATAACAAGTTTGTTTGGTGCCGGGCCTCAAAAGTATTCTATTAAACACATAGCAAGCGGTGTGTACCGCTTCCGCCCAAAATTGATAACCAAGTTGACTATCTTCGAGCATAGTGCGAGCACACTCCACAAGCGTTCTATTCTTCCTCTCAACAACACCATTTTGAGGAGGTGCGCGAGGGAAAAAAACGTGTGAGTAATTCCAAGATCATCACAAAAATTTGAGAAAGACTCATTCTCAAATTCACCCCCATGATCACTACGAATAGTGACAATGGTGGTTCCGATGAGATTTTGTACTTTCTTCACAAATATTGTGAAGTTTTCAAAAGCTTCATTTTTATTACATAAGAAAAATACCCATGTAAATCTAGAATAATCATCGACGATGACAAGTCCATATCTTGCATTTCCTAAGAAAGCAACTCTAGTTGGCCCAAATAAAGCTAGATGTAATAGCTCTAGTGGCCGTTTAGTAGAAATGCTTTTCTTAGGTTTAAATGAAGATTTAGGAAGCTTGCCACGTTGACAAGAATCACAAAACTTTTCTTTTCAAAAACGAGCTTCGGAAAACCTTTAATGGACTTTAATTTTGAAAGCTTATAAAGTGTTCCAAAGTTCACATGTCCAAAGTGTCGATGCCATAAGTGGTGTTCACTTGTGTTGGCAACGAGACATTGTTCATATGACTTAGGAAGATCTAAAATATAAATATCTTTATGGCGTGTGCCGGAAAATAATAACTTATTATTATCATTTGAAATATGACATAATCCTTTCGCAAATCTAACTTTGTAACCTTTGTCACAAAGTTGGCTTATTGAAATAAGATTATGATTTAAACCATTAACTAGATAAACATCACTAATTAAGGGTTTAGATGGGTTACCCACTTTACCAACACCGACGATGGTTCCGCTCTCGTTGCCTCCAAATACGACGCGGTTTCCATTTGCAATGGGAACTACTCCGGAGAGCAATTGAGCGTCACCCGTCATGTGTTTTGAACACCCGCTATCGAGTATCCAATTCCCTTTGGAGCTAAATTTGAATTTGTTGCTCCTTTTCTTTTTCTTTTCCTTGAGTACCTAAAGATAGAAAATTTCATATCATGGTACCCAAGGTCATTGGGTCCTCAAAGGTTAGACCTTTGGAAGCCAAGTCCAATTGGACTTAGACTTCCCCACATAATTTCTACTATGCACAACATTCGAAAAATAAGCATTCATATACACTTGTTTTTCATCCATGCTTGTGTCCTTTGGGCTCCAAATAGTGAAAATCTTGGGAGCCCTCATCCTATTGGGTGCATGCATGCGTTGTTGGTTTCTACGTGATGCATGTCGTGGATAGGCATAAGGAACATGATGGAATGGTGCACGACGAGAATTATTCATATGATGAGGTGGGTGAACATATGCATGTGTGGGAACACGTGCGTGAGGGTGTCTCACATGGTGTGCACCTGCCCGAGAATGTGTTGCATAAAAATCATCATATGTGTGAGACGGTGGAGTAGGACGTGTGTTCCTACGTGGCATGGTATTGGTGTACATATAAGCATGCCCCTTCTTTGGAGGTCCACCCAAAGTGGGTTTCTTTCCGAAAGAGGGTGTGGACGAGGTGGATACACCATTGGTAGATGAACTACCAATAGAGTGTTTGCTACCACTCGTAGAGTCACCGAAAGTTGGCCTAACAAAAGTAGTGGCCGCTTTGGATGGACATCCCATCGTATACCCCAAACCAATGTGGTGATTGGCCGGAAGTAAGTCACTTAGGATTTTATCCAAATGGTCCTTACCCTTATTAAATTTATTAATTCGGCCTAATGTGTTCTCATATTTCTCTTTGAGAGAACGCATAGAAGTATCCAAATTGGATACTTGCGATGTGAGCACATAAACACGAGATTTAAGATTCTCATTCTCAACACTCAAAGTCGAGTTTTGAGAAGTCAAATCCGCTATCCTATGTTCTTCCGGATCTTCAATGCTAACATGTTCAAGTTTAGATTTGAGATTTACAATCTCATTTCTTAACTCTTCAACAACGGTGTCGTTGTTGGTGATGATAGTCTTAGGCGAGGTTTGAATGCTAGCTAGGTCATCTTTTACTTTAGTATATCTATTTACTAATTTAGTGTATTTAGACCATAAATGAGAGTTAGCATCCCTAAGATCATCCATAGTTACCTCATCGCCTTCGTCGTCGCTATCATCGGAGGAGGAAGATCCTTGATCATGCTCCTCTCTTGCCATGAAGCACATGTGCGCTTGCTCCACTTTCTCATCGTCCGACTCTCCGCTTGAGGAATCCTCGGAGTCGGTGAATGTTGCTCCGACAAGTCCCTTTTTGTACCCCTTTTTGTACTTCTTCGACTTGTCGAACTTCGGCGCCTTCCACTTCTCCTTTTGCTTGTTTTGAGGACAATCCGCTTTGATGTGTCCTGGCTTATTGCATTTAAAGCACAAAGGTGGAGAGGCGTTAGTAGAAGTAAGTTTAGATTTTTGTTTGAAGTTACCCTTTTGGAAGAAGCGATTGAACTTCTTTGCCATGAGTGCAATGGATTCCATGTCCATTTCTTCTTCCGAGTCCTCATCATCGGTAGAGGTGGATGAAGCCGCCTTGAATGCAATCGCCTTTTTCTTAGGCACGTCTTGGTTCAAATAGGACTTCATCTTTTCTTGTAACTTCACCTTGCTATCTTTGCGTACCTCGTATGACATCAAAGTACCCATCAATTGAACTACGGTATACTTATTCATGTCATTACCTTCCTCAATGGCGAAGGTACGTTTCTCCCAAGAAGAAGGAAGTCCTTCGATAAGCTTCGAGCACTTCTCCTTTTGGGTGTAGGATTTACCGAGAGCCTCTAACTCGTTTATTATGTCAATGAAGCGAGCGTAATATTCCTTCATCTTCTCGCCCTGTTGCATATGAAACATTTCGTAATCTGTGTTTACAACTACGAGTTTAGAGTCTCTTACCCTACTCGTCCCTTCATGTAGAATGAGGAGGGAGTTCCAAATTTGATATGCACTCTTACATGTGCATATCTTATTGAAGTCCTCGGGCTCCAATGCGCATTGCAAGGCGTTCATTGCCTTGGCATTGCTTACCTCCGCGGCGACCTCCGCGGTTGTCCATTTCTCAAAGTCTTCTTCTTCGGGCTCGACGTATTCCTTCATTGTGGTCCTCCATAGAGATGCACTCCGGAGGAAGGTTTCCATCCGGTATTTCCAGTACCCGTAGTTGGTACCGTTGAAGAATGGAGGCATCGTTGAGGAATGTCCTTCCATCACCGAAGATGCTCCTTCACGGTTCCTGAAGGTGCCATAGTCGGAAGGTGGACGCACGGTCTTGTTGTCGTTGGCAGACATAGCTAAGTATCTGGCTCTGATACCAAATGTAATGCCCTACAAGCTACTGCACAAGTACTAGAGGGGGGGGAATAGTACTTTAAAAATAACAAAGAGTATAATTCCTAATTATAGTGCAAACAACTACCAAATCAATTTGCGGAAGCTTAAATTGAATGACAACAACAATATTAACAATGCTAACAAAAGATGTTACTGGGTTCGGATCCACCCAAATCACTCCGACTTGTTCCCGGTGATCCTACGTCCCAACCACCCGGATCCCCTCCGGATACTTAGGTTAGAAACCCTAACCCAAGATTTCCACTATGATATCTTGTGAAAAACCTTCACAAGATCAAATCATACATGCAATGGCAAAAGTGAATCCCACAACCCGGGATCACAACCTTCTCTCACAACCGAGAGAATCAATAAGCAATATAAACAAGTTTATAATGAAATAAACAATCTTACCACAAAATCCTATACCTTGAGTTTTCTTACCAAATAGGTGCAAGGAGGGATTTGAGGAAGATGAAGTCACCAAGACCTAGCACCAAAGAAATGACCAGCAATGGGTGCCTAGGAGAGATTTGGAGACTTGAATCAAGCTAGAGCTTGAAGGGCTCACCAAGAACAAACTTCTCTCAAGATGGATTCTAGATCTAGAAAGTGGGAGAATGGATTTCTTGTGAGGAAGAGAGCTTTGGAAATGAGTGAGAATGGCTATGTCTTTCAATCTCAATTAATCTCTTAATGGCAGCTCTAACCTAGAGAGAAATGACCATGGTTCGTATTTATAGGGTCCCATAAAAACAAGTTAGGTCAAATCCCAACGGTTAGAAATCTGAAGCAACTAGTCGGTCAAAGAACAACCACTGACCGACTAGTTCATCAACTAGTCGGTCAGTCAAACAACATGGACCGACTAAGTGAAGAACTGAGAAGAGATAGAATTTCAGACCTAGAAATCTAGTCGGTCCAAGAAGACTTTCTGACCGACTAGTTTCACAACTAGTCGGTCAGTCAGTGAACTTCGACCGACTAAGAGGCAAAAACAAATAGGCTGAATACAAATTGATTTAGTCGGTCCAAGAACAAATGTTGACCGACTAGATTATCAACTAGTCGGTCACCAAACGTTCTTAGACCGACTAACGATAAACAGTAGCTTAGGAGAAATTTGGCATGTACAGTAAAGCATAACCAGTCGGTCAAAGAAGCATCACTGACCGACTAGTTCACAAACTAGTCGGTCGGTGAGTCAACGTAGACCGACTAAATGTAAACAGTACTGAACAAGAAAAGATTAACACAAACTAGTCGGTCCAAGAAGCTTTGCTGACCGACTAGATCACCATCTAGTCGGTCAGTACTTCTTCTTGTACCAACTAACATGCACAAACAAGTCCGAATCGAAGTGCGATGCTTCGAGGAAGTTAGAATGGACTTGTACTAAGATCCTAGAGCTACGATATGAGCGTTATGAAGATAGAATCGTAAGATATACTCAAGGCTTAACATTCTATAGATCGAAGCTAAAAGACTATGAATAAAACCTTAAGGAACGGTCTTCGAGAGCTTCGATCAATTCTTCATGACTTCAAAGACGGTCCAAAAGCTTCAACGAAGCTTTAGGCGATGAATACGAGCTTTGATAAGTCTTGAGATGTCGCTTTGAATGTTCTCGTGAATTTGGCGACGATCTCCAATACTGCGCTCACAAATTGTTAGTTCATGAATTATTTATGTTTGCTCATCATCAAAACCAAATCCGGGGAGTCCAATATTCAACAGTTCATGGGGCAGTGTATTGTCTGCGGAGATCATGCCCATACCATCAGGGAGTGCCCCAAGTCAAAGCAGCCTTGGCGGGCACCTATTGCGGCACAGCCGTTGCAGCAGCGAGCTCCTGTGCCCGCTGGACGTGGAGCGCCCCTTGTTCCATAGAGACGGGCCTTTCAGCAGGCTGTTCTGTCGAGAGGGCAGGCTTTCCTGATGACTGAGGAGGAGAGCATGGCCATGGATGAGGTTATCACAGGTAACTTCCCTCCTAGCTGTTTCTTCCTTAGTTATGTTTAATTGTTAGATTATGTTGATTGCTTGCATATGATTGTTGCTAGACTAGGGCTTGATTGTTAGACTGTTTGTAGGTGTGATTTTGATGTGCATATTTCCTGCACGAGTTCTCTTTGACTCTGGTGCATCGATATGCATTATTTCTCGGAGCTTCGTGGAGAAGCATTCCTTGTCGACGTCCCCTCTTTCCAAGAGTTGGAATATCGTTACAGGGAATGGCGTGGTCTCAGTGCATCTTGGTTGCAATTCTTGCTCGTTGGTGGTTTGTGGACATGAGCTTTACGCTGATTTCATTGTCCACGACATCATCAACTACGATGCAGTTCTTGGGATGGACTGGCTTGCGAGCTTCTATGCTACGATCGACTATCGGAGGAAGAAGGTCGTGTTCGAGATTCCCGGACACCCTGTGTTTGAGTTCATCTGTGGTAGCAGTTCGCTTGGTCCTGTCAGATTTCGGGCCAGACCAGTGGAGGTTGTGGCTATGCAGATGGAGTTGGAGAGGCCAGCTGTGGTGCGAGATTTTGATGACGTCTTCCCTGAGGAGATGTCTGGATTGCCACCAGATCAGGCTATGGAATTTTCTATTGATCTTATTCCGGGAGCGCAGCCCATTTCGAAGGCATCATATCGTATGGCACCAGCAGAATTGGAGGAATTGCGGAAGCAGCTGGATGGGCTTTTGCAGAAGGGTTATATCTCTCCTAGTGTGTATCTGTGGGGAGCACCGGTGCTGCTGGTGAAGAAGAAGGATGGTTCGCGTCGCATGTGCGTGGACTATCGGGAGTTGAATGCGGTGACCATCAAGAATAAATACCAGTTGCCTCACATCGATGATATTTTTGATCAGCTTGGAGGATCGAGGGTGTTTTTGAAGTTGGATCTGAGGAGTGGTTATCATCAGTTGAAGGTGAAGAAGGATGATATTCCGAAGACAGCATTCAGGACGAAGTATGGACACTACGAGTTTGTGGTTATGCGTTTTGGTGTAACCAACGCACCTGCAGTTTTCATGAATCTGATGAACCTTATTTTCTATGACTTTTTAGATAAGTTTGGCGTTATCTTTATTGACGACATTCTGATCTATTCGAAGTCGGAGGAGGAGCATGCCTCGCACTTGAGGACAGTGTTGGAGATCTTGAGGAAGCATCGGTTGTATGCTAAATTTTCGAAGTGCGAGTTTTGACTGGATAGAGTTGCTTTTCTCGGGAATGTGGTGACTGGAGATGGTATTTCAGTGGATCCCGAGAAGATCAGGGCCATCAGGGAGTGGCCTGTTCCGCAGTCAGCGTCTGAGATTCGGAGTTTCCTTGGACTGGCTGGTTATTATCGGCGCTTCATTAAGGACTTTTCCCGTATTGCCGAGCCGATGACCAGATTGACGCGAAAGGATGTACCTTTTGTTTGGTCGGGTGATTGTGAGGATGCCTTTGGTGTTCTTAGGGAGAGATTGACGACTGCCTATATTCTTGTTGTGCCTGATCGCAGCGGTGGATTTGAGATCTTTTGCGATACTTCTGGCAAGGGTCTCGGTTGTGTGTTGCATCAGCATGGACATGTTGTGGCTTATGCTTCACGTCAGCTCAAGGTTCATGAGAAGAATTACCCGACGCATGACTTGGAGTTGGCTGCCGTTGTGTTTGCTCTTAAGATTTGGAGGCACTTCCTGCTGAGTGAGAAAGTGAAGATCTTCACCGATCACAAAAGCTTGAAGTATATTTTTACTCAGAAGGAGCTCAACATGCGACAGCGTCGATGGTTGGAGCTCATGGCGGATTATGAGATTGATTTGTGGTATCACCCGGGCAAGGTAAATGTGGTTCCTGATGCGCTGAGTAGGCTTCCAGCGGTGATGATTTTGAATTCGCAGTGGAGACTGCAGCAGGATTTTTGCGAGTCTGGTGTGGAGATTGTTCTTCCTGGGGAGACTTCTTCGTTGATGTATATGCAGATACAGTCGACGATTGTGGATCGGATCAAGGCTGGCCAGGCTGAGGATCCGAATCTGGTGAAGATTCGGGAGCAGGTGGAAGCCGGTCTGCGGACTGACTTTTTGATTAATGAGGATGGCTCGCTGAGGTTTAGAGCCAGGTTGTGTGTGCCAGCTGGGGATATTAGAGAGGAGTTGATGGTAGAGGCACATAGTTCGTCGTATTCTGTGCATCCTGGTGGGACCAAGATGTACAAGGATTTTCGTCTGAACTATTGGTGGCATGGTATGAAGAGGAGTGTGGCTCGGAGTGTAGCCAAGTGCTTGGTTTGCCAGCAAGTGAAGGCAGAGCATCAGCGTTCGGTAGGGTTGCTACAACCGCTTCCGATTCCGGAGTGGAAGTGGCAACACATCACTATGGATTTCGTGACTGGACTACCTCGGAGTCCGAAGCAGAATGATGCGATTTGGGTGATCGTAGATCGATTGACCAAAGCTGCGCACTTTATTCCGTTCCGAGTGGGATAGTCCACTGAGGCGCTAGCAAGGAGATATATGGAGGTAAATTCTTTTGCTCTCCGTTTTATTTCCTTTTCCTAGTTTAGATAGTGATGTAACGTGAATCGTGCAGGAGGTCGTGCGACTTCACGGAGTCCCCATGAGTATCGTGTCGGACAGAGACACGAGGTTCACATCTCAGTTCTGGCAGAGTTTGCAGAAGAGTTTGGGTACGCGTCTGAGTTTCAGCACGGCGTACCATCCACAGACGGATGGCCAGTCCGAGAGGACGATTCAGATCTTGGAGGACATGCTGAGGGCGTGCATGTTGGATTTCAAGGGTTCGTGGGAGGACCATCTACACTTGGTAGAGTTCTCTTACAACAACAGCTACCAGGCGTCCATTGGCATGGCGCCTTTCGCCGCATTGTATGGGAGGAAATGTCCATCACCATTGAGTTGGGATGACATTGGTGATAGGGAGCTGTTGGGACCTGAGATGATCGTGGAGGCTGTGGATGTTGTCAGGAGCATTCGGGAGAGGTTGAGGATTGCTCAGGACCGTTTTAAACATTGGGCGGATGCTAAACGTCGTCCTTTGGAGTTTCAGCCGGGCGACCATGTGTTCTTGAGGATTTCCCCGAATCGTGGTGTGATTCGCTTTGGGAAGCGAGGGAAGTTGAGCCCGCGATACATTGGACCGTTTGACATTCTGGAGAGAGTTGGCGAGGTAGCCTACCGCTTAGCCTTGCCGCCATCTTTGGAAGGAGTTCACAATGTTTTCCATGTGTCGCAGCTTCGTCGATACATTAGCGATCCATCTCATGCTGTGGATTTCTCGGAGATTACCGTTCGCCCTGATATGACGTATGACCAGCAGCCAGTGCAGATTCTGGACAGGCGTCAGAAGTCACTTCGGAATAAGGTTGTCAATCTTGTGATGGTGATGTGTCAACACGGCTCGCCAGGAGAGTCTACTTGGGAGAATGAGGATGAGATGCGAGAGCGTTTCCCACTTTTGTTTCCGGACACGTGAGTGTTGGGAAATTCCGAGGACGGAATTTTTCTTAAGTTAGGGAGGATGTAACGACTGGTTTTCATGTATCTGGATTATTTATATTATATATATATATTGGTGGATTTTCTCCTCAAGTGTGGTTTTCGTCTCCATAGCTTTCATTTTCGATCGTTTCGTCGTGATTTTCTAGCTTCTTCCTTAGAATCGTCGATTTCGGAGTAAGTCATTCGTGACGGGCTTCATATCGGTCATATCTTATTGTTAGATCAAGCCTAGGAGTCTTAGGAATCGATCCCGGAGCTTCGCGCTCCATTTCGAAACTTGTGTGCACGTTAGCCGGTACAAGAAGGGGAACCGACCGACTAGATGACGATTTAGTCGGTCGGCAAACCTTCATGGACCGACTAGTGGGCTTTGTTAATTTCTCAGGAGTTACTATTTATCGTTAGTCGGTCTAAGAACGTTCGTCGACCGACTAGGTTGCAAACTAGTCGGTCAGCAATCGTTCTTTAACCGACTAACTCTATGATCCTTTGGATACCAAGTACTATTCATTCTTAGTCGGTCTAAGAACGTTCATCGACCGACTAGATGAGAAACTAGTCGGTCAGTAGTTGTTCTTTGACCGACTAAATCTAAATCCTATTTTTGTACAGGAGTTACTGTTTGGACTTAGTCGGTCTGTGTTGGTCAACCGACCGACTAGTTCCCAAACTAGTCGGTCAGTGGTTGCTCTTTGATCGACTAATCAGTGTCGAAACCCTAATTTCTGGGCAGCCGCTAGCACTTCCTATTTAAACCCCCAAACGTTTTTCTTTTCTTCTTTCTTTTCTCCTGAGCCTCCTTCTTCCCCAAATCATCATCCATCTAACCCTAGCCCTCCTCCTTCATCAAGAGCCTCTCCCCCTCTCCATTTTGGCCGGCCACCACCTCTAGGTCGCCGGAAAACCCCCAAAAACACCCAAAACCCCATTTCTCCATATTTTCTCCATCCATTCCAGATCTGAACCCTAGGTTCCCCGGATCATTTCTTCAGTTGCCGTGCTTGCTCGGCATCGTTCTTCCGCTTCCGATACGGTAATAACTCGATCTCTTAATATCCTCATAGCCCATTTGTGATTTTGTGAAACCCTAAATAAAACTAGGTTGGATGTTGTTCTAATATTGTTTTGCCATGGCAGCGATCTCATCACCGTAGTTAGCATTTGTGTTACGGCCTCGTTGATCGTCATCCTCGGTGCTAGGCAAGTGAAACCTGCATCTCTTGATTTGGGCCATGTCTTAGGCCATTGCCTTGCTTTAGCGTAAAAGAGACTAGACGGTGAAAGGATAGCCGTCTGGACGCCATTGACCTAGCTTGACAATGAAGCTTGGTCCGTCACCCTCATCATGCTTGTATGTCACGTTTAATTTCACTTAACGGTACGCGTATTAACTGTTCATGTCATCCATGCATCTTTAACTGTCATGTTTAAATTCAATTAACGATACGCGAATATCTGCTCATGTCATTGCATGCTTGAACACTCATCGTGATTGCGTAGCATCACTACATACTAGTGCTACTTGTTCCGGCTAGGCACCCGTTTTGCGGGCACAACCCTAGGCCAAATACGATTCTGGCTCGTGGACCAGAAAATGAGCTCAATACAGCCTGCGGGCAATAGGGCACTCGCCTGTGTGTGAGTGATCCCTTGTACTTGAATACAGCCTGCGGGCAATAGGGCGCTCACATGTGTGTGGGTGATCCCTTGTACTTGTTACTTGACAATACATGTCACACCTACCACTTGTTACTTGCTAATTGCACTTCACTTGTTACTTCCATACGATACTTGCCATGCCATGCACCATACTTTAACTGCTAGGTTGTTAGTTTACTTTTCTTTCAGTTTCCTTGCACAAGTCTTTCGACTTGCTGACATGTGCCCCTTTTCTCTTTTGGGTGACACATGTTAGATCCCGAGCCTGAGTTTGTCGCTGAGGACGTGGTGTTTGCTGACGCTGAGTCAGAACCCGCGTTGATCGAGGACTTCGTGGACACTGGAGATCAGTCTTAGTGTCCTCGTAGAGCTTTCCCTTTTGCTTTAGACTGCTTTTAGTTATCGGTGCGTATCACCCATACTTTGTTGGTGTTTGTTGTGTTGGCCGTGTGTTAGGCCTTTAGACTCTTTCTTTTAGCCTGGTGGCTTTTCTGGATGTTGAACTTATCTTTAATGTTGGACAACATTCTGAGATTTGAGATTTTATTTCTGTCTCTCCTTGTGTTATTATTGTCGTTCTGTTTGTGGTTACAGGGACCTGCTTATGTTTATTGACGCTTATCGGGTTTGGGGCTTCACAGCTCCACTCCCGTGCGGACCTTTCACGTCTCGCCTCCATTTTAGGGAAGCGAGGCGTGACACAAGGGTTCGTGGGAGGACCATCTACATCTGGTAGAGTTCTCTTACAACAACGGCTTCCAGGCGAGTATTGGCATGGCGCCTTTTGCCGCGCTGTACAGGAGGAAATGTCGATCGCCATTGAGTTGGGATGACATTGGTGACCGGGAACTGTTGGGACCCGAGATGATTGTGGAGGCTGTGGATGTTGTCAGGAACATTCGGGAGAGGCTGGGGATTGCTCAGGACCATTTTAAGCATTGGGCGGATGCTAAACGCCGTCCTTTGGAGTTTCAGCCAGGCGACCATGTGTTCCTGAAGATTTCCCCGAATCGTGGTGTGATTCGCTTTGGGAAACGGGGGAAGTTGAGCCCGCGATACATTGGACCGTTTGACATTCTGGAAAGAGTTGGCGAGGTAGCCTACCGCTTAGCCTTGCCGCCATCTTTGGAAGGAGTTCACAATGTTTTCCTTGTGTCGCAGCTTCGTCGGTACATCAGCGATCCATCTCATGATGTGGATTTCTCGGAGATCACCGTTCGCCCAGATTTGACGTATGACCAGCAGCCAGTGCTGATTTTGGACAGGCGTCAGAAGTCACTCCGAAACAAGGTTGTCAATCTTGTGAGGGTGATGTGGCGACACGGCTCGCCAAGAGAGTCTACTTGGGAGAGAGAGGATGAGATGAGAGAGCACTACCCATTTTTGTTCCCTGACACGTGAGTGTTGGGAAATTCCGAGGACGGAATTTTTCTTAAGTTGGGGAGGATGTAACGATTGGTTTTTCATGTATTTGGATTATCTATATTATATATATGTTTTGGTGAATTTTCTCCTTATGTGTGATTTTCCGTCTCCGTAGCTTTCGTTTTCGTTCGTTTCGTTGTGATTCTTTAGCGTCTTCCTTAGATCGTTGAGTTTGGAGTAAGTCATTCGTGACGAGCTCTATATCGCCCATATCCTAGAGATAGGTTGATCTTAGAAGCCATAGGAATCTTCCTGGAGCTTCGCGCTTCGATTCGAGACTTTTCGTGCACTTTAGTTGGTTCAAGAAGGAGAACCAACCGACTAGATTCCAATCTAGTCGGTCAGGAACTCTTCTGGAACCGACTAGTTCATTAAATCAATTATCTAGCAGTTACTGTATACTCTTAGTCGGTCTAAAACAACCACCGACCAACTAGATGTGAAACTAGTCGGTCAGAACTTGCTCTCAGACCGACTAGTTCCTTTGATTAATTTCACCTAAGTTACTGTTTATCGTTAGTCGATCAATGAACACTCACCGACCGACTAGGTTGCAAACTAGTCGGTCGACGGGCCTTCACAGAACGACTAATTCATTACCCAGATTTATTCTTTCTTTCGCTGCTTGATCTTAGTCGGTCACAGTCGAACGACCGACCGACTAGTTCCCAAACTAGTCAGTCAGCCGCCCTTCATGGACCGACTAACTGACCCCGAAACCCTAGGTTTGGCCCAGCCGCCGCAATTTTTTTCTATTTAAACCCCCGACTCTTTTCTTTCTTCTTTCATTTCTTCTGACCCATTTTCTTCCCCAAATCATCCTCCAACATTACCCAAGCCATTCCTTCTTCCTTTGAAGCTTCCCTCTCGCCATTAGCACCGGCCACCTTCCTTTAGGCCGTCGGCCAACCCCAAACCCCCACAAATCCCAATTTCTCCAGATTTTCTCGCCATTTCCAGATCTGAGCCATAGTTCTCCGGATCGTTCTTCCGCTGCCGTGCTTGCTCGGCATCGTTCTTCCGCTACGATACGGGTAGTAAATCGATCCTTTAATATTCTCATAACCCACATGGTGATTTTTGTTAAACCCTAATAAAAATGGATATTAGACGTCGTAGATTCGATTATAAAACTGGAATGGTTATTGTTCTGATATTGTTTTGCCATGGCAGCGATCCCATCTCCGTAGTTAACATTTTGTGACGTGCCTCGTTGATCGTCATCCTTGGTGCCAGGCAAGTGAAACTTGCCACTTAGGGTTTTAGGCCATGCCTTAGGCCATTTGCTTGTTGTAGGCGTAAAAGAGACTAGGCGACAAAATGATACTCGCCTAGGCGCAAATTTCAGGATCTAGCTTGACAACGAAGCTAGATCCGACTACTTTTAATTATTTGCACTTGCTTGTCATCCATGCATCTTAATTGCCATGTTAAAATTCAATTAACGGTACGCGAATTATCTGTACATGCCATGCTATCCATGTTGAATGTTGCATTTGTAGCACACGCTACATTACTTGTACTACTTGATCCAGCTAGGCACCTGCTTTTAGCGGGCACAACCCTATGCCAAATACACTTCCTGGCTCGTGATCCAGAAGCGAGCATTACGCGTTCGGGGGTAATGTCCTGGCTCGATACACGTGGAGGGGTAGTGATAAGCGATCACCTGAGTGTACGAGTTGGCCCGATCCGCCACTCTAGCCAGAAGACGTAATCTCTGTGCACGACGTGTTTACTTGACGTGATTTACTTGACTTGTACTTGTCCGTGTTTATGCTTGTAAAACTTGTCATCCATGCCATACTTGCTACTTTCTACTTGTTACCTGCACTTTACCTTACTTGTTGCTTCCATACTATACTTGCCATGCCATGCATCATACTATAACTGCTAGGTTGTTAGTTTACCTTCCTTTCAGTTTCCTTGCCCAAGTCTTTTAGACTTGCTGACATGTGCCCTTTACTCTTTTGGGTGACACATGTTAGATCCTGAGCCTGAGGTTGCTGCTGAGGACGTGGTGTTCGCTGACGCTGAGTCAGAGCCCGCGTTCATCGAGGAGTTTGAGGACACGGGAGATCAGTCGTAGAGACTGTTTGTGTTGTTGTTTAGACTGCTTTAGTTGTCGGTACGTAGCACCAATACTTTGTTCGTGTTGGCTTTTGTTGGCCATGCTTGGGCCTAGACTCTTTCTTTTAGCCTGGTGGCTTTTTCTGTGATGTTGAATATTATTGTGGACAAATTCTGAGATTGGTTAACTTATATCAGTCTCCTTTACCATATTATTATTATCTTTGTTCCGTTTGCATTTACAGAACCTGCATATATTCAGATTTGACGCTTATCAGGCGTGTAGCTTCACAGCTCCACGTCTGAGCGGACCTTCTCACGTCTCGCCTCCATTTTAGGGAAGCGGGGCGTGACAGCTAGTATAGTGATATGCATGCTAACTGTAATGATAATAGGTGTACGTATAGTTATGTGTGCAGATTTATTATGTGATCTATATGTTAGTATGTCTGGGCGTGTACTCGTGCGTATATATGTAAGTGGTTAGATATAGGGGGGGTGTGTGTGTGTGTATACAATGTATGAATAAGTGTGTTTTATGCATAGTAGGATTATAATATCGTATTACCACTACGGGATGATGTATGAGCATGTGTATACCAGTAAGTATGCATAGTCGTGTGTTTGTGACTACGTTTATATGGATGTATATAATGGTATGCTAACCCTATGTAAACTATCATGTTTGTGTATACCGGTGTGTGTATATATGTCCTATACAGATACGAGATAGGAGTGTAGTAGTGTAAGTACGTATGTATAGGTATTTGAAAGTGTGTGATATATGAGTAAGTATATGCATATGGATGTATGTGGTTTCATTATAATGTATGTATGACTGGGGTAGAATGACCTTAGCGTCTGAGTCCGCTCACCCCTATGTCGGCCTATTTAAGGAAGTCTGAGGACGGACTTGATCCTAAGGTGGGTAGATTACGATGACGTTAGTGCTATGAGTAAGGCGTATATAAATCCGTGTATGGTGTAAGATAATACGTGCATGTATATACGTGCAGTGATATGTATTATAATGTGTATATTGTATTATGCGGTATGTAAAAGTGATTGTACGATTGAAGTGTTAATTGACTAAGAATGATTGTATTTATGTGTTAGTGGTATGTTTAAGTGACATGTTGTACTATATCATTATAGATTGTGAGTGTATAAGGTATATGGTAATACATTGTGTATTAGTAATAATGTGAGTGTGCAAGGTGATGGCACACTTACAGCTAGTAAATTGATGTGGTGGTGTAGTAAAGTGTTACTATTCGCCGAGTATAATATTGGTTTGGATTGTATAGGATGGTATTATATTAAACGTGTTATGTTAATATGTAATTATTAATGTGTGTGTGTGGGTATTGTTAATACTATTAGCATGGACGTTGATTAGTATTATCAGCGGTAATACTATTGGTATGGATATTAGTATTAGAAATACTATTTGGATATGGCATGATGGTTATTTACGGTGTGTATACATTAGAAGATGAAATGAGAGAGCGTTACCCACATCTGTTCCCCGACATGTGATTGTTAGGAATTCCGAGGGTGGAATTTTCTTTAAGGTGGGTAGGATGTAACGAACGGTTTTTATCATTACGTTGTATCTGTATTTCTCCCGGATATTATTTTTCTGTATCCGTAATTAGACGTTTCTGTCCCCGTACCCGTACCCGTACCCGTATCCATTTCTTTTTTCATACTCATTATTATTATTATAACCATTTATTATTATTATTTTAATTGCCTCTTCTTAAAATTTGTTTTAAATTTTCAATTCAAACTTCAAACTTCTAATCTTTTTAAACTTTTGAAATTCAAATGCAGCTTTCCATTTTTAAACCCATTTAAACCTTATTAATTGGCTCTTATTCCCTTGATTAAACCCATTTAATACTAATCCTATTAATTATATTTCAAATCATTTACATAATAGCTAGCACTTAATCACCCATGGTCGCACCCAACTTATTCACGCACACACACAGCAACACTATGAGAGAGAGAGAGAGGCCGAACCATATAAACAAAAAAAAGAATTAGTAAGCTAACCTAAGACCTAGGCTAGCTCACGTGCCGCCATTTCAAAACCCCTCCTATTCTTTATTATATCAACACCCGGCCATTGGTTCCTACAGCAAACAAAACTTTTAAAACCCTTAGCCTTCATGTGCTGCCCTCTGAAACAAAACCCAACACCATATTCTTATAAGAAGCCCTGGATATATATATTTATCTAACCCTAGGATAGCAGCCGCCCTGTTCTTTTTCTCCACGCAACAAACCAATGCCAGCCTCCTCCCTCGCGCGCGATGACAGCCAGGCACGGCCCTCCTCTCTCTCCCCTCGCCCAGAAACGCCGCGAGCTGCTCCCCTCGACGCCAACGTGCGACGCAGCGGCCATCTCCACCCCCTCATCACGCGCGCACCCCTCTCCTCTCCGAGATCCAACGCACCGCCTCCTCTTCACGCGCACAGATCGCCAGGAAGCGCCGCGCACCCCTCATCCTCGCAGCGACAGCCTCCTCCACGCGTTCAAGCCCAGCGCCCAGATCTACTCCCCTCCACCCACAGCAAGCCCCACGCGCTCTCTTCTTCCCACGTGCAACGCGCGGCCTCCCCTCGCCCAGAATGCCGCGGCAGCCATCATCCACACGTGATGCCGACACCCTGCCCTTCTCCATGGCCTCCCCCTGTCACTGACAGCCACGCAAACCTGACGCCGCGGCCCCCCACACGCGCGAGAGCCGCAGACAGCCCTCTCCCTCCTTCCCGGAGCTCAAACGTCGCTGTTTTGGAGTTGTACGCGTCGTCGCTACCCATCGCTGCGTCCCGACCCTTCGCTACACTACCAGTTAGTAGATATACCATTTAACATACTATAACCCACATTGTAATTTAGAAGACCTAATAAAACGGATCGGTTAGACGTTGTAGGAACTTTTATAACGCTGTTTGATTGAAAACATTCTAATCTGAATATGTGTTTTATCAAACCAGCAAACCGTTATTATCGTAGTGTAGTACCCATCGAGACGATTCCGACGACACCAAGAACGCTGAAAACAGGCAAGTGTGCAATTAGATATGAATTTTTGAAGTTTGATGCTTAATACGTCACTTTTACTATATGATGTATAACTTGAAATTTATACGTGAAATGACGTATGAAAATGATGCCATGACATTCTGGACTAAATTTGTGACCCAACGACATATAATTCAATATACATTAATTTTAATCAATAGCGAAGAAAATTGGTTTCTGTAGCATATTCAACGAAAACTCATGTTCAACGTTATTTTAATATTGTTGTAAATGTTGTTCAACCCACTCCTACTTGTGGAAAATGTTGTATAAACAAGTAATAATGATAATGCTGAATAACTACATGTCTTGGAATGTTTAATAAGTTGTGACATCGTGAAAATCGTGTGCCTCGATGGCGAAATCGTGAATTCGTGATGTCGTGTGAGTCGACTAGGCTGGCTCGTGTTCCAGCACAAAATTGGGGTAGGGTTAGGGTTGAGCGGCCGCTAGGCGTATGAAGAGGTCCTCTCTTCAAGAGCACCACCCGCATGCGGTGGGGTAGCGTCAATCACGGTAAACCCCCGTGAGAAGAACGATCCACTCATCACGACCTAAAGGCGAGAACCCTATAATAGATGTGAAACATTGACATGAAACTTGCAACGCTAACATGGTCTCAGTAAAATGACATGCTAACGAACTCAAAGAAAACTTTATTTTACTTCTTGAAACTGCTTAGAACTGCATGTTAGGAGGTCTCGTTTCATTTCATTATAATTGGCATGTTTAAACTTATTGCAGTCATTTCATTTAATGTCTCTTAAATTCATATCGTTTGTATATCTTACTTTGGGTTTCTAACCTCTTTTTGCAGACCACTTGCTGACATACATTCACCTTTTTGGATGTATGTCAGATTCTGAGCTTGAGTACCCAGATGATCCATTTAAGACGCCTGATTTAGAGAGCCAGAGTTTGCCGTAGACGCTGAGCCTCTTTCTGGGAAAGGCTAGAATTTCTTTTCCGTCACTACTTTTAGTTTTGGCTTTAGTACCTTGTAGTAGGATTAGTGTTTTGTAGTTTCTTTTTGGCCATGCTGAGGCCCAGTTGTTTTATTTCTTGTACCAAACAATTCTGGATGTGCCCTTTTTAATTCAATGAAATGTTATTTTTATTGTTCTGAAATGCATGCAAGAACCTGTGCTTCGAATGGTGTATCACTACAGACGCTCATTGAACTCGAGCTTCACCGCTCCAGTTCATGCGGATCGTTCTCGCTTCCGGTGTCTTTTGGGAAGCGGGGTGTTACACCGACCGTAAGGCTGGGAGCAACTTCCCCAACGGGTCGGTCGCGCGGCCAACCGTAAAGCTGGGGGCAACTTCCCCAACGGGTCGGTCGCGCGGCCAACCGTAAGGCTGGGGGCAACTTCCCCAACAGGTCGGTCGCGCAGCCAACTGTAAGGCTGGGGGCAACTCCCCCAGCGGGCGGGCCCGACGATCAGTTGTAAGACTATGGGTCGCACCCCTAGCTGGCTGACCGATCCAACCGATCGTAAGGCTGGGGGCAACTCCCCCAGCATGTCGGCGTATCGACCGATCGTAAGCCTGAGTGATAGCTCCCCCCAGCTGGCCGACCGACCCAATCCACCATAAGGCTGGGGGCAACTCCCCCAGCAGGCTGGCCGTCCGATTGCATGTAGGACCTGAGATGGGACGCTCCCGCAGAGCGATCGGCTCCCTCCCCTGAGGCCGAGAGCGGTGCCTCAGCCACCCGAGCGGCTGAGAATCCTGGGGAAGCAGCTCGGTGACTGGATCGTCGAGGTGAGCAAGGAAATTTCTCCGGCCAGCCCCGCAGGAATGCCCTGTCCCGGGCTGAATGAGGAGGATGAACGACCTCAAGCAAAAATGGAACTTCATTACAAAACAAATGGGGGCGAATTACACAAAATTTGAGCATGGATTTGCAAAAAATGATGAGGCTAAAGGGCTAAGACTCCTCTCCCTCGCAAGCATCCGGAGCTCCTTCGGGAACACCGACGGACCGCTCAGGGGTCCATCCCACGCCTCCTCCTCGCCCTCAGAGTCCAGCTGGAGCTCCTTAAAACGAATCCCGGAGAGTGGGAATTTTCGCTGGATCTCAGACTGGCAGCGGGCGAATCCCCTCTCGAACGCTTTGAACATCGCCCCGGACACAAAAGACGAGGCGTACTCATCCACGTCGTCCCGGGCAATCCGCTTGGGATCCACAGCTCACAGCTCTTGAATCCGACCCTCGAGGACGGCAACCTGGCGCTGGAACTCCGCCCGCTCCTTTTCGGTCTCTCTAGAGCTCGCATTGAGATTGGCCAGAAGAACACGTTCTCTCTCCTCAGCCGCCTCCAGGAGGCTTGCGAGCTCCGTGTCGTCGGCTTCGACAACTGGACCGATGTCCACACCCGCCTCGGCGGCCTTCGTAAGCTCGGCTATCCGATCCTCGGCCTTTGCCTTCTCGACAAAGGCCAATGCCTTCTCCAGCTCTGACTTCTCCAGGGCAGTGGAGAGCTCGGCCACCTGAGTCTCCAAGGACCTAGCGCGCCTCAATTAGTTGGCTCGCCTCTCCTTCGCCCTCCTCGGCATCAGGATTCTGAGCCTGGTCGACCTTGGCCCGCGAGAGTACCGCGAATTGACGCCTTATCAAAAGCCTGACCGAGGATAACTGCATCAAGAGACATGAATGAGTTGAGGGCCACTACAAGGGACATAGTGTGCGAAAGTCCTCACCTGCTGACCAGCCTGAACTACGAAGGCGGCCAGGCGATCACCTTTTACCCTGTCCAGCATAGATTGGTCTGTAGGGAGGCTGCAGTTTTCAGCCAACCGAGCAGCCACTCCGCAATCGGAGAAAACTGACTCTTTCAACCCCACGGGTAATCGGGGACGAAGTAAATCTTCGCCTGACCGGGGAAGATCAGCTTGAGCTGAGCGGAACGCCCCCAGGGACCGATCGTAAACTTCGGAGAGCGGCCCCGACAGGGGAGGCGAGGGCCCGGCCCCGGGCCCCGAGTCATCTATTGGGGGAGGCTGGGCACGACCCTCAGGCGGAGGAACGACGACCACCGTTGTAGGGACACAAGCCTTTTTCTGGGCGATCCCCCCGGAGGGGGATGTGGCTTGCTCCCTCGTTCTCTTAGAACCGGCTCCGGAGGACCCGACCCGCTGTTTCTTTCGGACTTCCAATACATGATCCCTCCGCCACGGGTTGGGATCCGGAACAGTAGCTGGAATGGAGGGCTAAGAAGAACCTTGGGCAAACCCACCTGCACAAGAAGGCAGAAGAAAGGATCAGAATCGTCTAGACGGGCCTCAGACATCAACTCCCCCGAGCTCCGGACTTTGGTAAAACTCACCGGTGGGCCACACAGTCTTCCATAGGTTAAGGTCAGAAAAGAGGACGTCGATTCTCCGATCCCCGGCAGGGACCGCCAACAAGGTGTCAACCGCCTTGAGCTCAGCGTCAGTCAGACTCCCTAGCTTGAGAACCAGCGTACTTGCCGCCCCCCAGCGGATCGGGAAATCCACCTCAGATGGGAAGCCGACAAAGACGTATTCCCCCTTCCAATGTTTTAAAGAACTCGGCAGCCCCAGCACCAAGCTCTTCTTTGGTCGAGCACTGATATAAAGCCAGGCCCCCGACTGATGATGGCTCAGGCGGTAGAATTGAGCAAAATTCGGAGGGACGGCTCGACCCCTTGCAGCACGCAGAGAACGACATACCCAACAATACACCCAATGGCATTGGGACAGAATTGGCATAAGGCCGCCCTGTAAGATCGCAGAAACACGGTGACAAAGGGATGGAGAGGGAACCGAAGCCCGAATCAAAAACTCTGTTCGTACACCCCGACTTCTCGAGGACCAGGGAAGCAAATCCGCTCGTCCATCTCAGGAGCCCGGGCGGAGCATGTGGAAGAAGATAGCTGGTGCGCAGCGCCCCAATTGAGATGGCACAAACAGACGATGGCCACCCCAGTACCTCGGGAGGCACCCCTGAGAGCTCTCCCCTGTAACGGTGCACCGCCGTGAGGGAGCCCCGAGTTGGACCTGGGTCGGCACCGGCCACCGGGCGCCCTGAACCAGCGGCCGAAGGGGAGGACGAATGAGGTAGCACTTGAGCAAGACCAGGTCCGACGGAAAGGGAAGGGAAGAAGAGGATGTCGATTGGAAAAGCAAAACTATCATCCGATAGATGACGGTCGCCTTTTATATCGACCACTTGAAACCTTCCCACGCGTCGTAGGTCGACCACACGGGCCCACGTGTCGACGTCCCGCGGGGCGCGACCCCTCAAATTCCACACCCGGGGTCAGAGAGAAATTCAACCGGCCCAGGTCATGATGGCTCCCCCTTAATGACACCATCTCGACTGACGCACCTATCAAGACTTACCCAAGTCACATTGCCCGAACCGAACTGGCTAAATCCGGTCGGCACGATGGGGGCAATTGATACGACCATTTTAGAGAAGCCCAAAAGCAAGCGGTCCAGGCCCACGTGGGAAGAAGAAAGCTCCCAAAAAGAGTTTTGGGCCAACCGTCGAAGGCCCCTGTGGAAGCCCTACATCGAATCACCCATGCTCGGACGTGCGCCCGGTCAGCCCACGACTGCGGGAGTTAACCGCTCCCTAAAACGCTCCCCCTTAATGACCATTAAGGGACCACATTAATCCACCTTGATGGCGCATAAAGGCGCCCGGATGGAGGCAGATCATGGGGGCGGAATATGAGGGCACGAAGACACGACGATCGTGGGAGAACCCCTATATAGGGTCGGGAGCATGGACGAAGAAAGAGGCCGAATCCCTGATACCAACAAACGGAGGTATTCTACTAAAAAGACCTTGCTTCTCCCATTATCTTCCCTCCCATAACTCGGTCTAAGGATATGCGTGCATACCTCCTTGTGAGCCGTACCGATCCCGTCGAGTATTATTCAGATCCGTTTTGATTTAGGCATCGGAGGGGACTTGGCCGGAACCAAGGTCCGGCCCCCTGACGAGTTTCTTCGTCTGTTCAGGACGAAGTGGTCTCAAGGCGCCGAGGCTACCCCTCAGCGTGGAACTCACCGAAGCAATGCCTGCACGACAGCGAGCCCGCTCGCCACTAGCGAGCATCACCATCGACCAAGACCAAGTGATAATCAGGGCACTGAGGCTACCCCTCGGCACTTGATTGACCGAGGCCGAGCGCACACCTAGGTGCCGAGGCTTCCCCTCCGCACCCCGCTGACCGAGGTCGGACACTCCGGACGAAGAGCCCGCTCGTCTCCGATCCCCCAAGCGAGCCATTTCCCGAGCTTAAGTGGGCCCTTGCGCAACCCCCGTCGAGAACACGCACGATTGGAGGGACCAAGGGATCCCAACCGACCCCTTGACCATGTTGACCGTCAAACTACCGGTCAACGATCCAGTGGTGAGAAAACACCTGTAAACAAGGTGCATGGAGGCTTTGATTTGGCAATCCTAGCTTTTCAACCACAGACCGAGTCATGCTACTACAATTGTCTTGACCTTGATCTCATTTTTTTGACAAATGACACCACTTGCTTCAAGTTATTTTGGTGGATGGTCTGATGGGACGGTCCTTGCAAGACAAAAACATGTGTGTTAGATAGATTGTGTTTTGGGGTGTTTTCTCACCACAGATTGGTAGCTGACGTGGAAGATGAGGAGGACCTTCAATGCCGGTCAGTCGAGCAGACTCTGGTGTGGGGATGCTCGGAGCCGAGCGACGAAGCGCCGAAGTTGGGCTTTGGCTGGATAGTGACCTCCGGGATCGGTCGGCCGAGCGGATTCTGGTGCGAGAATGCTTGGAGCCGAGCGATAGGCCGCCAAATTAAGTTGAGCTACGACTGGATGATGTCTTCTTCAATCTGCAAAATGAGAAACTCGTTAGGGGGGTCGGACCACGGCTCCGACCAAGTCCACTCCGATGCTTAAGTCAGATCTTGACTAAAGAGTGCTCGGTGAAATCGAGTCCGTCTCACTGAGAGGCCGTGCACGAGTTCTCGGGCCGAGCTATGGAGGAAAAAATATGCGGTGGGAACATGTGTAAGGAGAATGTATACGAGCATCATGTCAACGCCTCGTCTTGATACGCCCTCGCGTTCATGGCGTTCATGGCTCCTCCAGTCGCGTCCGTCCGTATTGATGGTGGCTTGAATGGCGATCAAAGTAGGCCCAGTTTAAGGAGGGGTTTCCTCAAACACGGAGAGCCGATGGTCCAATGGGCTCTGGTCTTAGGCCAAGATGCCTCGATCTGCTTTAGAGGCCTAGAGGCGCTCGGCCCAGAGCAATTGGGGGGGGAGCGGTTGATTCGCTTTTCTCTGGCCCATTCAGAGAGTCGTATCATGTATAACTAAAAATAATTAATTTATCATGTATAACTAAAACATATTAAATGTTATGAATCAACTACTGGGGGAGGAACCCCCAGCCCTTTATTTATAGGCATGGTAGGAGAGTAGATACATCGAATACATAGATATGGGCGTATCTCTAAGATACCCGCAATCCTAACCGACTCTGGTTATTTCCATTCACAACACTCCCCCTTATCCAGCCATAGGTGTGGACTCCGCTCAAGAGTACTTCGGGATTCTGAGCGTAATAAGAGTCTCACATGGGGTGGATACTTCAGTATCCTGAGTTGGTGAGGTTTGCCTCGTTAAAACCTTTAGCTATGGAAAACCCAGTGGGAAAACCCATAGTTAAGGAAAAAGAGTGCAAACACTCTTTAACTCCCCCTGATTTGTACAAGTGACTCTGCTCATGAATACTTCTGGATTCTGAGCGTCACAGAGGGGTGGATACTTCAGGATCCAGAGTTGATGTGATTTGCCTCGTTAAAACCTTGGCTATGGAAAACCCAGTGGGAAAACCATAGCTAAGGGAAAAGAGTACAAATTCTGTCAACTCCCCCTGATCTGTGAAAGCTCTTAGGCTTTCAGATCTCGTAGGCTTATCTCATCGCTCCTATTTACAATATTCCGAAAATGTACACAGATTACGAATTTTATCACCATCAAGTAGCTGCTGAATCCAGAAACTCTGGAGAGGTGTGCTAAGTTTCGTCGCCTCTGATGTGGTCTTCAGACTATATGGTCAGCTCCACAGAACCAGCCTCTATCCCAGTCGTCACTGGGATGTGATGTACCACCAGGCGCCCTCAAATACACCATTGGTGTGATTCTGGAATGGTGAGGATCTCGAAATGATAGGATGATGTTGCCTTCATAAGTTGCTTTGCATATTTGCAGTAGATGGTCATCCCACGGTTGGTACCTGTTCTGTGATTTCTCAGTATAGGGACCGGACCTGTAACCTGCATTCGCATAAACATTGGAGGATGCTACTTCATTTTGTAAGTCCAAATATTTCGACCCTTGGAGGAAGCGCAGAAGGCTTAACTCCGGTCTAATGGCCCTTTTTAGGTGCCAACTATCTCTGGCTGATGAGTTTACTGCAATTGCTATATCGGGACGCATGCAGTTAGCCAGGAGTGCCTGATTGCACTTAGTTAAGGGACTTTGGGACCAGTTATATCATCCCCCTCTTCCAGCGATCAGAAGGGTTCTTTTTGTACATCCAGTAAGTGTACCACCGTAGGTGTACTTTGGATGACAATGGTCCTTTTAATTTCTCCAACGCACTTCTGGGCGTTTGTAACAGGATTCTATGAGCCATGACTTTATATTTGCCTAGGTCTTTTTATTTTATGTTCAAAAGTCAGGCTTGTACATGTAGTTCGGTTTTCTCTTAAGGAGATCCGATGAGATTTTAGTTGACTCCAACTATGATCTCTAATCCTGTTCTTTACACAGATGCAAAGACAACCTTCAGTAGGAATCATTGACTTGTCAAGTGATTCTCTTGGTTGTACATTTATTTGTTTATACTTATATTTCTTCATTTGAATAGACGTCCCGAAGTCTATTCAGGCATTTTTAAGGAAATGTGGAAATTATCTTTACCAGATATTGATCGCTCCGGAATGTAACCCGGAGAACGATTGTAGTTTTACCGCAAGCGCACGGCAAAGTGGCGAGCGGGTATCGAACACGAGGAGGTGGTGTTGGCTCTAATCTATCCTAGGTTGGTTTGACTACGAATGTATTATTGGTGGAGATGGTTATGGAATGATATAATGGAAATGGTGGTGGATGTCGGTGTCGATGATAAAGAAATCGGTCAAATATCGATTTAAATACAATATAATAAAAGAGGGAATTTGCCTTTGGCGATCCTGTCACAATCGTCGGGCAAAGTATGGGGATATAAAATCAAATAAAGGCGTCTAGGGCTATGGAATTCCCACTACGGATCGTCATTCATCATCGTAAATAGTGAATCTCAATATTACTAGACTTGCATTGAGGTGAACTAGTCGTAACTGAATATAGAACCAAGCTCACGCTCTCGCGCTATTGCCGGTCTATAGCAAACCTAGGTTAGTGCCCAATCTCTTGCAAACCCTAACCTAAGCCGCTAGCATGAGGATCGACATCATCGTTCAATCGCCCCTCGAGCCCACTCTCGTGCAAACTCGAGTTACGATCTAGGTTGTGATAGTTCGTATTCGTCCAATCTCTTGCAAACGAATATGTGTATAGATTTACAATTAAAAATCCTAGCTTTGGTCCAATCTCTTGCAAACCAAATCTAGAGAAACCCAATTGTAAACCTAAATCGAATATCTAGGCCTTCCCATCGATTAGAATCCAATCTCTTGCAAATCCCAAATCGATGGAAATCCCTAGCTATCCGTAGGAAATCAATCACAACCTAACCTCCTAGCAATTCTAGCAATTTAGAATTCATTCTTCACAAATATGAAATTAGATCCATAGGGTTCATCCCCAAACCCTAGAACAACAAATCTACTCTAGCATAGCAATAAGGATATGAGAATCAATAGAAATCATTGCTTGCATACAAAAAGATAGAAAAACAAAGATTCAAATAATAAGAATAGAAATACTTAGCTTTGATGAAGAATTCCAATCCAAATACAAGCCTTTTGATCCAAGAGGGGGCCTAGGGCATGGCCTAACCTCTAAAATAAACTCTAATAAAACATAATGGGGCTCCTCCCTAATGGTGGCTACAAAGACCCTTAAATACTCTCCCAAAACCCTAGCAAGAAACCCTAGAAAACCCCTCAAATTCGTGCCCAAAAACAGCCCAAACTGCAACTTAAAATCTGGGCCCATGCCGCACTCGGCCGAGTGGAATATGTGACCCGGCCGAGTGGGAATTCCAGCACTGCAGCATCAACTTGCAGAAATTCTCTAGATTTCATCCGACCTCCGATTTGCGCGTTCTTGGCGGCGTTGGAACCGTCATGAAGTATACTATCCATAAAAAATATGAGAAAAATACTTTGATTGCTGGAATGATAGCAGATTTCAAAAGAGTGGGAGGCTGTCTGAAAATCTGGGCGTTGCGTGTCCTCGGCATCACTCGGCCGAGTTGACTTCTCTACTCGGTCGAGTGGGTTTCTCTACTCGGCCGAGTGATAGACCCTGTAAAATTCCAGTAAGTCAGGGGTCTTGGGGGGTCTGTCTTCTGAGGTGACTCGGCCGAGTGGCTTTACTCACTCGGCCGCGGGGCATTCGGTACTCGGCCGAGTCGGAACCCTCAATCGCCTGACGGATTCCAGTAAGTCTGAGATTTTTGCTTGCCGTCGTCGTGATGCCACTCGGGCAAGTGGTGTCTCCGTGCTCGGCCGAGTGGGCTGGCGATGCTCGGCCGAGTGCACGCTGATACTCAATCTGCTGCGTGTCCGATCTGGCCGGCCGAGCGGGCTTCTTTGCTCGGCCGAGTGACTCCTTCACTCGGCCGAGTGGCATGCTAAAATGCCCAATCTTCTCCGTTTCTCCTCCTCGTCACTCCTATGGAGTTCCTTCTTCTTCCACCCGTCTCACATCGCCGAATAGCCCTCAAAAGAGCCTTGGGTGACGCTTCAGAATGTGTGCAAGTCCCTTAAGCTCATTTTTGCTCCCGATCGCTCCATATTTCCTGAAATCCGACAAAAACAAGAAATAGTGAAAAGTAACGCAATATCGTCGAATAATCGTGAAAAGCGTGATATGGGTGATCGAAATGGCATGCAAATATGCAGAAAAAAGGTGTAAAATATGGACCGATCAAAATCCCCCAAGCTTACCTCTTACTCGTCCTCGAGGAAGATAAGTAAAAAGACGAACTCGGGAGATGAAAAATAAGGGAAATGAAATAAAAGAATACGAAGTGGAAGGGGTCGCTAGATTCTTCTCTCAGATCTCAAGCCATAAGCTACACATCACGATAACTTGGAAAATACAAATCGCATGCTATAAGGATTTCATATCTTACATAAACATGGTACTTGCAAGCTTTTAAGAACAACAAAAGGGATTCTCTAAATCCATACAATCAATTCATATCCACGTCACGCATTTCATAGGATTCGATATACAAATGTTGGCGATGCACTTTTCAATCAAAAGTTATAAATGAAGCATATAAGAATCACACCAAACATGCAATAGAGAATTGAATAAGAGTCATGGCATTCACATATTTATTTCAAATCATGAAAAATCTCCATATCTAATATATTTTGCAAAGTCTAAGCATTATCGAATATTCCCATTCATGCACGTCTCCACTCTAATGTCATACTCACTCATATGGTCAAATGAATTCACCCCCCCCCCCCCCCAAGCTTAGCTTGAGGCGTCGCATCCAAAGGAATATAATAGTGGAAAATGGGATTTTTGCCTTGGTTTTCCCAAGCATTTTGTGGCTCCAATAATGAGATAGAGAAACATTTTTTTTTCTTCTTTTTTTTTCTTTTTGAACCTTTTTTTTTTCACTTTTCTTTTTGGATTTTTGTAGGAGCTATTTGATTTGTATTTTTGGCTTTTGGCTCCTTTTTGGCTTTTTGGACTTTTTGGAGCTAACTTTTCTTTTGTGGGGATTTTTGGGAAATAGATGCGATATAAGTAGCTTTAGGAGGTGAACTCAAGTGACATGTAGAGAATAAAAAGATATATGTGGAGAAAGAAATAATGTAACACTCGGTTCACTCTAAGATGTGCACAAACGGTTCAATAAAATAATACTTCAACTAAAACTCATATGTAAGCATGGATATTCTCAATCATCTCAATAAAGAGTGAGGTCAAGCGGTAAAGCGCACAATCATATCAAGCATGCAACAGAAGGTGAATAAGACAATAAAACTGATGCTTCAGATATACTAATGATGCGTGAATCTTGGTGCATTTCCAACAAAAGCATACCAAACACTAATCCATACATTCAGTTTCAATTAATATCATGCATTCATGTAGAGGAATCATCAAAAGAAATAGATTTGCAAGAACATGTGAATAGCAAGACTATGGAATACTCTAAGTAGCATGGCAATGAATAATAAGCATCGTGATGGTTGCTAAAGCAATAAGAGACATCATCATAAGGAACAAATCTAGCGAAAGGATGAAAAGAAAATAAAGATATAAAATAAAAGAGAGGAAAGAAAAGAAAAACAAGCACACAATATGATGCATGAACACACATAAAAGGAAAATAAGATGGAAAAATCAAAAAGATGATGCAAAAATTTTGAAAAATTTTAAAAGCCCTAAAATAAAGTAAAAATGCAACTAATGCATCTAAATGGCATGGAAATGCACTCCCCCAAGCTTAAACTTCACATTGTCCTCAATGTGATCATAGTGGAAGAATATGAAGAACAACGATACTAATAAGGGGGTGAATGAAAAATGATGAAATGAATGACATGAAATCCTAATGCAACTACATGCACATACAATGATGCATGAGAGCGCTTTCCCCCAAGCTTATACCAAACAATCTTATTCAAATGACTCGATCAAAAATATCACGGCTTCGCTAAGCGATATCAAGTCAAACAAATAAGAAAGTAAGGTTTCACTTGAAAGAAATGCTCGGTGGGTGGTGAGCAAAAAGGATGTGACACATCAAAATATAAAGTGGGCAATTAATATATAATGGGTTTGGGGTGTAAAAATTTTTGTTGCCGTCATATGAGGTGATATTTATTCAAGCAAATCTATACGGTCCTCTCGCTGTCGAGAGGATTCGGGTTTATTGAAAGCATAAAAATTTCTACACTACTGGATTGATATCACCTATAGCAAAAGGCGGATCCGGTATCTTTTCCGGTGCAGGCAACTGCTCCAACTGCTCCTTCCGTGGCTCTGCCAGGCGCACATGTCCACGGACACCAACGAACTCTAGCAATGCATCCTCCAGCATTCCCACAAGGACTCCACCTGTACCCTGCAGAGAATAGGATGCATCAGTTCGCTGCAAAAATTTCACCCTCATAATAAAAGTATTCCAAAGAGGATCGTCAATAGAAATATATGAAATAAATAGTGGTGGACGATACTTCCCTGGAAATAATCCAATATCCTCACGTGCCGTGATAGCTGTCTCCACGGTGTCTTCTCTATGCTGCTCAGGTAAATCTAGATCATAGGTGTGGACCCCATCAAGATGCTCCTCATCATCGTCAGACTCATCCCAGTGCACCCCTTGATCATATTCATATGTGTCCATGGGTGCTAACTCCTCGCTCTCCTCCTCATATACGTCCCATCGTACCTCTTGATCGTATGTACATGAATCCTGCAAAAGGCACGATGAATCATAGAAAACATCATACACTGGAGGGAAATCAAAGATAAAGGGCGAGGAAGTAAAGAGATCTCCCTGAAGGGGAGCCATAAGCTCTGTGGGGTAGTCCTCTGCGTCAGTGGGAGGATGAGGTGGCTGCGGAAGCTCTAATGGAGGAGGATAGTGCTCGGGATCCTCATGAATGGCTGTGTCCTCGTCCCGATGCATGACCTCCTCGGTGATAAGCTCTGGCTCTGTGTGTAAGGCCTCCTCAAAAGCATGCTCTGGCTCGATAGTGTGCTCATTTGCCTTCTCATCAACTATCAATGTAGGCTCTCCCTGGGATGGTGATGCTGGCTGCTCATGTGTGTCAGCTTGTGGGGATGTATCATGTGGAGGGGAATGCCCGCAAGAAATCCGAAAATATAGTCTATCCCCCTCAAGTCTGACATGGATGTCCTCCTCAATTGTTCCTGCAGCTGAAACACGGTTCATAACAAAATCTGCAAATCGTAGCTCAAATGCATCACCTGCCGTAATGCTCTCTGAACCGGTGAACCTCACTGACTCCAAGAGACCCTCCAATAATCTCTGAAATGAGTCCTCCTCTGGCTGCGCATATGACTCAGTTTCTGCTTTCTTCACTGCCTCTTCGTCCATCCACTCTTCATATGCAATAGATGTATCGTAGGAAGTGGGATCGACGACGGCACATTCTGGCTCTGGTAGTAAGTCTGGCGATGCTTCTTGCCCATAAAATGAAGAAGCAGAACTGATATCTTTGGAAATCCCTTCAACCTTAAGCATGAGCATATTCATTTCAAGTTGCCTCTTCACCCGTTCCAATAGAAGGTTACCCTTTTCAAGCCCGGCTTGCACTTCAACCTGGTGTGCATGCATCTCATCAAAAAAGATCCTTTGTCTCTCATCAAGCTCGGGCCAGTGCATCTCCTCAAAAAGGTATTCGCCCATCTGAGCACTCTGATCAAAATAGTATTCTCCCATCTGAGCACTCTGATCAAAATAGTATTCTCCCATCTGAGCATTCTGATCATAATAGTATTCTCCCATCTGAGCACTCTGATCAAAATAGTAATCTCACGTCTGAGCATTCTGATCAAAATCTGTGGTCCACGTAGTATAATCCATAGCACCTGATCAACAAAGATAAATACCTGGAGAAAAGATATCAGTGGCACAAAAGAATATAGAAATGATAATAATGGTGGCAGGGGTGAAAATTTCCTTTTTATTTATTTATTTATTTTTTTTCGTAGTCTAATCAACCTAATTGTGACAAATTGGCACCAACGGAAACACCTCCCCGGCAACGGCGCCAAAAACTTGATCGCTCCGGAATGTAACCCGGAGAACGATTGTAGTTTTACCGCAAGCGCACGGCAAAGTGGCGAGCGGGTATCGAACACGAGGAGGTGGTGTTGGCTCTAATCTATCCTAGGTTGGTTTGACTACGAATGTATTATTGGTGGAGATGGTTATGGAATGATATAATGGAAATGGTGGTGGATGTCGGTGTCGATGATAAAGAAATCGGTCAAATATCGATTTAAATACAATATAATAAAAGAGGGAATTTGCCTTTGGCGATCCTGTCACAATCGTCGGGCAAAGTATGGGGATATAAAATCAAATAAAGGCGTCTAGGGCTAGGGAATTCCCACTACGGATCGTCATACATCATCGTAAATAGTGAATCTCAATATTACTAGACTTGCATTGAGGTGAACTAGTCGTAACTGAATATAGAACCAAGCTCACGCTCTCGCGCTATTGCCGGTCTATAGCAAGCCTAGGTTAGTGCCCAATCTCTTGCAAACCCTAACCTAAGCCGCTAGCATGAGGATCGACATCATCGTTCAATCACCCCTCGAGCCCACTCTCGTGCAAACTCGAGTTACGATCTAGGTTGTGATAGTTCGTATTCGTCCAATCTCTTGCAAACGAATATGTGTATAGATTTACAATTAAAAATCCTAGCTTTGGTCCAATCTCTTGCAAACCAAATCTAGAGAAACCCAATTGTAAACCTAAATCGAATATCTAGGCCTTCCCATCGATTAGAATCCAATCTCTTGCAAATCCCAAATCGATGGAAATCCCTAGCTATCCGTAGGAAATCAATCACAACCTAACCTCCTAGCAATTCTAGCAATTTAGAATTCATTCTTCACAAATATGAAATTAGATCCATAGGGTTCATCCCCAAACCCTAGAACAACAAATCTACTCTAGCATAGCAATAAGGATATGAGAATCAATAGAAATCATTGCTTGCATACAAAAAGATAGAAAAACAAAGATTCAAATAATAAGAATAGAAATACTTAGCTTTGATGAAGAATTCCAATCCAAATACAAGCCTTTTGATCCAAGAGGGGGCCTAGGGCATGGCCTAACCTCTAAAATAAACTCTAATAAAACATAATGGGGCTCCTCCCTAATGGTGGCTACAAAGACCCTTAAATACTCTCCCAAAACCCTAGCAAGAAACCTTAGAAAACCCCTCAAATTCGTGCCCAAAAACAGCCCAAACCGCAACTTAAAATCTGGGCCCAGGCCGCACTCGGCCGAGTGGAATATGTGACCCGGCCGAGTGGGAATTCCAGCACTGCAGCATCAACTTGCAGAAATTCTCTAGATTTCATCCGACCTCCGATTTACGCGTTCTTGGCGGCGTTGGAACCGTCATGAAGTATACTATCTATAAAAAATATGAGAAAAATACTTTGATTGCTGGAATGATAGCAGATTTCAAAAGAGTGGGAGGCTGTCTGAAAATCTGGGCGCTGCGTGTCCTCGGCATCACTCGGCCGAGTTGACTTCTCTACTCGGTCGAGTGGGTTTCTCTACTCGGCCGAGTGATAGACCCTGTAAAATTCCAGTAAGTCAGGGGTCTTGGGGGGTCTGTCTTCTGAGGTGACTCGGCCGAGTGGCTTTACTCACTCGGCCGCGGGGCATTCGGTACTCGGCCGAGTCGGAACCCTCAATCGCCTGACGGATTCCAGTAAGTCTGAGATTTTTGCTTGCCGTCGTCGTGATGCCACTCGGGCAAGTGGTGTCTCCGTGCTCGGCCGAGTGGGCTGGCGATGCTCGGCCGAGTGCACGCTGATACTCAATCTACTGCGTGTCCGATCTGGCCGGCCGAGCGGGCTTCTTTGCTCGGCCGAGTGACTCCTTCACTCGGCCGAGTGGCATGCTAAAATGCCCAATCTTCTCCGTTTCTCCTCCTCGTCGCTCCTATGGAGTTCCTTCTTCTTCCACCCGTCTCACATCGCCGAATAGCCCTCAAAAGAGCCTTGGGTGACGCTTCAGAATGGGTGCAAGTCCCTTAAGCTCATTTTTGCTCCCGATCGCTCCATATTTCCTGAAATCCGACAAAAACAAGAAATAGTGAAAAGTAACGCAATATCGTCGAATAATCGTGAAAAGCGTGATATGGGTGATCGAAATGGCATGCAAATATGCAGAAAAAAGGTGTAAAATATGGACCGATCAGATATCCACGAAGATATGATGTCACGACATCCAATAACAGCATATTCATAATTTTCCTTCGCCAAATCGTAAGGTATTCGCTTTTGATAACTTAGGGAGACTGATGCATCATTTATGAGACATGCTCATTTGAGTTTGTTCGATCCCTAGTTTCAGCGAAATTTTCCTCGGGCTATAGGTTGTACCTTATAGCATACGATTTTGTATTTATTTTTCTTATGTGTGCAATACTTTGTTTTATCCACAGGTTTGACACCTTTTTGGTGTCAGGACTTCAGGTCCGAACATTTCACGTTTCATAAGTGAGTCCAGCTCATCTTTTATTTCCACGTTCCACATTTTTGGCCAATCTATACGTTTGCCTTCTAGCAACGGAGTGTGGAACGATAATTTATAAACATCATCGCCATTGCGATGTATATGGCAATATGATACGTGAATACATTGTCGACAATTTATGTTCTATCTGTCCAACACCTCCCCAGTACGTACAACATTTACTTAATTTCACTTTTTCCCGGTAATTCCTCTGCAGTGGATTCCGGGAAGGGTGATGGTGTGGACAGGAGCTCATTGTCCTGTGGTAGTATTGTCTTAAGGTCTCCAGGAGTTTCTTGTCCTAGGAGCCTGGTGGTCTGCCTCTTTTCTGTTGAGAATCAGCCACTTCTGCTGCTGGTGGATTGCATCCATTCTCGGGGATGTCAATCCTAGATGGAGTTTTTGCAGCAGGGATGTGTGATCTGACAATCTTCTGGTTGTCAATAAATGATTCCGGTAATTGGTAAACAGTGTTCTGTATGTGGAGGATCTTCGGGATCACATCTACACATTGTATTGTTACCGGATCATAGTGGGTCAAACTTTTTTTATCCCACGTTATAATTTTCTTCGCGCCAGATTTTCTAGTATCTGGGCCTATTTTTGGGAAACTCGTCTCATCGAAATCAAAGTCTTCAAGATGTGCCTTAAATGCGTCCCCCGTTTGGGGTTCTAGGTATCTTATAAGTGAGGGTGAGTCAAACCCTGCATGGATACCTAGGCGACGTTGAGTACCGTTTTGGTCCTCTTTGGTGGTGCAATGGGGATTTAAGACTGCGCGACCGAAGATTCTCAGATGAGAAATGTTCGGTGGCATTCCATATGCAAGTTGCATTGGAGACTCTGACCTCCAGAGGGTCTTATTTTCATTTACGATGCAACATGTAGAGTTTGCATGTCCCCATGCATCCAAAGGCAATCGGGATTTAATGGACGTTCAGTCCATTGGAGTCTACTTTTCAGTGACTCTGCCGACCCATTTTGGGTATGAACATGCGGCACTTGTATGTTCATTTTCAATTCCCGTTGATTGGCAGTACTCTTGAAAAGACTGGGAGGTATATTTCCCAACATTAACCAGACTTATTTACAACATTTTATTGTCTGGGAAATGTGCCCGCAACATTTTTATTTTTGTGCCAATAGCTTTGGAAAAGCTAAGTTGCGGGTCTGTAGTAGACACACGTACGAATATTCTGAGGATGCATTTATCAGTACAGTGAAGTACTGAAATAGCCCACTAGGGGTGGTGGATTTTATCCACGTCTATCTCCTTGTATTCTTTTTGAGGAAGCGTGGAGATTCTTTTTCAACTTATCGTGGAGATGGCCTTGCAATTAGTTTTCCCTTATAGTAAGGGATGCGAGGGATTTTTTCCCTTCTGAAGAATCTTCTGGTTCTTCAAGTTATACCCCTAGGATAAGATGCGATGCATCATCACAAATCCAGGGTGGCCAAGTCCATCATGCTGGAGTAAAAACTCGGCTGATGTCGGGCACTTCAGGTGCTCCGTTTAATTCTGCTTCCTTTCTCCGAATCTTCGTATGGTGGAGGCCTATAAGGCTCTCAAAACGTTCAAGTGTGAATTTTACTCCTTTTTCTTGAGACGTTGCATACGGTAATTTTTTTTTCATTTACATTTGCTGTTTCCAAGTGGAATCCGTTGAAACGGATGTCCTTGAAACTTAGAAAGTTTCTTTTGGAATTCGGAGGGATTAGTGCATCCTTTATTTTTGTGTCGTTTGGGGGCAACAGTGTTGCATTCCCTGGATCTTCAATATAGCCCTGATATTGGGCTTTGTATTGAAAGAGATCGTACGTGTTTATTGTCTTCTAATTATTTATGAGAGCAGTTTCAAAAGATGAAACATAAAGGCACATGCATATTCAGATAGACATATTCATTTATTGTCTACTAAAATTTTTCAATCAAAACAGATTGCGTAATACAAAAGCTCTCATAACGTGAGATGTTCTAAACAATTTGCTAAGATAAAAGTAAAGGCTAGTCAAGCATGTCATTATTTTCGGAGTCGTCAGCTGAAAAACTTAACTGGAGCATCAGATGTCATCAGGCTTGTTTCAGCTTTATTTTTCTTGTTCTCTTTATACAAATCCTGGAGATGATGCGGAGTTCGGCACACTCTGGACCAGTGGCCTTTCATGCCACAATTTTGGCACTGGTCTTCCCATTCCCTTTGGGTGGGGGTATATCATTTCTATTTTTGTTATTTCTGTGCCTCGTGAACTTCCGCTTACTTTCATTATTTCGCTGCTGTTGTTCATGGCCCTTGGCTTTTTTTTCTGTTGACCCCCCTTCTGTGGCCTTTCTTTTCTTTTATTATCTCTCTTCTTTTTGAAGGAAGAGGAATAGTGAGCTTCTGGTGGGGGGCAGTGCCGGGGAGCGTATATTGTGAGTGGAGAGAAGAAGCTCTCTGTTTTGCTCGGCCATGAGTTAACATGACAGCAGCTCGGAATACTTGGTGAACTTGCGTTCACGGTATTGCTGCATGAGTATCGCATCTTTTTCATGGAAGGACGTATACGTCTTTTCCAGCATGCGATTTTCTGAGACTTTCTCACCACACAACTTCAGGCGTGAGGTGATGCTAAAAAGTGCTGAGTTGTACTCAGCAATGGACTTTAAGTCCTGCAGTCTCAGGTTCTCCCACTCGTATCGTGCACTTGGTAGTATAACATCTTTCTGATGTTTATACCTGTCCTCAAGGACAGTCCATAGCTCAAGTGGATCTTCGACCGTAAGGTATTCAGCCTTTAAGGTCTTGTCCACATGGCGGCGAATATAGATGATGGCTTGCGTCTTCTCTATATCGCTAACATTTTCTTTTTCAGTCACAGCAGCGATGAGGGACTTTGCCCGCATGTGAAACTTTACATCTAGCTGCCAGCTTAGATAGTTTCGACATGATGCTTCCAGTACTTCGAAATTAATGATTGCAATATTAGCCATTTATCTAGTAGAGCACAAATATGCATGAATTAATAATTAATCAGAGAAAACATTTTCATGCGGAGGCAATATTTAACGAAAAACTAAATGTGTGGATCGGCCAGTCCCACAAGAAAGAGTCCAAAAGTCCACAGTCCAAATTATACAAATTTGCAGCTTTAAAAATGAAAATACAACTTTGGAAACCCCGTGGGTCCCATATGATATCTCCATCTTCAAGCGTGGCCTCCGTCTTCATGGAAGTTGGTCTTCTTTCTTTGACATTTACATAAATTCCTCACTACAATTTCTCTCAAAAATAAAAGAAAAGTGCGGGAAATAAATTGTGGGACTAAACGACCGATCCAAAAACCACATTTAGCAATTCATGCAGAAATATTGTGCTAATCAACATTTTCATCAGATATTTTCATCACAGGCATCACAGGAATTTAATATTCGCAGAGATGGATAAAAAATTTAAACACTTAATAATTATTGGACCACTGGGCAACGTCATACACCGTTAGGTTAGGTTACTAACGACAGAGCGGTCGCAGGATCTTCCTAATTATTAAGTTTTAAATACAATGCACAACCACGCATATAATATCCAACAGAATATACCAGAGATACAAAGCATGTAAATATGATTTTTGCAGAAAAAATCATTACAATGCAAATGTTGTAAAGTAATTCGGTTTAATCAATTAAATTGATTAAGAACCCAAAATAAATATTTTCTTTGTCAGAGGAAAAAGTTTTCCTCATCATCCCAAAAGCCCCCCCCAAGAATCCCCAAAAAGTCCTCGCCTGCCCGATATTTGTCCCGTAATTTACCGTGATTTTTCACGAATATTTTGCCCTTAAATCCCCTTTTTAAATTAATTTTTAGGCTAGCATGTTGCCTTTTAAGGCTTGTTAATAGCCTTTGCCTCCCCAAAATTTTTTTTTTCTTTCAGATAAAACAGCATGCGGGTCTGAAGCCCGCAGTCGACCTATGGGCTTCAGGCCCATAGGCTTTTTTTTAAATCTGTGGGCCGGAAGCCCACAAAAGGTCTGTGGGCTTCAGGCCCACAGACTCTGATTATTTTTTTTCCTAGGGTTTCATATTGGGGGGGGTCGGCGCCGCCGCCGCCCCCTGCAGGGGGGGCGCGGCCGCCGGGGACGCCGCCCCCTGCAGGGGGCGCGGCGGGGGCCGCCCCCCTGCAGGGGGGCGCGGCCTCGGGGGCCGCCCCCCCTGCAGGGGGAGGCGGCCACGGGGGCCGCCGCCCCCTGCAGGGGCGGCGGCGGGGGTCGCCCCCTGCAGGGGGAGGCGGCGGCGGGGGGGGCCGCCCCCCCTGCAGGGGAGGCGGCCGGCGGCGGGGGCCGCCCCCCTGCAGGGGGAGGCGGCCAAGGTGGTGGGGGGGTTTCCGGCGAGGTTTGGGGGGGTCCGGTGACGGCAAGCCGCCGGAGGGTTCAAAATTGGGGGTTTTACCCTAAAAATTGAGTTTTTGGGATGAAAAATCCGTCGTTTTCAAGGCGACGATGAATCCCCATGACGATCTTGCGAGATCTAGGGGAGTGGCAATCATACGTATGATTAAAAATATCGTTTTTAGTATTTTTACCTCTATATCCGTCCTCCGGATATAGCGACGGTTGCTCGAAGCCCTACGCGGATGACGACCCTTGATGGATGAAGCCTTGCACCGCGCTCGTGGATCTCTCGTCTCGCCTTCGCCTTCGCCTTCGCAACGAACGGAAAGAAAATTTTGTGGAAAAGAAAAATTTTTAGAGTCGTGCTGATAACGTGTTATGAATCAACTACTGGGGGAGGAACCCCCAGCCCTTTATTTATAGGCATGGTAGGAGAGTAGATACATCGAATACATAGATATGGGCGTATCTCTAAGATACCCGCAATCCTAACCGACTCTGGTTATTTCCATTCACAACATTAAACTCATTTTTTTAATTTCCATTGCCAATCGGAACTTGATTTATATTTTAAAATTTTTAATTTATTAAGGCCTCTTATGAAAAATAAACATAAATTTCGTTGACCTTCTCTTGAAAATATTTAAATTTTAATTTTTTTTTCTCGTAAATAAGTTTCTGAAGTTCCATCTTCTCTATTTGGCGCCATGCAGTTAAAAGGGGGAAAGAAATAAAAAAAATCAGAATTGAAAAATAAAAATAATTTTAAAAAATAACAAGACAAGATCACCGAACACAAAAAAGAGAGGGAACGAACCCGAGATCTCGGTGGATGGTTCGAAAACGAGGGTTTCGTCGTCGCTTGTCTGAATCTGATCGAGATTCGGTAAGTAAGTCTAGATCCCGTCAAATTTTCCCCCAATTTCGAATTCATATATCATGCATTTCGCGTGAAAGCGCCTGATTTGGGCGCGGATCAGCTCTATCCGGATCGAATTAGAGAGATCGAGCAGAACTAGATCCCTTCTCTGTTCTTCTGCCATTTTGGGGGATCTAGGATCCAATGGCGACGGCATCGTCTGCGTTCGACGATCAGACGGACGAGGATTTCTTTGATAAGCTCGTGAACGACGACGACGACGAAATTGCCGTCGCCGGCGGATCTAAATCTCATCCGGAGTCGTCGGAGATGCCTAGGGGGTTCTCGAACCTGAGCATTGTAAACGAGGACGCTGGATTCGTTGTGGGGGATCGTGATCAGGACGAGAACGAGGTCTCGACGTCCGTCGAGGCTCCAAATGTGGAATCTTTGGCTGAAGGAACAAAATCGAGCGGGGAGGTTGGCTCGAAACAGAAATGCGTGAGGGTTGTGCAATGGACCTCCTTCGATTCGTCGCAGCACTTTGGCTCGGTTGGATTTGGATCCGATTCGGAGTTTTTGACGGAGAACTCGGAAAATGCAGTAGTTTCTAATAATAAGCAGCAGGCTACTGATGTGAATGGAAGTCAATATTGGGGGGATTCGATGGCTTGCCAACAGAGTGCAGACGTGAATAACTCGCAGTATTGGGACAATGCAATTGCATTCTCTGAGCAGCAAGATGCTCAAGTTTATGGGTCAGCTAATTGGCAGGGTCACGATGCCAATGATGCTCAGAATTGGGAAAATCTTTATCCGGGATGGAAGTACGATCATACTACTGGTCAGTGGTATCAGATTGAAGGCTTTGATTCAATCGCCGGCCCTCAAGCTGAGAATTATAATGTCAATGGTGGAGATGTGCAGGAGAGTCATCAAGAAAGGATTCATGGATCGGATATTTCTTGTTTGCAGCAGAGTGCTCAGTGTGCAGTGGAGACCGTGGTCAAGGACTGCAATGCAGGCGATGTATGCAGTTGGAATCAAATTTCTCAAGAGAGCACAGGGTATCCGCCAAATATGGTGTTTGATCCTCAGTACCCAGAATGGTATTATGATACTAACACCCAGCAGTGGTATACGCTGGAATCATACAATCAAAGCATCCAGAATACAGCGAATGAAGTCCATGATCAGATGAGACAAGTGAATGCTTCGAACGCCATTGCCTGCGGTGAAGTTGGTCAGGCTGAACAAAATGCATTACAAGGTTTCTGTGGGAATGGTGATGGGAATCAGGATTGGGACGGTTCAGCTAATGGCTATGTTCAACAAACAATGTGGCAGCCAGATACATCTGTCACCAGGGCATCGGGTTATGCAGAAGATCGGAAAATTGGAAACTTTTACAGTTCACCAGGGAATGCAACTAATTATGCTGATCAACAGCTTAAGATGTTTGAACCTGTTGCAAGCAAGAGTTTAAACAGCAATAATGCTACAACTGGGTTTCAAAGCTTTGTGCCTGGTGGAAATACATATCAGAGTGACCAGCCAACAGCACAACAAACACTGCAAGCACATTTGTGTGACAGCTATTACACAGATTCTAATTCAGTGAATTATTCACAGCAACAGTTTCAGGGTACACATGCATCTCCTTCTCAGTTCTCATATGCAAAAGACAGTAGATCATCAGCTGGGCGACCAGCACATGCATTGGTCACTTTTGGATTTGGTGGGAAACTCATAGTCATGAAGGATAACAGTTCCTTTGGCACAAAACTGGACTATGGTGTCCAGGTATCGCTCTAAACATATTTGCTTTTCTTTCAAACTGGGCAATTCTGCTCCCACCCCCCACCCCCCACCCCCTCCACACACACACACAGTGTTTAGTTTTATATCTTTTTGGTATCAGATGTAATTTACTTTTTCCATACTTGATGAAGGATGATGGACGTGGAATACTTTTAATTCATGACTTGATGGAAGTTGTGATGGGGAAAATTGATACTTTAAGCAGCATGAATGGTAGCTGCGGTTACTTCCATGCTTTGTGCAGACAGTCCTTTCCTGGACCACTGGTTGGCGGGAATGCTGGAGCAAAGGATGTAAACAAATGGATAGATGAGAAGATTGCACAGTATGAGTCTTCCACATTGGATGCGAGAAAAGGACAAGCATTGCGGTTGCTTCTTTCATTATTGAAGATATCCTGTCAGCATTATGGAAAACTTCGGTCTACTTTTGGTGCTGATCGTTCTCTAGAGGTAAATGTGGAGGTGACATCAGTGGTGATATTATCGTATGACTTTCTCGTAAAACTATCTTGTTTTTGTGTGTTTATTGCTGTAACGTGCATATCTTGGAAGTTTCTTCCAACCTTGTTGTAGTATTTTTTGGTAATATAATTGTTCCTGTTAATTTTAATCCTCAACCACAATGTGTAAGATCTGTTCATATCCAGGAATTGGGTGCGTCTATAATTTGTTATTAGTTTCATCTGTACCGCTGCCTTTGTCCTAACATGTGCATGCATGCGCACGTACACTCATGGGTGTAACACTTTATGCCCATAAACTTGCTTGTGTTGTCTTTATTATATACAATTTTTCACCTGGTTTGGTGGTCAGCATTTTGCATATGCCCATAAACATGCACTCACTAGCCAAGAATTGAACTGCATGAGATTTCTTATCTACAAATGGGCACATACACCTTCTGGTCAATGGATGGTCACTAAGTGTAAAGTCACATAAACTTAGTTCTTGCAAAAATATTCAGCAAATGATATTTATCTGGCATATGTAATATTCTGTAAGCCTTGATGGTTGGATGACCCCACCACTAATTTCACTAAACAATTGGAAAGTGCCCAAAAATTCAACTAAACATTATGGGATTGATTTAACTAGCATTACAGAGTAAGTGAAACAAAACATGTCCATCCTTCATATCAGAAGCAGCAGCAGATGTTGCTTATCATCAGCTTTCTGCAGAAAGAGATGCTCAGACTCTTACTACTAGACTCCAGTAGAATATATGCCTAGAGGCAGGCCGAACAGAGTGGAGTCTGACTGATACAAGCAACGACAACATAAATATGTTCTTTATAGAGGCTCATATGTTTTCTTTCAAGTACCTGATGAATTCGTCATAAGTATAAATTACCCGGAATCATCATTTGGGTTACTGATGGTGGAAATGGTTTTTCACAGCAGTGAAAATGCTGGGTGTTTCGTATTGCCACTTGGAGCACTTAAGAGATAAATATGCCATGGAATTTCCTCCATAGTTCTTTCAAGCTTAACATATGAGTGCATAACTCCTTCCATTCATTCTAAAGAGACATGGGTACCGTGGCTTTCCTGATGAGATGTGGGTTATGGTGATATGATTGGCTAGGGTTTTGGTGGAAGAAAGTTGGGATTTGGAAGAAGAGATGATTTTTATATCAAATAACACGAAATGAAGATACAATTTGGTCTCAATTAGAGAGGAAACCACTCTCTTACCATTTGATTAAAGATAAAGGTCTAACTCTCCAAACATATCAACTACGCTACTCATATTCTCTCTTCTTCTTCTTCTTCCAATTCAACATAACCTTGGCCCTAACTCTCTCTTTCTCTCAATATGAAGGTTTGATTTGCCCAATATTACAAAAATGCCCCCTCCCAACTCCCAAATTTACAAGTTTGCCATTCGGACCCAAAATTACAAAATTGTCACTAGGTAGCAGCATCCCATTCCCAACACTACTCCTCTTTGAAGAACCACCTTATTCTCAAGGTGGTACATGAAATCCGTGGGTGCGCTACTCCAAATGTGGGTGCTCGTCCCTTATAGACTCCTCACCAGCGGCTGGTCCTCTTCTTCTTCGACGATCAGCTCCTACAACGTTCGATCCCGGCAATAGTGGCCCGGTCCGAACCTCTTGCCATAGCGGTAGCATAACCTATTGGCACGCCTATCCATGATCTCCTGCTGTGTGAGGTGCTTGTACTTGCCGTCAACAGGTGGCTTTTCGCTCTTTCCATGTGCTATCTGGGCTATTATTGGTTGGGCTTTCTGGGCCTCCTCGGTCACCTGAGCGGGAAATGTGTCCCCACTGTTCGCTCCCTTGGACCATCGTTCTACGACAACCAACTGGGCCAGCTCCATCGTCTCCATCAGTCCCTTCTACCTCTGTAAACGGAGTTCAGCTCGGATGTCAGGCCTGAGTCCTTACATGAAACTTCCCTCCAATGTCCCTTCAGGGATTCCTCTCACTCGACCCGCAAGAACCTCAAATCTCTCCTTGAAATTCCGTACTGTACCATCCTGTCGTAGGGCAAGAAATTGCTTGTGTAGATTCATGCCATGGGTGTCGTGCAAATGGTCAGTAGTCCTTGAACTCCTCCCATCATCGCACATGCTACTACTGTTATCTCCATATGTATCAGGATAACACATTCCCTTCTAAGCAGACGCCGGCTGCCTACAGTTTCTTCTCTTCAGTAAGGCGGTTTACCATGAAATATCTTTTCGCACAGTAAATCCACCCATAGGGATCCTCCCCCTTGAAAACAGATAACTTAAGCTTTCGGGGCCAACCTTCCCGGTCCTGTTCTCCCCCTTGGTTGGTTGGAGTGAAACCGTCGATAGGCTTCCTACGAAGCTTCCACATTACTCCACGGCCACACTCTTGATTCACCATAGTGAATTTGTCCGGCACCGTCGTTTCTCCAGCCTACGTAACCCCAATCTGGATCTTCGTCGTCCTCCTCGTAGCCCTGGTAGGGGCCCCATCCGTCGACAAACCCTGCCCAAGGTTTGTCGTAGTCCTAGATGACTTGTCGATGCCTGAAAGTGTCTTTGCCATCAAAATCAGTCCCTCAGAAGACTCTGAAATCTCCTCAGCCATCTAACAGATGCCCGCGGGGGACCTGGCGGCCCGCCGGAGGGTCTCCAGGCCACCAGCGGCCCGACGGTGGGTCGTCGGGCCACCAGCAACCCTAAGGCCATAGGCAGGCTCCTGACGACCTGTCTGTGTTCAGAAGTGGCCGTTGGTGGCCTGTAGGGGGTCGCCCGCCCATGGTGCCTCCTCCCAGGCCCTGTGCGAGCCCGGGTAGTTTGCCTGGGGCTCGTGGAAGGCCTAGCAATCTCTCCAGGCCCCGCGCACCTCAGGGGTTAGCGAAAGGGGCAGCCGCCACTAGATCTAGGGTTTGGGGGGTGCCCAGCCCTCGCGCACCTCTGGGGTTTACGGAAAATGGTCGATGCCCTCAGATCTAGGGTTTGGGGGAGGCGCTCAGATCACGAGACCCTCTGGGGTGTGCGGAAGGCCCCCCCCCAGATGTAGGGTTTGGGACGATGGTTCTTCCTCCGCGCGGATCCTCCATCTCTGAGAAGACTCCTTCGATGAACTCGACGATCTTCTCCTTTTCCTTGACCAAAGCTCGCTCATGTCTCTCCAGATCCAGGTGATCTGGGTTTGGAGAGCTACTCTCTTTAAATCCATGGCTTCTACCCCTCTATTCAATTTTTTTCATGTAGATCTCCATATTAGCATCGATTTGGATGCCAACTTGGATTGCGATTTGATTGGAGAGTGTCTCCTCCATCGCTAACACACTCGTTTTCATTGAAAAGAAATTTTCCGCCGTCGTTTTCTTGAACTCCCCAAGTTTGGTATCAAATATCGCCTCCAAAGTTTCGATCTTTTTCATTGTTTCCGCCGCTTTTATGGATTGTAAAGATCTGATACCAATTTGATATGATTGGATATGGTTTTGGTGGAAGAAAGTTGCGGATTTAGAAGAAGAGATGATTTTATAGCAAATAACACGAAATGAAGATACAATTTCGTCTCAATTAGAGAGAAAATCGCTTTCATACCATTTTATTTAAGATAAAGGGCTAACTCTCCAAACCTATCAACTAAGCTACTCCTATTCTCTCTTCTTCTTTTTCTTCTTCCAATGCAATATAACATTAGCCCTAACTCTCCCTCTTAATATAAAGGGCTGATTTGACCAATATTACACAAATGCCATCAACTCCCAAATTTACAAGTTTGCTACTCGGTCCCAAAATTGCAAAATTACCATTAGGTGACTGCACCCCATCCCAACCGGTGGTCATCCTGAAGAGACAATGGCACATTTGAGTCAAGTCTGAACATTGGAATATCAATGATACCATTTGATATAGGTGACTGCACCCCATCCCAATCGGTGGTCATTCTGAAGAGACAATGGCACAATTGTGTCAAGTCTGAACATTAGAATATCAATGATACCATTTGATATAGGATTAAACAGGTAAACTAGTTGTGCGATGATGAGGAAGACAGGAAAGCCACATCAGTTGCCAATGACTCCATGTCATATGTTGCCCCCCCCCCCCCCCCAAAAAAAAAAAAAAAAAAAAAAAAAAACCAAACAAACAAAAAAAACCAAGTTTCAGTCATGTGCGTACTACATTGTTGATAAGCAATATCCGCACCAACAAAATATCTGCTGCTGCTATTGCTGAGATGGCGAATGGACATGCTAATAAATATCAAACTATCCCAGTAAAGGTTTCCAGCTTCATTCCTGAACCAATGCTAACTAGTCATGATCTATATAGTATATAAATTTATGCATGAAATTTCAATATAATCCCCTTGCCCCCCTTTTTGAGATTTAGCATCACACTACCATGCGACGTGTTCTTATCGTTTACTTTTATTTGGGTTTTGGGAAAATCATTCTAGTTAATTAGATAATCTTTAATTGTTGTGTGAGATCCAAGAGAATAAATAAGCATCAATAAAGCCCATTGTACATGCACAAAAGGATTCTTGAGAAGAGAATATTGGGTATGTACATTTACTTTGGCCCTAAGATCACAAGTTGGACATCTTCGTGGCAGTTAACAGTTTAAATTTGATACATTCGACACCTGGGTGAAAGGGGGAAAATAGGAGGTTTGTTGTGATTGATTGTTAGAATAACCAATATACTAACTGCAAATGATTTTCTCTGGAAGCAAATTCTTCCTTGTAAATAAAATCTTTATCCAAATTTCCTACATGTCAGTTGCAACAGCTCCTATTACAAATACTTATCACAAATATTTATAATTTCAGATTTTTGTGAAATTTCTTCCAACAAAATACTTGATCATTCCATATCTTACTGTAAACGAAGTTCCTTTTGTATGTTATCCTTTTTGAAATCTATCTCTATGCATGCATAATAGTAATATGCTCAAGTAAAATTAAATGGAAAGGTCTACCTTCTAACGTTAGAGATTAGGACACTTCATTGCTAATTCAATTTGGTGTTTACTACCAGAGAAGTGCATCAAGGTAAGTGCATGACATCAATAATTACTCTCTCCTAAGAATCTCCAATAATTTGAATCCCTACTGTTTAACTAGTAATTGTGACGTACTGATGGTGGATCGAGACTTTATGGTTGGCTTTTTAGCATTCATCCATCATGTTTTTGATGTCGCTGCGTCACCAGCATTGAATCTTTTTCATAACATAATCTGAACCTTGATAGTCCCCATAGTCCGTTGAAAGGTCATCACAACATGTGATCATTAGGGGGGAAATGAAAGCTTAAATATAAAATTGACATGTAGATAAAAAAACTAACATAAGTTTTATTACCTGAAATCTTTCTGTTACTAATTTGTTCCAAGATTGTTTATCTCATCAATCACATTCTTGCTGACATCTATCTGCGAAAATCAAAATCTCCAGGGCTAGAGTTCTAATCAACTCCCAGATAATTTCTCTCACAATATTCAACATAATTTTCCTAATTGTAGCCGTCATCTATTAATAATCATGTTTTTTAGAATTTTTAGAAATTACAAAACTGCCCAACCCTAACCATTTTCAATTAATAATCCCTGTTTTTCCAGAATTTTCAGAAATTACAAAACTATCCATAACCCCCAAAAATTACAAAATTGCCCCTGTTGTGGCTGGCGCATCACAGTCGCATCATTACTCCGCCTCCAAAGAACTACATTGTTCTCAAGATAGTGTCATGAAAACCACGCGCATGCTACTCCAAATATAGGTGCTCGTCCCCTCCTGGCTCTTCCTCCTCAACAACATTGCTGTCTTCATCCTTGACGATTAATATCTGGAGAGCATGATCCTTGCAGCGATGTCCTGACCCAAAGCTCTCGCCACAACGAAAGCATAGACCCTTGGTGCACCTATCTTCGATCTCGGTTTGTGTAAGCCGCTTGATCATGTTGTTAGGTGGAAGCTATTTGTTCTTCTCTTGGCTGGACTGGATCCCTCCCGACGGTGCTTTCTCCTCCCTTGCCGCTGCCTGGTTGTGAAAAGTAGGTCTGTCACAGGCTGTCTTGGTCCACCGCTCCTTTGCGAGCCGATACTATATCATCTGGGCTAACTCCACGGTGTTTAGTAGTCCTCTAGGTCTCTTGATGTGTAGCTCTGTCCGAATATTAGACTTGAGAACTTTCATAAAACACACCTTCAAAGACTCCTCAGGTAGTATCTGAACACGACATGACATCAACTCAAACTTCCTGATGTACTTACTGACTGTCCATTCCTGTCTAAGAGCAAGAGCTGCACATAACAGTCTCCCCCTGATTGTCCTGAAATCGATGTAACATGTAATCTTTAAATTCCTCCCATGAGCGCAAAGGCCGTTGTTCTCTCTACCGAAACAAAGACAATGTCTCACCCTCCAAACATATCCATATTTCCCTCAGTTTCTCCGTTGTAGTGAGGTGTGTCTCCCCAAAGTTCCTCTCTGTTCTGTAGATCTAACTGTAAGTATCATCCCATTCGAACAATGGTATCTTCATCTTCCTCATCCTGTCATCAATTCCAAGTCTTTCCTGGCCCGCTCGCCCTCTTGCATGTCCATAGTAATGGGAGAGATGAAAATTGTCGTGCCGTACCTCTCTGCATCGTCTATAGCCCCTCAACGGGCCGCTGCCTTTGTCTCCATTGTCGCCAAGTCATCCTCATCCTATGTGTAGTCGTCAACTTCATCCTCAAAGCCCGGGTCCTCGTCATATTCATCCTGAAACTCCTTATAGGTAGGAAGTACTCGGCGTTGTCGTCTCTTTGTCACAAATCGAGGCCCACGAAGCCTCTGGAGCTTTTCCACGTCATCCTCAGGTTCCTGAAGCCGACTAAAATCATCGTCAAAGTCTCAACAGGTCCCCCGGATGTCGTGGAGTCCCGAATGATCCACCCCTGTCTCAGCTGGTCTCTGCAGGCCCTCTCGGTCCCCATTGTGAGGGTCCTGGCGGCCATGCAGGGACCTCGGTAGGGCCCTGACGGCCCTGACAGGGCACAGCAGAGCCCTGGCGCTCCTGCAGGTGACCGACAGGGCCCTGGCGGCCATACAGCAGGCCCTTGCAGGTGGCTGCGTGGCCCCGGTAAGGGCGGCCCTGTAGATGCACCGCAGGGCCCTGCAGGTGGCTGCGTGGCCCCGGTAAGGGCAGCCCTGTAGATGCATCGCAGGGCCCTGCAGGTGGCTAGGGTCCCCGTCCTTCAAGAGGCCATCTGCTTCCTCGAAATTCAAATCCGTATCGGAGAGAAGCCCTTCTCTGAATTCCTCGATCTTTTCCTTTCTTTTCGCCAAAGTTTTCGTCTTTTGTCCTAGATGGTATTGTCATCCAGCTCTGAGTTTCTCGCCTCCTATGAATATGAAAATCTTTGGGGGTAGTTGCATTATGGTTTGCATGAAGGCTCCCAACTTCGCATCCATCCTCTCCTCCGACACCATGAGTCTGGCCTCAAGCCTAGATTTGAGGGAGATCATTGATGATTCGAGCTGCTCCACAGATTTCAACTCTCCTAGTTCGACATCGAACTTCTCTTCCAAAAGTTTCATTTTTTTATTTACTTCTGCCGTTGGCATAGATCATAGTGCTCTGATACGAATTTGACATGATCCGCAAGAAGAAATAATATAAAAATAGGTTTTTTGTGAAAGATTTAGGAGAAAGGTGGGATTTTTATTGATTTTTGATTTAAAAAACAAGATACGTAGCCTGAATTCGAGAGTATGCCGCTCTCATAGCTTTCTATTCGAGATTGAAGCTTAAATCTCCAAGAGTTAGGGTTATAATCAACTCCTAGATGATTTCTCTCACAATATTCAACATGATTTTCTTAACCCTATCTGTCCATCTATTAATAATCCTTGTTTTTCCAGAATTTTCAGAAATTACAAAACTGCCCTAACCCCCCAAAATTTTAAAATTTCCCCTGTTGTGGCTGCCGCACCCAGTCGCATCACTTTTTAGTGTCTGAAAGCTTGTGGTGTGATACATTTTTAGGCAAAACTATTCAGGAGGGATTTGATATGCAAACCTTGATATCATCATGGAGAGTTTGGCAGATAATCATAACAGCATCCCAGTTAGAGGAATGGTTGATAGCCACTGCTGCTGGTGGGAATTGACCGAATGTCATTTTGGCCTCAGTTTCCTCATATTTGCATTCGTGTTTTACTTGGTCTACATTAGTATCAGGCTCCAAACGCAAAGACCAATGTTCCTTATCCCATGCACAGACGTCCACACACATCAACACACCACTCGGGAAAAAATGAGTTAAAAGAAAATAGATACTTTGTTACTTGTTATTAGTAATGGTTGTGCCTGTCATCTCAATCTGTAATATGATCAGATTCTTAAGTCAATTTTAGTTGGTCACATCAAACTTCATCGTCATATAAATTATCAATCTGACTGAATTTGATCTAGCTTACTCGAAGTTGAGGTTAGCTAATGGTTTTTCACAAGCCGTTGGTAGTTGCTATAATTTAGGACACAACAGGTGTCACAAGGTGACATGTGACCAACACGAAGAAGCTCTAAATCATGATATGAAGCCATAAAAATTGGCACATGCCTATTAACATATATACATGTAGAAATATCACTGTATGGTTAGAATATTTATTATAATAAAAATTCCAACTATTGCCATAGAAATCATCTACATGCTCACCATCAAACATTAATAATCAAACATCTTAATTCAATGGTGGGAGGGAGACATATTTCGAACTCCATGGTTTATTAAAGAATTTATCAGCATCCATGTGTATGCCACTTCTTATCATTCATTTCTTTTTTGCTTTATAGGAAACTGATGGGCCTGAATCAGCTCTTACTAAGCTTTTCACATCTGCTAAAACAAACAGCACACATCCAAGAGAATATGGTTCCTTGGCTCATTGTCTGCAGAACATTCCTTCTGAAGGAAAGCTTCTGGTATATTTGTGACTCTTTTTGCTCTAGTATGTCTGTGCTATTTCTTCAAACATCAGATACTAACATTTAACTGTTTCAGGCAACTGCTATTGAGGTTCAAAACTTTCTTGTTTCTGGTAGAAGGAAAGATGCATTGCATTGTGCACAAGCAGGTCAGTTATGGGGCCCAGCTATTCTTCTTGCAGCACAGCTTGGTGAGAAGGTTTGTGCCATTTTTGGTGTCCTTTTCTGTAATTTTAATTTGATGTGTTTGTTGTTGTTTTCCTTCAATTTCATAATTGCATAACAGGAAGATATTTGTGATCCTTTCCCTTTCTAAATGTACCAATCTCCTGTTTTTGTCTAATTTGATGCAGTATTATGTCGAAACTATAAAACAAATGGCACAGCGTCAGTTCACATCTGGATCACCTTTACGCACACTATGCCTACTAATTGCCGGGCAACCTGCAGAAGTGTTTTCTGCCAACAATTCCATTGATAGTAGTTTATCTGGTGCCACAAATATACCTCAGCAGACTACTGAGGTATATATATGCATATGATTTCTGATTCTTTTCGTTGAATTTACTAATGATATGTGACAGTATCATCGATTGTGAATCTTCAATATATCTAACAGAGGGTTAATGACTGCTCAATTTTACGAATATTATTTTGTGGTTATGTTACAAATCTTGAGACACCCAAGAGGGTGATGACACATGTTATCCTGACGTTCAAGCCTCTTTCCTGACCATTAGTGGTATTTGACGTCAAACCAGTTTGTGTCTGGACTGCTGTTTATTAGTTTGGAATACATATTTCACTAGATTAGTTTCTTTACAACACCAAACTCATCCAAGATGCTTGGATGGCACAGATTCTCGGTAGCATGCTTGATGACTGGGAAGAGAATTTGGCCATTATAACTGCAAACAGAACAAAAGATGATGAACTGGTAATAGTTCACCTTGGAGATTGTCTGTGGAAAGAGAGAGGAGAGGTTTGTATCACATCCCTTCTTATTACCTGGTTATTTTCATCGATATAAGGCACCAATTCTAGGTATCTTCTGCTTACAAAGAAATGTTTCAGATTACTGCAGCACACGCCTGCTACCTGGTTGCAGAAGCAAGCTTTGAATCATACTCTGATACTTCAAGGCTCTGTCTTATTGGTGCGGACCACTGGAAATATCCTCGAACGTATGCCTGTCCTGAGGCCATTCAGGTTGATATACGCGGCTTCATCTTCCATTCTCTTGCAGACATTACATATTACTTATGCATCAATATATTGTGTGGAAAAAGTAATAAATCCGACAAGTTCTCTGCTGACTGGACCTGCAATTTACACCCAAAAAATAAAAAAATTAAAAAATACTGCTCTTATTGTTAGTTCTCGACTGTGTGGCTGACAACTTAAACTCACCAAATGTTTGCAATGTTAAAACCATCTATTATTTATACTTATTTTATAATAATGATTCAATGCATTCATAATAGTCAAAAGTTATGTCAGTTAGGAATAATTCAGCAATGGTTAAGCGGTTGGAATTGGAGAAGATCCATAAGTTCAGGAACTTTTGGGCAGAATGGAGCAAATAAGAACTGAAAGTATATGCAATTTTCATACAAATAATATAATTGATATATTATTACACAATTAAAAATGTAGGTCAGGGCTAAAGAGCATATGCTTAGCATGTTAGGGTGCGAACGAATAGTCTCACATCGGCTAAGCATAGGGGGTTCTTGGGGCTTAAATATGGTATTAGTATCTCCATTAGTATGAGGCCTTTTGGGAAGACCCAAGAGCAAAACCAGTTGGGCTAGCGGGCCCAAGTGGACAATATCATACCAATGTGGAGATCTAGTGTGCCATACTTAAGAAAAACAACATGGTATTAGAGCCAGACTCTATTAGACTTACCGATGTATGTGAGGAGACCTCCAGATGTCGAACAAATTGACAAACTCCATGGATCAGAGTCTATCCTTGCACTCTATTGGAAAGACAATGTGTTGCTCTAGACATGAGTATTAGTCTAGATAGAGCTTTGGGAGTTGCTCCGGTTAAGAGACCTAGCGGGTTACGTGTGTCCATCATCTGCACGGTGAGGCAGAGGACTCAATTCGGATCCGATAAGGATTCCTCACGGGATATGTGTGTTCCATTCACACGGTAGGGTGGAGCTTCGAGCAAAGATTCAGGTCTCCACGTAATGCATGTGCCGCATGTATGCAGTGGAGAAGGGCTTCACATAAGGCATGTGCAGATGCAGGGGAGAATCAGTAGTTGGCTCATTTGGACAAGCTATATGAATGATCGTTTGAGAGGAGGCTCATGTGGTCCTATGTATTCGAAGGGATGCTACTTGTTGAGATTTGATGCCCGTCGCACAGCAAAAGTCCCTCGGTGAATAGCTACCCAACAATTGTTACGCCGCGATCTTACATAGATAATTCACAATAGCAAAATTTAATCAACCTAGCAAGATAAAAGGTAACGAAAGCAGGAAAGTAACGAAACAAGCGACACAGAGTTTATCTTAGTTCGGCCCGTTAACGGCGCCTACGTCCAGCTTCCCCATGATGGTTTTCACTAATGAGATCAGAGAGATTTCACCGACTCCTTCAATCTTTTTCAACAATAGAGAGCACCAATAACTCCAAGATTGGAGTTCAAAACTATTTTCACCAAAACACACAAGAGATCTCAAATCTTACCAAAAGAGAAGAAACCCAAAACTCTCAAAAATAATCTCTCGACTCGAAAAAAGGAATCTCAAGAAGAAAATTACAAAGAATATCACTCACCAAATTATACGCTCAATCTTCAAGACGCGTGAGGAAGAAGATCCTTGACAAATGCTCTAACAAACTCTTCGTCTTTCCCTCACATACGTGCATCAATGCGTTTTGGCCTTAAATAGCAATAATTAGGGTTTTAGAGTCGCAACAAACAATGGCTGTTCGATTTGATTAAGAATCAATCGAATGGCCCATATTGATTTCAGACCTATTGTAGCCCAGCGACCAGACGTCTGGCTGGCACTGAAGGAGACGAGCCAAAACTTCAAGCAAGCCATTGGACTTACGGTTGTCAGACGTCTGGATAAATAATGCTACAGTTTCACAAGAGCAGCCAGTCTTTGAGTCCCAAGCCTCCAGTCGTCTGGAGGCAGCTGGGCAGTTGTCTGGTCCTTCAGCCAGACGTCTGATTGTGTAGTATCGGACGTTTAGTGTATCTGCTCCCGATACATGCTTTGAAGCGGCCAGAGCCAGACGTCTGGTGCTATATCACTAGACGTCTGACGCTGCAGAATTTTCCAGGGTGAAGTTTGAAGCATAAACTTCAACATACCAGACTAGAAGACAATAGCTCGAGAATAGGTAACACTATGTTAGTTTATTTGTCTACAGAAAGCTATTATATAAAAGCGATTAACATCATTTTTATGAACATATTGCAATTATTAATTCACAAATCAGCCTCAAATATTTAGCCAACAGAATTTATTTTACATCGATCTATTTTGTTATTGATTCACTTCACAAATACTGTTTCTATTGCTAGCATATTTATTTCCTATCATCGTGCTCAGGCAGTTGCACAGGCTGCTTTGTTTAACAGTTTTGCATTGTGGCACTCGCTCGTGTGGATGCGTACCTTCTTTGAAAAGGATACCACATGCCTTCATATTGGTCAGATGAAGGAATGTAATAAATTTTCTACTATATAGACTTGTATGCATTTTTTTGCGGATGTGACTATGTAGTTTACAAATTAATCATACATTTGTACGTGAGTGCACCCAGCATATCAGAAAGATAATAGCCACACCTCCACATATCCAACCCTTACTATATGATGTGTCTTTGTTGTCCTGATGGTTAAGAGATTGATATTTTAGTTTTTCATGTGCAACGAAGGATGTCTAAATGAGCATAAATGGATTGTATGTTTCAAATCTGGTCTATTGTGGGGATGTTGTTCAGAGTGAGTTGGCAAAGGATGTATAGGAGTGAGGGGGATAATGATATGTTAAGGGGAAACCAAGATCATTTCAAGTAGAAGAAATATCACAATTGAAGGAGTGTTGATTTCACCGACCTCTTCAAAGAACCAAGCACACCAATATCCAATATCCAAGACAAAAGAGAAAGAACAAGCCAAAAAATAAGAACATGGTGTGGAAGAAGAATACCAAGCTTTATTAGAAGTTCCCAAAGCACCTTACAAGAATTTAAGACATAAATCCTCAACCTTTGCTTCTCCTTCTCTTAAGCACTCCCTCTTCCCTGGCCTCATTTCTCTTTAAGTTATTTTTCTCTCAAAATGAAAATCCCTAAAGCTAATAGACTATTTAATGGTCTTCTTAGGGATACATGTAAAGTATAAATATACCCACACTAAGACACATATTTATAATAAGGAGTTTATAGAGCCAACTCCAATAATCTCCACCTTGGTGAGAAAACTCCTCCACGTCCCACGAAGATCAATAAGGTGTCACATACACCTCAACCATGGCGAGTCCAACCACCCACCACAACCGCACCTCCATCCTCAAGCGGAGAGGCACTCATCCACATCTCTAGCACAATGAGATGTTAAGCAAGTCTAGGTAATGCCTAAACTTCTTCCTTGTCACCGGCTTGGTAAATACATCCGTCGTATTCTCGTCGGTGTGCACCTTCTCGATAGAGATCTCACTATCATCGACCCAATCACGAACTCTATGATACATCACCGCAATGTGTTTTGTCCTTGCGTGATAGACATGATTCTTAGTCAAGCAAATTGCACTTTGACTTTTCGAGAATATTTGGATGTTCTCTTGATCCAACCCAAGTTCATTCACCAAACCCCGCAACCAAATGGCTTCATTGGAAGCCTTCGTGATTGCCATGTACTCAGCCTTCGTAGTAGATAATGCCGTCGTGGATTGTAGCACCGACCTCCAAGAAATAGGACCGCTAGCAAGTTTCAAGACATACCCGGTAGTAGATCTCCTCTTGTCAGGATCTCTTGTTTAATTCACATCAACATATCCCACTACAACATTTGAGTCAACTTTCTTCTCAAATATGATACCCAACTCATTGGTGTCTTTCAAATACCTCAAAATCCACTTCACCGCATTCCAATGCTCTTTTCCCGGATTTGACATGTATTTGCAAACTACACCAACCGCTTGGGCTATGTCCGATCGTGTGCATATCATGGTATACATCAAGCATCCTACCGCATTTGCATACGGTACCGTTTTCATCTTCTTAATTTCCTCCATCGTCTTGGACATTGCTCTTTGCTTAAAGCAAAATAAGAAGCAAGTGGTGTGACAACCGTTTTCGCATCCATCATGTCATACCTCTTAACCACTTTAGAGACATACCTCTTTTGTGATAACCATAATTTTCTGGCATCTTTATCTCTCTTTATCTCAATGCCCAAAATCTTAGGGCCACCCCAAGGTCTTTCATGTCAAACTCATGGCTCAACTTAGATTTGAGCTCATCCACCATTGACATGTGCTTACATGCAATTAGCATGTCGTCCACATAGAGAAGAAGCATGATGGGAGACTCATCATCAAGAACCTTGTAGTACACATTGTTGGATCCTGTGGATGGCAAACAACACTAGAAGAGGGTTGAATAGTGTTGTTTAAATATAAACTTTTTCGTTCTAATTGGTTAGCACAATTCAAAACCTTCTAATGTTGCCTAAGAAACCAAGTAGAGCGATCTACGCTTGATTCTTAATCAACTTAGATAATCTTAAAATAAATCAGAGAGAAAACACTTCTGGTAGTCGACTCCCTATGAACAGTAGTCAACTCCCAGAGAGATTTTATGCACAGCTCTGCTGAAAGAATAAGTAATAAAAATATAAGATTACAAAGGAATACAAGAAAGAATCTTTACACAGTGGATATAAAAAGGGATTGATCTTGCAATATATTATGAGCGAGTTACAAGAGATATAATGCTCAACAAATCAAGATAAAAAAATAGAGACAGACAATCACAGAAAGTGCAAACGCAAACACACGGATTTTTATTTTGGTTTCCCACAACCTTGGGTACGTCAAGTCCCCGACCAATCCGGTACGAGATTTCCATTATTTGATTTGGCAAATAGAAACACATAACTCCACTCGTTAGGATTTTGAACACATCTAGACTTGACCAGGATTTCTGACTGCAACACTGCAACACCTAGACTTGTCTAGGATTTCCAACACTCTTACAACAAAGGGCAAATCACAAAATGAAAACCAATATCCAATTCACCACAATATTTGGTGGTGTTTGGATTTACACCCGAATTCTATAGCCAAAGTAATAAATAACAAAGTGTATTCGTGGCTAAATAGAATTCAAAATTGATCGTTAGATCACACAAAGATATGAATTTATTCTTCGTGATCTAGATCGTTGTTTTCAAAACAAAATCCTTTCCAATAGAATCAAAAATAGAGAATAAGGACTTTGAAAAACGATAGCCAAATAAAATTGATCTCACAAAACAAATTTACAGCTAAAAATAAGAGATCAGAAATTTAGAGTAGATTTGGCTAAAATAATGAGAGCAAGAAAATTGGGAGATCTTTGAGAGTTTTAGCACAAGAATGAATTCTTCAGATTGATGTTATTGTAAAATTGGTCTCATATCCTCCTCTATTTATAGTGATAAGAGAGAATTTGAATTTCAAAACGGGTTTGAATTTTGCCCGAAAATCATGGAAGCAATGAATTGGAGAGACAATTTGAAACAAGTCAAAACGTTGAAATTCGACAGCTAGTAGTCGACTTCCTAGGAGTGGTAGTCGACTCCCAGAGTGTTTCAGGAGAAAAACAATTTCTAATAGGACTCCCACTCTTTGGTAGTCGACTCTCAGAGCAATTTTCTCTGAAACACAGCTAGCATAAGATGTAATTAACTTCAGGGTGTAATGAAGATTAACTACTAAGATGAGAAGTAACTAGCAATTGCTCTCAAGAGTTTGAAATGATTTGAAAACATTTGAAAACATTTCAACTTTGAAATCATTTTGAGTGTGTGTGTGTGTTATAATTACTTTTGGCTTTAACATAATCCTAAGAAAGACACAACTCACACACTATAGACTTAGGACGAGTCTTCATGAAGCTTGATCCAATGATGAAGTAGATGCGAGCTTTTCTTTGAGCTTCTTCTTTTGAGCTTGAGCTTCATCATTTGAATTTTGCAACATCGTCTTTGTCTTTACTAAGTGTAGTTTGTTCTTCTTCGGAGTATGCATAAACCTTTTCATTCATCGCATAACCTGCACACTTTAGATGTAGTGTAGTTAGTACACTAACTTCATTTGGTGTGCTCTTAATCAAAATCACTTGGGGTGGAATTCAATTTCCATCATTCTCCCCCTTTTTGATGATGACACCCAAATGAAAAATGAAGTAAGTTTAAATAAAAATATGACTTAAAAGAAACTTATTCCCCCTGCTTAGATGCGGTACTCCCCCTGCATCAAAGCCGTTAGCAAAACAATATATTCATTTTTGCATTTTATACTCTTTCTCACCCTTGTCATTAATAAAAAAAGATGACATACTATATCAACAAATATTTCATCCAAACTGTATTCAATAAGTATGACGTTGGAGAGAAAATAAATCAATGATCAATTCTGCAGAAAAGCGTTAGTATATGATATGATCAGCATATTTTTCAACAGAATATATCAGATAATAGTTAAGCATAATGTTCATCCATAAGCATGACTAAAAATATAAGAGTATCAACGACCACAACATAAAGTAGTTATCATATTACAGACCAAGAAGTTTTGAAAACCATAGTTTTTAAAAAACCATTGTTTTGAAATTAAGAGTGACCACCATTCTTCTCCCTCTTCAAGGACGTGTTCTCCCTCTTCAAGGACGTGATCTCCTTAAGGATTGTCTTGAGAGTTTGCTCGGTCATATCATTGCTCCTTACTACCAGATCCTTCAGATCATCAACATTCTTGTTAAGAGCTTTAAATCCTTGCTTTTGGGAAATCTTCAAGTTTGAAATCTTCTTTAGCAGCATGTCTTGAAGTTCCACAATTTATGCCGGTGGTTCTTCTTCATCGCCCTCGCCATCTTTTTCTTTCTCTTCTTCATCTGTATCAGAGATGAGTGGTTCTTTACCTTTCTTCTTTGCAGAAGATTCTCCTCGCTCAGCAACAAGAGTCTCTTCAGGGACGTTTTGTAAGATCAATATGAAGCCCCATTCTACCGAGCATGTGTGCATCAAACACAACAGCCGATTTCAGAATCTCAGTTTCTTTGTCAAGAGAAACATTTTGACCAATAAACAGAATTGTAAGATAATGGCCATGAGCTAAGGAGGAAGATAACCTATCAGATGATGCAGAGGCAATAATGGAATCCATGATAACTTTAGACCAATTTACGCGGATATTACCTAGATTGCGTAAATATATTTGGCATATTTCTCAGAAAGGATGGAATGGCTACCAGACTTCTGCGTGATATTATAAGATAGGATATATGCTAAAATTCTTGATGGGTAGCGCAAATCACTATAAGGTAGTTTAGTTTGAAAATATCTATCCGGCAAGTACATTCTATCAAGAATATCGCTATCAGTCATTTCAATATTATCAAGCAATTCTCCAGAGTAAGAAATTCCTAAGGCTTGCCCAAGGGACTTAACAGTCATAGCTATTTTAGAATCAAGAACTTGGTAACAAATCTAGATTTGACAAGGTCATAGTCCATGTTGGTGTAAAACAGATATACAAGCCTAGGATAGCACATGAAGACATTGTCAGATGAGAATAGGGTTAGAAGGTTCTGAAACTCTCAAATATCAATAATTCAATAATTCAGAACATGATCTAAATTAACAAACATCTCATGGAGGAATTGTCTCTTAGAAATATTTAGAAATTTGTCATAAGAAACATTTTTGAAGAGATAAGATTCAATAATTTCCGTTTAAGAAAGAGATGATTCTTTGAAGATTTTCCTCTTCTTGCCAATGACCTTTTTGAAAGGCATTCTAGAGAAAAATAAATTGAGTCACAATGCTAGAAGATACAAGAATCAAGAATTAATGAAAGTAAAGCAAGTTTATGAGAGAGAATTTACATTTGAAGTTGTTCCTTGAGATGAAAAGAATTTTTTCCAAGGAGAGGAGATGAGAACCAAAGATTTTTCAAGAGGATGGGTAAAAAGGAGGTAGTCGGCTCCCCTAGGGTTGTGAATTTGGGGTTTTACCTCGTGAGATGAAAGAAGATGAAAGGTGGCCTTTGGATTAAGAAATCAAGGGTTGAGATCATTTCTCCTTATTGGGTTTAAGTTACCTCTTGTCTTTGAACCCATTTAACTCAATGGAACCCAAAACCAGTAAGAAAGAAAGAAGAAAAAAGAACCCAGATTTCCGCATAGCTTACTGGTAGTCGACTCCCTCATATAGGTAGTCGACTCCCTGCTGGGCTGAGTCGTTTTCTCATTCCGAGGGGTTTTGGTCCAAAGCTGAGTGCGTTTCTGAAAAAACGTTTAATAAATATGAAACAAATATTTATAATCATATATAAAACAATTTAAAAGGATTTAGCAATTATTTAAACACATCAAACATATAGTTTTTGCGAAGCAATTTTTGTCGCAAAAATTTTGACGTTGTTCTTGTTTCTCCTCCTCGTTCTTTTTAGAGTACCTGAAAAGATAAGTGTTTATGGTACTCTTTGCTTTTGAGTCCAGAGGGTTAGTCTTTAGGAAACCAAACCCAATATGGTTTAGTTCATTCATGGAAAACATATTTATAATTCTTGTTTAAGTGAACTTTTTGAACAAAGTTTATAGCGTACCTTTTTTGTTTCTGTTCGGACACATTCTTTGGTATCCAGATGCTCAAATTTTTTTTAGAATGATGCATCCTAGTATGCTTAACACGTTTCTTGGTATGATTTGAATCATATCCAAGTCCGGTTCTGCTAGATGAGGCTTTTTGATTATCTATTAAACTATCTAGCTTTCCTTTTCCTTTGTTGAAATTTTCAATAATTTTCATCGTAGCGTCGTATTTGTCTTTGACAGATACACGAAGATTATTCAAATTTTCAACCATTTCATTCACGGAAAGAATGTTTTTTTGCAAAGACTCATTTTTTTCTTTTAATGCAATGTTTTCTTTAACAATCTCTTCCTTTTCTTTAGTCTCTCTCTTAACTAATCTAATTGGTTTTCTATGTTCTTTAATGAGCTTTTCATGCATTTTGCATAGCTACTTATATGCTCCCCTATAATCCATATCTACATCATCACTTGATGGTGAATCACTATCACTAGATGAATCATGCATGGTGCTTACATTAGACGATGTGGAAGCCATAAAACACATATGTGTTGTCTCTTTTTTTCCGTCTTTGTCGTCTTCTGAGGTTTCATCAGATGAAGAAACGTCGCTTTGGTCGAAGGCTGCGTAAGCTTCCTTCTTTGGTTGTCGAAACCTGTTTCTTCCATTATTTCTTCTCTCGTGGCTTTCTCGGTTCTTTCCATATTCTTTGGAATCATGGTTGTTCCTTTCCAAGGGACAGTCTCTTTTGACGTGCCCTGGTTTATTGCAGCCTAAACAGATAATACCGTTAGTAGTCTAAAAGAGCGTTTACCATACTTACTTGCGATGAACTCTTTAAAGTTCTTTGAGATGAAAGCAATATGATCCTCTTTGTCCGTGTAGTCGGAATCTTCTTCTTGAGCTTTAAAAGCAAGATTTTTCTTTTTTGGTTTTTCTTCGATCTTCTTGTCTTCTTCAAGTTCAATCTCATATGCCATGAGATTTTCCATCAGCTCTTCGATGGTAAGGTCTTTCACGTTGTGAGCTTTTCGAATGACTGTTGTCTTTCCTTTCCATTCGGGTCGGATAGATCTCAGTATCTTCATCACCTGCTCGTATTCAGAAAGTTTCTTTCTTAATCCTGCGAGCTCATTTGTAATGTTAGTGAAACGAGTATATACATCGGTGATACTCTCTCCTTCTTCTATTTTGAAAGATTCAAACTTAGAATGTAAAACATTTATACAGGATTCTTTTACCTTTTCAGTTCCCTCATGACTTACCTGAAGGGTGTGCCATATTTGATGCGCTGTCTCGCATTGGGAAACTCGATTGAATTCATTAACTGTTACGGCGCAAAATAGTGCATTTATCACCTTTGCATTGAGATTTGCTTTTTTCTTGTCATCGGTTGACCATTTTCCGAGCTCAACTTCGGTAGGTGCGATGTATGGAACTTTAGTGACGGTCCATGCTTCGATGTCTAGTGACTCCAAGTGAGTCTTCATTCGGATTTCCAGCTAGCGTAGTTTGTTCCGTTGAACAGAGGTGGTCGCATGGTGTTGAGTCCTTCAGAGTGAAACGATGTTGATGCCATCACCTTTTATAGCATGTTCTGATACCAAGTGTTGGATCATGTGGATGGCAAACAACACTAGAAGGGGGTTGAATAGTGTTGTTTAAATATAAAAATTTTCATTTTAATTGGTTAGCACAATTCAAAACCTTCTAATGTTGCCTAAGAAACCAAGTAGAGCGATCTACGCTTGGTTCTTAATCAACTTAGATAATCTTAAAATAAATAAGAGAGAAAACACTTCTGGTAGTCGACTCCCTATGAACAGTAGTCGACTCCAAGAGAGATTTTATGCACAGCTCTGTTGAAAGAATAAGTAATAAAAATATAAGATTACAAAGGAATACAAGAAAGAATCTTTACACAGTGGATATAAAAAGGGATTGCTCTTGCAATATATTATGAGCGAGTTACAAGAGATATAATGCTCACCAAATCAAGATATAAAAAATAGAGACAGACAATCACAGAAAGTGCAAACGCAAACACACGGATTTTTATCTTGGTTTCCCACAACCTTGGGTACGTCAAGTCCCCGACCAATCCGGTACGAGATTTCCACTATTTGATTTGGCAAATAGAAGCACATAACTCCACTCGTTAGGATTTTGAACACACCTAGACTTGACCAGGATTTCCGACTGCAACATTGCAACACCTAGACTTGTCTAGGATTTCCAACACCCTTACAACAAAGGGCAAATCACAAAATAAAAACCAATATCCAACTCACCACAATATTTGGTGGAGTTTGGATTTACACCCGAATTCTATAGCCAAAGTAATAAATAATAAAGTGTATTCGTGGCTAAATAGAATTCAAAATCGATCGTTAGATCACACAAAGATATGAATTTATTCTTCGTGATCTAGATCGTTGTTTTCAAAAAAAATCATTTCAAACAGAATCAAAAATAGAGAACAAGGACTTTGAAAAACGATAGCCAAATAAAATTGATCTCACAAAACAAATTTACAGCTAAAAATAAGAGATCAGAAATTTTGAGTAGATTTGGCTAAAACAATGAGAGCAAGAAAATTGAGAGATCTTTGAGAGTTTTAGCACAAGAATGAATTCTTCAAATTGATGTTATTGTAAAATTGATCTCATATCCTCCTCTATTTATATGATAAGAGAGAATTTGACTTTCAAAACAGGTTTGACTTTTGCCCCGAAAATCATGGAAGCAATGAATTGGAGAGACAATTTGAAACAAGTCAAAACGTTGAAATTCGACAGCTGGTAGTCGACTCTCTAGGAGTAGTAGTCGACTCCCAGAGTGTTTCAGGAGAAAAACAATTTCCAGCTGGTAGTCGACTCCCACTCTTTGGTAGTCGACTCCCAGAGCAATTTTCTCTTAAACACGGCTAGCATGAGATGTAATTAACTCCAGGGTGTAATGAAGATTAACTACTAAGATAAGAAGTAACTAGCGATTGCTCTCAAGAGTTTGAAATGATTTGAAAACATTTGAAAACATTTCAACTTTGAAATCATTTTAAGTGTGTTATAATTACTTTTGGCTTTAACATAATCTTAAGAAAGACACAACTCACACACTATAGACTTAGGACGAGTCTTCATGAAGCTTGATCCAATGATGAAGTAGATGTGAGCTTTTCTTTGAGCTTCTTCTTCTTTTGAGCGTGAGCTTCATCATTTGAATTTTGCAACATCGTCTTTGTCTTTACTAAGTGTAGTTTGTTCTTCTTCAGAGTATGCATAAACCTTTTCATTCATCGCATAACCTGCACGTTTTAGATGTAGTGTAGTTAGTACACTAACTTCATTTGGTGTGCTCATCATCAAAATCACTTGGGGGTGGAATTCAATTTCCATCACACACAACAATCATATCACTCCTTGAGTATCCAATGTGCAACATGAAGGAGTCGAAACGTTTGTACCATTGTCTTGGTGATTGCTTGAATCCGTAAAGACTTCTTTAATCAGCACACACAGTCTTCTTTGCCCACTTCTACAAACCCTTCTGGTTGTGACTTGTAAATCGTTTCATCCAACTCACTATGAAGAAAGGCCGTATTTACATCAAGTTGTTCAAGCTCCATGCTGAACTTCATCATCATAGCCAAGAGTACCTTAATAGAAGTATGCTTCACAACCGACGAGAAAATCTCATCATAGTACACCCCCTCCTTTTGTGAATACCCCTTTGCCACCAACCTTGCTTTGAAAGTTGGTTTCTCCTTTTCATGCAAAGGCTCCTTCACCCACCCTATAGATCCATTTGCAAGCCACAAATTTACAAGTTTTTGGTTTCGGCACAAACTCCCACATGGAATTCTTGTGGAGAGATTTCATCTCCTCCACCATTACCTCCAACCATTCGCCACTTTCATGTGAATCCATAGCCTCTTGAAATGAACCGAGCTCACCACCGCTAATGGCAAGAGCATAGTGCACCTCTTTCACTTGCTCCCATCCAAGTCTATTAGGTGGCTTTGTGGTCCTTCTCACCCTCCCTTGAGCAATGCTATATGGCTCTTCTTTATGGCTCACTTGCTCCGGACCATGACTTGAACTCCCCTCTTCTCATTGTAAAGTTTGAATTCTTTCCAAGCCATCCAATTCGAATGAGACTTCTTCGGCTACTTTATTTCATTTGCCATCACCATCTTGTTGAATTTCAAGATCCCTTGATTGCATAGAAGCTTCATCAAAGAACACATCTCTACTAGTCAATTTCTTTCGATTTACCGGATCCCAAAGCTTGTACCCCTACACTCCCCTACACTCCCTTTTCAAAACCGATGAAAATGCATTTATGTGACTTGGCATCAAGCTTTGACCTTTCATCATGTGGACCATGTGCATACGTCGGGCATCCAAACACCTTTAGAAGAGTGTAGTCCACTTCCTTGCCACTCCATACCTCTTTGGCCACCTTGAGGTTAAGAGCCTTCGAAGGTGATCTATCACCACAGCAAGCATGGTTAACCGCCTCCGCCCAAAAAGACTTTGGCAACCTCGCATGAAGCCTTATGCATCTAGCCCTCTCCATAAGAGTTCTATTCATCCTCTCGGCCACGTCATTTTGTTGAGGATTCTTTGCTACGGTGAAATGCATTTTAATCCCTTCATCTTTGCAAAATTGTAGAAACTTTCTATCTCGGTATTCACCCACATTGTCACTTCTCAAGCACTTCACTTTTCTTTCCATTTGGTTTTCAACTTCTGCCTTTCACTCCTTGAACTTGGAGAAGACCTCGGACTTTTTGTTCATAAAATACATCCAGACTTTCCTTGAGAAATCATCAATGAATGTCACAAAGTAGAAAGCTCCACCTTTTGACATAACCGGGCTCGGTCCCCACATATTGGAGTGAATGTAGTCAAGAATGCAGTTGCTCTTGCATTCTACCTTTGTAGTATTGAAAGACACCTTCCTTTATTTGTCAGCCAAACAAAACTTGCATAAGTCGAGCTTGCATGTCTTCATTTCCTTCAACAATTTCCTCTAGTGAAGTTCACACATGCGCTTCTCACTCATGTGTCCCAACTGTATATGCCACAACCTACATTTATCACAATCTTCATCTTTCTCCATTGTGGAGATTGAGGCTCCACCCAAACTAGTGTAACCCACAAGCTTGTAAAAATTTTTGCCCACTCTTGTACCCTTCATTAGTACCAAAACCCCTTTTGACACCTTGAGAATAGCATCCTTTCCATTGAAGTGCATCTCTTTGCTTCAAGCATGCTCAAAGAAATGAGGTTCTTCTTGAGTATCGACACATGTCTAACTCCTCCTAATGTACAGACTACGCAATCATGCATCTTGATCTTTATCGTTTTCATTCCAATTGTCTTACATGGTGCATCATTTTCCATCAATACTGAACTACCATCAACGGCCTCATAAGTGTTAAACCATTCTCGATTTGGACACATCATAAGAATAACCTGAATCTAAAATCCATGCATTTGAGGATTTACCTTGAGAGACGGAGAGGAGTTTCGCTTCACCTTCCGAAGCCACACTAGTCGAATTATCCTTCGACCACTTACCCTCCCTTTGTCCTAACCACGCCTTGCAATCTCTCTTGAAGTGCCATTTTCCCTTGCAATAATAGCATGCAACATCTTTCTTGCTCCTTGACTTGGACCAGGAGTTGTATGTCTTGTTTTGGGATTTTTCTTTGCTTCTACCCCTATCACTCGATTCCCTTTTGACTAGGAGACCTTTCACATTGGATCACCCTTCGAGGATCTTTTCCTTGCTGCATTCGAGATAATATCTTGGGTCACCTCTTCAAACTTGAGAGTCGCTTTCTCATACAATATAGTAGTAACAAAGTGGTCATGAGAGTCCGGAAGAGAACTCAACAACAAAAGAGACGTGTTTTCATCATCAAACTTCACATCCAACCTCAAGAGGTCACAAATCATCCTATTGAAGATGTTCATGTGTTCCAACACATCCTTGTCTTCTTCCATCTTCAAACCATAGAGTTGCTTCTTCAAATATAGCTTGTTTGATAAAGACTTCCCCATGTAAAGCTTCTGAAGCTTTTCCCATAGATCCTTTGCTATTTCATCTTCACTAACGTTATACAAAACATCATTGGAGAGATACAATTGTATTGTTCTCCCCGCCCTTTCATATTCTTCATCATCGATCTTCTCCGGCTTCTTTGTCTTCCCTAACAAAGCAACCTTGGGTCCTTATTGTATAAGAATATTGCTTGCCCTTATTTGCCATAATCCGAAGTTGATACGACCATCAAACTTTGCCATCTCAAACTTAACCCCACCGGAAGTGGAAGTTCACATAAAGTACATTTGTCAAACACATTGTGTGCACCAAAATTTCGCAACTCACAAACCCGAAAATTGACGAAATTTCTTCAACCAAAATGCTCCAAATGAGTAGCAATAAGGATAAACCCGAACTCTGATACCAATTGTTGATTCAACTGACCTCTTTAAAGAATCAAGTACACCAATATCCAAGACAAAAGAGAAAGAACAAGCCAAAAAATTAAGAACAAGATGTGGAAGAGAAATACCAAGCTTTATTAGAAGTTCCTAAAGCACCTTACGAGAATTTAAGAAATAAATCCTCAACCTTTGCTTCTCCTTCTCCAAAGCACTCTCTCTTCCCTAGCCTCCTTTCTCTTTAGGTTATTTTTCTCTAAAGATGAAAACCCCTAAAGCTAAGAGACTATTTATATGGTCTTCTTAGGATACAAGTAAAGTACAAATCTACCCACACTAAGACTCATATTTACAACAAGGAGTTTTTAGAGCCAACTCCAACAAGGTGGAAGTAGTGCAGTGTCCGTTGAAGTTTGAAGAACAGCTTAGATTGCAGAAAACAAAAAAGTCTAGGGTGCATTAACAGCTTTTGAAGTGATCAATCATATGAGATACCCTCACGAAATAGAAGGTGTAGAATGATCCATGGATGGTCTATCCTAGTCGCATGCAATAAGGCTTTCCTTTTTGTGGTCATGTGTATCTTTATTTACTGTACATATAGATGTGATCAAACATCAACAATTAAGTTAGGGAAATTGTTCGTCCTATGTGAGTTCGTGCTGGATTAACTCAATTAGGATGAGAAATAAGATGTGATCAAGATTGAGTAAGAAATTAGATCAACATTAAAAAAGAGACCATTCTAGGAAATGCATTTGTACAGTGACTTTACCCTAATCTTAGTGAAGGTGAAAAAGAAGATGATCCATCTCTCAAGTATTATGCTCTATTGAAGGCAGTTGTCTTCAGGAAAACCCTTGGAAAATGCCAAGGCTAGTCATGTTGTACTGTTCATAGTATCTAGGACAGAAGGGATAAGCATAAGACAAAGGCATGATGTACATGTTCTCTATTTTTATTGGTGTGTGAAAGATTAGTAAATAGTAAAATAATGAAAAAGATATCACATAATGTAAGTTTTTGCAAAGGTTAAAAGTAGACGCCCTTCATACTATAAATATTTTACTATATAAATAGTGGTGGACACTATAATTGTTTATACTGTATTCTTAGACTAACTCATCTGTCAATATCCCTTCAGCGGACAGAAATATACGAGTACTCAAAGGTGCTGGGAAATTCCCAGTTTGTCTTACACCAGTTTCAACCATATAAGCTTGTCTATGCACAAATGCTTGCAGAAGTAGGAAAAACTTCTGATTCATTGAGGTGGGTAATAATTTCATAATCTTCCACAAATGTCATTACTTCATCTTTGGTGACATAATTAATTCAGGTACTGTCAAGCATCCTTAAAGTTGCTTAAAAATTCTGGTCGTGCTCCTGAAGTAGAGATGTGGAAATCACATTTAGCATCCCTTGAAGAGCGGTTACGAACCAATCAGCAGGTATTGTGAATTTGTCAACAGTAAAGTGTTTATAGTGTCTTAACTGAATTATCTTAATCTGAGATGTTAGCTAATTGCTGTTCTTTGGTCAGGGTGGATACAGTACGAACTTGGCCCCTGCAAAGCTAGTGGGTAAATTATTTACATCCATTGACAGATCCATTCATCGGATGATGGGTGGACCAACATCACCTATTCCATCTATGCCCCATAATGGCACAAATGGTAAAGAAAGCTACATGTTGTCAAGTAGCCAATCTACAATGGCCATGTCATCATTGATCCCATCAGCATCTGTCGAGGGAATTAGTGAATGGACAGGTGATAGCAACAGGAAAAGTATGCATGCTCGAAGCATTTCCGAACCAGATTTTGGTAGAAACCCTAAACAGGTTGGCCACCTTTTTACTGTGGAACCCTTTTTTCTTCTGACTTACTTCTTGTTATAATATAAAGGAATTACTTTAAGAATCTGACACTGCACCAAAGCATTTCAGAGCCAGATATTGGTTTAGATTGGGCACCTTTGCTCAGTGGAACCTTTTGCTCTTTTTCTTCATTGTTTTGAACTAATTGGAACATAAGAACATTACTCCTAAAGTTTTTGCCACTGCACCAAAAACTTTATGGATAGATTCAAACTTCTTATCTAGGCACCTCACTCATCCACTCTCAACTGTTCACGAGAAAAGAGATGTCTGAAAACTAGTCTTCCTTACGAACCAAGCTAGAATATTTGAAATAATCAATTTTCAATTCACTGAGCAAAAGAGTTGCATTACATCTTTGTTTAAAGGCAAATCTACATGCACAATACGTGCAAACCAACAACAAATAAAATAAAAATTCAAAAATAAAACGCGCGCAACTCGTGAAACTAAAAATCAACTAAAATCAAAATGAACCAAATCAAAGCTAAGTTTAGACTCAAACAATCGAATTGGATCTGCATTATTCTTACCGGTTTTGAAGATTCACCTCTAAGAATGTCAATAGATAGTGGATTATGGTGTAGACCTAAACAATCATCTCTAAGATGGTGCAAATGAAAGATGAGAAACCGAGAAACCAACAATGTAGGTGACATGCCATCATCAAGCTCACGTTAAATAGTCAACTTGGTCGCATCGGAATCAATCTTTTATAGAACTCAAAAAGTACAATGTGTGCAAAGCGTCCTCATATATGTTTTAGAAGAAAAAATTTGGACAAACTCTAGTCAACTGGTCATCCTTAATGAAAAATTCTTGTTAATTTCTATTGGATTTTGCAACACTCTTATAATTATTATTACTAATAGTGATAATTTTACAAATCTCTGAATGCACGTCACACATGATATGCACGATGCTGGGGAATGCAATAGGTTCATGATTAATTTCTAACCCTAGGGAACTCAGGATCATAAGGTTAACTAATCATGTGTTTGTTATGTGTGTGACCAACTTATCCTTTTGATTTTCAACTGCACTCTTAGGTGGGTTATGAATCAACACAATTTTCTTTTCTTTAAACACGAATGAATATGTATTGGATCTCTTTGAATGTGAAACATCAGGGTCAACATCGATCCGCTTATATAACAAGATATATACATCATCAAATGGTAGACATCATACCAGATGCAATTATGGTAACTTATGCACTTGATAAGCACTTGATAATGTTGGGCAACAAATGTGTATTCTTATCCATGCATATAATGTATGGATGGCTGTTAGTGATGTTTAGAGTTGAGTCTTATCTTCTTTATTGCTGAATTAGTGATTAAATTTGTATAACTACCTCTGTCAATTATCAATATAAGTGACATATATCCAATTTTGATGTAAATCAAGAAAATATTCATTATTTATCAATTCTCATCATGCTTAAGTGTAACAGCTAAAAACCTAATACCTAATGACATTCATTCAGGCACGTTTTCAAGTAAGTCATCATCTACATACTAGCACCTTCATGTATATTTAACTATCCCTTTATCATGAATCTTACCTGTGTGTAAGCTCTTATCGAGATCATGGCTAGCAAAATGGCCATACCAATAATATCCAAAACATTGGACCCCTTTTTACTTTTGCTGTGAGGACTCTTCAAGCTTTGCCTTTTCATTAGATTCCATAGGAGCTGTGATCTTTAGTTTGGTCGTATTTTCAAGTGACTGCTTAGTTGCTCTTTGGTTTTACAATTTAACCTCCTTTCTAGATGCATGTTTGAACCAAGGTTTTAGGCCTCGGTTTCGGTCTGGGTATCGTTCTTCCCAAAAGTTAGGTTTCGGTTTCGGTATCGCTCGTTTCGACGGGTTCGGAAGCAAGTTTCGGTTTCGTTCGTATCGCTAGTTTCGTTTCGGGTCTCGGTTTTAGTTTCGGAGATACTTTAAATATGTATATACTATATACACACAGTGATGGTTTCGAAGGTTTTTAAATCTAAACCTATCAAATACTATTAAATAGTTAACACACTAAAATATTAATCATATACTATCAAATACTAAATACTAAATACTAAATAGATAAACTAAATTTGAGTTCGTAATCATATCAAATACTAAATACATAAAGTTTGGTACTTAAATACTAAATATTAGATAAATGAATAGATCCTAAATCTTGTCTTGCACACTCACCGTTTTACCTTGCGCACATACCACTTATTTACAAGTTTGCCAAAAAAATTGATGGGCGTTGCTTTGCGCACCCACCATTTTGCTTTGCGCGCATACCACTTATTTACATGGTTGCCACAAAATATTCGCTTGATATGCGCGCCGACTGTTTTACTTTACGCATATACCACTTATCTACAAGTTTGCCTTTTTAAAGAACGCAGCATCTCTTGAAAGGCGACTCGAACCTCTTTCTCTCTCTCTCACTCTTTGCTCTCTCTCACTCTCACGCTAGATGGTCGAAGCGGGTTCGACGAGGCAGGAGGCAGATTCGGCGAGGCGGTGACGCGATGAGGTGAGTTCAATTTTTTCATCATCCTCCTTTTGTCCCTTTTCTTCTTTTTAGCATTTTTTTCTTGGTTTTGCCTCTTCTTCGTCTGCTTCATCATTTTCAAGCCGAAACCTCGAGGGTTTTCTCTTCTCTTTTAACCGATCTTTCTATGCAACCTATTGATTCACGAAATTTTTTAGGTTTTTTAAAGAGTTCTATTTAATTACGTATTTTCTTCCTCCGTCTTCGACCGATACTGAACGGTATCGGTCAGTTTCGGTCGGTATCGGTCGAAACTGACCGATACCGTTCAGTATCGACCGATACTGAAACTAACCCTTGGTTTCGGTATCGTCAACTGCCGATACCGATACAATACGGCCGATACCTAATGGTATCGGCCGATACCTCAAACCCTGGTTTGTATAATATTCAAGATCCTTGACCAGCTGAAACATATTCTTTAAAGTATCTACAGCATATGGATACATATCATGCTAGAGTTTAATCTTTGGCCCTGAGGAAATCTAGACGTATAAGACAAAGGACTTCTCGTGCATCACATATCCAGTAAGTCATTAAATTTGTTTGTATACTCTCTCACTGACATTACTTTATTGAAGCATGTTAAACTGGTCAAATTGGTGATTTCGATAATTCGTGAGAAGATATTTAATTTTATATGCCTATGCGGTTTCGATACTCTCTGTCTCTCCACTGATGTTCAATATATCTTAGCTTATCTTTGTAATTTTATCTTTGTAAATCTTATCATGAGTCCTTCAGACATCTCATACCATCAAAGTTAGGTAAATCTATCTTCATCCTGCATGTTATATCGTCTGGTCACACCTAGTATTGGTCACACCTAGTATTTGGATCATCATCATAATCGGTACCACTCCTCTGGTTCATTCCTCCACATTTACCTTGATTTCATCATTCCCTTGCACATTTCTCCTCGTGTGTCATCTTGGGTCTCTAAAGTCTATATACGTTCGTGAATCACTCGAGATTACAGGTTGTCTTCTTGATGGGTTTGACGTATCATTCGTATATTCTCTATCATAACCTTATTGAAGGTCTCAAGATTTTGGATGTTTATCAGCCATAGCAGGTGTTACAAATTTTTCATTATGTAATAACATGCACCAAGCCAACTAAGTTCTTATAATGCAAAAATAATCAAGTACACATGTATATGCAAAATTCTAAACTCGAATTATATGCATGCATTGGCTACGAAATGTAAAAATTCCTTAAGGCTTGTTTCTAAATGTATGTTGCATGCATGCAAAAAAGAGAGATAAATATGCAACTAACAATAATAGCAACTAATATGAACAAAATAATAGAAATTTTAATATTTAACAATTAAGGATTTCTAGCAGATTAGAAGTTACTTAGTGTGAAGATTAGTTTGTGCCGATAATACAGTTTCTAGGAGGTGTAAGGAGATTAGTTCGGGTGATCAGAGATGAAAATTTCATGCAAATAAATGCTCGAAAGACATGCTCCAAATCATCAAAACAGCTTCAAATTAGGTTTTGGTTTAGGATTGACTCAATCTGGCTCGGGGCTGATTCGGTCTGTATGGCTGAGTTGGCTCAATCAACTATGGTTGGGCTCGATCAATTCCTTTGTTCTCATTTATGTCAAAAATGGGTCTGACCCTTAAAAGGGTTAAATTAGACCCAAACTATATAGGCCTCAACTAGAACAAAACGGGTTAGATTTAATATTTTGAAAACCGGTTGGATTCAGGTCTTCATTGCTAGAGCCGACCTAGCTTAGATATGTAGTAGCAGCATATGAGGAAGAGGTGGCAAAGAAGTAACGACGGCAGTGTTATTTAGTTACATCGACAACCTTATCATGATTTCGTCGACGATGGAGACGTCTATTGCGGCATCGGACCGAGAAGGCTACAACGATGAGGAAGGGTTGCTGATTTGAAATCGAGAACGTCAGGCTTAATGAAAGCAACGATTGACAAAGGTTATGATTGCGAGAAAAGTCGATGACGGTGGTGATGCTGTCAGGATAGGTGACAACGATAGTGGTTAGTGCCGTTGATTGCGGCAATAGAGAGGATGATGATTTGGGATTGCAGTGACGGTTTTGTTGGAGATAATGTTGGGATCAGAAGATGACGGTAATGGAGATCCAAGGAAGGGAAGGGTGCCGTGGCTAGGTTAGGGATGGAATGGGTGATGGAGAGAAGTGTGAGCGGTGGTAGGTAGGAATGAGAATGGGCATGCCCAAAGCCCGATTGGGCTTCCAATCGGGCATGCCACATCATCCTCCCTACAAATCCTTCACTAATTTTTCTAGAATTAGTGAAGGATTTGGAGGGATGATGATGTGGCATGCCCGATTGGATGCCCAATCGGGCTTTGGGCATGCACATTATCATCCCTAGTGGTAGGGTTGGGTTAGGGCTGATTGGGAATTAGTTAGTTTGTGTTGTGGGTTAGGGTTCCGGGTTGAGGGGAAGAATGAAGAGGAACAATGCAGTTTTTGACTTTTTGGTGATTTTGGATGATTTTTTTGATTTCTGATCTAATTCTTTTTTTAGAAAGCCTAAACTTCTGTTAGGGTTTAAGATATATGTTGATGGCTAGGTTTTTTCTGTAGGTTTTAATGAAAGGGAAAGAAGATGTAGATGGGTTTAGCATCTACTATACTACAATACTAATTTGATGCAACACAAGAACAAAAACTAGATCATATAGGGTTCTTATGTGATGAAAAATTGGACGTTATGGAAGAAGTTATGGGTTAGCGATAGGAAAATCTATGGGTTAAGATAATATGTGGATCTCTTACCCCAGCACTTCACGCATCCACTGAACTCTTCGTGAGAAAAGACATTTTAGAAAAATGAGGGTTCCTCGCGAACCAAGCTAGAATATCTCAAATAATGAATTTTTAATTCATTGAATAAAGGAGGTGTAGTACATCCTTATTTAAAGGAAATCCTCCATGTGCCACACATGTTGATCAAAAATAAAATAAAATAAAATAAAATCTCTAAAAATAAAAAAATTTGCAACACGTGAATCTTAAAAATTGACTAAAATTAAAATAAATTTAATCAAAGCTTAGTCTAGAATCAAACTATCGAATCAGATCTGCATCACCAATCATTTGGATTGAAAAGGTTAGGTCTTGACCTCTTTTTAAATCCAAAGGATTTATTTTTGAAAGAAATTAATGCTATATGATGGGACAATATGTCATCCAGACAGTTTTTGGCTTGTAATCCAAGGGATTCCCGTCTCTTGAAAATGGGTGCAATCCAAAATGAAATCCATTGGATCTTTATCCCAACCATCCAAACAAGCACCGAGCTTTTTAGACAGGAAATGTACTTTTTAATTGTGCGACCTTGATTGTTTTGATATCATCTTGAATTCTCTGCAACTGCATTAAATCTCTGAAGTTGTGGAGGGCAATATTTTTTATTCTAACAATTCTGTTTGCATATTTTATATGCATCTGTAGTTGCACACAGTCAGTTGCTTTTCTGCTCAAGATAGATTTTATTCTTTGGATGAGCATTTTGATGATTTGCATCTATAAATTACTTTTCGTCATTTGTTGCATTTTTGGGAGTTACATATATAGTATGTGAGATGCTTATCATGTACAGGATTCATCAAAGGATTCCGGCTCAGCAGACGCAGAAAGCAAAGTACCACCATCTCCTTTTGGCCGCTTCGGATCACAGCTTCTAAAGACTGTTGGATGGGTTTCACGATCTCGTCAGGTAAAAAAAAATTTATCTCTTTTCACTTTCTTCAACTGTTTCATAGAAAACCAGAATATGAATATTTGAATACATGTCGCTTTCTATTTCAAGGCAAAATTGGGAGAAAGCAACCGGTTTTATTACAACGAAAAGCTTAAGAGATGGGTCGAGGAAGGCGCTGAACCTCCAGCGGAAGAAGCTGCTCTGCCGCCGCCGCCAACAACAGGATCATTCCAGAATGCTGTGCCCGACTATAACATAAACAATGCCTTCAAGAGCCCAAGTCGTGTTGCTAATGCGTCCCCAGAAGCAAAATCTCCTCCCCCCATAGCACATAGTTCAGGCATTCCACCCATCTCACCTGGCCCAAATCAGTTCTCAGCTCGCGGGAGAATGGGAGTGCGATCCAGGTTTGTTCCCTGCTGTTTTTGTTCTGATGCCATGCTATTGGTCTCTTCGCCCTTAATGTACAACGGTTTGAAAAAATATTCTCTTCGACTTCTCCCAGTTGCTAAAATTCATTGGTTTAATCCTTGTTAGCTTACTAGTAAGCAATTCAGATGACAAACTAACCAAGGAAAAGAGCATGTTACTGGCAAAAATTGCTTATCAAATATAGGGCTCACATAATTGAAGCATTGCTTGTTCACTTTTTTCAGATATGTTGATACCTTCAACAAAGGTGGTGGTAGGGGGACTACGCCAAACTCATTCCAGACACCTCCTGTTCCAACTCTTAAACCGGTACCCCGTGCCAAATTCTTCGTCCCAACCCCTGCAAGCTCGGATCAGCAAGCGGTCGATGCTGCAAGTAGAGAAAACGCTCATGAAGCTGTCGCAGGCGGGGAACCCACTGGCACGACATTTAGCAATGCACCACTCTCATCGCCATCGCCACCCATCCTGCCACCATCATCAGGCATCCAACCATTTCCAAGCACGAACAGCATCCCACCCTCTGGAAACACGGCGACAACAGCAACGTCGCCAACCGGCAATGGGTCCTTCTCCTCACACTGTCGAAGAGCATCTTGGTCCGGAGTCTACGGGGAAATTCTGTCAGGAGATCGACCGGATGCCCCGTCAACCTCTGTCCCCAACAACCCAACCCTTCATCGCAGCAGCTCAACCGGACAGCCGTATGGTGGTAACCCTGGGGAAGATCTACAGGAAGTTGCTCTCTGATCGGTTGCAGCTTCGTCCGATCAATGGAAACTGAGGTTCAGATGATGCCAGTTTTGCGCGGCATCTTTGACATAGAGGCGCGCGGATGCCATTGTACAGATGATTCATTGATTTGTTCGGAAGCAACGGGAGGCCCAAATTATCCTGGAGAGGAAGACGAAGAAACGTTTGAAGGAAAACGCTTCCAAGATTTCCCTCCAAGTGAGCTAATAAGTAGATTATGTAACTCAACTATTTATTGTCTCTGTTTACTGTTTACTTGCGGCTTAAGGCCCATATTTACAGGATGCTGTATAATGTTAAAATGCCATTTAAAAGGAAGCTACTGTATAATCTGCAGCTAAAGAACCAATACGACAACTAGTTTTGTTCTTTAATGGTAGATTTATTGGCAGTTAGTACATGGACTGGCTTAAAATTGCATTTCTCCCTCATGTAAACAGTGATGTTTGTTAACGTTCATGTTATAGTCATAATTAAGTCATTTTTAACTTGCTTGTCTTGAACTTCCTGGGGAACTGGTCTTTGTTTTAAAAATAGCGGTATGGTTGCTGCCAATGCTTAAACGGAATGGTTTGTATTGGACAAAAATAAAGAAGTTTATAATAATCAACCTATATTGTAAATGTCTTTTCTGAGAGAAACTCAAGGCCTTTGTTTACAGGGGATAGAAACAGTTCATACAATAAAATGGTAGGATGCAATATTTGCGAGTTAAAGCTTGAGATTTGCCCATTTACCAAAAACCCATCTCTTATCTTTCCCAGATTTGAAGCAAATCATTAGCAGCTATTAATCTCCAAGTTGCTTTGATTATTGGAAGGATGTTAGGACGAGCGATTAGGACAAAAAATAATTTAGGGAATACCGACCCCTTTGTGTTCATTTTAATATGTTAATCCAAATGCAATGAAACCCAGTAGATTTCAGGCAGCACAGGATATCAGTCGTGCATAACGCAAAGGTTTCCCATGATTCTAACTACGAATTTCTTGACATGAATTCATTGTACTTGTGCATAACTAGGTTGATGACAATTCAATCTACGGGATCGATATTAGACTATGACTCATGAATGCACCATGACTCGTCATTGCAGGAACTCGGCAATTTCCTTGCAAATAAGTATCATACAAGAATACAATTTTATTATGAAATTATCAAATGCTGCAAATTTTGCATATTCCCGTCACAGCGATGGCATCTGCAAACAATGTGCTAAACATTTTAAACAATGATATGCAACCAGTTATATGTCAGGCTGCTCATTTGCTCGAAATACACATTTCCATTACAAACATTTGCATCGCCTATATCACATCGATGACAATGCACCAACCTTGCAAAACATCAGATTACGGATAGACTAGTAGGAAAAATGACATAGTACGCGTATGGGTGAAATAGTAAGCTACAATAGTTATGATACAATTGCAAATGTAGAGTATTTATGCAGTGAAATTTACAGACAGATTTTTCTTCGCGCTGCAGATGAACATGATGCAACCATCTTGTGCAGAATCTTGAATCATGACAAGAGTATGGGGTGATTTTATGTGGCGCGTTCTCTCGTCAGTCCTTTAAATGAATATGGTAAATAAACCAGAGAGACTAAAAAATGTGGATTCGCCTGGCAAATGTATGTTTCTGGAGGAATTCAAGCGTGAAAAATTAAAAATAAATAATCATTAATCTGCGATCCATCATGGTTCTGGGCATTAAAACTCGGCAGAGCCTGGGGCTCGAGGAAATGGAATTGCATCCCTTATGTTCTCTATTCCCGTCGCAAATTGTACAAGTCTCTCGAAACCCAGTCCAAACCCAGCATGAGGAACTGAAACATGCAAAATAAATTGTAACATGTAGTGCACATTTTACATTGTGAGATGCAAAGAAATAAATAGCATGCCAAATGAACATTGAGATTTTGACAGCCGTTAGTTTAAGGACAAGACACAAACAATTATTAACATATAATTATAACAAAATTATCAGTAATCAAACTTGATTCATAGATAAGACAAATGCCAAAGTAAATGTAAGAATTCTTCCAGCCTCGTATTCATATCTATGGATCATACAAAAATTGCATGTAATAGCAGGGTGGCTGATAAAAGTAAACCGGATATGAAATATTAATACACCTGCAATTTAAGTGAAGGTCCAAGGCCGGAGTTTCACCGCACAAACGGACAGATCGAAAAAATAATGGCAGTGTTACAAGCAGGTGTTGTTCTTGATTTTGTGTGAGAACCGAGGTCAAAAGGTTTGTGCTCATCCTTCGGGTTGGCATAGGGGAGACACATCTATGCTGCCACTCCACTGCCACAAATGTGTATTAAATAGATGACTTGAGACAAAAAGACAAACTGATGATCAAAAACTCGGCATCAAGGACCAAGAGTGCATGTGATACTAAATATAGCAATTCGGCATGGACACGAAAGGAAGAAAATGAACACAGTCTTCAACTACAGAAGCCCAAGGAACACAATCATCACAGACTTGGATAAAGATCATTTGCATGGTTCTAAAGAGGTACAATAAAATTCAGAGCAAATGTCTGTGATGACTAAAAATGAAAACAAATAATGATCTTTCAAACATGATGTAAAACACACAAGATTTTAGAGATTTTGATGGAGAATTTGGGGATGATTTGGGGAAGAAAAGATAAATTTGAGTTTCTGATGAGATCATCGCGTATCAACGAAGGCGTCGCAAGAAGGATCAAGGGATGTAGAACTAGTCCGAGGGCATTTTTGTGAAGTTTTGGTTATTTTTGCAAAGTTTGGGTTTTGGAGGGGCTTTTTGTAATTTGGTCTAAACCTGCCTTTATATGTTTGGGATGGGGTTTTCATTATTTTCCTTATGCAAAACTTGAGTGATAAACCCTAGCTTAGAGAGTAGAACCCTTAGATCAAGTGAGAATAAGCTTTCTCTCTTAGATTCAAGCTTGGAGAGTTGGTTTCCTCTCAAAAGAAACCCTTATCTTGTATTCCTCTTTTGATTTCTATAAAAATCTCTTCTTTTGTCGTCCAAATCCTAGCTTTCTCGTCAAATTGGTAGCAGAGCAAAGATCCACCATGACGAACACAAGATCTAAGGAGAATGCGGATGCCCTAGAGGAGAAAGTTGGAGAAATTGGAACCCTAAAGGAGCAAAACAAAATGATGAAAGGATGTCACCTTTGGAGGCCATGTTCAAGTCTTTCATGGAATCTCAAGTGAATTAGCGCCGCGAGGAGAGGCCCAAGAACGACGAGATCCAGAGAACCATTCAGATCTGAGCCAAAAAGAGCCACTTTTGGACAAAGGAAAAGGGAAAATGGTGCTCGTGGATCACCGGAAGAAGACGATGAGTGCACGTGGGGTCAATTTCCCCCTCCTCCAGCTTGGGAGGGGGGATCGGGGCCTACAGGGAGACTGATTGGCCCCAAAAACACAGCCTGGGGGGTCCTCCGCCTGGCCTCGCCTGGGCAGACGCACTAGACCTCGGCGAGGTTCCGGTGAGCCGCTGGGGATCTTGCAAGGCCCCAGCGAACTCCTGGGGGCCTCGCGAGCCCCAGGTGACTTTCGGGGGGGGGGGGGGGGGGGGGGGGGGGGGGGGGGGGGGGGGGGGGGGGGGCGTCGGCCTCCTGCAGCTGCGCAGGGGCCTCACTGGTCCCCGGCGCTGCCGCAAGGGGGCGGCGGGCCTTGTCCGCATCGTCAGTTGGGCCGGGGGAGTTTTCCGCAGCCGCAAGGATGAATTTTTGGGGATTTCGCAATCCAACGACCTTCGACGACTTTCCAGGAAGACAGCGGGTCACTGTTGGGAGCTCCATGGTTCAATGAGGCATACGGGGGAGATTCCAGTGGCCGACGACCTTCTGATGTGAACGATGAGCAGTTTCGAAACTACGGGGGACGAGAAGGGAACATGCGGGGCATGACGGGTGATGGAGGAGGGCCGGTAGGACCTTAGGGAGCTCGAGGACCCCCACAAAATGCATAGCAACGATTCCACTACAGTCAACTCAGGGAAAGAATGGAACAAAGGGTGTACGGATCCGAACACAAGGTGCGGAAGCTGAAAAATGCCGGTCTTCGACGGGGAGGACCCCATGGATGGATCTACCGCGCGGAGCGGTACTTTGAGACACACCGGATGACGTAGATGGAGGTGGTACAGGCGGTGTGCGTGTATTTGGAAGAAAAGGCGTTGAACTGGTTTAGGTGGAGGAAGCAGTGGCATCCGGTATAGTCGTGGGAGTTCAAGTGTTGCATGTTAGATCGTTTTAGAGACGCCCAGGATGGGGGTTTACATGAGCAGCTCTTGACCCAACGACGGGTGGGCACCGTCAGTGTGTATCGAGAGAAATTTGAATCACTCTCGAGCCGTGTGAGGGGGATGACAGAGGATACATTGGTGGGGAGTTTCATGACGAGACTCAAAACGGAGATTCGGAGAGAACTTCGAGTGCAGAGGCCTAATGGGTTGCTGGAGACTATGGAGTTAGCCCATGTGGTGGACGACAAGCTCACGACGGATCGACGGGTCAAGAGAGCTTGTGGCGGGTCCACTTTTCGTGGCTCAGCGCCTACAGGAGTTCAGCGAGCTCCTGCGGGAAGGGGCTAGACAAGGAGAGCTCAGGTGAGCAAGGAAAGGAGCAGTGGTCCACAGTTTAGTGGACAGTTTCGGCACATGACCGAGGCAGAAATACATAACAAGAGGGCGAAGGGGCTGTGTTTAGGTGTGACGAGAAGTATGCCCCAGGTCATCGCTGCCGAGATCGTACACTCCAGGTGCTGCTAATAGAGGATGATGAGGAAGAAGTGCAGGAGCTAAGCGATGAAGAGGTAGAGCAGGAGCCATCTCATTTGGACGTAGCAGAGGTGTCACTCAACTCCGTAGTGGGATTCATTTCGAACCACACTATGAAGTTGATCAGGAGGATCTCGGAGCAGGATATTGTAGTGCTGATTGATAGTACGGCCACCCACAACTTCATACCCAACCGCAAAGTGGAGCTGCATGCGTTGCACTTGGTTGACACCGGTAGCTTTAGAGTGATGATGGGGACCGGACATGTAGATCGGATCAGGGGAGTATGCCGAGGTGTGATGTTGACCCTCCAGGAGATGCATGTTGTGGAGTTCTTGCCACTCGATCTAGGCAACACCGACGTGATTCTAGGCATGAGATGGCTGCAGTCCCTGAGAGAAATGAAGACCAGCTGGAAGTTGCTGAGGATGGAGTTCATGCACGGAGGAAAGGTGGTGACGCTTCGGGGGGGACCCCAGTTTGTGCAGATCGAGTGTTTCCTTAAAGACCATGACGAAAGCATTCCATTCCGAAAGAAGAGGCTTCTTGGTGGAGCTACATGGCCTAGCAGTGGAGGCGACGGAGCAGGAGTAGGACATTCCATGGAAACTACGGCAAGTCTTATTCAGTTCAAATGAGTGTTTTAGACACCTCACGGGCTTCCTCCCCCATGAGACCACGAGCACACCATTGTGCTCCGAGAGGGTGTCGCTCCCATCAGTGTATGTCCATACTGCTATCTACAGGTGCAGAAGGGAGAGATCGAGAGGATGGTGGACGAAATGATTCAGGCGGATGTGATATAGCTGAGTGTGAGTCCTTTCTCAAGCCGGATGCATTTAGTGAAGGACGGTAGCTGGAGATTTTGTGTCGATTACCGGGCATTGAACAAGGAGACTGTGACAGACAAATTTCTCATCCCCGTGATCGATGAGCTGTTAGATGAGTTGCACAGGGCATTGGTCTTCTCCAATATTGACTTGAAGTCCAGATATCATCAGATCCAAAGGAGAGATGAGGATGTGACGAAGACTGTTTTCAGGACACATGAGGGCCACTATGAGTTCCTGGTCATACCGTTCGGCTTGACCAATGCCCCTGCCACATTCCAGGATTGATGAACAAGGTGTTTCAGTCCTATTTGAGAATGTTTGTTTGGTATTCTTCGATGACATCTTGGTTTACAGTTGGTCGATGGAGTCACATGTGGAGCATTTGACGACCGTGTTGAGGGAGCTACAAGAGCATCCGCTGTTTGACAACCAGAAGAAGTGCTTGTTCGGCCAGCGGAGTGTAGAGAGGGCCATATTGTTTCCGTGGAGGGCGTGGCGATGGACGGTTCGAATATAGCGTCCATGGTGGATTGGCCACTCCTACCACCCTACGGGTGTTGCGAGGATCTTTGGGACTAACGGGCTACTACAGAAAGTGTGTCAAGGGGTACAGCATTATTGCATGGCCGTTGATTGAGCAGCTAAAGGACAATTTTCATTGGGGCGAGAAGGCCTGTAACGGTCACTTTTCAACCGTACGTATTCTAGCGCGTATTTGCGTATCGTATGCGTATATTAGCATTCGATTTTTTTAATATTGTATTCTTTAGCCCTAATGCGTGACTGGACCCCGTATTCTCGACCCTCGCGACGTCACGATCGCCCCGGTATTTTCCTTTTATTTTTTCGGACACCGTTGGACCGACCCGCTATAATCCCCATTATTTAAAAAATACCCTAAGTTTTGAAATTCAAATTCACATACGTTTAATCAAATCAAATCTTTATAATAATAAATCCCAACCTATATCTAAACCGTACCCATATCCTCTCTCCCCATTATCTCCACCTCTCTCCCACGTTTCTCACTTCACACGTCACCCCCTAACCATATATATATCTCTCTTCATACCCTATATAATCAAAAGGAACCCTAAAAGGAACTCTACGGATATAAGCTCACAGCCGTCCCCTATTCTAAAAACCTAACCTAGGCTAAAGAAGTTGCAGCCGTTTCAAAAACAAAAGAAAAGAGAAGCCTCTCTCTTCATCTCGTCAACCTAGCACCTCTCTCAGCCGCACAGAAACAAACCAAACCCTACTCTAAAATAATTGAAACCCTCAAAACTCCTTCCTCTCCTAAGATCCCGACAACCGCCGGCACCTCTCAACCTCACCTCTGACGACCGTGTCTCCTCCAGCTAGCCGCTTCGGTCGCCTCCACGTGCCCTAGTCTCAGGCCGCAGTCCCCTGCCGTCGGCGACTCCCGACCGCCGGAGACGCCGCCTCCTTCCAGCCCAGTTGGCCAGCGAACCCGACGCCGGCGAGTCGCGCCCCTCATCATCTCCAGCAGTCGTTCCTCCACTCCGTTCATTAACCACCGACGCCTCGCCTTCCTTCCAGCGGTCGTCGCTGCCGACCAGATCTCGACGAACCCCGCCCTGTCCCCTTATCTCCCTCTCTCGCAGTTTCCCTCTACCCTCCCATCTCCGACGACCACATTCTCCGGCGCCGACAGCCTGCACCCCAAAACCGCCCACCTCCGAGTTCCCCGCCACCTGCAGCCGGCAGACCCCCCCTCTCCGACGTCCAGCAGGCGGCGACCAGCGACCCTCAACCCTCCGGCGCCGTCACCTCCCGGCGCCGTCACCTCCCAGCACCAGGCCACCACTGCCCTTGCCGCCTCAGCCGATCAGCCTCTTGAACTCCCTTGCAAGAAGAAGAAGAAACAACGAAGAGGAAGAACTGGAAACTGTGAGTGGTTTATATGCATGAACAGTAGAAAATATAAACAAGTTATAATAGGTACTGAGGTTGTATTGTATAGGTTGTACTATGTGTAACTTTATAAACAGTAGTCATAATGATAAACAAATGGGAAAAGGGGTTGTAACTGGGAGTTCCAATGCAACTGAGTTTAAATATGAACAGTTGATTATATGTACTTGTGATTACATTTAAATGAGTTAGCTTAGGCATATAAATTGTATAGGAGTTAGTTGTTTATTAGCCTACTCATGTAACAGCCGTATAATAGTTTATATTATAGGCAGTAATATATATATAGCTTGTATATATATAACAGAGTATGTAAATAGTTTTAATAGTAAAAAGAGCGAATGGAAATGTGTGAACAGTATGTCAGATAAGGCTTTAATAAGATTTTGACGAATTCTAACTTTGTATGAAAATCCGTTGATACAGATATACTGCGTCCCTCGTTACGAGTACATGGACACCGAAACCGTCAAATCAGGCAAGTGTGCTCACTTGCGTTGTTACGGCCATGTTTAGGCCATTACTTCCATTTCTTTATAAACATTCGAACAAGAGACCTAGACGTGAAATGATAGCGTCTAGAACACACACATGACAGCCTAGACTTGACGACGGAGTCTAGACACAATTTACTATGAATGCCATGTTAATAATTATCTGTGGGTGCATGTGTGGACAGTAATGGAATATCATGTCAATCTTGAACTGGTGCATTGATTTGGCTACTCCGTCGGTCATATACGACTAGTCTGGCTCGTGTTCCAATATATGGCGGTTTCTTGATACACAACATGCGGGTAATAGTGCACTCACCTAGCAGAGTGAGTGATCCCTTGTACGGATAACCTGCGGGTAATAGGGCACTCTCCAAGATAGAGAGAGTGATCCCTTGTACGAACTTGTCTTGTGCACTTGGGTGGGGTAGGGTTGAGCGGTCGCACGGTTTAGAGGGTTTGATCTCCCTCTGACCGTAAGGCGTGAACCCTTCGTGACACACACTGTCTTGTCTTATAGCCCGTAGCACACGCCACGGCTATTGCCATGCCACGTTTACTTTTCTTGCACCGTCTGTACTTTCTTTGTCATGCTATATAATTGTCATATTGTTGCATCTTATAACTTGCCATGTAAACAACATTTAAATACATGTCTTTAATTTCCATGCACCTTGCAGCAGAGTTGTTCTTACCTTTCACTTGTAGACTCTGCCCGACGTACAACTCCTTTTCTCTTGGGTGTTTGTACGTCAGGTACTGAGACAGAGTACCAGGACCAGGAGGACTTGTTTGAGACGCTTGACTTAGTGAGCCAGGAGTTGTTGTAGACGCTGAGTCGCTCCCTGTGGAGGACTAGCGTCGGTGTTGTTGCTGTTTTTCTTTTAGTTGCTTTAGTACCTTGTAGTAGGATTAGTTCTTTGTTGTAGTTTCCTTTGGGCCATGCTGAGGCCTTGTCGTTTTATTTTTTTGTACGAACATTTCTGGATGTGGCCTTTTAATTATATGAATGTTATTTGTATTGTTCTGAAATGCATGCAAGAATTCTGCCCGGTTTTATCGTAGACGCTTAATGAACTCGAGCTTCGCCGCTCCAGTTCATCCGGACCTTAGTCTCGTTCTCGCTTCCGTCGTTTTGGGAAGCGGGGTGTGACAAGGCCACTCGAGCTTTTGAGGCCCGGGCCATGACGAGCGTTCCCGTTCTTGCGCTCCCGGATTTTACTCGACCTTTTGTGATGGAGACAGATGCGTCGGATTATGGATTGAGTGCCGTGTTGATGCAGGAGAGCAGACCGGTGACATATTTTAGTCATGAGTTATCGACGAGGGCTCGACTCAAGTCAGTTTATAAGCGTGCGCTGATAGCTATTGTGTTGGCGGTGCAGAAATGGCGACCCTATCTGCTGGGCAGGCGATTCGTAGTAAAAACAGACCAGATGAGCCTCAAATACCTTCTGGAGAAGAGGATGGTCACTGAGAAGCATCAGAAGTGGTTCACCAAGCTGCTAGGTTACCACATTGAGATCCAATTCCGGCCAGGGATTGAGAACAAGGTGACAGATGTACTATCACAGAGAGAGGTTGATCCGCACTTGTCGTCCTTATCAGTACTAGTTTTGCTCGATGGGAGCCCCTGTTGCGGAAGATTGAGGAGGATGAGGGTTTAACCAAGATCAAAGCAGCATTACTACATGACCCAATAGCACACCCCGGGTATTTGCTAGAAGGGCAACGTCTCTTATACAAGGGGCGTTTGGTAGTACCGCGGGGTCGGTTCATATCCCGAGGGTGTTGCAGGAGTTTCATGGGAGCGCGGAGTTGGCCACTCTGAGGTCCTGAAGACCTACCAACGCTTGGGACAGGAGCTTTTTTAAGAGGGAATGCGGAAGGATGTGGCGAAAATGGTGGGAAAATGCGACATATGCCAACGCTACAAATATTTATCAACAGCTCATGGGGGTTTACTGTATCCTCTCTCTTTGCCTAACCAAGTTTGGGAGGTAACCATAGATTTCATTGACGGCTTGCCGAAATCAGAGGGGTACTATGTCATCATGGTGGTGGTGGATAGGCTGAGCAAGTATGCGCACTTTGTGGCACTACGACATCCCTATATTGCAGTGACCGTGGCGACGACATTCATCAGGGAGATAGTGCGGCTTCATGTGATTCTGGGCTCTATTGTGACGGATCGGGATAAAGCCTTTCTTAGTGCCTTTTGGAAGAAGTTATTCAGGACACTGAGGACAGTATTGAAGCAGAGCACCGCTTACCATCCCTATACTGATGGCCAGACAGAGATTGTCAACAGGACCTTTGAAACATATCTGAGGTGTTTTGTCTCTGAGTCTCTGAAGCAGTAGGTGATGTGGCTAGCTTGGGCAGAGTATTAGTACAAGACATCTTTCCACATCTCTGCTCAGACCACTTCATTTAGAGTCTTATATGAGCGGGATCTCCTGCATTTACTTCACTATGGTCACCGCTCTACCCCAGTTTCCCAGGTGGACCAGTATCTTGAGGAGAGGGACCACACTTTGGAGGAGTTGAGACGACACTTGACGAGGGCGCGGCAGCTTATGAAGAGCTGGGCAGATGAACACAGGCAAGATGTGCAGTTCGAGAAGGGAGACATGGTGTATCTGAAGCTGCGACCTTTCCGACAACACTCCTTGGCACGTAGGCGGAACGAGAAGCTGTCGTCCCGATACTTTGGGCCATATGAGGTAGAGGCCAGGATTGGCCAGGTGGCATATCGGCTGAGGTTGCCACCAGATTCAGCTATCCACCCTATTTTTCATGTGTCGCAGCTCCACCGGCTATTGGGGATCACACCGCTTCCTCATTACTACCCCCGACGCTCACAGAGGACATGTGGGTGCTTCTGAAGACGATAGAGCTGAGGGGGGTTTGTGTTAGGAACTAACAAAAGGCACGATTTTTATTGAGAATTTAGTAGCAAGAACTAGATAATTGAATACCCAAGAGGGGTATTCTCCTCCCAAGACGCCAAAGAGGACGTCCGCACTCGTCTACCTATGAAATCACACAAATTATCAATAATCAAGCATAAGTCCACAAGCGATGGCTAGCACTCCTATTTATAATAAAAACTAGGGTTTCTTGGCTAGGGAGGCGCGCGCGCATAAGGGCCGACGGATATGGGCTTGGGCCCATGGGTATGGTGGGTGTAGACCCGAACGGGTCTATCAATACTCCCCCCAAAAAGCCACCTTGTCCTCAAGGTGGTGCATGAAAGTACCGGCGGTGCTACTCCGAGTGGGAGTCGTCCTCCCTTCCTATCCCTTCGTCCTCCACGCCATCATCCTCGTCTGCCTCTGCTATCAACACTTGCAGCTTACGATCCGCACAACGGTGTCCGGGAGTAAAGCGCTCGTCGCATCTGAAACAGAGCCCTTTTTTCCTCTTCTCCCGCATATCCGCATCGGTCATCCTTCGAAATTGGCCCCCAGCCGGTGGTGGGTTGTTCTGTTCCCCTGTCTTCTCAAGCCCCAACTGATCTGCCTCAGTAGTGATCCCCGCTCCGCCTGCTCCAGTCGAGGTGCCCCGCTGTATCTGCTCATTGTAGCTGCTCCTGCCTCTCCTATCCTCAGTTCGGGAGTCCTCTACCATCCGTGTCATCTTGATGACCTCAGAAAGCCCATGGTCTTGTAGGGCCTCACTGCAGCTCGAAGGCTAGGACTCGGCCCCTTAAGGAAGGTGCCCTCCAGAGACTCGTCCGATACGCCATGTACTCTCCCTGCCAGTGTCTCAAATCTCTCGATGTACTCCCTCACCGGTCCCTCATGCTTGAGGGCATATAACTGCTCGTGCAGGTTCCCCAAATGGGGATCTCTGAACTTCTCCAGCACGAGGTCCTTCAGCTCCTCCCAGTCTCGGATCTGCTGCATCCTCTCCTTTCACTGGAACCATCCCAAGGCTCTCCCCTCCATGCAAATGGCCACCGCCTCCAGCTTCTGTGCATCGGTCATGTGGTGTGCCGCGAAGTATCTCTCTGCTGTGAACAACCAGGCATGTGGATCCTCCCCAGAAAATGGTGGCATCTTCAGCTTCCGCATCCTGCAATCTCCTCCAAAGTGCCCCTGCTCGGGCCTCCCCTCCCCTCGGTGATGCGGACGGTAGTGCTGTCTCCTCTCATCCTGGGTCTCGTACTGTCTCAGTGGCACTCCATCGCGGCCCCCATAGTCTCCCCGGTAATCTCCGCGCCGGCCATCGAAGTCGTCCCAACCTGCATTATCGCCGAACTCCGCCTCGTAGCCACCCCGCCGTCATAATAATGATCTCTCCCGCGACCGTCTCCGTAAAACGGGTCCTCCACTGCTGGTCGCCGCCCCAAAGGGTCGAAAAATCCCCCCAACTGCTGTCCGCGAGCGTCATCTCCTGTTGTCCGCTGCCCGGAGGGCTCGAAAAACCCTCCCGGGGCCCGTCCGCGCGTGTCAACCCCCCTGGCGGCTGCCAGGGGGCTCCCAGCCTCTGCGTCGCTCAGCAGGGGCCTGCCGGCCACCTGGCAGGGCCGGCGGGCCCTGCCGGAGGTCCGGCAGGGTCGCCGGACCTGGGCGGGGGCCGACAGGGCCTGGCCAGCCCTGCCGAGCCCCGCGGTGGGTAGGAGGGGGTCCCCCGCCCATGTCGTGTGGCGGCCGGCCCCCAAAAGTGTTTTGGGGGTCGGCCGTCCCTCGCTTGCGTGCGTCGTCGGCCGCCGCCCCCCTTTGAAACTCCACCGCTTTTCGCCGCACCTCCTCGCGATAATCAACCTTCCAAGGATCCTCCTCTTCTACCTTGTCCAATTCTTCCACGAAATAGAGTTGATTTTGTGTAAAAATCTCTTCTTTGTCCTTATCCTTCTTCAAAGTCGCCGCCTTTGGTGTCGAATTAGGGTTTCCTTCGTCTTGGGATTTAGCCGTCAAGAGGGAGAGGATTTTTGCAAATTGCTCATCGTTCTTCGCTTGACATGCCTTCAGGTGCTCGACGGATTCCACCACCGCTTCCACCGATTTCTTTACCCCTTCAATTTCCCCCATGAACTTTTCCTCCAACGCCTCGAATTTATCCTTTGATCCCGTCGCGACCGCCATGTATCTTCACACTCTGATACCAAATTGTTAGGAACTAACAAAAGGCACGATTTTTATAGAGAATTTAGTAGCAAGAACTATATAATTGAATACCCAAGCGGGGTATTCTCCTCCCAAGACGTCAAAGAGGACGTCCGCACTCGTCTACATATGAAATCACACAAATTATCAATAACCAAGCATAAGTCCACAAGCGATGGCTAGCCCTCCTATTTATAATAAAAACTAGGGTTCCTTGGCTAGGGAGACGCGCGCGCATAAGGAAGGGCCAACGGCTATGGGCTTGGGCCCATGGGTGCGACGGGTGTAGACCCGAACGGGTCTATCAGTTTGCCAGGGGAGCGCATGGGCACTGGAGGTGCTAATTAGGTGGACGGGCCTTCCAGAGCACAAGACATCCTGGAAACCTTACGATGTTATTGCGTAGCGATTCCCAGATTTCCACCTTGAGGACAATGTGGTTCTTTTGGGGGAGTAATGATGAGATCATCACGTATCAACGAAGGCATCACAAGAGGATCGCAGGATGGAGAACTAGGCCGATGGCATTTTTGTGAAGTTTTGGGTAGTTTTGCAAAGTTTGGGTTTTGGAGGGGCTTTTTGTAGTCTGGGCTAAACATGCCCTTATATGTTTGGGGTGTGGTTTTCATTATCTTCCTTATGCAAAACTTGAGTGATAATGTTGCGGCCAGTAATTGGGAGTAAGGGCATTTGGGTAAAATAACAATTAGGGGTGTTTTTCTATTTAAAGGTGGTTGAGCCGGCCCTAGAGGGTATGCGAAAATTGTGAGAGTTATTTTATTTATTCCCTTAGATTAATTGTATTAGGATTTGGCTTTTCCCCCTAGATTAATCATTGTTTTCTAGTCGTTAGCTAGCGAGTAGTTGAATTGTAGTAGGATTCCCTTTTGATTCCAGATCTGAAATTCCAATAAAAATCCCCTTTTTATCATCAAATCCCTAGCGAAACGTATCACAATCCTCTCCTTGTTGCCACAAGAATCAAACTTCATAGATCCCATCCTCTGCCGCAAGCTCCTAAAATTATCCTCCTCAATATCTCCAAGCAAGCATCTCCCAAACGCAAGAACAAAGCCTTCTCATTGCTGCAGACTTCATTTTCAAAGCCATCTCATTGCCGCATCCATAATCCTCAAAGAATCATCAACTCAAGGCCATCATCTCCAAGCTCACGGCATCTCCAAGTTGCAGCATCCCCAAGTACAACGAACACCTCTATAGCTGCAACTCAAGACCAAGCTGATCATCCTTTGGCCGCAACCTCCATCATATCAAGCAAGTCCTCACGAAGCAGCAAGCAAAGTTTAGCAAGCCTTCATCATCAACATCTTCAACCTGCATCATATTCAGACCATGACTTCATCCTTCAGCCGTGAACTCCCCATCGACAAGTCGGTGCATCTTCAAGCAAAGGCCGCAGCCACAGCATCAACTACTTCAAGACTCTGTCACATGGAAGCATCAACTTGCCGTCAACTAGATTTCCTTGCTGCCGTAGCATCCTCTTCGACACACTGGCGTGGCGACTCCTTCACACGGGTGTAGAACCCTTCAAAACGACTGTGGCACTCTCTGACCAGTTCAAGCTGTGGTGAAAAACTTTGCCGCTGTCGTGACTCCTCCATTACACAAGAAGCAAGTCGAGAAGAGTTGTGTTGCCGTGATTTGCTAGCCGCCGAGATCCAGCCTGTTGTCGTGAACCATCCTGACGCCGAGACCTTCATCTTCATCATCTACGAAGTATATCTCTCAGCCAAGCATCAGCTCCATAATCCTTGCTGCCAATCCTTACTGCTGTGAATTTCATCTCCATTGCTGCTGTCGTGAGCATCTCCAAGCCAGCAAGAGGGTTTGACCCATCGGAATCGCATCAAGGCTGTAGCACACGGAGTTCCTCAAGCAACCAATCAAGGTCAAACAAGAGAAGAGGGGTGTTTGTTTTTTGGTCGTGCACAGAACCCCATCTCCCAAACATTCATACGGCAGGTGTTTTAAAACTAAAGTCGAAAGAGATTAAGGAGGGAGAGATTAAAAATAGAAATGCTTGGATTCAATTTCAATGCTCATATCAAAGCTCTTTTAACATTCATGTTTGCAAGCGCCATTCTTTGTGAAACAAGTCTGCAAAACACAAGTCAACAACGGCTGGCATCATCACATGGGAGGAAAAATCAAAAGGGTTAAACAAAGATGAAAGAGGAGAGAGAGAGATCTAAAAGCAAGCTTTTCATTTATCTCTTTCACAAAAGTTGGTTTCTTAACTTTGTTGTTGCAGGCCACAAGGACGCAAGGACCCTACATGCGCACGGATTCTTATTAGCTAAGCTGCATTCAAGTTGCAATCAAATTGAAGAGGATTGCTTTACACACAGACTGAACCATAATCAAAGTAGTGCAAATTTACTTTGTACACAGAGCAGTTTGGGGAAAATCTACGCAACGATCTTTGGACTACATCTTCTGATCTAGGAATCAGATTGGGATACCATTTGCGTCAGAGCGTAGCTGACGACATGCTGACTGACAGGGACTACGAAACCATCACAAACTGAACGCTTTAAACTATCTTATCTCATTTATATTTGTGATATTGTTTGGTAAATCTTTGTATTTGTTTTTACTTTTCGTTTTCGAGGGATTTTGGACTCTTGACTGGTTGGGGCTAGTCAAGGGAAAGTTTTCACTAGGATAGTATTGTTCGACACTTTGGAGAGTGAGATACAAGACTTGGTGAGCTGAGTGTTGGAGCATGAAGTTCTTTATGGTTTGTATCTTGACAATATTATTCTAGTGATTACTTTGGGGCTGGAGTAGGTCGGGGACGACCGAACCAGGAGAAATATCATGTGCACTGTGTCTGATGCTGCTTTATTATTTCTGCACCATATTTGCTCTGTGATTATCTGATTGAGTATGCCATTGTTTTTACATTCGCGAAAATATTTTATAAGCATACCCCCCCTCTAGGCTTAGATCCCGATCCAACACAATCGGGTAGAACATCCAAATGGATAAACAAAATGCACTTTTGAGGCTGCAGCTAAGAAAGAATTTGCACTGTCAACACGTATCCAAATGAATGGACAAAATGGACAAGAATTTGCACTCTCGCAATTTTATTATTCGATAGAAAAATGAAAAGCAAGAAATGCAAATGACCAAGGGGAATGAACACTAAATATCTCACAATCATATGCTACAGTTATGATTATATTGTCAAGGAAGACAAAAGAAAACAAAAAACTACTAGAAAACCATCTACAAATATACAACTGAAGACAAGGTAGAAAAAATGAAAAGAAATCTATGTTATAAATATAAGACAAATGAGACCATCAAAGAAGCGAAGGAACAAAAACATACACAAATAAAACCCAACACATGTAAATATATGCTTTAGCTATAATTATGTTATATTTTACATTCCAGGGTCTGGAAAGTAATGCAAAGTTTCTATAATCAAAGTCAATTTGAATTTTCTCTTGGAATCATTCTTTAAAAAAAGAGAGAAAAAAAAGAGGTACTGCAAAATGTAATGAAAAATTCTCAACCAGAGTAAAATCCCTTCCAAATCAATCAAATGAAGGGAGTCAGTGATGAGAACAATAAACGTATGGAACTTGCTGGATGCACTGACGCAGGTGACAGTTGCAGACAGTGTTCATTTTGAATGAATAAGGAATGTATTCAACCAGGAAAGGGCGGCACAAGGAAAACAAATGAAGACCAAAGGGGTAACAAGATTGACATGTGCAAGAAAAGTATGGAAGCCTTGGCACATAATTGAGTAAGTATTACTTAATGAACTGCTATAGAAACACTAAACAAATAGAAAGTAAAATGAACAAAATAGACCACGCACAGACGAATGATATGCTTAATCAAATATATTGATAAGAACTCATGGATGTAAATGAAACACAAGAGACTTGGCTCTTCCCAACCTGAACCAAATCGCCGAAGATCCAGGTACCACCAATAGCTGTCTTTGTTAAGATTTAACTCCTCCAAACGACTCTCCAGATAATCAAGACGTTCTTCTCTTTGGCTTCCACCAATGAGCTCACCAACCTACAACATGATCAATCAAAATCATCCTAACGAAAATTTTGAATATCATGATAGCTTGAAATGTCATGGAAAAATGCCTTTATAGGCATTGGTTGCATGGATCATTTAACATATTTACGTATTGTACATCAGTTTAATTATGGGTGTGCCGGATGTAAGAGAGTAAAAAAACATAATACATGATCAATCAAAAGCATCCTAACATAAAATCGGAATATCATGACAGCTAGAGAGGTCATGCAAAAATATTCCTTTTATAGGCATTATTTGCATGGATCATATAACGTATTCAAGCAGTGTTCTAAAACAAGTTATATGCGGCCGCATATGCGGCCGCATATAAGGATGCGGCCTTTGACCGCATGAAAATTAAGATATGCGGTCGAATTATGCAGTCGGTCGCATAATCGACCGCATAAATGTTATGCGACCGCATATGCGAATATGCGGGCGCATAATCAGCAACTAAAAAATCCCAACCCATTAAGAAACACGACCTGTTAAACATAAAAATCAGTTTTTTAATTTTAAAATACTTATGTTTGACATGCTTTTGATTTGGACATAAAATTAAATAGTTATGTTGTGTGTAGATTGCTGTAGACGTTAGGTTTTAGTTATTTTATGTACTGATCGTCATAATGACGCTGATGTTTAGTATGAATTTATTCATATTTTTAAAAGCTAATATGATTTTTTCCTTATTCCTATAATTCTTATCTTTTTTAATTTAATATACACAAACACATAAACTTATTGCTTATTTATATACTAAATTATTCATTTTCGCGTAAACCGCGTAAACCGCATAATCCGTCGCATAATCCGCTTATGCGCTATGCGCTCATAGACCGTGCGCATAATGAAACCGCCTTTTATAACAGTGTATTCAAGTATTGTATGTCACTTTAGGGGCGTATCAGATGTAAGTGAAAATGAAAACAATAATCTAACATTATATAGCAATATGCACCAGTGCATTGATCTTTATGTTGTTGAGCGATCCACATATCACACATTTAATATTTGTTTTAGATTCCTAGAAATGTTTTTATGCTTTTTTTTGAATCATCTCGGTTTTTTTATTCTCGAAGAAGTGCATATCTTACCCGGATCTTCGTCCATAATGGTCCGGAACAATAGTATCATTGGAATAGATACACAACTCGCTTTAAATACAAATACAAGAAGCCGAGTAGGTGGATTAGTCCGAGTGGAGAGAAAAAAAAGTATTGAACTTAAAATCTTTTCTGGAGATATTCATTTTCCCGGAGAGACAGATAAGATATCCAGACACAGCGGCATTTTGATACCACCAGGAACAGAAAAAAATTCTAATGAATCAAAAAAATTGAAAAATTGGATCTATGTCCAACGGATCACACCTACCAAAAAAAAGTATTTTGTTTTGGTTCAGCCCGTAGTCACATATGAAATAGCTGATGGAATAAATTTAGCAAAACTTTTCACTCAAGATCTATTGCAGGAAAAGGATAATGTCCAATTTAGAGTTGTCAATTATATCCTTTATGGAGTTGAAGAGAAGTATCCAAATAACATGTCTTATTTTTTTCAATAATCCATATTTGTAGCAATGAAATACTATCGATCCTCCCCGATATGATATATGAAAAATTACAACTATTTATGATCTATCTTCTCTATACTCTATAAAGGACCCGAAATACCTTGTTTACGTATCATTAGGATGTAATTGTATGTTATGAAAAAACTATTATCGTATTATCGACGGAATCAAGTTAAGTATAGAAAATGACTAAAAAGAACCATCCACTTTAAGCAATACATATCTTTCACATACAACAATAAAAATGAGTAACTCTTTTTCTAGAATTTGGATTCGACTTATCAATTCATTGTTCAAGTTGTAGTCGATCCGTAGGCGCGGACGAATTATAGTGATTTGTTCCAATCCGAGACATAAACAGAGACAAGGATAATCTTTCTACAGTTTGTTTCTTAAGGAAAGGCCGTGTAAAACTATTCACAAACTTAGCACTTTAGACCTTGCAATGATGTCACGTTCTATGGTTGACTTCAAGGAAGCATTTCATATTTTCATATGAAAACCTGTTCAGTGCAATATACTTGGCCAGCACTATGTATTGGCATCGCTGTGTATGTCACTCCAGCTCATATCCAATCTTTAAAGAAGCTTATAGATTCCCATAATTTAACAAACCCTCAGACTCTCAGCATGTCAAGAAACCAACTTTATCTGCCAAAGCAGATGAAGACTTCATGATTCACCGCTATTCATGTGCTAAACTGCATTCGCCATGCTACTAATTAAGCCTTGAATGGAGCACTTATAAACCGACAGTGTATTGCTATTATTTATATCTAAAATACCAAAAAATATCAGAACCCCACTGCCAATCCCTGGTGATCTCCCATGCATGATTACTCATCATGTTTGAATGAGGATAAAAGGTGACTCATACAAGCATGAGTTCAACAAGACTGCTAGGTGTAATGGAGACCACTTAATTTTTGCATGGTTGTATTGACAATGCCAACTTAATCTATAATATGCGTCCGTCCATAAGCTATATTGTTTAAGATTAACATATTGCACGTAGAGGAATGTGCCTCAAACTAACTTTTGCATACTTAACATACATGCAAAACACACATGCGCAGACACCAGAAATAAAACAACAATATACCTTTCAACAATCTGCTGTGTCTCCTCAAGAGTCACTTTGTGTGGAAGGAAGTGTGGAGATTTCTTGATGGACAGAAATAGATTGTTGGCCAACCCACAGGCTTTTGGGAGTTGTACACCAAGACTTCTGTCAGCCTTAGTTGATCATGTGCAACAAGGTTGGTTGATTTTGTTTTCTCAAGCTTCTATGCAACTCATTCCAAGGCTCAAATACCTCATCTCATAAAATTAAATATCAATGTTTGATCATCTAAACCAAATGTTATGGTTGTTCCACTACAGATGATTTGGTAATAAGTATTCTTCATTTGCCAGACAGTCCGATCACTGTATGACCAACTGGGCAGAGGACAATTACATGCCTTTCAAAATAATTACTCAAAACCAGTAATCTACCAGTTGCAAATGGAAACTCTAGATTCTCTGGCATTCCTTTGTGTCCGCAATATTCATTAATCATGCCAATTGTAGGGTGTTCCTCATAACACAAATTTTTTGGACATCTACAGCCACATATACAATTCTCTATAACATACACAGATGGCGATGTGCCGTCCGTTAGGCTTCACAAGTTCTGTAAATGATGTTTTGGCGGGTATAACTTTCTGTCAACAAGTAACAATCTAGTGGTCTCTGATTCTAATTATTGAATCACTCATGATTATATTATGTACAGTGTATAGCACTTTAGAAGTTATAATGCTTAAACTGCTCTAAATCTGTCTTAGAAAGAGTATGTAGTAGTATGAGAAGTCCCCGCTGCAAGCCTCTGCACCCATAGCTGAAGTAGCCAACCAAGACATCTCAGAACAAACAAACTCAATGTTGTGATTGGGCTAATAAAATGGAATACCAGCATATACACCAAAGTAAGTTGGTTCCTTTTAGTGTGAATTTTCGTCTTACATTGTAAGTTACAAAAAAAATCCGTTGATGTGCCAACTTTTTAAATTCCTGCAATGTTCACACTTTTAAAATTACATGTTATTTCAAATATGTACAATGAAAGCTGAACAGTCAGAGATGAATCCCTTTCTTAAAGTTATTCCCTATATGACGAGATTGAAAGACAAGTTGCTACCGCTCACGGTACAAAGTTAAAATTTACTACTGACTTACTCTGGGAACCAGTAGATCCATTGCAGCAACTGTCTTGCCATCATCATTTTGACGCATATAAAAAGCTTTTATGTCCTAGAAAAAAGGAATAGATATAGAACTTCTTCACATTACTCCCATCATCACATGATTATAGAGGCCAGATGTAATCAGCAAAGCATACCTTAGGATAATCTCTGATTATTACAGGACGTCCAGAAAAGACATCTTCCGTGATGTACCGTTCATGCTCACTTTGCAAATCAGATCCCCAGTTTACCTATTCAATTCAGAATGAATGCAAAATAAACATCAATAATGTTTTGCAACTTACAGAGCTATAATTTAAACAAACAACCTGACTAAGATTTTTCCAGACGTATAAATCACATATATGGCCATACATGTAGTCGCATGTTCATATCTGATCTGTGGCCACAAAAAATGCAGCCAAGAGCATATGTGACAGTATGCAATGTATATGTCAATATTTGATGATGCAGTTGCATGTGGCTCATATGTATTATGAGTAAATTTGTAGTTGGTTTGAAGACATGCAGACTAACCCATTTAACTTATTATTACTGTACATTGGATATACTCAGCTGTGTAATTTTATTATCAGACACGTCCGGTGGCATTGCTGCTAGTAAGCATGTTACGAGTACATTATATGTTGTTTTTAAACTTATTGTTCATACCCACACTTTATTTATTTACCGCCGCTTCTCAGTTGACTGTTAGTTTGCTAAGATGTAAACGTAATTGCAATTAGCTAGTTGTTGATGTAATCTTTCCTTCCCCATAACCATTACTTGTAAGATAGGTGCACTTGACTACCACGTATTGTATTTACATTTTAGACTGTCTACATTTTTTCATAATTTTTAAGATCTTTTCGAATTTTATGGTACTTGCATCTTCTCTAATTTTATTTATTTAAATAAATTTTACAGCATACACAGTACATGCCGAATAAATAAATTATAGCATACAGCATTCTCTAACAGTGCTTATGCCATCATCTTGAAACAGTCCTTTGATTATTCAGCAAAGTAAAATTTAAGCAGCACGACATCCATAAATAATCATGTCATATAAACAGATAGTGTAACTACCACCAAACTTTTTATTATAGTAAACAGAATATCCATAAATGACTGGAAGAACTGAAAGTTAGCTTTCCCCTTCCGGCCAAACAAAAAAAGCAGTCCTCTGTCAAGGAGTTGCATTGAGCTAATGCATAATATGATACATCATCAGTATATAATGAAGAATGCTAACTGAAAAACATCAACCAACAAACATGAACAAAAATATGTTTTCTACATACATATAGATGAGTAGGAACAACTACTACTAATTTCAAATGACAGCTGTGTCCAACTTGATATGTTTGCTGCAATCAGGATAGACCGCTGGCTAAAAACTAGTAGAGAAATTTAGTGACGTGTGAGTATCAATGTACGATAACCCGCTTCTAATTTCAGTTTCAAAAGCTCCTTGTAGTAATGGTTCAAGATGTTTTGTTAACCCTGACAGTTTTGTAGGTATTACAGAAATGACCAGGTTAAATGTTCATAACCACCAAGACGTGGTCATCTGCAAATCAATGCACATGCAATATCCCAAGAGCATATAACATAAAGATGTAGTTTAAGCGTATATTAATTAAGAGAAGTTAACTTCCAATAACCAATAAGGTAACCCAAAATTTAACGAAAATTTAAACCAAATTATCGTAAGTGCCCCTATTTTAAAGCTACGCTACGATAGGGTTTTAATCAAAATTACATACACAATGTATCATATTATGATTAATGATAGGTAGGCTTTATGAACTTGGGATAGTTATAGAAGTCAAAATGAGATGTGCTTATTGACCAGGAATGTTAAATTCCCATGCTTTCTTGTAATACCCATTTCTAGTAATACCTCGTATTTTTACATGTTAGCTCTAGAAAGTAATTTGCAATTTTTATATTTTTCCTCTCCTCTTTCTTTTCTTACTTTTCTTTTTTCCTTTTTTTCATTTGATCCGTTGTCCCGGCCCGTTTCCCCTTTTGTCTCCCCTCTTCTTTTCTACTCATCTGTTTAAACCCCCCAAGCCCACAAGCCAGACCTCTTTCATTTTTCACTCATCCACACTCGACCCACAGCCCCTCAGCCCACTCCCGCATCTCCCCTCTTCTCGATTTTTCCTGCAGCTCGCACCCTAAATCCCTGAACCCCCTAGCAAGATGCCTTAACTTCGAAAGCTCGGCGATTTTTCATCCCCTTTCCACCTCGCATGTCAGCTCTCCCATTTGGAATGCCGCTCGACGCACGCTCCCACTCAAGTGCCCCAGCCGATATCTTTCTCTCCATAACAACTCCTCTACAACCCCAACAGCCACATCCCCTCTGCAAACATTGCCGCTCGACATCACCCGTCAAATCGTCGCCTTCACCGATCTTCCCTCACATTCGACCTCCTTCATTCTCTATCGGCTCTCTCCCTATATATATTTCTCCTTTGTTCGACTTCAAAGAAAATATTTTTCTCAAAAGATTTGTGTTTTCCCTTTGATTTTGGTTTGGTTTTTGGTATGAGTCTTGGATTCTCCTTTATTTTTGCCTCCTCCATTTGACGAGCAGCCGCAGTCGCTCGACAACACGGTGGCGAGGCTGCGCCTCTTCTCCAGCGTGGTTTTGATAAATTTGCTTTGATTCTAATTTCAGTTTAAATTATGTTATTATCTATGTGAGGGTTCCTTCCTCTTGTAACTATGATGTGAACTGAGCTTAATGTGTATTATGTGGGGTTGTTTGCTTGAGGGATTGTAATGTTTCTTGGGTTATGGGTTCGGCAATATTGATGTACTTTGGGAATTTTTGGTTTTGACATATAATGTTGTTCCATTCGTTGCGGCTTCTTGGTGTTTTGCCTCCCCTGCTGCAGTGGCCTTTTTGGTACTTACCTCTGTTCCTCGGGGCTTGGATCCCCTGTTTGTCGTGGCCTTCTTTCCCATGTTCCATGTGACACATAGGTTTTTGGCCCATATTTCAGTTTGACCCAAGGGCTTTGCCCTGTAATTTAATCGGTGTGGCCTTTTACTTGGGTTTTGTTGGATTTAATAGCTCCGAGATTTTGTTGGACATTTGGGGTTTCAATCAAGAAAATAATTTGGGATCATGTTAATTTTACACATGCTACTATTGTAAGAAACTCATAATCATCTCTTGATGATATTGTAACAATGAAAAGCTTGTGAAATTGAAAATGACCCTTAGAATGATCGAGTATGAGGCTTCCTCTGAGATCACAAGTTGACACTCTCCCCAGGAACTATTGTGAAACTAGCGAATGCCCGTGTCCGGAGGGCACGGAGAAGGTCGTCTCCCGGGTGCGAAACTGAGGGGACAATCGGTTCACAGGCAAAATGGCGACAAGACAGTCGTCTCCCGAGCGTAAGAACGACGGAGACAATCGTCTCCCGGACGCAATACTGAAGGCGAAAAGAAACCCTGGGTCAGTCGTCGCAGGGGCATATGAGCAGGGAATAAAGCGAAAAAACACGGGTGCAAAGCGGAAAATGAGCGATTGCAAATCCGTAAATAGAAAAAAGATGAGGGGTGTTTGGGTTTTATGAAAAAACAATTACAAACTTGCAAATAAGGGTGTAATGTGGTGGACTTTTGTTTGGGGGTTCCACCAAAACACCCAACTCCACACCCAACCACTCACCCGCACTCCATTCCCCACTCTCCCAAACATTTTGTCCTACTCATATTTTGATGACATGTATGACAAAGATTCAAAAAAGTCCTCATTTGTATAATAGATTACTTTAAGCATGCAAATGATTATATAGTACTCCTGATGTTGATTAAGATATATGGTCGGGTTGGGTTATGTTGAATATATTCTTGAAGTAAATTATTATCCCCATGTATGATATATCGTTGGTTAATTGGACTTGTTAGATATTAATTCATATGTGACATATTGTTGAAAAGAAGACTTGTTGACATGTTGGCTTTTAAACTATTGATAATCAGGAACTTAAAATGGAATTGGAATACATGACATCCGAATCATATATATGAATGATGATGTGGCTCTTAGAATGTTAAGAGATGTGTTCTTCTTTTTCTTCCATATGATGCATGCTACAGTAATCACTCCCATATAAAGGAATTGATTCTGTCATCCCTCTTACATGGGTAGACACTTGTTGCTACAACTTTAAGCTACGAAACTCAAAAATAACATGGTTACTTGACTTTAGAACATCACCCAAAACAACACACACATTGACACTAAAACAGTATAACCTAAACAATCACTTGACATTCAGACTCGGCTTTTAAGATAACTTATATTAGAGGGAGTACGAAAACAACTGAAGCTTGCTTTTAATTATAACTGATAAAATTACACTATCGCGTCTGGTATTTGATCAGGTCTTATTCCTGTATCTGGTTGGATCCATACTAGTATCGTCGGATTTTTTTAGTCCCATTTATGTTCCTATTTGGACTTGGTCCGGATGAGTGCACATGTCATACATGGTGGTCTTCGGGTTGTATATCGTACTCGCATATTTAAGTCATGGCTTAGGTTTACTATAGTTGCTTCATTCACATGGACTAGAATATTTATAACATAGACTTAAATTGTTAAGTGATTTATAGTCATGTCTTTAGTTTATCATGTTGTCACCTTATATATACTTTGTTCCTATTTCATTTCAGTCATGCATATATAACCTTTTTAAATTTTGAATTTTAGAATTATTGTGAATTTACTCTGACCTTGCAGTCGCTTGTTTTCTTGTTTCGTTAGGTACTGACCAGGTGTATAAGGAGACTCCGGTTTACGAGGAGAATATTGATTTTCTGCGCAGGACGTATGCTCCTGAGTGATTAGGCCATGAGTGGATGTATTTTATTTTGTATCTGGAGACAATATAACCTTTATATGATAATCGGTTTTAACTTGTTATACAAGTATGTGTGTATATATATGCCATTGGTTATATTGTTTTTACTGTTAAACAGTAGAACCTGCAATTCATGTAAAATTGTCACGTATTCCAAGAAGCTGGGCGTGACATTTCTCCCTCTATTTTAGAGTTGTTTGTAGGTTTCGGTATGTTTCATATCAAGCGTACAAAAACAGTTCAAAACAAATCCAAAACTGAAAACCACTAGATACATATCAGCCAAAACGCAGTGGTAATCAAATTAATCAGTTCCAGACCAATGCTCACCGAAGCAGACATGAAACAGGCAGAACAAAGTCGAAACAGTAGAAACCTTGCACCTTTCTGTCATCAGTTTCACCAGCCATGAATGTCTCATTCCAAATATAGAGTATTCAGTACCTAAGTTCTATTGTCTCCAAGTTTTAGATCAAATGGGGAGTTATTGGAGGGCGGCTCAAGCATATGCGACGTTAAGAGTGGTGATGGCTCATATCACCATATTAATTGTGAGATTACATGGATGAAAGGCCAGCATTCATGATAGAATAAGATATAATTGAATGAAGAATCATCTAAAAGATGATATTTCAAATTCTGAACTATATGATGTGGTGAACAATAAGATGAAGGATATGAATATGACTGCAAATGATAAGAAGAAAAATTCCAAGAAAGAAAAAGAATCATATCAAGTCAGGAGTTTGCAAAGCCACTTGATGTGAGGCTGGTTCCAATTGACAATTCTAGAAAAGAGAATGAAACTGAAGTCAAGAAGAAGTACAGAAGAAAAAAGTATAGATTGGCTAGCTTAGTGTGATACATCAACACGTAGCCGCACCTTTGCGCTAAAGGTGACGTATCAGCAACATAGCATATAGGACTTGCAAGAGTTACACAACAGCAGGTAGATTATCAGATGTTGCCCCATAGGAAAGACAAAAAGGTGCACCAAAAGAATCTCAGGTCGCACCAAGCATGGAGAAGCCCAATCAAAGGGTAGAAGATATAGAATATTGCACGATAGGTAAACACAATTCAAAGAAGAATATTAAAATTAGCCAACTAAATAACATTGTACCAAAATAACAACATTCAGAAGGAAGTTCTTGCATTTGTCAAGACTCCCTACAAAGAGTGATGTCTAACAATAAGCATTAAAAGATAGTGTAATAACATTTGCATCACACAATACCTTCTCATCGACATCAAATAGATATTTAAAGCAGGTACTATAGATGTTTTATACCGAAAGATGTCATGATTGACCATTATTGTGTGTTACAGACCAAGCTACAGATAGATGTTAGGAAAAACTGTAGTACCGGAAACTCAAATTTCTTTTTTGCTTTAAGAAGAATCTCAACGGCATCAGAATATGTCAACTGTACAAACTCTTTCTCAACAACATCCTGTCAACAATACAAATAGACAACTTCTATTAGACATAACATACCAATTCAGAATAAAGCTATATTACAAAATTAGGCAAAAAGAAGTAATGAAAGCAAAAACCCAATAGGTTGTTCAACTAAACATCAAGAAAATATAAGCTGTAAGTCAAGAAGAATACACTCAATCTTTCTACAATTCCTTTTTCAACCCAGGTATTAAAGAAATCCATATCTTCTTCGCAGTTCTCCAAAACATACTTTACCTGGACAAGAATCACAGTATAACCTTTGAAAGTGTTAAATAAAGGAATGAAAGAAAGAGTCCTTTAAACACAGAAACATAATACAGATGTATGCACGAAAAAAATATCAAAAGAAGTGAAGAGAAAACCTACTACATACTGGAGATAAGCGGTTGCACAGGCCATGTCATCATTTAAATCAGCAAAAGCAAGTTCAGGTTCTATCATCTGTATTGTAAGGCAGAAGGAAACATGCGAAGGATCAGTTAAGAATGTAATGCGTCTGAATGCAGCAAAATTAACCACGAAATTTAAACTACCCAGAATTCAGCCAGATGCCTTGACGTGTTAGAATTCTCTGCCCTAAAAGTAGGGCCAAATGTGTATACCTGGAAGTGCAGCAAAGGGTATAAGCATCAACATTTTTATGAAAATATGTAAAAAGACTTATCAAACCCCAGAAAGCAAAAACAAGCATACATCAGAGAGAGCAGATGCATATGTTTCCGCATTGAGCTGCCCAGATACTGTCAAGAATGCAGGTTTGCCAAAAAAGTCCTTGCAGTGCACAAAAGAAATGAAATTAACTATTCCGTTCACTGCAAAAGTGAATAGGCCTATAAAAATGAAACATCTTATTGACAGATATTAGGTTGGTGAATGAGAAACAGCATAAATTTAAACTTAAACAAACATTTAAGGGACGTACATGCTTTTATACATTTCTGCAACATAATGATAAACCAGATTTTCCCATTCACAACTAATAGATGGATGGTTTGAACACAGATGCAAACCCCAAAGGAAGTGTTGTTCTTCAGTTTGCTCTTTGGTAAATTTCTGCTTTGAACTTGAGAATACCCAGCCTTTCCAGAAAAAGCTTCAACTTTCTTTTTTTTGCTCTTAGTATTTAAGGGCCTAACCAATAATTTTACTTTATTTTGTTGCTCTTCATGTTTAAAGATGACTTCTATTTGGCACTTCGCCAGATTTGTGCAATGTTTTTCAGCATAACCAAGAATTTGGCTGATGCCCTGCGTTTGAGTGTGTCAATACTAAATATAAATTAAGTTTGCTATAAGCATGCCAACATGCATTCCAGATGTTTGGCAGACTTATTTCTGGTCATAGTTATTCCCGGGAAAGTACACAATCAATTTTCTCAGAAACAATTTTCAATGCATCAGAAGGGAACTTCAATGCATATTGATATCAGGATTACCTAAACCAAAGTCCTTGTATCCACATTTTTCTGGTAGATATGAAGTAGTTCAAGATGCTATGTAACCTTACCAAAACTAATGTACCTCGCACAAGTTAAATTCATTATTACAAGAAACAATGTCCACTTTCTGAATGCTCAAAGAAAAGAACAATCGTATAAGTAGAATGACCAAAGCTCGGCCATTCACTTATTGTAGCCCGTGCAACTACCACAAAGTTCTCATCATGCACAAAGCAAATTTAGCAGCTTCGACTTTGATAGCATGTGTATTTTAATTAAAAAACAAACATGATTGGAAAAAATCATTTTTTAAAGGTAATTGGGAATGTTCTCCCCCTGCATGACCGCTGATGGGTAGACTTAAACCATGACTTCCCACTTGGGAAAGACTGGTCAAGCCACATGAAAAAAAAACATCAAGGATTTTTAGGGGGGAAATGAGTTGAAAATCATTCAGGATTTCAAAAGATAATATATATTATAGGCTGATATGAATGACAATTAAGTTTTAATGGTCACTCTGGATTCATGGGGCAAAATAATTCTAGAGAACAAGATAGGTCTACGTTTAGGATGTTCACAGTTATTTTTGTGTGTGGATGACCAACAAATCATTTAAACAAGTAGTGTCAAATTTTTTTCCCCAGTTTGTGACATGTGAAGCAAGGCTTTAGGTTTCGGCCGTTTCATTTTGGTTTCGAAGGCAACCGGGGCTGAAACGATTACCTTGTCTCGGTTTCGGCATGAAACGGAGGAAGAAGGGGAAAAAAGCAAAGCAGCAGCAGAAGGTAGAAACAAGAAAGGAAAAAAGATTTTAAAAAGAAATAGAAGAAAGATATTTTTCTCGCCTCGATCTGATCCCGTCGAAGCCATTTAATGCTCGAGCCCTTCAAACCCCATCCGCCTGATCAATTCGAAACCACGTCACATGATCGACTTCGCAACCCCGCCGTTTGGCTGATCTACTTCGAAACCCCTCTTGATCCCCTCCTGGTCGTGTAACGTCCCGCTTTCGAGAGGGTTGGTTTTAAATAGGATTCTTGCGAGGAGAGGCAGTGATGTTTTTGAAGAGGCTATGGTTTTCTAGAGGACGAGGATAGATAAAGCTCTTCTCTACCGAAAGGAAGAAATTGGGTTTGATGTGAAGTGGGTTGTGGGCCTTCGGGCTTGTTGAGAGAAAGAAAGAAAGAGAGTAAAGATGAAAGTGAGTTGGGTAAGCTGGGCCGGGCTTTAGAAAAATGAAATTGGAGACAAAGAAGAAAAGAAGGAATTAATTATAAACAGGCCGTGGGCTATTAGACTTGGTGAAGTGGAGGAATTGAAGAAAATAAGAAAGAAAAGAAGAAATGATGACTGGACCGTGTGTTACGGGCTTTTACAAATTGGCGAAAAATTCAGAAAGAAAAAACAGGAAAGAAAGAAAAGCAAGGAAAAGACGGAAAACGGTTTAGGAAATTAATTAGAAATATTTATTAAAAAATTTGATAATATTTTATAGGTTTTTAAGTATTTGAAACTACCGATATGGCAAAACGAAACTAACATCTGAAATTATCGAAATAGACAAAACCGCAACCTAGATTTCCATAAGAACGAAACCGAGACCAAACCCGTGAAATCAAACCTTGATGTGAAGACTTCACTTTATAGCAAAACCGAAGGGCATGTTGATGCAGCTTGCTGCAACATGAGAAAAATGTCTTGTGACTATCATTTAACCATTTTACATGTATAAAAGCAAGATTTGCGATCTTTTCACATTCTCTCATATGTTGCTCAAACTACAGGTCTTTTTGCCTGATTATTTCATCACTTGTAAATGATGAAATGATTTCCATAAGCCAGCTATTCTGAAGTATTTTCATTTTTTTAAAGAAATATGGGGGTCATACACACCATGCACCATGTCAGGATTTGACGATCCCCCTTTCATCACTATACCAAAATCCGCTTAATTAATTTACGACAAGTTATTAAAATCAAGAGTTGATTTCACAACTTCATGAATTTTGGATCATTTTCTTATAGCTCCTTTTGTTCACATCTCCTTTTTTGAAACTGATACATCCACACCTCCAGTCAAGTGGAGATGTTACTTGACATTAATGTGGCCCCTTTAACAATGTCTATGACATCACACGGTCATTTTTTGTTATAAATGGTTTAAATGGTGTCTTGTTCCCTCCAAATTAACAAGAAATGGATGTATCAAATTTAACAATTTCTTTGTCTCTTAAGACATTTGTATCTTTCTGATAGTGATAACAGGTAGAGAATCAATGGCCAAGATATGAAACTTGCTGCAAAAGAAGTACCTTTGAAACAATATTGATATGGCAAGTAATTCGATTTGCTCAAAAAAGAAATGTGAAAGGTTCGAGTAAAGAAAAACATGCTCACTTGTGACCAATCAATTGTTCCATCCTTCGTAGCAGGAATTGAACTAATGGGGCAACTGGTGCCTTCATGAGTTCCTGGAATCTGTAAAAGAAAAGGTAACAGCACTGAATAAACAATGAAATCTAACATACAATCATTTCTACAACTTCAGTTTCTCTTGGTGTACAATGAAAAGTGGCTGGAGATAGAGATAAGGACAATGTTTATACTTTAGTACACTAGTTGAGCAGATGAAATAGATCATGCCAAGAGCTGGATGTTGAAATTTGAAAGTCCATTCACACCACTTACCCTATCATGTTCTTAATTCTGCATGGTGCATATTATGCAAGCAGATTACTTAATAGGGCTTAATTAGTTGTCATCTTCAGCTTGGCAAAATGCAACTAAATTAGTTGTTATCTTCAGCATGACAAAATGGCATTTTTATTTCAAGTTTTTTTTGCATGGTCATACAATGTATGTTTTGCCATGCAGTACACCCCTTGTTCCCTGCTACCATGCTGCTTTGATCTGCTAAGCTTTGGGTTATTTTGTCTGTCGTATGTGCCCATCTTTTGATGACTAATTGCATAAAACCCTTACTGCATCTAACAAGAGTATTTCCTCTTCTATTAGCAATTATGTTTTGGCTTCCCAGCCTTCCATGCAGCATCAAAGCAAGTTTGCACTTCCATTAGCAATTATGATTTGGCTGTTGATCATTCCAAGTAGCATCAAAAATTTTGTCAGCCAGCCAGAATAAATCAATATCAATGTACATTCATTGACTTGCCTCCTGGAGTTATGTGTGTCCACGCTCACCACCATGCTGCCCGTGTTATAAATAGCGGTTTCATTATGCACGCGGTCTAGGAGCGCATAGCGCATATACGGATTATGCGACCGATTATGTGGTTTATGCGAAAATGAATATTTTAGTAAATAAATAAACAGTAAGTTTATGTGTGTGTGTGTTTGTATATATTAAATTTAGAAAAATCTTAAAATATAGGAATAAGGAAAAAAATCATATTAACTTTTAAAAATATGGATTAATTCATACTAAAACGCCAGCACCATCAAAACGATCAATACATAAAATAACTAATGTATAATGTCTAAAGTAATCTACACACAAAACATAAATATTTAGTTTTACGTTCAAATCAAAAGTATATCAAACACAAGTTTCTTGAAATTAAAAAAAACTGATTTTTATGCTTAACTGGTCGGGTTCTTAAGGGTTTGGGATTTTTTAGTTGCCGATTATGCGCCCGCATATTTGCATATGCAGGCGCATACCATTAATGCGACCGATTATGTGGCTGATCGCATAATTCGGCCGCCTATCTAATGTTTCATGCGGCCAAAGGCCGCATCCTTATATGTGGCCACATATGCGACCGCATATAACTTGTTTTAGAACACTGCATGCTGCCGCCACCTTTAAGTAGGGCATTACACTGAATGCCGAATTGTAATCAGCATGCTGACTTCATGTATACGGTCCATTATTCTCGACAACTTCAGTGCTCATAATTGAACTTCCATTCCTGCTTTCATCCTTGTACAACAAATTTCTTGTTATAAGTAATGTCACAAACTCGATCCAACAATGAGATCAAATTCACTTTCTTATTGTTGTTAACATAAGCTGGTGAGCTGATTTACTGCATGGTAGGTTTAATGCGAGTATGTTGTTAGCATAAGCTGGTAAGCTGATTTACTGCATGGTAAGTTTAATGCGAGTCCACGCTCACCAGCCAGAATAAATCAATATCACTGTACATTCATCGACTTGCCTTCTGGAGTTGTGCGTGTCCACGCTCACCACTATGCTGCCGCCACCTTCAACTAGTGCATTCCACTGAATGCCAAATTGTCATCACCATCCTGACTTCATGTCTACGGTCCATTATTCGACATCTTCAGTGCTCATTATTGAACTTCCATTCCTGCTTTATCCTTGTACAACCAATTTCTTGTTCTAATTAATGTCACAAACTCGATCGAACAATGAGATCCATTTCACTTTCTTATTGTTAACATAAGCTGGTGAGCTGATTTACTGCATGGTAAGTTTAATGCGAGTATGTTGTTAGCATAAAGCTGGTAAGCTGATTTACTGAATTGTAAGTTTAATGCGAGTTTGTGACCTGTCCCCATAATTGTTTTGTCTTCCAATAGATAGAAACAAAGGGTAAAAAGCTACCACACACTTACCCTTCTCCTGAAATTCGCTTAGCCCCATGGACTGGGTCTAGGGGTGACCCAAACCCTAGTTACCCCTTTCCAAAAACCCTCTGCTTACTGTTTCGTGAAAAATGGGGTAGTTGGTAATTTCATATTTCCTTTTTTACTCTCACCTTTTTTCTCTTTCTTTATTCCAAAAAGAGGTCAGCTTCACGTCAGATGGGGCCATCCTTGTTTTCAGCCAAAATTTGGGAAGAAATTTGTCCATGTTTTTATGGCAAGTGTCAACCTTTTAATGGAGTGGTTTGTAAACAGTATTTTTTACAGAATTTTATTCACTTTGGAGAAGAAACTATTCACCTTTTTGTCCGACATTTTTAGTCTGACTTCTGGAAGAATTCTGTGCAACTTTAAGTAAGGGTTTCCTTTTGCGTCCCACAGTTTCATTTAAAAGCTGGACAATATAATATAAAAGCTGGATAGTGCCCTATCAAAGACAGACAGTTTCATATCAAAGGTGGACATTTTCATATGAAAGGCACATAGAACTATATTAAAGGTTTCATATGAAATGTAGATAGATTTATATAACAAGTGAGTGTTGTATATGAAAGACAATGATTTATATCAAAAGGACAATCAGACACGCCAAATTTCAAAAAAATAAACCGATTTTGGGAAATAACTATCTAATTTCTTCACATCAAATGCATGTGAATCTTAAGGGAAAAATGCTTTTTGTGACCTAATTTCCACTCCGGTCTTAAACGAATTAAAAGGAGGGTGAAATGGATTATATTTTTTTTGAATCTTTTTGTGTGAGATAATGAGATGAAAAATTAAAATTAAAATTTGGGTTTTCTAATTGAGGAATATGTGTATAGGCTAGCCAAGGAGGAATTCCTTGGCTAGCAGCAAAATCCCCACCACCCGTTATTTTTTTCGACGATCAAATCTGTACATATTGATCTTCATGTTTTAAAATCATAACCCAATAATTTTCAAGTAAACCTAAGAGATTTTGCTCGTTCATCTAAATGTTACAACAAGTTTTGTTACTCTAAAATTGTTAAATTTATGACAAGTTGATGAACGAGCAAACCCCTTTAGGTTCACTTGAAAATTGGTGGTTTGTGGTTTTAAAACATGAAGATCAAAATAAACAGTTCCGACAGAAAAAATAGGATGGTGTGTTGTTTTTGACCAAGGAGCGATTTTCTGTTTTGCTAGCTGATACTCATCTTTCTCATCTAAAATTTAGGTATTAGGTCTTGGGTGTTTTGTGCGAATAAGATGGAATGAAGATAAAATAAGAGGAAACTTGGGTTTTCATCTAAAAATAGAGGAAGAAACGTGAAGGAAATTTGGGTTATTTTTGGGATTTTTTTACTTGCTCAGATGATGGGCGAGACTTGAAGATGGAAGGAGAAAACATGTGGGAAGAGAGGGGGAGTGCAATTTTGTGACTGCATCCTCTCTCTTTCAATAATCAGTTGGATATACATATGGGCCAATAGGTATTTGATTTTCTCAGACCAGCTAGGAGGTTAAACGAGTGTTGGGTTGGTCCAGGAGATGGTCGAATTTGTGAAAACAAGGGGCAGAAGCTTTCTGCCCTAAGATAAAAGCGGTCATGTAGATCATATGTAAGAAAACATCAAGGAGACGAGAATCCTCCCATAAAATCATGTTCCTCCCATAAAATCATGTTCGCCGAACGCTTGCACCTCTTTTACAAAACACCACAACAACGATTGGTTGCATGTTGATTTTCCTTCATCTACAACTAAGTAAAAAGGGACGAAGAAGATGAGAAATACCGGAAACAGAAGCCAACATAACTTAGATGTCAAAATATGGTACCATGGGTTGAAGGGTTAGAAGCAGAAATAAGGTGCAAAGAAATGTATTGGTAAACGATGCAACCATATGCCAATAGGGTGACATGCTAAAGATGAGGGAGTACAAGGTTATGGGGGGCATGTAAGTTATCTTAATCGGATAATTTAATTCTTTAATCCAAACACATTGCCAACTTAATTACGCATATTGGAGAGAGATAATCATGTTTCTAATTTCTTCGAGTTGAAAACTAGAGTATACTCTCTCTCACAAGCAGAGAACACCAGTAGGCAATATTTATTTAGAAACTGATATCAACCTTTAACTACTTTAGATGAATATCACCAGTGAAGGAAATTAAACTATCATGCAAGCTGGAGATAAATAAGTTAGCTTGGAATATATAAGGTATACAGAAATAATATGCACAATGAGATCACCACATTCAAAAGACAGATGCTCTTTCTTACAGTGAGGGATGAGAGATAGAAGGAAAAACATCGGTATAAGCATAGAAATAAACAGCAGAAAAGCAAAATAAATTAATTAAATTAGCAATAGATTAAAAAATCAAATCACAAACAGATATAAAATCCAGAAATGAAGTGTTCACGAGAACATTGTCCATGTGTTGTAAAGAGTAGAAAGGCATTTTTTTTTTTTGAGAGGGGGGGGAGAGTAACAGGTGTATGCGTATTTGTACCAAAGTAGTAACACAAAATTGTTCACCGGCTCCTTCACAATCTGAAGCAGTAATAATTGGGCTTGAAATCCAAACAAACCCATTTTCCTGGAAAAATGTGTGTGTTGCATATGCCAAGGCATTCCTCACTCTTGCAACCTACATTAAACATCCACCAAACAAAGATCACCCAACTTGTAGGGAAATTACAAACATCTTTACCAGAAAATATGAAAACTAATTCAGATGCAAGTAGAAACAAACAAGTAGCAATATAGGCATGGCCTTTTTGTAAAAGAACCATCTTGCACTGGAATAAGAGCACAAATTTTCCAAAAATTGTCATTTATCTTTACTAGCATCATTATTTTTAATACATGCTTCTCCATTTTTGCATCCCATACTAAATTTATCGCCATAAGATTAGGAGCTGGAATAGATGATTTATAATTCAGTCCCACCTCTTCATTCAGCAAGAATACAGAAGCCATAGGCACATTTTCAGCTCCACTTACTGATATGCTCGGCCTTTTCCTCAAGGTTATTCTACGTGGATAGGGTTTTGATGACGTAATGACAGATTGCCCTTCATGGGTGGAGTCGGGTGCGTACTTGGATGATAATGTGATCTTCACTCCACAGTCAACAAAGAGCGTTAGTAAGACGAACCCATGATGTGGGTCCAGTTTTGGCTCTTCCGACATTCAAATTAAAACCTAAAGCAGATAATACGAGTAATGTGCAATTAGATAGAAAGTAGATATGAGAATAAGTTATTTTCTCCCTTGAGGGGAGTGCTTTGTAGAGAGAGCGATGGGTAATTTGGTGATTGCACTTGTTAAGATGGCTTCTTCTTAGGTGGGTCGGGCCAGTTAAGGACCATCTAGGGATTGGCATGTTGGGCTTCTCATCTTTGGGTCTCCTATAAAATGGTACACTAGCACTAGTCCCCTATGAGTCCAATTTTTAGTTTATGTAGGATTGAATTTATTAGTGGACTTTCTTATGAGCTCCTTGATAGCTTTCCTATTTCGACTCGGATTCCTCCTTATTAGTAGGCATGTTTGCAAACTCCCTTGTAGCTTTCATTATTGGATTTGAATTCCTCTTGGTAAGAGGGCTTCTTGCTTGTACATAGACCCTCTTATGGACTTCAGTTTGTATCTCAAATATCCATCTTTGTTGCTTTAATCATGACGAACAATAGGGAAAAACAGCAAGCAATGCACGGAAACAGGCCACATGCACCCCATAATTATGGTGAGCCTTCTCCTTATGGGTCAAAGCAATATGCATCTCCATCATCGTGAGACCTTTACAAAAAGGAGACGGAACGATAATTGCACTACATCCCAGGCCAAAGGTTATGACAGTGAAACTTGACACCCGAATCATAAGAAGAGTAGAAGCTCTGAGAAGGTAATTAAACGTAAGGCCTTAAACGTAAGGCCAATGTTATGGAGTTTGAAGGAGAGACAGGTTGCCCTTGCCACTTGCCCCACCATGTGAATCATCTTTCAAACTCCTCCCTACCACAAGGGCAACAAGTTTCGTTGACGCACGAGGATCAAAGGATGCAAGTACCTACTAGAGAACTTGACTCATCTGCACTCGAACCCATAGAGCAGGTTGAGTTGCTTGCACCGCGTCCAAAGGGGGCAACTGGCATGCCTTGCAGGGCACCCCTTGCATGGGGCGCTCGTTCACCCTAACTCACATGTCCAATAGTATTGGTGTACCTTGATTTGCACCTGCTAGATACCCAAAATCCCTATATATGGTGTGCTTGGGCACCCTGGTGCCCATGTGCTTATGGTCGCATGGTACCCTAACACCCCAAGCGTGGGTGATGTCATGTCCCTAGTCCATTTTCCCATTGTAAGCTCTCCACAATCTTCTCATCAATCTGATACCAAGAGAAGTAAAGATTATGATTACCAGTAGAAGACTAAAAAGCCATTCTATCCTCCATACAGACCTCTACTTGACACAATACGGAAGCAGGAAGGAAGAGAAGTGATGTGGATTTGGGGAATAAGAAAATTAAGGATTTGATAACTTTTCGGACCTCACATCCCAAGAATCTAACGATCATGGATTCGCACCACCAGCCCATAGACATTTTTTGGACCTCGCCCGGGCCTCACTCTCGCACAACAATACAAAATATTTAATTTTTGTTGAAAAACTAAAAGTTTTGACCAAAATTTCAATTTTTTATTTATCTATAAAACAAATAAGTTTGTAGCCTTTGCATAGGTTTACAACTTGGCTTTCAAAAATCACATCTAATATGAAATAAAAACTTTAAAATAACTAAACGGTCTAAAATAAATAAAAAACCCCTAAAAACTCAAACTCTATCTTAAATAAAATTACTAGAAGACTCAAAAAGACTCAAACTTTATCAATATACCGATTATAAAATCTAAAATAACATGACTCCATCTGAAATTTAAAATGGATCTATATCATTTCTTCCCAGCTTGAGAACATCACCACCTAATGAATGACATCAATAGTAGCACAACTAGGTTAGTAGTCCCTTGTAATTGAAAAAGATGTGTCCACGAACTTTGAAGTGTATCGGGATATGGATTTACAAACGAATACCTTTTGAAAAGCTTTTTCAAATCACAAAAGACATAAAAGTAAATAGAACATGCTTGTTGGTAGGATGTGAATGATATGAAATGACAAGTTCGTTCTCAATTTCTTTAAGCAGCGTCTCTAGGTTAAGCTAACATATGATCAACATGTGGCTTAGACTTCACCTCTAACAGTAGATTCATCTCAGATTCAAACTCAAACTTAAATTCTGATACGAACGGAGACTCGGGCTCCAACTTGATATTGGACTCAGCATCTGACTCGGGCTTTTGTTTGACCTTCAAAGGCTTCCTCACAATCTGCTCATTGGAGTTCAACTCATTCTGTTGATCAACTCGAATCTTGGGTTAAGGTTTCCACACAATTCTATTTCCTTTAAATATGTGAGTGTTTGACCTTTCAAAGCTCGTCACATCCAATCTGTTGATCAACTCGAATCTTGGATTAAGAAGGTTTCAACACAATTCTATGTCCTATAAATATGTGAGTTTGACCTTTCAAAGCTCGCCACATCCAGTTCAACTCATTCTGTTGATCAACTCGAATCTTGGGTTAAGAAAATTTCAATACAATTCTCTTCCCCTTAAATATGTGTTTGACCTTTCAAAACTCGTCACATCCAGGTTGTACAGCCATGGTCTCCCAAACAAAATATGTGATGCATCCATGGATATAACACCACACCAAATGTAATCATGATAGCTCGCAAATTGAAGAGACACTAAGCATCACTGGGTAATTGTATGAGCAGTCTTATCATCCAAGTGACGTTTTATGGTTGTGTGTAATACTCAGTTGATAGGCCCATTCTAAGGATGACTTGGCAATAATATTAGCACTACTACCATCATCAATTATTAATTTATAAAACTTATAGTGTAACTTGATGTAATGGAACATCAACATACTGGTCTTTTACCAATCTTCTTTATCTTCAAGTGGTGTAGATAGACATCTAATTATATTGGCAAGAGAACCAGATTCACATAATTTTCATCGACACCAGTAAGGTGCATAAACTTATTCAATCATTCCTTCATTATACCATATTGATGATGAATAGGTCCGAAGGTAACGACGTCGATAACAGACGTGAGCGTTGGGGACAGTAAAAAGTTTTTATTTGCTTCTTTTCTCTTTTTTCAGAAAAATTATTCACCCCTTTTTCTTTTTGCTTGAATTGTTTATCTCTCCATTTTTAATCTCTTTTTATTTTTAAATCTCTATTTTTAATTTTTTTATTCTTTCTTTTTTATCCCTCTTTTATGATTTTTTTCTCACTTTTTTTAAAAATCCAAATCTAATTAGAAGAAAGGAAAAACAAAAAGAAATGTGTCTTCTTTATGATGTGGGGAAAAAGATGAAAAGTTAGGATTTTTATCTAAAACCTAACTAAAATAAAAAAAGATTTTTTTGATGAAATGGAAAAGAAAAGGACGCGGACATACTAGGTTTTGCAATGATACCAGGTTTGATGCAGAATGTACGCAGGAAGAGATGTGGGATTTGGGGAAGGAAAAAATTTGGGATTCAAAAACTTTTCGGGCATCGCACTTCGGAAACATAACGACCATCGACTCGAATGCCTCGCATCCAGAGATTTTTGGACCACACGCCATGTCAACCAATCCTACTCTCGCACACCAATGTAAAATATTTAATTTTTATAAAGAAACTAGAAGTTTATACCAAAATTTCAATTATGTATTCCTCTATAAAATAAATAAGTTAGTAACCTTTATATAGACTTACAAATTGGCTTTCAAAAATTACATCCAATATAAGATAAAAACTCTTAAATGACTAAAAGACCTAAAATAAATAACAGACTCAAAAGGACTCAAACTCTATCCTAAATAAAATAATCAAAAGACTCAAAATAACTAGAAGACCCAAAAGACTAAAACTCCATCTATATCTCAATTATAAAATCTAAAATAAAAAAGGACTCCATCTGACATTTAAAATGGATCTCTATCACTACTTCAATGGCAACTCCACCACTGTGGAGTTCTTTTTTCTGGTTTGGGGAAGGGGCAGATCATTGAATGATGTTTTTATTTTCTTTTAATTTATTTATTTTCTTTCCTTTTTGTGGCAAAAGCATATGATGCGACTAGGGCTTTTTGTGGGGAATAAAGGTAGGGTTTTTATGGCTCGTGGACTACTAATCTAGGGTTTGATAGCGAAGATCAGATCTAAACTAGTATTTTAATTGCAAATAAAATAGATATAGGGCTACAACTAATTAATTAGCAACTAGGAATTAATCTAGAGAACTAGGAATAGAAATTACCTTGATCAAATCTTCGATAAAACACTCCCTAGGGCCGGCCGGCCCCTTTATTGGGGGAGGGGTTAATAATTGTCTAATTACCCCTTTGCCCTCCCCCCTTGTGAGTAATCACAAGTTTGGGACCGGGTCCAAGTTGGACCCAAGTCGTCGCCTCCGATGGTAGACCCGCATACCTTGAACCGGACCCCCATCCTTACTAGCCTCCTCCTCCTCTTGCCGCTGGGCCGCATCATTACTCCCCCCCAAAAGTGCCACCTTGTCCTCAAGGTGGAAATCTGAAAACTGGTCGCGGATCACTGAAGCAGCCTCCCAAGTAGCATCGTAATCGGGTAGGCCCCGCCAACGAATTCTCACCTCCTGAACCCCGCCTGCGGTCTGCCGAATACCTGTCAACTCCTGAGGCTCCAGGAGCACCTCCATGTCATCTGTCAAAGTGGGTGGGAGAGTGGGTGACAGAGTATGATTTCCGATGGCACGTCGCAACTGTGAAATGTGGAACACCGGGTGAATGGTCGACGTGGTGGGTAACTGCAGTCTATAGGCCACCTTCCCGATCTGAGCGGTCACCTCGAAAGGGCCATAGTAACGGGCCGCTAGCTTCTCATTGCTCCGATGAGCCAAGGTCCTCTGCCGGTAAGGTCGGAGCTTCAGGTACACGCGGTCCCCCACCTCAAACTGCTCATCTCGCCGGTGTGCATCTGCCTTGGTCTTCATGATCTGCTGGGCCCTCAACAAATGTTTCTTCAGCTCCTCCAAGTACCTATCCCGCTCAGTCAAGTGCTCCTCTACCTGGGACACCGGCGTAGCGCCTCTGCTGTAATGTATCAACTGTGGGGGTCACGGCCATAGAGGATCCGGAATGGGGTGCTCTGTGCTGCTGAATGGTACGAGGTGTTGTACCAGTATTCGGCCCATGCTAACCACCTGGCCCACTGTCTCGGCGACTCTGACGCGAAGCACCTCAGGTATGTCTCAACACTCCTATTCACCACCTCCGTCTGTCCATCTGTCTGCGGGTGATAGGTCGTGCTTCTCCGTAGCTGGGTCCCCTGCACCTTAAATAACTCCTTCCAAAAGCTGCTGATGAACACCTTGTCCCGATCTGACACTATGGAGCCCGGAAACCCGTGCAGGCGAACCACCTCCTTCATAAATGCTGCTGCCACCGTAACTGCAGTGTATGGGTGTCTGAGAGGTATAAAATGGGCGTACTTGCTGAGCCGATCGACCACCACTAATATGGAACTGTACCCCTCTGATCGCGGCAACCCCTCAATGAAATCCATACTGATATCCTCCCATACGCGCTCTGGCAAGGCCAATGGCTGTAAAAGTCCTGCTGGTGCCATTGCCAAATATTTGTGACGCTGGCACACGTCACATTCTGCTATCCGCTGGGCAATGTCCTTCTTCATCTCAGGCCAATATAACTCCCTCGCCATCCGTCGGTAAGTCTGCTGTACCCCGGAGTGCCCCCCAATGGCGCTGCCGTGGAACTCCTGAAAAATCATGGGGATGTGGGCGGACCCCCTGGGAATCACAAGCCGGCCGTGGTATAGCAACATATGTCCCTCCATGCTGTATCCCTGGAAGTCCGAGGACCCCTGCTGCAGTGCCTCACGGATCCTCGTCAAATCTGCATCAGCCTCTATCTCTCTACTCAAGGGCTCCCAATCCAAGAGGACGGGTGCGGATATGGCTGCTACCTCCGCAATCTCCTCGCGACGTGACAGGGCGTCAGCCGCCTTGTTCTCCAGGCCTGGGCGGTACTGTATCTCGAATGTAAAGTGCACCAGCTTGGAGAGCCATCTCTGATGCTCCTCGGTAACCATGCGCTGCTCCAATAAGTACTTCAGACTTCGCTGGTCGGTCCGCACTACGAACTTCCTACCCAACAGGTAGGGCCGCCACTTCTGAATAGCAAGTACAATCGCCATCAGCTCCCTCTCATAAACTGACTTCAGCCTCGCCCGTGCTGACAGTGTCTGACTAAAGAAAGCAATGGGCCTCTGGTCATGCATCAAAACTGCCCCTAGGCCATACCCTGATGCGTCGGTGTCTATCACAAAAGGTCTGCTGAAATCTGGAAGCCCCAAAACTGGCACCGACGTCATCGCCTGCTTCAGGGCCTCAAATGCCCTGGTAGCCTCCTCGCTCCAGTGGAAGTTGTCTTTTTTCAGTTGCTCGGTGAGAGGCCAAGCAATCGTGCTATATCCCTGGACAAACTTCCTGTAATACCATGTCAACCCCAGAAAACCGCGCAGTCCCCGTAAGGTAGAGGGTACAGGCCAATCTAACATGGCAGCAATCTTGGTCCTGTCGGCTGCCACTCCCTCTGCTGATACCACGTGGCCCAAGTACTCCACCTGTGGCTGGCCGAACAGACACTTCTTCTTATTCGCACAGAGCTGCTGCTCCTGTAGCTCGTGCAATACTGCCCTCAGATGTCCCACGTGCTCCTCCATACTGCGGCTGTAACCCAATATGTCATCAAAGAAGACCAACACGAACCTCCTCAGAAAAGGCCGGAAGACCTTGTTCATCAAAGCCTGGAATGTCGCCGGTGCATTCGTCAAGCCGAATGGCATGACTAGGAACTCATAATGCCCCTCGTGAGTCCTAAATGCGGTCTTTGGCACGTCGGCCGCCCTCATCCGTATCTGGTGGTAACCCGACTTCAGATCAATTTTGGAAAAATAAGCTGCCCCGTGAAGTTCATCCAAAAGCTCATCTATCACAGGGATGGGAAATTTATCTGCCACTGTTTCCTTATTGAGGGCCCTGTAATCCACGCAGAATCTCCAGCTGCCATCCTTCTTCTTCACCAACAGTACTGGGCTAGAAAAAGGGCTAGTGCTCGGTTGTATCACCCCTGCCTGCAGCATCTCCTCCACCAGCCGCTCTATCTCATCCTTCTGTACCTGAGGATACCTGTAAGGCCGCACACTAATGGGAGACACGCCCTCTCTCAAGACAATGGCGTGCTCATGATCTCTGTGGGGTGGCAGCCCCTGCGGTGTCTGGAAGACCTCCTCAAACTGTGCCAACAGCTCCTCGACCTCCGGTGCTACTGTCTGTGGGGTGTCCTCACTCTGTACCGACGCTGTCACTGCCTGTAGCTCCACCAAGTATCCCCCTCCTGCGGTGTGGATAGCCCTGGACATGGCCTTGTACGACACCAGGGAACGACAGAGGCTGGGGTCCCCCTGTAACACTACTGTCCTCCCCTCGTGCTGATACTCCATCCTCAGCAGCTTCCAATTGGTCCTGGTCTCCCCGAGGGTCTGTAACCACTTCATCCCCAGGATGACGTCTGTACTGCCCAGCTCCAAGGGCAGGAAATCGGCGACGATCTGCTCTCCCTGAACTGCCACAACCACCCCGCGACAGACACCAGTGCTATGTGTCACCTGTCCCGTGCCGAGCATCACTCCATACCTCCCAGTGCCGCTCATCTGCAAACCATGTGCCTCTGCCAGTCTGCTGGAAATGAAATTGTGGGTGGCCCCACTGTCGATCAAAACTATCACCTCCTGACTACCCACCTGTCCCACCAATTTCATGGTGTGGTTCGGTGTGAACCCCACCACAGAGTTGAGGGACACCTCTGCAAGGTCTAAGTGCTGATGCTCCATCTCCTCCTCGTCCTCTCCTGCCTCTAGGGTGATGACCTCGTCCTCTCCCTCCTCGTCGCCAGCTATCAGTATCTGGAGAGTCCGAGCGGCGCATCGGTGTCCGGGGGTGAACTTCTCATCACATCTGAAGCACATCCCCTTCAACCGCTTCTCCCGTATCTCAGCATCTGTCATCCTACGCACCTGCCCCCCACCACGGGGCTCCTGCCTCCTGTCAGTACCGCTCCCAGCTACGGCCGTCACCCCCTGCCCTGGGGTGGTCCCTGTAGTAGGTGCTGCCCTCTGGCCTGCAGTAGCCGCCTGACTCCGGTATGTGGCACCTCCCCACGTCCCGCGGGCCCTCCGCTCTGTCTCCTGGTGATCCTCCACTTTCCTGGCCAGTGTCATCATCCCCCGCAACCCAACGGGCTCGAACTGTCTCAGCCCCGACCGTACCGTGGGTTTCAACCCCTTCATGAAACAGCCCTCCAGGGACTCCTCAGAGACTCCCCGAACTCGATGGCAGAGCGACTCGAACTTTTTGATGTAATCACCCACGCTCCCCTCCTGCCTCAGCGAGTACAGTCTCTCGAACACACCGCCAGCTGGACCTCCGCCAAATCGCTCCGTCAAGAGCGTCGTAAACTCAGCCCAGGTCTGAAAAGGCTGCTGCTGATCGGTCCAACGGAACCAACCCAAAGCCTCTCCCTCCAGGCAGACCCCTATTGCCCGCAGCCAGTCCTCTCCCGGTACAGCGGACACCTCCAAGTACCTCTCTACCCGGTAAAGCCAGTCATCTGGGTCGCCTCCCTCAAAAACAGGCACCTCCAGCTTCCTCAGACGCCTCTCGCCAGCAAATCCCCCTCTCTCCTGTGGCTGGAAACGCCCCCTGGGTTGATATCCCTGTCGCCTGTCTGGAATGTAAGCCTCAGCCCGCTCACGGAATCCTCCCCCTGCTCCATGTCCCTGCCAGTCTCCTGGAGGGTGTCCAAACTCCGCCTGGTGGCCTCCTAGGGGGTCCTGGTGTGCTCTCCAATCTCATGTAACTCCCCCAAAGGGTGGGGGCTGAGTCAGTGGCCCCCCTGTGATCTGCTGGTGGCCTCCGTTCTGCTGAAATCCTCCGCCAGGTCCTCCAAAGGGCTGAAATCCCCCAAACTGAGCTCCACGGACCTCGGGCGGGCCTCCCGGAGGCCGAAAAAACCGTCGAAACGGGCTGTCGGACATCCTGGGAGGTCGGTGGGCCCCCCCAGTGGTCCGATGGGCCTCGGGTCCCCCCTTGGGGTCGGCCGAGGCCCCCCAGGCCGCCGCCTGGGCCGGCCGGCCCTGGAATTGGGCCGGCGGGCCCCAGGCGGCGGCAGAATTTCCCGCCGCAGCTGCCGGGGGGGCGGCAGGTGCGCCCGCCCCTCCCAGGCCCCAGGCGGGGCTCCGCCGCCCCCACTGGGGTTCGCCGACCCCCCTGGCTGTTTTGGGGGGCCGGCGGCCAAGTCAGGTTGGCCGGGGGGTGCCGCTGAGTCGGAAAGACCCCCCGGTCACTTGTTCGTCACGGCGCGGCGGTGCGTGGTCGTGATGGGTCCCCCACGCGTTGTCTTCTTGGCCAAAGCCTCCGTCTTCGTCAAATTCCGGATGTTCTTCAAAAAAAATTGCCTTTTTACCTTTGTCCTTTGCCAAAGGTGGCTCCTTTTTGTTTGGATCCACCTTTGGGATGAGATGAGCGGTCAACGCCGCGATGGCCTCCGTCAATTCCGAGAATTTTCCTTCCGTCATCTCCTTCATCTTGGCCTCCGTCTTCTCTTGATTTTCTCTCATCTCCTTCCGGATCTCCGCGGCCATCTCCGCGTCTTCTTTCCTTAGATCGATGAAACCCTTACTGATTTGGGCTTCAATCCTTTCAACCTTCCCTTCCAAAACCTCAATCCGCTCCGTTGCTCGCGTGTTCGCCATGGATCAACCGCTCTGATACCAATTTGATGCGACTAGGGCTTTTTGTGGGGAATAAAGGTAGGGTTTTTATGGCTCGTGGACTACTAATCTAGGGTTTGATAGCGAAGATCAGATCTGAACTAGTATTTTAATTGCGAATAAAATAGATCTAGGGCTACAACTAATTAATTAGCAACTAGGAATTAATCTAGAGAACTAGGAATAGAAATTACCTTGATCAAATCTTCGATAAAACACTCCCTAGGGCCGGCCGGCCCCTTTATTGGGGGAGGGGTTAATAATTGTCTAATTACCCCTTTGCCCTCCCCCCTTGTGAGTAATCACAAGTTTGGGACCGGGTCCAAGTTGGACCCAAGTCGTCGCCTCCGATGGTAGACCCGCATACCTTGAACCGGACCCCCATCCTTACTAGCCGCCTCCTCCTCTTGCCGCTGGGCCGCATCAGCATATTGGATAGAAGAGATAGAGTGTTTATCTCTCTTTCACTCTCTACCACCTAATTTTTATATGTTTCTTGAAAGTAAAGGGATGGATTTTGCAAAATAGTATAGAAACAAGAAAGATACGTGATCAGGTAATATATAAGTGTTAAAAAATTCAGTCCAATGCCTAGCGCAATGAACGAAATAAATATATTTAAGGATTACCTTAAATGGTATATCATACTAACAATTAAATCCATAAAATACAATGGAGTTTAACTTCTACAAAAAGCAACACCATAGACATAAAAGTCAAATTGGTTTTGAACTACTCCAAGCGATTATCTCCCATCCTCACATGGAAGGGCAAGATACTCACTATGTGGATTAGAAAACCTTACTTACCATCAAAAAGCAACTTAGACAGCATAACATGGCTACATAAATAAAGTTCATAAGTAATTTTATTTTTACAACAAGAAGACCGTACCGCACCAAATGTATTTGTTCGAGGACGAAGATGAGCAATGGTTCTCAAAAATTCTCTACTTGCTCTCTTTTTTTGGATAGGATAGCTGGACGGGTCACTTTTACCAATCTGTAAAAGGATATAATCAAAGATGTGTTAGCAATTTCTATTAACAAAATTCAGCAATTCCAATGACAAAATGTACAAATGTGTGCATGAATTAAAATAAAATTTCCTAAGATGACCATTCTTAAGTGCTAACAGCTATAAAAAGGCTTGGCAAAATAATATGATTTCAAGTCTTGCACCCCTTAACCGCTTTCTGTTAAGCTGATTGAACCACCCCTCTATATAGCACTCAGTGCATCCCTACCATTCATATTGGTGCTCCATATTGCATATAATTCCACATCAGTAAATCACATACGGGAAATAGGAAGGAGATCCAAATGAATTGAGAAAAAAAGGTAAAATATAAATAAGAAATCATACAAATATCATGAACATAATCACAGGAAAAGAATAGAACTTCCAAAAAGTACAAAAAAACTCAACAAACTTTTGTTAAAGTATAACTTGTTTTACATGTGTCTAAGTTATTGGGCTACACATGACTAAAGACTGTTTAGATCATATTAACCATTTTCTTCTTGAATGTATACATGCCACAACTATCATATAGGCATGGCAATAGAAAGTGTAGCATAGATTCATACTCTCCGTGTATTGTCAAGACAAGTTAAGTTCCCGACGAATTTGCCATTAGATTTCTCAAACTTTCCAAGAATGCAACTCTTTAACGGAATGATGCACAATATATTTTCCAATTTATAATCAACCCGTTTGTTGTTACCAACAGCGATTAGAATCAAGCAAAGCACAGTTGATACCATGATGAGTCTTTCCACCTTCAACTCCACTTTCTGTTTAGATCCTTGACTGCTGACAACAATTCCATCAACTATTATAGATGTCCCAGTAGCGATAATACCAGCTTCCACCTATCAGTCAACCAGAAATATTAAATTGATAAGATATATGAAGCAACCTGAAGTTATGAACCAAGCTTACATGTTAAGCAGAAACAAATCAAACACGGAAGAGAAGGGCTTCAGAAAACAACATACAAAAAGCTTAAGGTAATTTATAAACATAATGGATTAGCCCTATATTTCGGTGAGTTCCATGAACCATTTATTGACATGATATGCATAAAGTTAACCCACATACAGTTGGGCATGAAATGCACATGCATAGGAAGTCGTAATCGTAATTAAATCTACAACAAACATTAGACAAAATGTGATCCAGTAACACTCATTGTGAAATTGATGTTGATCTGATTGGGTTGTTGGATTATAGACTCAGTTTGTTGGATTCTAGACTTAGTTTTGAGTTAGTTCATTTTGATTTTAGTTGATATCATTTTGATTTTAGTTGATTTTTGAGGTTCACGTGTTACGCATGTGCTTTTATTTTAGAGATTTTTTTATTTTATCTGATTTTTGATTTGAACGTGTGGTGCACCTAGGTTTCCTTTTAAATAAGGATGTAATGGAACTCTTTTGTCCGGTGAATTCGAAATTGATTATTTGATAAAAACTCTAGTTTGGTTCACGATGAACCTTAATTTTCTATAAATCAATTCTTTCATGAGAAGCTGAGAATTGATGCATAAGATGCCTGGAAGATAAATTTGAATCTTATATTTCCCTAACTTTTCTATTCCTAAACCCTAAATTCTTTCGAAATTTCTTATTTCCTATCACATTAGTGTAATGCCCTGGTAGCTACTGCACAAGTACTAGAGGGGGGTGAATAGTACTTTAAAATAATCAAGAGTCTAATTCCTAATTATTGTGCAAACACAAACAACTATGCGGAATAAGAATAAGAACAACAAGAACAAAGCAACGCAAACAAGCGATGTAATGGGTTCGGATCCACCCAAGTCTCCCCGACTTGTTCCCGGTGATCCTACGTCCCAGACACCCGGATCCCTTCCGGCTACTTGAGTTAGAATCCACTAACTCAAGGTTCCACTAAACAACTTCTAGTAGAAACTACTACAAAATCAAACAATACAACGGTTTGATCTTGACTCCCACAAACCGGGATCACAAACTTCTCTCACAAACCGAGAGATAAACTCAATATAATTAATTTAATGAAATAGAAAAACGCTTACCACAAAGTCATATGCCTTGAGATACTTACGAATTAGGGCAAGGTAGGATTTTGAGAAAGAGTGAGCACGAAACCCTAGCACCACCAAGATGAACAACGTGAGATGGCTAGGGCAATGAAGATGGTCGTGATTCAACCTCTCAGGAGAATGACAGCACAAGATCTCGAAAACCCCTTTAGAGAAATTAGGTCACAAAAGAGAACCAGAGATTTTTCGAGAGAGATTTTTCGCAATGTTAATCGAGTGAAATGAGATTAGATCTGAATCCAATCTTATATTAGAGATATTTCCAAGTTTGAAACGAATCAAACAAATAAGGAAAGAATCAAAACAGATCAAGAAAAATCGTGGAAATAAATTCTCCAACGGCTGGAAAAATAAAGTTGCTTAATCGGTCTAAGAAGGATCACTGACCGATTAGTTTGAGAACTAGTCGGTCGGTGAACCTTCTTGGACCGACTAGAAGGTTGACAGAGAATTCAGTGAAGTAAGAAGGATAAACTAGTCGGTCTAAGAAGAAATATCAACCGACTAGTTTGACAACTAGTCGGTCGGTGAACCTTTTTGGACCGACTAATTGGTCAACAGTAACTCGGCTGAAAAACACAAGTAAGACTAGTCGGTTCAAGAAGGATTTCCAACCGATTAGATTGACATCTAGTCGGTTGGTCCTTCTACTTGAACCAACTAAGATGCACAGAAAATCAAACGAAGAAGCGATAAGATACGGAAAACTTCCTAATGACTTCTAAGACAATCCTAGAGATAAGATACGATATATAAGAGGATATCGAAGGCAAGTAATACTCAAGTCTTAACATTCTAGAAGACAATGAAAATAAACAATACACACCGTCTTCAAAAGCTTCAATATGAAGATTCTGAATCCCTCGACTTCAATAATACTCCTTGAGTTGACACATCGATCACGCGCTTTAAAGAAGTTTTGGGATGTCGCTTGAGATCTACACAATAATTTGGCGACGATCTTCATAACTGCGCTCAAAGATAATTAGTACCCAATATTTATGTTTGTTCATCATCAAAACCAAATCAGTGGAATCAATACTCAACATTCTCCCCTTTTTGGTGATGACAAACCAACATAAATATAAAACAATAATAATGAGATAAATGAAATTTACTTACTCCCCCTGCATTGATGACTCGTTAGTTCCATATTAAATGTTAAACATAAGCATCAAGCAGAAGAGAAAAATATAAAACACATGATCCATTTATTGAAATATAGGATCGGAATCCATTTTTATATCTTCACTCCCCCTGAATCTAACATATGAAATTAGATTCACGATAATTGTTTAAATTATCATTTAGCACATAGTCATTATTAATTCTCTCCCCCTTTGGCATTATCCAAAAAGAGCGGGAGGAAGCCAACGACAACAACCATGGCCAAAAAAAATAAACAAGAGAGTTGAAGAAAACGACGACGGCCCAAATGGCACCAAGGAAAACATCGAAAACAAAATCAAAGTGTGCCAACGGGACCATAGTCAAAAAGATAAATCATCAAAAACAAAATCAAATCCAAGTATTGATGAGAGGAACATACTCTCCAATATCAACATTTTTAGCTAATTGAGTGCATGGAAAACAATTCATGTTTCCATTCAAACAAAGCTATATAGTCAATAGAATCGACGAGCGATGAAGTAAACATCATAGACATAAGTACAATGTGCACACAGAGCCGAACGGCAACAGGATGTATATATATATATACAACAAAATTGATACATCCAGCCAACAAAAGAAATAACCAACCTCAGCAGATAGTAGTATATGGTGCACAGCATACAATAATCCAACATACATCAAAAAACATACAAAAAACAACCATAAAATCATAAATACGACGTGCAAATCGAAAAACCAATCATAAATCCAGCATAAATAGAGTATATCACACCAAATCCAACATGAGCTTATGAATATCATTATCATGCAAAATCATAAAAAATATGAATCCTAAATCTCGGATTCACCCATAATCCCCAATTCTCGACGTAACCGCACAAAGGTATCTTCCTTAAGTGGTTTCGTGAAAATATCGACGATTTACTTCTGGGTTTCAACGTACACTAAAATGATGTCCTTTTTAGCTACATGATCATCTAGAAAATGGTGACGGACATCTGTGTTTGGTACAGGAGTGGTGTACCGGATTCTTAGAGAGACATATTGCACTTAGGTTGTCCACCATGATAGGGCAAGTATCACAGTTTATACCAAAGTCTTTAAGTGTGTGTCTCATCTAAAGAACCTGTGCACTTGCAGCACCGGCGGCAATATATTCCGCCTCGGTGGTTGAAAGTGATACGGAATTCTGCTTTTTGGAAAACCAAGAGACAAGAGAATTTCCTATAAAATGGCAAGTGTCACTAGTACGTTTCCTGTCGGATTTGCATCCAGCATAATCTGCATCACTATATGAGATTAACTCATATGTGCTTGACTTTGGATAGAATAATCCGTAGTCGAGTGTGTGACTTAAATAACGGAAAATACGTTTAACCGCTATTAAGTGTGATTCCTTAGGTTGTGATTGATACCTAACACAAACACATACTGCAAATATTATATCTGGCCTACTAGCAGTAAGATATAATAAACTACCTATCATACCTCGATATAGATGAATGTCTATATCTTTGCCGACCGTATCTTTATCAAGGTGTGTAGTAGTGCTCATTGGAGTCTTCTTGCTAGAAGCATTCTCCATTCCAAATCGCTTTAGGAGCTCCACCGTGTACTTGGTTTGGTGGGTGAAGATTCCATCGTTCATTTGGCGGATTTGGAGTCCTAAGAAATATTTGAGCTCACCCATGTGGCTCATCTCAAATTGGTCCTTCATAACATTAGAAAACTCTTCGCAAAGAGTGAAGTTAGTAGCACCGAAAATGATATCATCTATGTAAATTTGAACTAAAATAATGTCATGATTTGCTTACTTAACAAAAAGCGTTGAATCAACCTCACCCATTTTGAAACCCAAATCCAAAAGAAAGTTCTTTAGGCGGTCATACCAAGCTCTAGGAGCTTGTCTCAAACCATAGAGTGCTTTCTTAAGTTTGAAAACGTGATTTGGAAATTTTTCATTTATAAAACCCGGAGGTTGAGAGACATAAACTTCCTCAACGACATCTCCGTTTAAAAACGCACTTTTTACGACCATTTGAAAAAGTTTGAAATCTTTATGGCATGCAAATGACAATAACAACCTAATAGATTCTAATCTAGCTACAGGTGCAAAGGATTCCTCGAAATCTATACATTCCTCTTGTCTGTAGCCTTGAGCAACTAACCGGGCTTTGTTCCGGATGACATTTTGGTTATTGTCTGTCTTGTTCTTGAAGATCCACTTCGTTCCTATAACGTTGTGGTTCTTCGAAGGCAACGGAACTAGCTCCCAGACCTCATTCCTCTCAAACTGAATGAGTTCCTTTTCCATGGCTAGGATCCAAGAACTATCTTCGCACGCCTCGTTGATATTCTTTGGCTCCACTGAAGAGACAAAGGCACAGTGAGCGAAGAAGTTGACTTGAGATCTTGTTTTGACACCATCTTGTATGTTACCAATGACTTGCTCATGGGGATGGTCACGAACTGTTTGAAGCCGTCTGGGAACACCCTGGTCACTAGGAACATTCTCAAAAGAATCATTAATAGGGTTAGTATCAACAGAATCAATAGGATCAGATTTACCAATAGAGTCACTAACAACTTCCATAGAATCATCGTCATCGATAATTCTAGGAGGGACAAAATTTTCATTAAATGAAACATGAAGAGATTCATCGATCGTTGAGGTTCTTTTGTTGTATATCCGGTAGGCTTTGCTACGGGAGGAATATCCAACAAATATCCACTCATCGGATCTTGGATCAAATTTGTCCAAACTACCATAAGTGTTCTTGATAAAACATTTTGCACCAAAAACTCTAAAATGTTTAACTTGAGGCAACCTACCAAACAACAATTCATAACAAGTTTGTTTGGTGCCGGGCCTCAAGAGTATCCTATTAAACACATAGCAAGCGGTATGTACCGCTTCTGCCCAAAATTGATGGCCAAGTTGGCTATCATCAAGCATAGTACGAGCACATTCCACTAGCGTCCTATTCTTTCTCTCAACAACACCATTTTGAGGGAGTGCGCGAGGGAAAGAAAAGGTGTGAGTAATACCAACTTCATCACAGAAATTTGAGAAAGACTCGTTCTCAAATTCCCCTCCATGATCACTACGAATAGTGACAATGGTGGTTCCAATGAGATTTTGTACTTTCTTAACAAATACTGTGAAGTTTTCAAAAGCATCATTTTTATTAATTAAAGTAAATACCCAAATAAATCTAGAAAAGTCATCAACGATGACAAGTCCATATCGAGCATTCCCTAATGAAGCAACTCTAGTTGGCCCAAAAAGATCTAGATGTAAAAGCTCTAGAGGCCGTTTAGAGGATATGCTTTTCTTAGGTTTGAATGACGATTTTAGAAGTTTGCCTCGTTGACACGAGTCACAAAAGCTTTTCTTTTGAAAGGCAAGCTTAGGGAATCCTTTTATAGAATTTAGCTTGGATAGTTTGAAAAGTGTTCCAAAGTTCGCATGATCAAAACGTCGATGCCATAAGTTTTGTTCACTTGTGTTGGCAATGAGACATTGTTCATGTGAATTTGGAATATCTACGATATATATATCCTTATGGCGTGTGCCAGAGAACAACACATTATTATTATCCTTTCTTAAAATATGGCACATTCCTTTCTCAAAGCTAACTTTGTAACCCTAGTCACAAAGTTGACTTATAGAGATTAGATTGTGATTTAAGCCTTTAACAAGGTAAACATCACTTATAAGGGGTTTAGAGGGGTTACCAACTTTTCCAACACCGATAATGGTTCCGCTCTCGTTGCCTCCAAAGACCACTCGGTTTCCATTTTCAATGGACACCACTTCGGATAACAACTGAGATTTACCAGTCATGTGTTTTGAGCACCCGCTATCAAGTATCCACCCATTCTTGGAGCCAAATTTTGATTTGTTGCTCCTTTTCTTTTTCTTGAGTACCTAAAGATAAAAATATCGTATCTTGGTACTCAAGGTCATTGGGTCCTAAGAGATTAGACCTTTGGAAGCCAAGTCCAATTGGACTTAGACTTCCCAACATAGTCATCATTATGCACAACATTCATGAAATAAGAATTAATGTATGCTTGTTTCTCATGCATGCTTGTGTTCTTCGGGCCCTAAATAGTGAATGTCTTGGGAGCCCTTTTCCTATTGGGAACATGCATGTTTTGTTGATTTCTACGTGGTGCATGTGTTCTACGAGGAAGTGGCATAGTGTATGCATGAGGTGGATAAGCATAAGGCACATGATGAAGTGGTGGTGGTAACATATGATACTGTGCATGATGGTAATCATTCATATAGTAGTGATGTGGGTGAACATAAGCATGTGGGGGAACACGTGCGTGAGTGTGTCTCACTTGGTGTGCATGTGCTCGTGGACGTGGAGCATAGAAATCATCATAAGTGTGAACTTGTGGAGTAGGAGGTGTGTTCCTACGTGGCATAGTATTTGTGTACATGAATGCATGACCCTTCTTTAGAGGTCCACCCGAAGTGGGTTTCATTCCAAAGGGGTGTGTGTACTTAGTGGAAGTACCATTGGTAGATGAACTACCCATGGGGTGCTTACTCCCACTAGTTGAGGGCTCGGAAGATGGCCTTACAAAGGTGGTGGAAGATTTGGATGAATTTTCCTTCTTATACCTCAAACCAACATGATGATTGGCAGGAAGTAAATCATTCAGAATATTATCCAAATGGTCCTTGCCTTTGTTGAATTTCTCAATCCGGCCTATTGTAGACTCATATTTCTCAGTGAGAGAAAGTATTGTAGTATCCAAAGTGGATACTTGTGTTGTGAGTTCACAAACACGGGACTTAAGATTCTCATTCTCAATACTCAGGGTTAAGTTTCGAGAAATTATATCGGCTATCTCGTGTTCATCCGAATCCTCAAGGTTAACATGTTCAAGTTGAGATTTGAGATTTACAATCTCAGTTCTCAAGGCTTCAACAACGGTGTCGTTGTTGGTGATGATAGGCTTAGGTGTGGTCTGCAGACTAGTTAACTCATCTTTGATCTTAGTATATCTATTTACCAACTTAGAATACTTAGACCAAATTTGTTCATTAGCTAATCTTAGATCATCCATAGTTACCTCTTCACCTTCATCCTCGCTTTCATCTGAAGCGGTATCTTGATCATGTTGCTCTCTTGCCATGAAGCACGTGTGTGCTTGCTCCACTTGTTCATCATCTGACTCTCCACTTGAGGAGTACTCTTCTGAGTCGGTGAATGTGCCGACAAGCCCTTTCTTATACTCCTTGTACTTTCTTGACTTGTCGAACTTGGGTGCCTTCCACTTCTCCTTTTGTTTGTTGAGAGGACAATCCACCTTGATGTGTCCTGACTTGTTGCATTTGAAACACAAAGGAGCAGATGCATTAGTGGAACTAACTTTAGATTTATTCTTAAAGTTACCTTTTCAGAAGAACCGGTTGAACTTCTTTGCCATGAGGGCCAAAGATTCCATGTCCAACTCGTCTTCCGATTCTTCGCTATCGGTAGGTGTAGTAGGAGCGGCCTTGAAAGCAATTGCCTTTTTCTTTGGCTCTTCTTGCTTCAAGAACACCTTCATCTTGTCCTGCATCTTGATCTTACTGTCCTTCCGCACCTCATAAGACATTAGAGTACCCATTAGTTGAACAACAGTATATTTGGACATATCGTTACCTTCCTCGATAGCGTAGGTTCGCTTTTCCCAACTCGAAGGAAGTCCGTCAATGATCTTCGCGACTTTCTCTTCTTGGGTATAGGTCTTCTCAAGGGCTTCCAACTCGTTGGTTATATCCACGAAGCGAGCATAATACTCCTTAATTCTTTCACCATGTTCCATGTGAAACAACTCGAATTCTTTGTTAGCAACAGTGAGTTTAGAATGTTTTACCCTGCACGTTCCTTCGTGTAGGATGAGAAGTTGATTCCAAATCTGATATGCACTCTTACAGGTGCATATCTTGTTGAAATCTTCAGGCTCCAATGCACATTATAAGGCATTCATTGCCTTGGCATTGTTCACCTCCGCGGCGACCTCCGCGGCAGTCCACTTCGTGAAGTCTTCTTCAGTGGGCTCAACATACTCCGTCAACGTGGCTCTCCAAAGTAATGTGCTCCGGAGGAAGGTTTCCATCCGGCATTTCCAGTATCCATAGTTGGTACCGTTGAAGTGAGGGGGCCTAGTTGAGGAGTGTCCTTCCATCACTGAAGAGGCTCATTCACGATTCTTGAAGGTGTTATAGTCGAAAGGTGGTCGAACGGCCTTATTGTCGTTTGTCATAGCTATGAACTTGGCTCTGATACCAAATATAATGCACTGGTAGCTACTGCACAAGTACTAGAGGGGGGGTGAATAGTACTTTAAAATAATCAAGAGTCTAATTCCTAATTATTGTGCAAACACAAACAATTATGCGGAATAAGAATAAGAACAACAAGAACAAAGCAACGCAAACAAGCGATGTAATGGGTTCGGATCCACCCAAGTCTCCCCGACTTGTTCCCGGTGATCCTACGTCCCAGACACCCGGATCCCTTCCGGCTACTTGAGTTAGAATCCACTAACTCAAGGTTCCACTAAACAACTTCTAGTAGAAACTACTACAAAATCAAACAATACAACGGTTTGATCTTGACTCCCACAAACCGGGATCACAAACTTCTCTCACAAACCGAGAGATAAACTCAATATAATTAATTTAATGAAATAGAAAAACGCTTACCACAAAGTCATATGCCTTGAGATACTTACGAATTAGGGCAAGGTAGGATTTTGAGAAAGAGTGAGCACGAAACCCTAGCACCACCAAGATGAACAACGTGAGATGGCTAGGGCAATGAAGATGGTCGTGATTCAACCTCTCAGGAGAATGACAGCACAAGATCTCGAAAACCCCTTTGGAGAAATTAGGTCACAAAAGAGAACCAGAGATTTTTCGAGAGAGAGATTTTTCGCAATGATAATCGAGTGAAATGAGATTAGATCTGAATCCAATCTCATATTAGAGATATTTTCAAGTTTGAAACGAATCAAACAAATAAGGAAAGAATCAAAACAGATCAAGAAAAATCGTGGAAATAAATTCTCCAACGGCTGGAAAAATAAAGCTGCTTAATCGGTCTAAGAAGGATCACTGACCGATTAGTTTGAGAACTAGTCGGTCGGTGAACCTTCTTGGACCGACTAGAAGGTTGACAGAGAATTCAGTGAAATAAGGAGGATAAACTAGTCGGTCTAAGAAGAAATATCAACAGACTAGTTTAACAAATAGTCGGTCGGTGAACCTTCTTGGACCGACTAATTGGTCAACAGTAACTTGGCTGAAAAACACAAGTAAGACTAGTCGGTTCATGAAGGATTTCCAACCGATTAGATTGACATCTAGTCGGTTTGTCCTTCTACTTAAACCAACTAAGATGCACAGAAAATCAAACGAAGAAGCGATAAGATACGGAAAACTTCCTAATGGCTTCTAAAACAATCCTAGAGATAAGATACGATATATAAGAGGATATCGAAGGCAAGTAATACTCAAGGATTAACATTCTAGAAGACAATGAAAATAAACAATACACACCGTCTTCAAAAGCTTCAATATGAAGATTCTGAATCCCTCGACTTCAATAATACTCCTTGAGCTTCAACGAAGCTTTAGGCACATCAATCACGCGCTCTAAAGAAGTCTTGGGACGTCGCTTGAGATCTACACAGTAATTTGGCGACGATCTTCATAACTACGCTCAAAGATAATTAGTACCCAATATTTATGTTTGTTCATCATCAAAACCAAATCAGGGGAATCAATACTCAACAATTAGAACCCTAAACATATAACCCTAGAACTATGGTATCATAGCAAAATGGATCCAAAATTCCATTCTCCAAAAATCCAATCTGTTCATCTTTCCATTAGATCCCTAAAAAGGAAAAAAAACTCAACCCTGCCCATCAACCTTCCCCTTACACCAAAGTATTCTCTACAAAATTCCTGAATTTTCCATGATTCTTGTAATTGCTGCAATTTTTTGAATTTTTGTCCCACATTCCTAAACAACACTGTTCATCTTCTTCTCCTCCAAAAACTAAAACCAGATCCAACCCATAACCCTCCCCCATCATTGATATTTCCACCTCCAATACCAAGCTTTTCTTCTCATTCACAACCACCGTTGACCACTAAGGCCAGAGCAGGCCTCGTAATCAACTGTCAACCTTGAAAATATCATTGTTCATGCCAGCTACGTCATTGCCTTTGTCGAACGTGATCACCGTCATCCTTCATTGTCATTGTCGATGCCTTTGATATCAACTCCATCCAAAACTGCCATCATTGTCGTCTCTGATGCCTCTGCAATTGCTCGCGTCCAGGTTCAGCTTTGATTCATGCCGAATTCAAATTATCAACTCAGATATAGGCCGAACTGTTAATCGGCTCCAAGCCGGCCCGAACCGACATAGCCAACCGAAGTCTGCCCAAACCATTGACCAAGCTGATTTGGGCTGTTAACCGAAATTGAGTCATTGATCAAGGTACTACTAGTGTTGCTTACAAATTTGTTATGCCAATTATTAGGAGGAATAATTTTGTAATTTCATGGCAGCGACTCAAAACCCCGAGGGGTAGTTTTGTAATTTCGAGACGACGGCTCATTAGAAAGGATTTTAATATAAATAAGAGGACAAGGATCATAACTGTGGTATGCAGAAAATTGTGAGAGATTAGTAGTTATTTAGATTAGAAGCCCTAGCTTATTGGGAGAGTTGGTCTTCCTCTCAAATTGAGGCAGTATGTTGTAGTTCCACGAAATATTGCTTTTGCACTAATTTCGTCCACAATCCTATCAAATTGGTAACAGAGCATTCGATCTGGGATCAATGGCGGTGAAAAAAGTGGATGCTTTGGAGAAAAAATTAGAGAACGAAGTGGAGGTCCTCAAGAAACATGATGGAGGAATGATTAGGAACTATGGGAGAAAGGTTTTTATCTATGAAATCCATGATGAAACGATTGTTGAGGATGAATTGCAGCTTACCATCTATGGCGGTGACTATCGAGACGGATCTGAACAATGGTGATGGACGAGGCGACATGGCAACGAAAAGCACCAACAACAAAGGAAAGTCCGTCATCATTGAGGAAGAAAGCAAACTCCACGATATATCTAAGATGGCTGAGCGATGTGGCACACGTTTCCCACGCGTATTGGTTGAAAACACCCCCTCGATCCTTGGGGTTCGGCTACCGGAGGCGACAGGGCCACATGGCCCCGAAAGAGGACATAGGAGGGTGGCCCCGCGGCCCATGAGGAGATGGCAACTGGCCCTAGGAGATTGTGGGCCCTTCAGGGGCCGCAACGACCCCATGGGTGAAGGGAACCAACATGATGCGGGCCCCCTTCTAAGGCGGCGGCGGCCCCACATGGGACTGATGGGTCTCACAGGAACCTGCCGCCCCTAGGGGACGGCGACGGGCCCCAGGATGCCGGTGACAGGAGGCGACGACGAGGGGTTGGTGAGCCCTGGGGGACGATGGGTTACAACAGGATGCAGGTCCCCTTTCAGGGACATCTGCAACAATTGTGGAAGCTTTCAGGGTTCAGGCGAGACTTAAGGAGGCAGCCAGGGTTCCGATGGGCCTTGAGGAGGCGGCCAGTGTTTCGACAGGCCTTGGGGAGGCAGACAGGGTCCCGACGAGGCCTAGGAAGGCTCGTGAGGCAACGACAACTTCGGTGAGTATGATGGAGTCTATCGATGATTTGACGAGGGCAAAGGGGGTAGTCGATGGCGCAATGAGGGCAAGAGGGCCGCCGATAGCTCGATGAGGACGGAGCGGCTCCGAGGAGCTTTGGCGAGCTAGTCAAATCCTGACACTGGACCGACGGGTACCATAGGATTTTTGGCAAGCCCGTCGGAGTCTGCCGATGGCCCGACGAGGTCAGAGGCACTCTGAGGGGCTTTGACGAGAACGTCAAGGCTCGACGCTGGACCGACGAGGGCGACAGGGGGGCTTAGGAGCTCTAGCAAGCCCGTTGGGGGCCGTCAAGGGGCCTGACAAGGACAGATGGGCCCAATGGGATTTGGCGAGGCCGATAGGGGCATGCACTAATTCGACCAGGACGGAGTGCACGATGGCAAAGCAGCGAGATTTTCGATAAGAGATTTCGGGTGTCCCACGCTCTCAATTGAAACGCAGATCATCAACTCCATTACGTGCGTCCTCAATTCAAAAACTGGCATGGGTAAGATGGTGTCGACTGGAGAATTCAAAAGATGAAGTTGTCGATCTTTGAGGGATAGAACGCTTATAGATGAGTGAACCATGTCGTGAGATATTTCGCAGTGAACCATCTTTCAAATGAAGAGAAGCTGATGGCAAAAGCCCTATATTTAAAAGGAAAGATGTTGGCATGGTTCCAGTGAAGAGAACAGAGGCAGCATGTACACTCATGTGAGGAATTTAAAGATTGTCTATTGGATCATTTTCCCCATGAAGATTTGCACGAACAGTCGTTTGCACGAAAGAGAAAGGGAGACAGTCAGTGAGTACCGGGATAAGTTCAAGTTGCTCTAGAACTGAGTGCAAGGGATATTGAAAGTGGTGTTAGAAGGAAACTTCATGAAAGGATTCAAAACTGACATTTAAGCCGAGCTACGTCTTGTGAGACTGAGGGGACTAGGTGAAACAATGGAGATGGCACAGATGATCAAGGACATGAATATTGTGGTGTGATATGCCAAGGAAGCATCGAACGGGTTCACTTTCTACCATGATGGAGGTACAGAAGACACAACCAGTGGGGTTTAGACAACCCAGGACAAGAACAATGAGACACGACCTAATAGTAAGTTCAAACGTCTCATAGAGACGGAGATACAAAATAATCACGTCAAATGCTTGGGTTTTCGTTGTGAGGAGAAGTTTGGTCCGTAATATCTTTGTCGAGATTGCGCCTTTCAGGTTTTTACTGTCGGTGATGACAAATGCAAAGATGTAACAGCTGAGGATAAAGATGTACGAGAAGACGAGCACCCTCAATTTGAGTAGGATGCGATGTGGTGACCAATTACTAAAATCCAATAGCAATTTCCGAAATTCCACCTTGAGGACAAAGTGTCGCGTCGGGAGGGGAGTAATGTTGGACAGTTATTATGATGGGCATTTTTGTAATTTCGGGGTGACGACTCAATAGGAATGATTTTATTATAAATAAAAGGGCAAAGGTTATGAGCGGGGTATGCGGAACATTGTGAGAGATTAGGTATTTAGATTAGAAACCTTAGGTTATTAGGAGAGTTGGCTTCCTCTCGAATTGGAGACCATATCTTGTAATTCCACGAAATATCAATTAAAACCCCTACTTTTGCCCTAATTTTTCCATCAATCCTATCAAAAATTTGAGTTATTTTTTGAATGTTTTGTAGTGAACAATACATGAAGCGCTTTTTGATAATTTTTAGAATGCTTTTCAAACTTTTTGCATGAGCATGAAATTTTCATATCTGATCACCTGAACTGATCCCCTAATAACTCTTAGAGACCATACCGTCACACATATACCGATATTTACTTTAGGTAACTTCTAATATGGTCAAACACATTAATTGTTAATTGTAAAAATTACTAACCAACCTAAATGTGTAGTTAAACGTTAAAAGGATAAGTTGGATGGTAACGCGACACGCACGAAGTCAATTAACCTTATGGTCCCTTGTCAGTTTGACATTGATTAAGGACATATTGCATCCCTAAGCAGCATGCATATCATGTAAGGGACCTCCATTTTGAGACTTGCAAAAGCATTACTATTAATAATAATAAACACAAGTTTATTGCAGAATTCAATAGAAATTTGCAATAATTTATTATTGAGTATGACGAGATGCCAAGATTGGATCAATTCTAAATTTTTTGAATGATTCTAGTCTAGTTCATGACATATTAGAATGGAATGGGATTAGGCGAGACATTGCCAACATAAAAAGATTGCAGTTGGTTTGAAAATAATCAATTCTTCTTTGGACCAAACAAAATAGATCTTTCTCTAATTGATCTAATATTTTTCTATGAATAATGCAAATCGAAGTTTAAATATGAAAGTGCCCTCAACCCGCAAACAATACAGTAGTATATTCAATCACAAGTTTGGGCTCGTATATACTTGCATCCTTGTGGTGGTCTATTAAATTGTATCAAAAGGCTGGGCGAATCAAGATTTTCTAATTAGTCTAGGTCGATTCAAAGAAGCAAATCATTTATCATAAAGAGAATAAGCTCAAGAGAAGGATTTGGAGCTCTTGTGGAGTGTAAACATGCAATATCAAACACGAGATAGATCTTCCAAAGAAGAATGATTTTCCAAATAAACCATTTTCACGTCTTATTCATTTGGACCACACAGATCCATTCTTTTTTTTGATTCAAATAGTTGCATTTTCTTTGTGTTTTCACTTTGAAAATTCTTTGCAAATGAAAAGATATCAAAGGGGTTGATTACTTCCCAAACAAACACTCGTACATCCGTATAAATGTTGGTTCATCAAGAATACACATCCCACATGAAAAGCACTATGAGAAGTACTTTGAATTGTTGTTTCGTTACCATAGATGGCTTAACAAGACCAGGAAGAATTGGTCAAATGCCCATGAGTAAGGCGTATTGAGCCGTGCTGTAAATGCATTGGCCAACCCCATTGATGAAGAGGTTCTACTCCTGAATCTTTGCTAATTAAATCACATGCCCATGTATCATGTCCAGATGATCCGTATATGAGGCTATAAGCCTTGTCAAACAAGGAATGTTGTTATCAATTTGATGATCCTTATAGGGCGATATCAGTATAACACTCAATCAAACAGAATATTTCACAATTTTAAGTTTATTCATATTACTAACCAGTACATGTGTAGCTTTAAAGTTTTCATGTTCAAAAGTCATCATGTCAGACCATTGCATCATGTGACATTTATCCAAATAGTACCTGATCATAACCTTCAGTATCTGAGCTCATCACACATTGCATATTGGATAAGCATGAACCGTCGTTTACCTACATAAAACGAGTAAAACCATATTAGATGCTTCGTTTTCACATGACAATTAAAGCATGAATGCATTGCCAATAGCTGATACAAAAGGTGTATCAGTAACACCAGCATCCATCTAAACATCACAAAGGTACAATATAAGTCTTTAAAATAATTGACCCTACATTAGTCTGTATCCTTGGATGATATCAATTATCAATTAGGAGTGTCCCAATTAATTCTTGGCAGAGAATTAGCATGTCACAGTATGTTTTGGACATGTAAACTTCTAAGCATGGTAAGGCAAAATTTACTCGTTAAAAAGCAGAAGTGCAAATTATATCTCTTTCTGATTTTGTACCTTCTATAAGATTGAATTGCTTATGGTAACACTCCTTTCCTTATACAGTTTTGGCTCTTTAACTCGTGACTCCATTTTAATTACCATTGTCGTTTAGGTAAATCTATGCAAATGTTCGGCTACACACTGGCTATTGATTCACTTTCTTTGATTTGTATACTGCAAGTGGTAATTTTTTCTTAGGTTCATAGCCAATGAGATTAACTCTTCACACGTTAAGGTTGTATAGTATCCCTACCATGAAATTTAGTGTTTTCTTTCTTCTTCCTTTTTTCCTGTGTAATTAGCACGCTGCTGATATTTAAAAGGAGCTAGCTTTTCGCTAATTTTAAATCGTTTAAGTCACATATAAAATTCAAAAATCAACAGAGTCCCGCAGTTCTGCAATTGCATTCTGACCTCAATGAAGGAAACGCTCCTCTGAGCTCGACAAGTCCGCACCCAACCCCGAACTGAGATCTTTTGCCCTAACCGGTCCAGGCCCTGGTCCGGTCCGCCCTTCACGTCGGCGATCCTCAACCGCTTCTTGAACTCGCGAACCTTCTTTCCCGGGGAATCCGGCGAGGCTACATCGCCGGTGGCGACATCAGCGGCTAGGGTTTTCGTGCAGAAGACGCGGAAGGGGGTAGGAGATGGTGGTGGGGCCCAGCGGAAGAGGGGAGTCGAGCGGCGAGGGAGACGGCTGATGAGCGTGTGAAGTCGAGAGGCAGTGAGAGGACGGATGAGGGAGAACGAAGCAGATGCCGCGGGGCCGAGAGACGCCGCCGCCGCCACGGCGGTGGCAGCTGCGGCCGCTATCATGTTATTTTGTTTCGTGTGGTTATGGGAGGACTGTGGACTCCTCGGGGTTTATCTGCGTGAGTTCGCTGGCTGCAGGCGAGGTGACCGCTAAAAAATGGGAATTTTTGGGGTTGGTCTTTCTTTGGGGGGTTACTATGCGCACAACCCTTAGTGTTGCTTATGTTGAAAATATACCTCAAACTTGTGTTCAAGCCTTCAAGGCGCAGCATGGCTGACACGGCCGTGACGATTCCTGCACGGCCGTGCCAACTGCAGACTGTCAGAACTTTTTTTGAAGTTAGGTTTTGATATAAAACATAATCCAATCAGACGGCCGAGATTCCACACGACCCTAGATACTATTTAAACACTTTCTAGGGTTTTGATATTGCGAAGAGAAAAGAAGAAAGAGAAGAGCAGTCATCAAGTTTCTTCTTCCTCGTGCGTCTTGAAGTTAGGGGCCTGATTTGGTGAGTGATTTTTATTGATTTCTGTTGAAATTCTTTGAAATCTTCTTCTTGTGATTCCTCTTTTCGGGTTGAGGGACTATTTGTGAGAGTGGTGAGATTTGAAATATCTTTTGGGTTTGGTGAGAAGAGTTTAAACTCTAATTTTGGAGTTATTGTTACTCTCTTTTGTTGTAGAAGATTCAAGGAGTCGGTTGTAGTTTCTCTGATCATATTAGTGGTGTTACGACCAAGAGATCGTAAGAGTCCGACCCCCGCTCGGATCCGCTAACATACCCCGTTAGCTCACCATTTCACAAAAGGACCGCCGCCCCGAAAGTCCGGGGCATCATGGAGATAGGCGCGCCTTGCAGCGCTCCCCGAACCGGCCGAGGCGAACAACCGCAGCCGCCCGACCCACCGGGGTAGCGCGCTTGGGGACGCCTGGGTAGCTAGGCCAGGCCTATTGACGGGCGCGGCCGGGCCGGACAACCCCCGACCGGAACGGCCCGCCCGATTCCCGCGAACCGTGGCGCCTAGAGTGACACCGTCCGACCTTTAGTTCGTCACTAACGACAAACAGCCTAGGATAAGGACACGGCTGACACATACGTCACCCGACCGCCTGACAAAGCACCCCCAGGCGGCTGACCTATCCGACGGTTAGTGCTTTCGGCCCTGACATCCCGACAAAAGCACCCCTCGGCCGTTGCGCCGCCTGACAGAAGCGGATCAGGAACTCCTGTTCCCGACGTCCTCGTCCGGAGCTTCCGCTGACACCCGAGCCAGCTCAGCACGCCTAGTCATCACCCGTCAGGTATAAATACCTCCTCTCCTCTTACAGAGAGGGGGTTGGAAAATTCTCTCATCTTCTATTATTCACACACGAGAGTAAAGGTCCTCCATATCTTTGTTCTCCCACCTATAGCTCGTCACGCGAGGCGGACACACAGTTAGTCCGGCCGGCGTGTCTAGCCCCCCATTTAAGCCCTTTTACTGACTTAGGCATCGGAGGGGCTAAGGGTTGAACCCCAACCCCGCCCTTCTGACGAGTTGTTCGTGCTGCAGGAGAGCTCGCCCCTTGACCAAAGTCAGCGTCAGCCCCCCTGCCGTCCAACCTTCCCCAGCTGCGTCCGGCGAGATACGTCCCCGTGAGCGTCGCCGGCGACGGATCCAACCTCTTCACCCCACCAATCACTTGTAAAACAGCCTACCTAACTCCTCATTTCCATATAACCACCGTGCCCTTGGTTCCCCATAATACAAATTTATTGTACGCGAGTTCCACCTCGTAACAATTGGCGCCGTCTGTGGGAACGAAGGGTCACACCCATGTTAGACTCCATGCCGATTCCGCGGAACCCTGACCACGGCAAAGATCCCGTGGGACAGGAACCGCTCTCTCTGCAAATTACTCCGGCGTCCGACGCCCTCCCGGGCGTGGGCACCGAAACTGAACCTACTTCATCCTACGTCATCTTGAAAAGCTTCGAGGTCGTCACTCAGGCCGGGGGAGGCTATCAGACAGCCGGAACGGGGCCGCCGCCCGGCCCCTCGGAGCCCCAGAACGTGAGGCGGAACCTCCGCCTTCAGTTCGAGGAGGAGGGAGAAAACAGGGGGCTCGCGGAGGAGATTGCGGCCCAGCAAAGGCTCCTGGAAGAGGAGGTGGAAGTTGCGCGGCGGTGGAAGCGCCTGGGGGAGGCGGCCGCGGTGCAAAGGCGCTTGGACAAGGCGGCCGAGACCGCCCGGAGGGCCTACCAACAAGAAGAGGCCGCCCGTCGCCAACTCCGCTTCATTGTCGCGGAACGCGAGAGGCTAAGGAGAGGAAACAGGAGTAACCAAGAGGTTCTTGAAGAGACGGCGACGGGCTGGCGGCCTGGGGGCGGACGGGACCCGTTGCTGAACAGGTCCCCGCCTGGAGGAGGCGGCCCGCATCGTCAGCACCACCCCTCCGATACCCTGCACGAGGAAGCCGTTTGTCGACAGCTACGCTTCCTCACCGCCGAGCGCGAAAGGCTCCTCCGCGAGAATCATGAACGGATGGAGGCCCGAGGAGAGTTGGCCGGGAGGCGCTGGCGCTGGGAGAGCCGTAGCCCACAACCCGTCGAGTCCTCGGCCCAGGAGAGGAGCCCCGCCAGACGACCGTCGGGCTACTCCCCGGGGGCGGAGGACCGTCGTCGGCCGTGGCGCGATCGAAGCCGGACCCCCGAATGGCGGAGAGGTGAGGCCCCTGATCACCCTACCTATCCGGAGGAGGCCACGCCGCTCGCACGGTGGATCACGTCCGCCCCAAGGCCCAAAAGGTTCAAACCCCCTCACTTGGCCACGTACAATGGAAGGGGCGACCCCCCTCACGCACGTGCAACAATACCGGGGGGGCGATGGAGGCGCAGGATGTGGACGAGGCGTTCATATGCCGACATTTCCCCCAAAGCCTGAGGGACACCGCGCTGGACTGGTACTTCGGCTTGCCCGCGAGGTCCGTCGGGAGCTTTGGCGAGCTGTCACACAAGTTCTGCCAAGAGTTCCGGGCCGGGCGGACGAAGAAGAAGCCTTTGGACTATCTCTGCACGATAGTCCAAGGAGAGGGGGAGAGAACGGGAAGATACCTCCACCGCTTTCAGGAAGAAAGGCGGGCGGTGGTGGCATGCGGCGATGAGGTGCTAATGCTGGCCTTCAAGGCGGGGTTGCGGACTCGAAGCCTCCACAAATCCCTGCTCCGGGACCCGCCGATCGACTACGAAGCGCTGGTTGCAATGGCGGAGAGGCACGCATTGGCCGAAGAGACCCTCGGTGCAAAGGTCGTAATCCCCCCGGCGAAACCATCCCAGGACGGACCCCGACCGCACCCTCGGCCGAGGCAGGAAGAGAGGGGCCGAGGCCGCGATCAGATGGCCCTACCGCGGCGGGAGCCGCCTGAGCCTCGCCCACGAGATCGCCTCGGCCCGGCGCGCGAGTTCGCCCCGGCGCGGAGGCCCCCCGGAGTCATCCCAAGACGAGAAGACCCCCCACTGGCGCATTACACGCGACTCAATGCCCCCATGATGGAGGTGCTGGCCGCGGCGACAAGGGCCGGGCTACTGCCGGAGCCTCCCCGGGAGATGAGGACGGACCCAGCGAGGCGGGACCCCCGGAGATACTGCCGTTATCACCGGGACCACGGTCACGACACCGACCATTGTTACTCCCTTAAAAGAGAGATCGAACGACTGATCCAGGCGGGTCACCTGGGGAACTTTGTCGCGGGAAGGCGGGTAGCGACAGGAGAGAGAGAGACCTCCCGGATGAGGGGGGACGGGGTCCGCTGGCAAACCGCGATAAGGAGGAGCCCCGCCCCCCCGAAGGCAGTCATGCGAATTGAGATGGTAACTGGAGGCCCAACCTCGGTGGGACGGGCGCCCGCAATCCTGGAGGCCAAGGCCCGACAGGTGATGATGGCGGGCGCCGGCCGCCGACCGAAGCGAAGGAAGATACCCCGACCCCCGATCACCTTTACCGAGGAGGACGGTCAGGAGGCATGGAGCCAGAACAATGACGCCCTCGTCATCGAGGCTCGAATTGGGGCGATCGACGTCGGCCGGCTCCTGATCGACACCGGTAGCTCCTGTGACATCCTGTTTTTGACAACGGTCGAGAGGATGGGGTGGGGGCGCGCAGACTTAGAGCCCTGTGTGGGCCCTGTCGCTGGCTTCACCGGCCATGCGATCCCCACCGAGGGAACGATCACCCTGCCCATGACCCTGGGGGAGGCACTGATGGTCGTCACCAGGGAAGCGCAATTTGTCGTCGTCAACGTCGCCTCAGCGTATAACGGAATCATAGGGCGTCCATATATGACGGCCATCGAGGCGCTCCCCAGCCTGCAACATAAGACGATGAAGTTCCGGACCCCGCGGGGGGTGGGACAGGTGCGGGGAGGACGACAGGTGCCCGGAGACCACAACCAGGCGCCATCCCTGCCCAGGAGCCCGAGGCGGCCCCTGACGGCTCTCATCCCTGATGAGAGGGAGGACTTCTGCGACCAGCGGCCGACCCCAGCAGAGGAAGTGGAGGAGGTCCCAGTGGCCTCGGACGAGGAAAAAACCGTCTCCGTCGGGACGAGACTCCCGTCCGCATTAAGGACGGCCCTCATTGCCTTGCTCCGAGAAAATGCGGACATATTCGCGTGGTCACCCGCAGACATGCCCGGGGTGGACCCAAGAGTAATCTCCCACAGGTTGAATGCGGACCCGGAAGCCCGACCTGTTCGACAGAAGAAGAGAAGTGCAGGGGGGCGAAAAGAAGAGGGCGGCCGAGGAAGAAGTAGAGCGACTCCTCGAGGCCAAATTTGTTCGGCCGGTGGACTACCCCGACTGGCTCGCCAACGTCATTTTGGTGAAGAAGCCCAGTGGGAAGTGGCACATGTGCGTCGACTTCACCGACCTCAACAAGGTATGCCCGAAGGACAGCTTCCCTCTACCCAGAATCGACCACTTGGTGGACCAGGCGTCCGGCTATGAGTTGTTGAGCTTCATGGAAGCCTTCTCGGGGTACAACCAGATACCGATGGCGGAGGAAGATGAGGAGAAGACATCGTTTGTCACAGATAAAGGCACCTTCTGTTACACCAAGATGCCCTTCGGACTGAAGAACGCCGGGGCGACCTATCAACGAATGGTTGACCGAATATTCGGCCCTTAGGTGGGGCGAAACCTGGAGGTCTACATCGACGACATGCTGGTAAAGAGCGGAAGGACCCCCGACCACCTCACAGACCAGCAGGAAACCTTCCGGAGGGTCCGCCGGTACAACCTGAGGCTAAACCCCGCGAAGTGTATCTTTGGCGTGCAATCGGGAAAATTCCTGGGCTTCATGATAACGAAGCGGGGAATCGAGGTGAACCCCGACAAGGTGACGGCCCTCATCGGTATGACGGAGCCCCGGACGATCCGGGACTTGCAGCGACTGAACGGCCGGATCGCTGCTTTGGGGCGATTCCTGTCGAAATCAGCGGAGAAATCGCTCCCTTTCTTCAGGGTCTTGCGCACAGCCTTGGGCGAAGCTAAAGATCAAAGGAAGGTGATCCCGTGGGATGACGACTGTGCCCGGGCGTTCGCGGAGCTGAGGGCATACCTACAGAGCCCACCGCTCCTCGCGCGGCCGGAGGAGGGCGAACCCCTGGGGTTGTACCTGGCGACCACCGAGGGGGCCGTTAGCTCCGTCCTGATCAAGGAGGAAGGAGGAGTGCAACACCCCGTTTACTACGCCAGCCGGATCCTCCGGGAGGCGGAGACTCGTTACAGCCCTATCGAGAAAGCCGCCTACTGCCTAATCACCACGGCCCGGAAGCTCCGACCCTACTTCCAGGCCCACCCCATAATCGTCCACACCAACATGCCCCTCAAAAAGAACCTGAAAAGGCTGGAGCGGTCGGGGAGGATGCTCAATTGGAGTGTCGAGCTCAGCGAGTTCGACATAACGTACAGAGCCCGGACGGCAATCAAGGCCCAAGCGCTGGCCGACTTCGTGGTGGAATGCACAACGGAAGTCCCACCGGGGGACCGGACGGAGCTCCCATCGGTGACCACGTCCCCGCGGAGGATCGAGGTGGGTGAACCCTCAGCACCCTCCCCGACGACAGTGGGCGAATTATGGACCATCCACGTCGACGGCTCCGCAACAGGCTCTGGGACAGGAGCAGGTATAGTCTTTCAAACCCCGGATGGATGTTCGCTGGAGTACGCCCTGCGCTTCAGCTTCCCGGCCACCAACAATGTCGTGGAATATGAAGCCGCGGTTAACGGGTTGAAGCTCGCTAGGGCGGTAGGGGCGACGAACGTGTTGCTCCTGAGTGACTCCCGCCTCGTCATCCAACAAATCCTGGGGGGCTTCGAAGCCCGAGAGGAAACAATGAAGCGATACATAAATCGCATCCAGATCGAACTCCAAAAGTTCAAAAAAGCGGACGTCCAACACCTACCCCGCTCCAACAACCTCCAGGCGGATGCCCTGTCAAAGCTGGCTTCCTCTTCGGCGGCCGAGATCGGGAAGGCAATCTACGTGGAAAGTCTGGCGACGCCAACCATCGACGAGGGAGAACTGATGTGCGCGGACACGAGGACGTCGTGGATGACCCCCATAATGAAGTACCTAGAGACGGGCGAGTTACCCGAGGAACGGATGCTGGCAAAACAGGTGGAAAGGCGGGCCCTTTCATTCGTACTTCTCGACGGAGTGCTGTACCGCCGCCGCCGAGCCAATTTCGACGTCCTGCCCTACCTGAAATGTTTGGGCCCGGAGCAGGCTGAGCAAGTCATCCGCGAGGTGCATGAAGGCTTTTGCGGAAACCACCATGGCGGGCGCACCATCGCCCACAAAGTGATGCGCCAAGGATACTACTGGCCGACGATGATACGGGATGCGGTACAGTACGTCAAGAAGTGCGAGGCATGCCAGAAGTTCTGCCGACGGACGACTGCACCCCCGGCCAACCTAATGCCCATCTTGAGCCCGATCCCCTTTGCCAAGTGGGGGCTCGACATCCTGGGGCCATTCCCAAAGGCCTCCGGGGGAAGGAAATACCTAGTCGTCACCGTGGATTACTTCACAAAATGGATCGAAGCAGAGCCGCTGGCGCGTATCGCGTGGACGGATATGAAGGGCTTCATCTGGCAATCCATCATATGCCGCTTTGGGATTCCCCGCTCCATTGTCACGGATAACGGAAAGTAGTTCGATTGCGAGGGCTTCCGCGACTTCTGCTCGGGCTGGGGAATCAAACTCCAATTCGCGTCAGTCGCCCACCCACAGTGCAACGGAATGGCGGAGGCCGCGAATAAATGTATCCTGAACCCGATGAAGAAGAAGGTGGACGCCGCTCTGGGGGCTTGGGTCGACGAGCTGCCAGGGATCCTGTGGTCTTATCGTACCACCCACAAGGCCTCGATTGGGGAAAGCCCCTTCGTGCTAGCATACGGATCGGAGGCGGTCGTTCCCGTGGAAATCGGCGAGGAGACACTCCGGCTAAAGCTCTTCGACGAAGAAACCAACGGAGAAGGACTCGGTCTCAGTTTGGAGTTGATAGACGAGGTGCGAGACCGGGCCTTGACTAGCCTCATCAAGCACAGCCAAAGGATGGCACGGTTTTACGACTCCCGGGTGAAACCGCGGACCTTCAGGATCGGCGATTTGGTCCTCCGAGATGCCACCTTCCGCCCCGAGACTGCAAAGCGGGGAAAGCTGGCTGCTAAATGGGAAGGACCCTACACGGTCATCGACATTGTCGGGCCAGCCACGTACATCCTGGCTACCCCCGAAGGGAGCGAACTGGCCCACCCTTGGAACGCAAAACATCTGATGAAATTCTACCAATAGTTGTGAGTCTTTCTTTTCTTATACACAGTGTTCATATCCATCCGTTCTTCCCAATATGGTTATTCCTGCACAAGTTTTGCAGTTCGACAAAACTCCGAACCTCTGGGGCAGGGCCGACCCTGGCCACCCAAACCAGAGAAGGGCACGGGCCGGGCTACGCACCCGCTCCCCCCCCCCCCTCAAGAACTCTGGGGCAGGGCCAACCCTAGCCACCCAAACCAGAGAAGGGCATGGGCCGGGATACGCGCCCGCTCCCCCCCCCCTCAAGACCTCTGGGGCAGGGCCACCCCTAGCCACCCAAACCAGAGGTGGGCACGGGCCGGGCTACGCGCCCGCTCCCCCCCTCCAGACCTCTGGGGCAGGGCCAACCCTAGCCACCCAAACCAGAGAAGGACACGGGCCGGGCTACGCGCCCGCTCCCCCCCTCCAGACCTCTGTGGCAGGGCCAACCCTAGCCACCCAAACCAGAGAAGGGCACGGGCCAGGCTACGCGCCCGCTCCCCCCCTCCAGACCTCTGTGGCAGGGCCAACCCTAGCCACCCAAACCAGAGAAGGGCACGGGCCGGGCTACGCGCCCGCTCCCCCCTCCAGACCTCTGGGGCAGGGCCAACCCTAGCCACCCAAACCAGAGAAGGGCACGGGCCGGGCTACGCGCCCGCTCCCCCCCTCCAGACCTCTGGGGCAGGGCCAACCCTAGCCACCCAAACCAGAGAAGGGCACGGGCCGGGCTACGCGCCCGCTCCCCCCCTCCAGACCTCTGGGGCAGGGCCAACCCTAGCCACCCAAACCAGAGAAGGGCACGGGCCGGGCTACGCGCCGGCTCCCCCCCTCCAGACCTCTGGGGCAGGGCCAACCCTAGCCACCCAAACCAGAGAAGGGCACGGGCCGGGCTACGCGCCCGCTCCCCCCCTCAAGACCTCTGGGGCAGGGCCAACCCTAGCCACCCAAACCAGAGGTGGGCACGGGCCGGGCTACGCGCCCGCTCCCCCCCTCCAGACCTCTGGGGCAGGGCCAACCCTAGCCACCCAAACAAGAGAAGGGCACGGGCCGGGCTACGCGCCCGCTCCCCCCCTCAAGACCTCTGGGGCAGGGCCAACCCTAGCCACCCAAACCAGAGGTGGGCACGGGCCGGGCTACGTGCCCGCTCCCCCCCTCCAGACCTCTGGGGCAGGGCCAACCCTAGCCACCCAAACCAGAGAAGGGCACGGGCCGGGCTACGCGCCCGCTCCCCCCCTCCAGACCTCTGGGGTAGGGCCAACCCTAGCCACCCAAACCAGAGAAGGGCACGGGCCGGGCTACGCGCCCGCTCCCCCCCTCCAGACCTCCAGACCTCTGGGGGCAGGGCCAACCCTAGCCACCCAAACCAGAGAAGGGCACGGGCTGGGCTACGCGCCCGCTCCCCCCCTCCAGACCTCTGGGGCAGGGCCAACCCTAGCCACCCAAACCAGAGAAGGGCACGGGCCGGGCTACGCGTCCGCTCCCCCCCTCCAGACCTCTGGGGCAGGACCAACCCTAGCCACCCAAACCAGAGAAGGGCACGGGCCGGGCTACGCGCCCGCTCCCCCCCTCCAGACCTCTGTGGCAGGGCCAACTCCCCCCTCCTCCCGCCCACTCCCCCCTCCTCCCTCCAGCCCTCGGGGGCAGGGCCAACCCAAAAGGGACCACGTACCTATGAATCTCGGAAAGTCAAAAGGCAACATGGGCACACGAACCGGGACGAAATGGCATCAGTTCCCGAGTCGGCGGCCCCGATGGGACTCGACGAAATAAAAGTACGCTCGAAAAACCCGCTACCATTAATAATGCGCTCTAAAAGAGGACCCGTGAGAGCCACCTGGCAAAGGCGGTTGTCCACAGACGCGAATTCGAGAAGCCCATTAATAATGCCAACTCGGCGCAATAAATAAGGGAGAAACCGTCAGCGGGATCTCCGTATAAATACGCCACGCCCCCTTCCGAAAGAAGGAAAAACCATCAGCGAGATCTCCCTATAAACACGCCACTCCCCCTTTTTTGAAAGTAGGAGAACCGGCAGACATGAAAAACCTCCATTTGATCCCCCCACCCACCGAAAAACGAGCAGAGATAAATCACCCTAACAAAAGAGAGGTCACCGGCCATCAATGGTTCCCGCCGCCCAGGGCAGCGGTGCCTACATCTCCAGCATCGCCAACCGGATATTCCACTTACAAACGGATCGCCAACCGGATATTCCGCTTACACAAGCGAAATCCACCTTTCACGCCTCCGTCCCCTAAACAAGGACGAGTCGGGGAAAGAATGGCATCCGTTCAAAGCCGACTGGGCAGGCGAGAGCCCCCAGCACTGGCTGGCCAGTACCTCCCCGCCCTCGACCTCCGGACGAGGACCTCGGAAAGGCTGCATCCCCGACAAGCCCAAACGGCGAGTCATGGCGTGTCAGCTCGCCCATGCACCATCGGGCGCCGAACCCCACCCTCAAACCGAAGCAGCGAGACACAGGGCGACGGGAGGCGGCCCGATGCTCAAGAACCTCCCCAAGGAGCAAGCCTCAGCAAGACGGCTTCCCTTCTCAGCGCCTCTTCCGGACCGAGGAAAACCCTTTCCGCGGCAGGAGATGACGAAGCAACGGGGGGACGGCGGCCCGATCGCCAAAGAGACCTCGCAACACCTCAGAACAGAAGGCGACCAATCGCCTCCGCGCCAAAAGCGGCTCCAGTCAAAACGGGCCCGCACGGCCCTCGGTGACTCCTAGATCCGGAGGTCAGTTAGCCCACACGACCGGGCGAGGATAGCTATAAAGCCCCTCCCCGAGCCGGATCTGACCCCACAACGGGCGATGAACTAAGAACTCATGTATAAGCTGTAGCTCAGCTCTTACACATTTAAATAAAAATAAAAACATTCTTCTTCATACGCTCAGATTTTGACGGAGAAAACAATAGCGGGTAGCTATCCCCCAGCCACGTGCCGAGCGAGCAACTCGCTACCCCGCCCTACCTGGCATAGGCCTTCTAGGAGACCTACGTCCACATCTCGAACCCCGCAATGCTACAATTGGAAACCTGGTTCGGCCCGAGATCTAATTACTGTAGGACGGCGGGTCTCACCCCGCACCCCTTCGCCGACTCCCCGCCCCGCCCAAAGGCAACGCAAGCCGACAACATCCCCTTCCCCGCGACCTAGCGATCCCGGACACGGGAATGTTGGGGGCATAATTAGGAATTGTGTAACTCACGCAAGAAGCCAAGACACGTGACCTGGAACGGACCGGTCGCAAGGCCCTGTCTCGTCAGAACAGCGCCACGATGCGACTTGACATAACAAAAGGACGATTGGACAACACGCCATCAGCAGCAACACGCCCCCCGAGAGGCCAGAGTGCCGGATACCGCCAGGGAAAAGCGATTCCCAAAGCGCGGGATTCCGCGGAACCCATTAACGGCACTAATCCCCCGCATTACCCAAGAAAAACCCTTCCACAGAATCTCGCTATAAATACCCCCCTTCAGAGGTCAGGGGGAAGGAGGAAGAGAGACGCAGGGGATTCCCATCCCCTCACTCCGGGCATAAAACGGCCCCAAACGCCCCACCGAGCTACGAAGAAAGCCGACATCCACCGACGGACCTCACTCCCCCCGACGATGGCCGCCATAGCCCCACCGCCTCCAACCGGATATTCCCCTTACGCATGGGAGGCCCCGCCCGCCAGCCTTCCTCCTGCTCGTTACCGGATTAAACGAAAGGTCCGGAAGGCTAGCCGCGGGCCGCCACACCCTAATTCACACTCACCCTACGGCGATCCCTACCGGGCGTGAGGGCGGAAACCCCCCACGGGTCTCCCAGCGACCCGCCTGCCTGCCGGCCCCCAATCTTCCCCGCGGAACCGGCCCACCGGACTCCCCCGGGGAGGGCGACGCCGCCACCGCTACCTCGTCCTCCGCCTCCCCCGGGGTTCCCCCTCGGTGCGCGGGATCCCTAGCGAGGAACCCTCCAGCGCGGCGGCGGCGAGGCGGAACGCGAGGAAGCGAGGAAAGGGAAAGGAAGAAGGTCCACCCGACAAACAAGGGTCAGCCCCCCCCCCCCCCCCCCGAAGGGGGGACCACCACGGGGCTGCATCCCTGATTAAACCAAATGGTGATTCACGGTGCGTCAGCTCCTCCCCGGACAACGAGGCAGAAGGAACTCAGCGGTCAGTAAAAGGGAAGACCGCCCGGCAACGGGGATCTGCCCACCCCGATGTAGCGGGCGACGAGTGTAAAAAACCTCCCGTCCCGACCATAGGTTTGGTCACACCTGCCCTATCGTTGTAAATATCATCTAAATCACCGGTAAAGGTTGATGAATAATATTCCTCCTTATGGACTCCTCCCCTGAGCCCAAGAGCACAACAGCTGGGAGGTCCACCGGGCACAGTACGGCTGAAGTCCCGCGAAAATTACAAGCACGTCCGGTAAACACATCTCAGCAAAAACCACAACCTTCTCAAAAAATCGGGCTCCCCCAAAATCCGACCCAGCCGCCACATAAAGCAGCACGTCGTTATGGGGCAACGCCCCACCTGGTCCCCACTCGGGATGTGACCTCGCGATCCCGCAACAGCGGGCAATACCCCGCGGGAGCAGCGTCGCCACCCCTGAGCTTGGAGCCAAGTCCGAGTCAGGTTAGAGGGTAGTGTTACGCCATCCGAGCCGAGCCGGGCTACCGCCTCAGACTCGAATGCCGGGGGCAATTGTTACGACCTAGAGATCGTAAGAGTCCGACCCCCGCTCGGATCCGCTAACATACCCCGTTAGCTCACCATTTCACAAAAGGACCGCCGCCCCGAAAGTCCGGGGCATCATGGAGATAGGCGCGCCTTGCAGCGCTCCCCGAACCGGCCGAGGCGAACAACCGCAGCCGCCCGACCCACCGGGGTAGCGCGCTTGGGGACGCCTGGGTAGCTAGGCCAGGCCTATTGACGGGCGCGGCCGGGCCGGACAACCCCCGACCGGAACGGCCCGCCCGATTCCCGCGAACCGTGGCGCCTAGAGTGACACCGCCCGACCTTTAGTTCGTCACTAACGACAAACAGCCTAGGATAAGGACACGGCTGACACATACGTCACCCGACCGCCTGACAAAGCACCCCCAGGCGGCTGACCTATCCGACGGTTAGTGCTTTCGGCCCTGACATCCCGACAAAAGCACCCCTCGGCCGTTGCGCCGCCTGACAGAAGCGGATCAGGAACTCCTGTTCCCGACGTCCTCGTCCGGAGCTTCCGCTGACACCCGAGCCAGCTCAGCACGCCTAGTCATCACCCGTCAGGTATAAATACCTCCTCTCCTCTTACAGAGAGGGGGTTGGAAAATTCTCTCATCTTCTATTATTCACACACGAGAGCAAAGGTCCTCCATATCTTTGTTCTCCCACCTATAGCTCGTCACGCGAGGCGGACACACAGTTAGTCCGGCCGGCGTGTCTAGCCCCCCATTTAAGCCCTTTTACTGACTTAGGCATCGGAGGGGCTAAGGGTTGAACCCCAACCCCGCCCTTTTGACGAGTTGTTCGTGCTGCAGGAGAGCTCGCCCCTTGACCAAAGTCAGCGTCAGCCCCCCCGCCGTCCAACCTTCCCCAGCTGCGTCCGGAGAGATACGTCCCCGTGAGCGTCGCCGGCGACGGATCCAACCTCTTCACCCCACCAATCACTTGTAAAACAGCCTACCTAACCCCTCATTTCCATATAACCACCGTGCCCTTGGTTCCCCATAATACAAATTCATTGTACGCGAGTTCCACCTCGTAACAAGTGGAAACATCATCGGGAAGCTGAACGTAGGCGCCGTTAGCGGGCCGAACCAACTCGGTGTCGTTTGATTTGTTGCTTTCCTGCTTTTGTTTCTTTTTATCTTGCATGATTGATTGGATTTTCTATTGTGGTTTATCTCTGAAAGATCGTGGCATAGCGATTGTTGGGCAGCTATTCGCCGAGGGCTTCCGCTGTGTGTTATGGGAATTCGGAGTTTTTCCAAACAAGTGGTATCAGAGCATTTAGGTTGTCGGAGTTTACACAATGGCATAGACAAATTAAACAGCTGGGTACAAGATCGAAAAGTTTGCCAGAAAGAATAGCTTCACTCTTTGGTGTATAAGGGTGAAGGCTATGCTCAAACACGAGGGGCTATACAAGATGATCTTTGACAATAAATATATTCCGAAATCTGTCACAGACTATGCGAGATCAGAACTAGAGATGAAAGCCCACAGCGCTATTCAGATGGCCATATCGGACAAAGTCTTTTGCAAGATTGCAAAAGAGGAAATTGCAGAGTCGCTGTGGAAAATATTTGAATCTTTGTATCTGACGAAACCACTCACATGAAGGCTGTATTTATTACATAAATTGTGTATGCTTAGAAAGAAAGAGGAGACATCGCTACACGATCGCCTTGATCAATTAAGTCAGTTGGTGTTTGATCTGCAAGCTAAAGAAGAGCATGTAAGTGATGAGTACCAACAATTGCATTGCTATGTTCACTTCCTGAGAAGTATTCACACTTTGTCGAGACCGTGACACAAGGAAAGGATAAAATCTCTTGGGAAGATGTCGAGACAGCTCTACGCTTGCATGAGCTCAGGAAGAAGATGTCGAGAGGTGACACAAGTGTTGGGGATCAGGATGTAGCTCTCTTTGGGTGTCGCTAGGGTGGGCAATCCAAATCAGGTTCCAATACTGCGAAACTCAAGTTCAAGTGTTAAGGTGGTGACGACCATGTGTGCCTTTACTACAATACACCATGACACTGGAAGAACAAGTGCCCACAATTGAATGTTAAATATAAAAAGATTGCTCAACCAGTAGCAGCGTTTGCGGGTGAATGCATATATACTGATAATGGAGAGATATTGGTAGTGTCTTCTTTGGAAGTCAATCGGGCTTCATGAATTCTTAATTCAGGGTGCGATTCTCATATGACTCTGCTAAGGAGTCATTTTGTGGTATACACTCCTAGAGACAGACCAGACGTATACTTGGGGAACAGTGCTATGTCTAGACTGGTAGGGGTTGACTCAGTGCGGTTCAAGATGCGGGATGGAGCCATTTAAAAACTCATGTGTGTTAGGCATGTACCAGATTTGCAACGGAATCTTATTTCTCTTGGAGCCTTGACCGGTGTGGGGTATAGTGTGGTGCTCAAAGGAGAGGTCATTTTGTTATGACGGTAAAGAAAGTTGGTAACCTTTATAGGCTTCAGGGTCAGACGATATTGAATCAGATGTCTGGTGCATCCGAGAACTCTAGTGGAGGAGCAGTTGGGACTCATAGGTGCATCGTGACAGAGAAGCGAGGTCCGTTGCATAATGGGATAGCTACGGTGTTCAGTAAGGGATCGTCATGTGACGGAGTCCAGGTTACATCTCATTGTGGTCCAACTCCATATGCAGCTCAGATAGTCTACAGGGAAGCTGATGGCTTCAGGATAGAGTTGTAGTTCACAAGAGGACTTGTTGCCGAGTGCAATGAGGACTTGGAAATTCGGGTAAAGCAGTTACAGCACATCGATGAGCACTCATGTGGCTGGCATGGGTGGCATGGCTCAAGGTGGGTGAAATGCAGTTCATCCAAGGCATCATCTAAAGTGCATTGAACTAGCGGTTCAAAGATAATCGGGAGCAGAGGATCTTACAGAGATCGTGGTGGTGCTGTGGTGAAGTCTTATTGGAGAGTTAAATCTAAAAGCAGTGAGTTGAAGACGTCAAATCTGGATGACGATGGACTCTCACTCATGTTTAAGGAAGACGGTGCCCGGTGCTTCCTCAGATGGTATAGGCATACTAACCTATGCAACTATTGTGGAATGCAGCCATGGATCGACATCAGGTACTTCGGGTGTCACGCCCCGCTTCCCAAAAATGTGGAGGCGAGACGTGAGAAGGTCCGCTCAGACTTGAAGCTGCAAAGCTCCAAGCCCGATAAGCGTCAATCAACAATAAATTGGCAGGTCCTTGCAACGTAATACGAAACAACGATAATAATAATGAAGTGAGACAATAAGCGATTTATTAAATCTCAGAATATCCATAAATTAAATTACAATATCACAGAAAAGCCACCAGGCTCAAAAGGAAAAGCTAAGGCCCAAACATGACCAACAAAGTACAACATACAAGCAAGGGTGCCACGCACCAACAACTAACAGCAAACCTAAACAAAGGAAGAGAACACAAGCGACCTCTAAGACAGGTCACCAGTGACCACAAACTCCTCCTCGGCAACCATTGGCTCAGCGCCAGCAAACGCTACGTCCTCAGCGATAAACTCAGGCTCGGGATCTAACATGTGTCACCCAAAAGAGAAAAGGGACACATGTCAGCAAGTCGAAAGACTTGTGCAAGGAAACTGAAAGAAAGGTAAACTAACAACCTAGCAGTTATAGTATGGTGCATGGCATGGCAAGTATCGTATGGAAGTAACAAGTAAAGTACAATTAGCAAGTAACAAGTGGTAGGTGTGACATGTATTGTCAAGTAACAAGTACAAGGGATCACCCACACACATGTGAGCGCCCTATTGCCCGCAGGCTGTATTCAAGTACAAGGGATCACTCACACACAGGCGAGTGCCCTATTGCCCGCAGGCTGTATTCAACTCGTTTTCTGGACCACGAGCCAGATTTGTAATTAGCCTAGGGTTGTGCCCGCAAAACGGGTGCCTAGCCGGAACAAGTAGCACTAGTATGTAGCGATGCTACTCAATCACGATGAGTGTTCAAGCATGCAATGACATGAGCAGATATTCGCGTACCGTTAATTGAATTTAAACATGACAGGCAAAATGCAATGACATGAACAGATATTCGCGTACCGTTAATTTAAATTAAACATGGCAGTTAAAGATGCATGGATGACATGAACAGTTAATACGCGTACCGTTAAGTGAAATTAAACGTGACATACAAGCATGATGAAGGTGACGAACCAAGATTCGTTGTCAAGCTAGGTCAATGGCGTCCAGACGGCTATCCTTTCACCGTCTAGTCTCTTTTACGATAAAGCAAGGCAATGGCCTAAGATATGGCCCAAATCAAGAGATGCAAGTTTCACTTGCCTGATACCGACGAGGACGGTCGACAAGCACGTCACACAAATGTTATCTACGGTGAATGGACCACTGCTATAGAGAAACAACATTAGAAAAGATATCTAGAACCGGTTTCTTAATTGAATCCTATGATGTCTAATAACCATTTTTATTAGGGTTTCAAAATATCAAAAGTGGGTGATGAAAATATTAAAGGTTCGAACACTACCGTAGGAAGCGGGAGATCGACGCCGAGCAACCACGGCAACGGATGAACGATCCGGGATCCACAGCTCAGATCTGAAATGACGGGGAAAATCTGGAGAAAAATGGATTAAAGGGGGTTTTGAAGAGGAGATTGAAGCTTGGCCAATGGAGGTGAGATGGAGCTTGGGATGGTGGAGATAGGCTTGAGGTGAAGGAGGAAGGGTTTGGGGAAGATGGAGAAGGATTTGGGGAAGACAATGGCTCAGGAGAAAAGAAAGAAAGTGAAAGTGATCGGGTCTACTTATAGGAAGAATCCGGCGGCTGCCCAGAAATTAGGGTTTCGACACTGATTAGTCGGTCAAAGAGCAACCACTGACCGACTAGTTTGGGAACTAGTCGGTCGGTTGACCAACGCAGACCAACTAAGTGTAAACAGTAACTTCTGACGAAAAATAGGATTTAGATTTAGTCGGTCAAAGAACAACTACTGACCGACTAGTTTCTCATCTAGTCGGTCGACGAACGTTCTTAGACCGACTAACGATAAACCGTAACTCCTGAATAATTGATTCAATGAACTAGTCGGTTTGAGAAGAGTTCCTGACCGACTAGATTGGAATCTAGTCGGTTGGTTCTCCTTCTTGAACCAACTAACGTGCACGGAAAGTGCCGAATTGAAGCGCGAAGCTTCGGGAAGATTCCTACAGCTTCTAAGATCAACCTACCTCTAAGATATGAGCGATATGAAGCTCGTCACGAGTGACTTACTCCAAGCTCAACGATCTAAGGAAGAAGCTAGGAATCACAACGAAACGAACGAAAGTGAAAGCTACGGAGACGGAAATCACACGCGAGGAGAAAATCCACCAAGACATATATATATATATATCGATAACACTAATATAGAAAAACCAGTCGTTATATCGGGAGACACAGGTTTGGTGTCAATTCAGTCGATAATGGAGCCTAAAGTCATGGTGTCAACCTCAAATAGAGAGATCGTTACATGTAAGGTGGCGAGGATGGCGTGGTTATTCAAGCTCAATAGGTGTTTGAGCTCGGAAAATCTATTGGAGCATTGATGCACCATAGGGCACGATTCCCGATGACAGGTTGATGTTTTCATGTCAAATAAAAAAGGTTGGAATCTGTATAGAGTCGTACAGAACCTATAGATTCCATGGTTTCATGGAGAAAGTTTGAAGTATGATAGAGTGTTAAAAATATGTCTCAAACTTGTGTTCAGTGCATAGCACGGCGTGCCAGAATCGGCACGGTTGTGCAATGTCAACAGAGCCTGCACAGTTTGTTGCACAGGCTGTGACACAGACGTAAACGGCCAGAACTAGTTTTTTTGAGTTAGGTTTTGATCTAAAACCTAATTTAATCGAAAGACTAAAATTCCACACGACCCTAGATACTATTTAAACCCTTCATATGGTTTATTTTTGATGATGCGAAGAGAAAAGAAGAAGGAGAAGAGCAATCATCAAGTTTCTTCTTCGTCACGCGTCTTGAAGTTTTGGGGCATGATTTGGTGAGTGATTTTTGTTGAAATTCTTTGTAATCTTCTTCTTAGGATTCCTATTTTCGGGTTGAGGGACTATTTGTGAGAGCTTTGGGTGTTCTTCAATTTGTGAGATTTGAGATCTCTTTTGGGTTTGGTGAGAAAATTTTGAACTCCTATTTTGGAGTTGTTGGTGCTCTCTTTTGTTGAAGGAGATTCAAGGAGTCTGGTGTACTTTCTCTGATCATATTAGTATAAAACATCATCAGGAAGCTGGATGTAGGTGCCTTTGGCAGGCCGAATCAAGGTAAACTATGTGTCGCTTGATTTATTGCTTTTCTGATTTGGTCACTTTTTATCTTGCTAAATTGGTTGAATTTTGCTATTGTGGTTTATCTCTGTAAAATCGTGGCATTGTTATTATTGGGTAGTTATTCATCGAGGGCTTCCCATGGGTGCTACGGGCATTCATAGTTTTTCCCAACAATTTACACAGACTAGCTTTGTCCACAAACTTCAAGAAAATCGTAATTTCTATTGAACACATGTACCTACGTTTCCAAGAACAAAACTCTTTAGTCATTATCTTTAAAACCAATATATAGGAGTGTAGATAATGCTCCAGTAGTGGCCCAAGTGAGGCCTAAGTAAACTAGGAAGATAGGACCCGCCAGTAATAGCATGCATCCCTACTTACCACGTGGTCTCAAAGGCAAGCCAAAATTGACACCCACAGTAAGCTCCCTCGGTAACACAGCTCGGTAAGGATGATCTCAAAGGCCAGATCCTTCGGCACATTAACTCCGTGGGGTCAAACTCCAGCAGGTCAGCCCCTCAGCGGTGGCTCTCCGTGGGACGACCCCCTGAGGTCGGCCTGCTCAACCCCGCAACCCAAACCTCGTTCGCCCGCCAAGATCAGCTCGTGCATCGTGGCCTGATCTCGGGCGAGTCGCTTTTCTATCTAAGCCATTGCTAGTGGGCCCACCCTATGTGAGTAACTGTCAGCTTTATCAAAAGAGGCGTGCAGCATGTCTTGTTAGACGACACGTGATCAGCGTTATCAAAAGCGACGTGTTGCCATTTTGTCAGGCAGTGCATGGCCGGCTTTGTCAGGGAGTGGTTATGCCTTACATCCCATGGCCCAACGAATCCTTTAACGTGTCGGTTTTACGGGACATAGGGGGATAGCTGACGTGGCAAAGCCATCCCTCGACCCTATAAATAAAGCGAAACCCTCCTCTATCAGGTATGCAAAATTTTCTCAACTCAACCCCTAGCATCTCCATCTCTTTTTCCAGCTAAAACCCCGAGCGATGGCTACCACTAATTGATGCCCCCTCCTTTCTTCCATTGATACTAATTTAAGCATCGGAAGCAAATCAGAAGACAACCACCCTCCAGTTCCTCTGAATCATTTTCTATCAATTTCAGGTAGCCTCGAAGGATCTTCCCTCTTAGCCCGGCGAAACCATCATGTTCAGGCTCCCCTATTGCGAGAATACTCGTCCCCGCAACTTGATCTGGGCCCAACGAGATTCTATGCATCAACAAAGAAAATGAATGTGGAATTCTTTCTACACAAAACTAATTGATCTACACGGGAAAGGTAACAGTGGGAAGGAGAAGAACCAGAGATGATGTTAGTTCGATTTCTCAATGAATTTTTTTGATTTCAATATGCTTTAGTTTTCTTTATCAAAGCAAGAGTATGTTTTGAATTTTTTTGCACAAAAATTTATTGATTTGTTGATTTTAGTTCGATTTCTTAAGGAATTTTGGGGTTCAATATGATTTAGTTTTCTTTGACAAAAACAATGGGTTTTTTGGGATTCGTTTGCAAAAAAATTGTTGATTTTAGTTCGATTTCTCAATGAATTTTTTTGTGTTGAATTTTACTTCCTAAAAATAAAGAACACTTTTAGTTTACGTTTGTATGATCCGAATTCATAACTTTTCCAGAATGTGCAAAGCAACATCCCAAATGCAATAAATTGTGTTAATTTTTTCGAAGATAATATTGAGAAAATGGTTTACGAAATTAACACAGTCATATTATTTGAGTTTCATGATAGCAAATGAATCACGATGAAAATATTCACACATAGGTAAGGAAATCGACCATTTGATTATGTGAATGTAAAGCGCCATCGATGATTGCAATGACAAAAGAAAACAGTACGAGAAAATTTTATGTGTGTATCAATTTTATCAAGAGCAATCGATGTATTTTTTGTTTGGATAAATGAGAAGGAACTGTGTCAACGTGGAAAAGAATATGCAAGAAAGTTGCTACAAGAAATAACAAAGTTAAAGAGAATGATGTGTGAACAAGAAAGGAAATATGTGTTAATATTTCCAGCCTATTGATGAAGCCTCTTTGTGTTTTTTGGTTTTCCATAAGTTGGAAAATTGAGAGGTCTATCCACATTGAATATAGAATGTGAATGGATCTATATTAATTGTGATGGTAATGGAAATGTGTAATGGTGGAGTTAGTGGAGCATTGATGAAGGCATGTGAAGGGTTCCTCCTTATGCCTATATAAGGATAGGTCATTTGCTCATTCCAAAGGCATCTCATTCCATCCAAGTATCATCTTCTCCAAGTTGAGTGAAGAGTGTCCACTCCAAGTTGAGAGTGTTGTAGTGTGTAGGTAGCAACAAGAGTGAGAGAGTGTTTCCTTCAAGTGGTGTTCTTGAAGTAGTGTGTCTCTCGTGTATCCATTTTTGATGTTAGTGGAAGTTCTTGTTGTTGATGCCCCGTGGATGTAGGCACATTACCGAACCACGTTATAAACGGTGTCATCCTTCTGCCTTTTATTGTTGCATTTCCAATTTGTCTGTGTTTGAGATATTGTTCTATCCTGTTATTTTTCCTAACAGTGGTATCAGAGATATGGAGGGTTCAAAGAGTACAATGATTCGTCTCAACAACTCAAATTGGGTGACGTGGAAGCCGAGGATGGAGGACATTCTTTATTGCAAGGATTTGCATGAGCCGATCGAAGGAGATAAGGCGAAGCCGGAAGAAACATCGAATGCGGATTGGAACAAGTTAAATCACAAATTTATTGGTTATATTCGCGAATGGGTGGATGATAGCGTGTTTCACCATGTGTCCTACGAAGTAACGCACATCAATTATGGTTAAAGTTGGAGTACTTGTTCGAAAAGAAGACCGCTGTAAAGAAAGCCTTTCTAATCAAGGAGTTGGCGAATGTCAAGTTTAAAGGAGGTGCTAGAGTGACCGAGCATCTCAACAACTTTCAAAGCACGATCAATCAGTTGGCCACAATGGGTATGAAGATCGACGATGAATTGTACGCATTGTTGCTTTTGGGGTCGTTACCTGATAGTTGGGAGACCTTCGTCGTGACTGTAAGTAACTCTGCCCTTGAAGGTGTATTATCTATGAATAATGTTAAAGATAACATGTTGAATGAAGAGACGAGATTGAAGTCTATAAGTTCAAGCTCGGATCATACTCAAGTGTTCCTTGCGGAGAACCGAGGAAGGAGCAAGAGTAGAGGACCCAAAGGCCATGGAAGGAGCGTAAGCAAATCAAAGGCAAGATTCAATGGGAAGTGCCATCATTGCGGCCTTTTCGGACAAATGAAAAGAAATTGCAACAAGTTGACAAAAGGCTCGAATGAGAGTCGCGATGGCAACACTAACAAATCAAAGGAGGACACAAGTAGCACTACCGCAGTGTCTCAAGGTGACTTTGATTTTCTTTGCTTTGAAAGTGAATGATTACATTTTAATGATTGTGATGGAACCGGATGGGTGGTTGACTCGGGAGCATCATTCCATGCAACGGCAAACTCGGAGTTCTTCACTACGTACAAAGCCGGTGACTTTGGTAGAGTGAAGATGGGGAATGAGAGCTATTCCCACATTGCCGGAATTGGAGATGTTTGTTTCAAGACCGATGTGGGCTACAAGTTTATGTTGAAGGATGTGAGACATGTACCGGGCATGCGTCTCAATTTGTTGTCAACCGGTGTGCTTGACAAACAAGGATTTCATCATCATGGAGGTGATGGAAAATGGAGGCTTACGAAAGGATCGCTTGTGATGGCTAGAGGGAAGCTGTGTTGTACACTCTACAAGACATATGACAAGATATGTAAGGGGGAGTTGAACATTACGGATGGTTCATCTCCAAATCTATGGCACAAGCGGCTAGGTTATATGAGTGAGAAGGGATTGCAAGTCTTGGCCAAGAAGTCGCTAATTCCCCTTGCGAAAGGTACCTCACTCGACTCTTGTGATTTTGTTTATTCGGTAAACAGCATAAACTGAGTTTCAAGAGTAAATTTTCTAAGAAAGAAAATGTGTTAGACCTAGTACACTCTGATATATGTGGCCCCATGGAAGTTGAATCACTGAGTCACAATAATTATTTTGTTACCTTTATTGATGATGCTTCACGAAAGGTTTGGGTGTATTTGTTGAAAACAAAAGACCAGGTGTTCCAGACCTTTACGGAGTACCATGCCATGGTTGAGAGGGAAATTGGGAAGACTCTCAAGTGTCTCCATAGTGACAATGGCAGAGAGTACACTTCGAACGCGTTTAAAGAATATTGTTTGAAGCATGGCATCAGGCATGTAAGGACTGCACCTGGTACCCCACAGCATAATGGTGTAGCGGAGGGGATGAACCTCACCATTTTGGAGAAAATCCGAAGTATACTGAAGACCGCTAACCTGTCAAAACAGTTTTAGGGAGAAGCAGTGATAGCGGCAAGTTACCTCATCAACCGATCGCCATGTATATCGTTGGACTTGAAGACGCCAGAAAGCGCATGGACCGGTAAGGATGCTTCTTATTCTCACTTGAAGGTGTTCGTGTGCAAAGCATTTGCACATGTTCCGAAGCAAGAAAGATCAAAACTTGACGATAAGGCCATTCCTGTAATATTTCTCGAATATGGAAATGAGGAGATGGGATACCGGTTATGGAATCCAAAGTCCAACAAGTTGTTCAGAAGTCAAGATGTGGTGTTTCAAGAAGATCAAACGGTTGCGGATCTTGGCAAAGAAGTGCTAGATAAAGTTGAACGCTTCACATATGATTCATCATCGCTCATAAGAGAATCACGAGACGAGGCTCAAGATGTTGCAAATGAGAATGCTCGCAACAAGGAAGCTGAACTTGAGGATAATGATTAGGAGAATCATGATCAGGAGGAGCTAAACGAGGAGGATCATAATCAAGCGGAATAAATCCTGGAGGATACAAATCAGGGGGAGCAAGCAGAAAATTCTCAAGAGCCGGTTCGAAGATACAGCAGGGTTCTCAAACCAAATTCCAAGTATCATTCTTCACAGTACATTTTGGTGACTAGTGACGGAGAACCAGAATGCTTTAAGGAAGCAATGACTCATGCAGACAACGACAAATGGAAGTTGGCGATGAAGTCTGAGATGGAGTCCTTGTTGAAAAACGGCACCTATGATTTGGTGGAGCTTCCTAAAGGGAGAAAAGCACTCAAGAATAAGTGGGTGTTCAAGCTGAAGAGAGACAAAAAATGAGCAGCTAACAAAGTTCAATGCTCACTTGGTTGTGAAAGGTTTTGGACAAAATGAAGGTATAGATTTTGATGAAATCTTCTCACCTGTTTTCAAGATGACATCTATTAGGGTTATTCTTGGCATGGCAGCTAGCAGGGATCTAGAGGTGGAGCAGCTAGATGTGAAGACGACATTCCTTCATGGAGATTTGGAGGAAGAGATCTACATGGAGCAACCAGAAGGTTTTGAGGTAGAGGGAAAGGAGCACATGGTTTGCAAGTTAAAGAAAAGCATATACAGGCTGAAGCAAGCGCCTAGGCAATGGTACAAGAAGTTTGACTTGTTCATGGTGAGTCATGGGTACAAGCACACTGATGCAGATCCATGTGTGTATATCCAACAATTCCCTGGAGGTAAATTCATAATTTTACTACTCTATGTTGATGATATGCTGATTGTGGGTCAAAATGTTTGCATGATTCGTAGACTAAAGGCAGATTTGTCAAAGGCATTTCACATGAAAGACTTCGGACCAGTTAAGCAGATATTAGGCATGGAGATTACTCGCAAAAGAAAGAAGCACAAGCTTGTTGAGTATTGACTCCCCGGTTTTGGTTTTGATGATGAACAAACATAAATATCGTGAACTAACTCTTTGTGAGCGCAGTTATGGAGATCGTCGCCAAATCTCTATGAACATCTAAAGCGACGTCTCAAGACTTCTCAAAGCACGTGATCGTGTGCCTAAAGCTTCGTTGAAGCTCAAAGAGCATTATTGACGTCAAGAAGATTCGATTGAAGCTTTTGAAGACGGTTCGTCAAGTTTAATTTATTGTCTTCTAGCTTCATTTCGTAGATTGTTAAGCCTTGAGTAGGTCTTACGTTTTAATCTTCAGTACGCTCATTTCATTAGAGCTAGGATCTTAGTAGAAGCCCATACAATCTTTCCTGAAGCTTAACGCTTCTTATCGCGGCTTCCTGTGCATGTTAGTTGGTTCAAGAAGAAGAACCAACCGACTAGATGTGAATCTAGTCGGTCGGTAAAGCTTCTTGAACCGACTAGAATGCCTTCTCATTTCTCAGCTTACTTACTGTTTACAGTTAGTCGGTCCAAGAAGGTTCACCGACCGACTAGTTGTGAAACTAGTCGGTTAGGAATCCTTCTTAGACCGACTAGTTGAGCTTCCACTGTTCAGCCTAACTTACTGTTTACAGTTAGTCGGTCAAAGCACAACGACCGACCGACTAGTTGATAAACTAGTCGGTTAGAAATTGTTCTTAAACCGACTAGCTGTATTTGAATTCAGCCTCTTTGTTTTCACCTGTTAGTCGGTCAAAGAACCCTTACCGACCGACTAGTTGTGAAACTAGTCGGTTGGCAAGTATTCTTAGACCGACTAGTTATTCATTCCCTAAACTTCTTCTCTTGGATGTTCACCTCTTAGTCGGTTCATGTTGTTTCACCGACCGACTAGTTGATGAACTAGTCGGTCAGTGGTCCTTCTTTGACCGACTAGTCTGCTTCAGAATAGAGCCGTTGGAGCATTAAATGCCATGAATTTTGCTCTCTCTTTCCTCTAGCCTATATATACTTGGAGTGCTGCATTCTTAGCATTCAAGGTTGATATTTATTAAAGTTTAGAGATCAAAGAGAAGCAATTAATTCTCATTCAAAGCTCATTCATTTCTCACTTGAATCTCTCCCTCACTCTTATTTCAAAAGAGAGATTCATTGATTGTGAGCCTTCCAAGCCAAAAGCTTGATCCAAGGTCACCAACATCTTCCTAGGCCTCCATAGCTGATCTACATCTTGGATCTAGGGTTTGGTGCCTTCATCTTCCCCAAAATCCTCTTTGCCCTAAATCGTAAGTTTTACTCAAGGCATAGGTTTTTGTGGTAAGCATTTCATAGTTCAATTTACTTTGAATATTGCAAGTTTTACTCTCGGTTGTGAGAGTTTGTTTGTGATCCCGGTTTGTGGGAGTCACAATTTCATTTGTGTATGATTTGATCTTGTAGAGGTTTTCTACAAGTATTTCATAGTGCAAATTTGAGTTAGAGGTTTCTAACTCAAGTATCCGGAGGGGATCCGGGTGTTTGGGACGTAGGATCACCGGGAACAAGTCGGGGAGACTTGGGTGGATCCGAACCCGTTAATTCGTTTGTTTGCGATTGCATTTCTTTGTTGTCTACATTTACATTTCCGCATTGTTGGTTGAGTTTGCAAGATAATTAAGAATTATCTTCTTAATTATTTTAAAGTACTATTCACCCCCCCTCTAGTACTTGTGCAGTAGCTTTGTAGGGCATTACATTTGGTATCAGAGCCAAGTACCTAGCTATGTCTTCCAACGACAACATAACCGTACGTCCACCTTCAGACTATAACACCTTCAGGAACCGTGAAGGAGCTTCTTCGGTGATGGAAGGACACTCCTCGACGAGGCCTCCTTTCTTCAACGGTACCAATTACGGGTACTGGAAATGCCGGATGGAAACTTTCCTCCGGAGTGCTTCATTGTGGAGAGCCACGTTGACGGAGTACGTCGAGCCAGAAGAAGAAGATTTCGCGAAGTGGACTACCGTGGAGGTCGCCGCGGAGGTAAGCAATGCCAAAGCAATGAATGCCTTGCAATGCGCTTTGGAGCCCAAGGACTTCAATAAGATATGCACATGTAAGAGTGCATATCAAATCTGGAACTCCCTCCTCATCTTGCATGAAGGAACGAGTAGGGTAAGAGACTCCAAACTCGTTATTGTTAATAAAGATTACGAGTTATTTCATATGCAACAGTGTGAGAAGATGAAGGAGTACTATGCTCGCTTCGTCGACATCACCAACGAGTTGGAGGCTCTTGGAAAGACCTACACCCAAAAGGAGAAAGTCTCGAAGATCATCGATGGACTTCCTTCTTGTTGGGAGAAACGTACCTTCGCCATCGAGGAAGGTAATGATATAAGTAAATATACCGTTATTCAACTAATGGGTACCCTGATGTCTTATGAGGTACGCAAGGATAGTAAGCTAAAGTTGCAGGACAAGATGAAGTCCTACTTGAAGCAAGACGAGCCAAAGAAAAAGGCGATTGCGTTCAAGGCCGCTCCATCTACATCCACATCTACCGATGATAAAGAATCGGAAGAAGAGTTGGACTTGGAGTCCATTGCCCTCATGGCAAAGAAGTTCAACCGGTTCTTCCGGAAAGGTAATTTCAAGAACAAATCAAAATTTAGTTCTTCTAACGCCTCCGCTCCTTTGTGTTTCAAATGCAACAAGCCAGGACACATGAAAGCGGATTGTCCTCAAAACAAACACAAGGAGAAGTGGAAGGCGCCAAAGTTCGACAAGTCCAAGAAGTACAAGAAATGGTACAAGAAAGGGCTTGTCGGGACATTCACCGACTCCGAGGACTCGTCAAGTGGAGAGTCGGATGATGAGTAAGTGGAGCAAGCACACATGTGCTTCATGGCTAGAGAGGATCATGATCAAGTGTCTTCCTCCGATGATAGCGAGGATGAAGGCGATGAGGTAACAATGGACGATCTTAGATTAGCTAATGAGCAAATTTGGTCTAAATATTCTAAATTAGTAAATAGATATACTAAGACCAAAGATGAGTTAGTTAGTCTCCAAACCTTGCCTAAACCTATCGTCATCAACAACGACCCCGTTGTTGAAGACTTGAGAAATGAGATTGTAAATCTCAAATCTCAACTTGAGTATGTTCACATTGAGGATTCGGAGGAACACAAGATAGCGAATTTGACTTCTCAAAACTCTACTTTGAGTATTGAGAATGAAAATCTCAAATCTCGTGTTTATGTGCTCACATCGCAAGTGTCCACTTTGGATGCTTCAATGCGTTCTCTCACCAAGAAATATGAGTGCACATTAGGCCGAATTAATAACTTCAATAAAGGTAAGGATCATTTGGATAAAATCCTAAATGACTTACTTCCGGCCAATCACCACATTGGCTTGGGGTATAAGATGAGAAAGTCATCCAAGTCGTCCACTACCTTTGTTAGGCCAACTTCCGATGCCTCAACGAGTGGTAGCAAACACTCTATTGGTAGTTCATCTACCAATGGTGCTTCCACTTCGTACACACCCTCGTTTGGAAAGAAACCCACTTTGGGTGGACCTCCAAAGAAGGGTCATGCATTTATGTACACCAATACCATGCCACGTAGGAACACACATCCTACTCCACATGTTCACACATATGATGATTTTTATGCTACACGTCCACGGGCACGTGCACACCAAGTGAGACACACTCACGCACGTGTTCCTCCGCATGCATATGTTCATCCACACCATCATATGAACAATTATCATCATGCACCATTTCATCATGTGCCATATGCCTATCCACGACATGCATCACGTAGAAATCAACAACGCATGCATGCTCCCAATAGGAATAGGGCTCCCAAAATCTTCACTATTTGGAGCCCGAAGGACACAAACATGAATGAAAAACAAGTTTACATGAATTCGTATTTCATGAATGTAGTGCATAATGATGATTATGTGGGGAAGTCTAAGTCCAATTGGACTTGGCTTCCAAAGATCTAATCTTTAGGACCCAATGAACTTGGGTACCATGGAATGATATGTTTATCTTTAGGTACTCAAGAAAAAGAAACAGAGCAACAAATCCAAATTTAGCTCCAAGAATAATTGGATACTCGATAGCGGGTGTTCAAAACACATGACGGGTGATGCTCAATTGCTCTCCGGAGTGGTGCCCATTGCAAATGGAAACCGGGTAGTCTTTGGAGGCAACGAGAGCGGAACCATCATTGGTGTTGGTAAAGTGGGTAATCCTTCTAAACCACTAATAAGTGATGTTTACCTTGTTAAAGGATTAAACCACAATCTTATTTCAATAAGCCAACTTTGTGACAAAGGTTACAAAGTTAGCTTTGCGAAAGGAATGTGCCATATTTTGAGAAAAGATAATAATGATTTATTGTTTTCCGGCACACGCCATAATGATATATATATCCTAGATCTTTCAAGATCACATGAACAATGTCTCATTGCCAACACAAGTGAACAACACTTATGGCATCGACGTTTTCATCATGTGAACTTTGGAACACTTTTTAAGCTTTCCAAGTTAAATTCTATTAGAGGCTTTCCTAAGCTTGTCTTTTAAAAGAAAAGCTTTTGTGACTCGTGTCAACGAGGCAAGCTACCAAAATCGTCATTTAAACCTAAGAAAAGCATTTCATCTAAGCGGCATCTAGAGCTATTACATCTAGATCTTTTTGGGCTAACTAGAGTTGCTTCATTAGGAAATGCACGATATGGACTTGTCATCGTTGATGACTTTTCTAGATTTACTTGGGTATTTTCCTTAAGTAATAAAAATGATGCTTTTGAAAACTTCACAATTTTTGTTAAGAAAGTACAAAATCTCATTGGAACCACCATTGTCACTATTCGTAGTGATCATGGAGGGAAATTTGAGAATGAGTCTTTCTCAAATTTTTGTGATGAAGTTGGTATTACTCACACTTTTTCTTTCCCTCGCGCACCCCCTCAAAATGGTGTTGTTGAGAGGAAGAATAAGACGCTAGTGGAATGCGCTCGCACTATGCTTGATGATAGCCAACCTGGCCATCAATTCTGTGTGGAAGCGGTACATACCACTTGCTATGTGTTTAATAGAATACTTTTGAGGCCCGGCACCAAACAAACTTGTTATGAATTGTTGTTTGGTAGATTGCCTTAAGTTAAACATTTTCGAGTTTTTGGCGCAAAATGTTTTATTAAAAACACGTATGGTAGTTTGGACAAATTTGATCCAAGATCCGATGAGGGGATATTTGTTGGATATTCCTCCCGTAGCAAAGCCTACAAGATATACAACAAACGAACCTCAACGATCGAGGAATCTCTTCATGTTTCATTTAATGAAGGTTTTGTCCCTACTAGAATTACTAATGATGATGACTCCATGGATGTCTTATGTGATTCTATTGGTAATTCTAATTCTATTGATTCTATTGATACTAACCCTATTATTGAATCTTTTGAGAATGTTCCTAGTGATCAGGGAATTCCCAAACGGCTTCATACCGTTCGTGACCATCCCCATGAGCAAGTCATTGGCAACATACTTGATATTGTCAAGACGAGATCTCAGGTCAACTACTTCGCTCATTGTGCCTTTGCCTCCTCAATAGAGCCAAAGAATATTAACGAAGCGTGCGAAGATAGTGCTTGGATCCTTGCCATGGAGGAGAAACTCATTCAATTTGAGAGAAATGAGATTTGTGAGCTTGTTCCATTGCATTCGAAGAACCACACCGTTATAGGAACGAAGTGGATTTTCAAGAACAAGACCGACGAAAACCAAATCGTCGTTCGGAACAAAGCTCGGTTAGTTGCTCAAGGCTACCGGCAAGAGGAAGCTATAGATTTCGAAGAATCCTTTGTTCCGGTAGCTAAATTAGAATCTATTAGATTATTGTTATCTTTTGCATGCCATAAAGATTTTAAACTCTTTCAAATGGATGTAAAAAGTGTGTTGTTAAATGGAGATGTTGTTGAGGAAGTTTATGTTTCTCAACCTCCGGGTTTTATAAATGAAAAATTTCCAAATCACGTTTTCAAACTTAAGAAAGCACTTTACGGTTTGAGACAAGCTCCTCGAGCTTGGTATGACCGTCTAAAGAATTTTCTTTTGGATTTATGTTTTAAAATGGGAGAAGTTGATTCTACATTATTTGTTAAGTATTCGAATAATGATATAATTTTAGTTCAAATTTACGTTGATGATATCATTTTCGGTGCTACTAACTTCATTCGTTGCGAAGAGTTTTCTAATGTTATGAAGGATCAATTTGAGATGAGCCACATGGGTGAGCTCAAATATTTCTTAGGTCTCCAAATTCGCCAAATGAACGATGCAATCTTCATCCACCAAACCAAGTACACGGTGGAGTTGCTAAAGCGATTTGGAATGGAGAATGCCTCCGGGAAGAAGACTCCAATGAGCACTACTTCACATCTTAATAAAGATTCGGGCGGTAAAGATGTAGACATTCGTCTATATCGAGGTATGATAGGTAGTCTATTATATCTTACTGCTAGTAGGCCCGATATTATGTTTGCCGTATGTGTATGTGCTCGTTATCAGTCTCAACCTAAGGAATCTCACTTGGTAGCGGTAAAACTTATTTTCCGTTATTTAAGTTACACACTCGACTTCGGATTACTTTATCCAAAGTCTAGCACATATGAGTTAATCTCATATAGTGACGCAGATTATGCGGGATGCAAATCCGACAGGAAAAGTACTAGTGGCACTTGCCATTTTATTGTAAATTCTCTTGTCTCTTGGTTTTCCAAGAAGCAGAATTCCGTATCACTTTCAACCACCGAGGCGGAATATATTGCCGCCGGTGCCGCGTGTGCTCAGGTTCTTTGGATGAGACACACTCTTAAAGACTTTGGTATAAACTGTTATACTTGCCATATCATGGTGGACAACCAAAGTGCAATATGTCTCTCTAAGAATCCGGTACACCATTCCCGTTCTAAACACATAGATGTCCGTCACCATTTCTTAGATGATCATGTTGCTAAAAAGGACATCATGTTAGTGTACGTTGAAACCCAGAAGCAAATCGCCGGTATTTTCACGAAACCACTCAAGGAAGACTCCTTTGTGCGGTTGCGTCGAGAATTGGGGATTATGGGTGAATCCGAGATTTAGGATTCATATTTTGTTCAATAATCTTGCATGCTATTAAATTTCGTTTATATATGCTCATGCTAGAATTATTGAGATTTTTCTGGATTTTTGGTTGAATTTTCGGAATTTACGCTCGATTTATTCATGAACGTCAAATTTAAGATTTTCGATGTTTAATGGGGTAGTATAATGATTAATGAGAGTATTACGATGTTTCGTCCAAGTGCGATTAGGAGAGAACTCAAAATTTCAAATTCTAAAATTTTTGGACTCTCTTAGTCGGTCCAAGTTCATTGGCCGACCGACTAGATCTCATTCTAGTCGGTCAGTGAATGAACTCAGACCGACTAACTCATGCCTAATTTTTGGCCTCAGTTACTGTTTGCACTTAGTCGGTTCAAGCTCATTGGCCGACCGACTAGATCGTCATCTAGTCGGTCAGCGCTTGAACTGTGACCGATTAAATGCATCAGGGACTGCTTGGTCTTTTCGCATTCCAGTCGATTTAATCAGCTCCGCACCGACTAGAATCTATTCTAGTCGATGCGAAATATCTCCCTCACCCAAAATCCTTTCGACTTCCTCTCTCCCACTGCCGTTTGCCGTCGATTTCCAGCCGCTTCCGGCCATCTCTGCCTGTGCCGATCATCCTAGGGTAACTCTATCACTCCCTCTAAGCTTTTTGACCTAGGTTTCATTCCGATTTCAGTTCATTCCTAGGGTTTGTGTTAGGGTTTCTATTTCTAGTTCGATCTCGTGCGTCGTTGATTGCGTTGTATCGTCACAATTATGGCGAAGACACGAATACCCATCCGTCCATCTAGTCCGTCACCCTTGACTGTAGAGTCGCCACCTACGGACCCCCCGCAACCCAAACGCCGATCCAAAACGACCCATCCTTCGTCTTCTTCGCCTCCTCTTAAGAAGAAGAGGACGGCGACCGCTAAGCCTCGATCACAACCTAAGCCTAGGAAAGAACTCGTGTCTCCAGCTTCATTTCGTGCTCCCACTCCTCCCGATGATTCCAACACCGAGTATATTCCGGAGACCGAGCATACCGCTAGGGATCCTACTGCTCCTCCACGATCTAGTTCTAGACCATCTAAGGGGAAGGCTCACATGCCAGTGGGCGGTGTAGATATATCGTTGTGTCGCGATGACCCTATGTGTCTCGCGGCTTACAACCGTATCGAGCACTATCCTCTGTTATTGGAGCACTTCGTTCAGTTCTCCGACTTCCCTCACCTAGCCGATCTTCTACCATATAGTGGTCTTCTCGACTATCTTCGCCATGACCCTAAGGCGAATCCACACACGTACCCCTGACTAGTCAAGCTTTTCTACGCGAATCGTGTCCGGGGTCAGTATGACGAGACCCATTCCATTGAGACGACTGTCTTGGGGACTCCGATTGTCCTCACGACAGAAATCTTAGGGGATTTGATAGGTGTCACCTCGTCTGGCCTCCTTCCAGCTGATATCTCTGTCGATGACATTTCTGACCTTGACCAGACCATGCTCTCTGAGATTTTCCATGTGATCCCTCCCGCCATGATTGGCGTACCATCCAAATCTTTCAAGCCCAACGCTTGGGTCTTGAATCCTATTCTGAAGTCGTGCCTCCTTCTGAAGTACGGCTCTTCGAGCTTGCCTTCCCAGCCATTTCTTAAGCTGATCTATGCTCTCTTCATGTGGAGCGAGATCAATTGGGCTAGGATTATTCTTGATAAGATGGATTCCTTCGAGTGTATTAGGAAATCCACAAAATCTGCTCACATTCCATACCCTTGCCTTCTGACACTCGTCTTCCGTCACTTCATGTAATGACCGTATGTGTAAAATACTGTTTGTATAGGAATTTTGTCGTGCGTATAGTAATTTCATACATGTAGGGCTATCAGGTGACTAGGATAAGCTCGGATATGTAGGTGAATGCGTGTGGTTGGATAGATTATTGTTAGCATGCTAATAGCGTTTCTTAGCGTGCTTGGCGTTTTCGTTGGGAAGTGTGTAAAGTGAAACGGTGTGTTCATGATAATTGGTGATGCTGAGATGGTTATTAATGAATGACATTATTATTATCAATGATTAGTTGTTAAAATTTTGGTATCAGTCTTTATTTATTGGCAATGCTGATGAATATTATCAGTGTTATTGTTTGGGCTTATAGTTAATTTTAGTAGCCTAAGAGTTGGGTGTTGGGCTTGTTAGTTGGGCTTGCAATATGAGAAAGAGAGATGAGATATTTTAATTGAGGATGGAAAACTTGCGAATAAGGGGGTTCCTAATTATTAAATCCCTTCCTCTCATTTCTACATACTTCCTCTCATTTTTTTAATTCTTTCCCTTCTCTTTTCTCCCCCAAGGAAGCCAGCCGAAGTTTGCTTTTTTTCCCCAAAAAAAAATCCCAGGCCGACATTTTGTTTCACCCCACTTCCACTTGCTGCTGGCCGAAATCTCCCCACTTTCATTTGCTTCTTGGCAAACAAAGATTAAATGAAGAAGATGTAGAAAGAAAGAGAATGGGAAGAAGAGAAGAAGTAACCCTAACCCATCCTCTCCTTCCACCCTTCATCTTCTTCAAGTTTTCTCCTCCCCCATGGCCGAATTTCCCCTCACCCCCCATCTTTCTTGCTGGCCGAATTTTCCAGGTAAAACAAAAAGAAGAAGAAGAAGGAGAAAGGAAGAGATTGGAAGAGAATTAGAAGGAGGAAGGAGGAAGAGAAGAGGAAGAAGCTCGGGTTTGGGTTTGGAGCTTGAAGAGGGTGATCAATGGTGGAATTCATCAAATTGGGAGAGGATTTGAGTTTCTACAAGAGGTAGGAATCCAACCCTAGCTCCCATGTTTTATTCATTGCCTATCAATAGTGAAAGCTTGCATGTTTAGGGCCTTTGGAAATCTCTTGATATGATGTTCATGTGTTTGCTTAAATATGATGTGTTGGGTCATATGATGCCATGTATATGTAGTTGATACCTACGAATGTCTTGTTTCACTAATTGTGTGGTATTGCTCTCATTTGAATTGGTGGAAGCTTAACTATGTGAGAGGTGTAAATAATTAGATGATGAAAACGGGGGCTTGAAGCCATTGTGTTGATTGATTGGTTTCACCAAATTGTGACATGGACATTTTATACGGTGTTGGGTTACTTTTGCTTTAATACCCAATTCTCATGTTATGTTGAAGTTATATTACGTAATGGAATTATTGTTGCTATGTTTTAGTTGAAATAAGTTGAAATGTCCTTTAAGTTCAACTTTCAAGAATTAAGTTGAAATGCTCTCCTCTTAAATTGGAAGCTTACTAAAATATTGGAAGCTTACTTAAGAAGAGAGTTAGGATTAAAGATTGTGTTTCACGAGTGTTGAATTGCCTCATCTCATGTTCATGAGTTGGATTGCATTTCATAAATATTGGGTTGCCTCATCCCATTTCATAACTTATGTTGGAATGCTCTCATAATGATATTGCTCTCATTTTGGGTGAACTTGCCCTCATTTGACACCTGGAGTCATTTGATTAAATAAAATGGCCTTCATTTCGTTGTAATGATTAAATGATATTGCTTTAATTTAGCTATGGGGTAGAGGGAGTTGGAAATAGAACGGGAAGATGCCTTTAATGCCTTGTTTCAATAATTATGCAAATTGCTCTCATTTAGCATGTTGGAAGCCTTATTACTCAATTTTTTTGGTATGGAACATATGGGATATTTGATAATGAAATGCTTATGAAAAATTGGCTATGGTTAGGTGCCATGTTTATGGTGCAATGACTTTTATGATGCCACAATTTGCTATGTTCATGTTGATGATGCCCTTGAATGATTCGTGCCGCTAACTATGTGGAATAACTCTCATTTAGCATGTTGGAGTTATAATTGCTCGCACTTTGTGAACTTACTTTCATTTATGAGATTGCTCTCCTTATGCGTAATTGCACCCATGACTGTGAAATAAATGTTGATTTGAGTTGTTGGAAACTTTTTACTCAATTTAATTTGTATGAAGTGGGAAATATGTGAAAATGAATTGAAGTGGAAAATTGGAAATGTGATGTTGGAAATGTGCGGAATATGGAAAGGGTGGCATGGTCATTTTAGGACACGATGGGTGGAGTGCACGGGCATGGACAAAGTTGCCGCGGTAGGAGGCGGGTGAAGTCGCCGTGGGCAACCTCTTGATACCATTAGGTGGCTCCACGTGATAACGGAGTAGGTGCACGATACACTTGTACGCCGGCTCATTCATGGGATCCCCTTGCATTGCATTGCATCGCATTACTTGAACATCATATGCATCATGGCATCATTTGCATTTTTGGGTGATTTGTGGTTGCTTGAATGTGATGGTTAACTTTTAAGAATGAATGTTGCCATGGATGTATTGAGTGCGTGAATGATGGTATGTTGGAAAGTGTGGTTTGCTAAATGTTGGCAAATAATGTTATTCTTGTTGTTATCGTTAGTAGTGTCCTTAATGATATTGATGTTGGTGTTAGTGATAGTAGTAATGTTTCTTAAGAATGAGGTTATGTTGATGTTTAAGGTGGCGCTGGTGGTGTTGTTGGTGTTGTTGGTGTTGTTGGCATGTTACGATTTTACCATGTTCTCCTTGAAATATTATTTATGTTTTCTTTTTGAAAAAAAATACTTATGTTGTACTTGGAAATTTTTGATAAACACAAGAGAAACTCTGCCGAAATTTTTATAAACATTTCCACAATGTCCCAAGCATTAGAAACTTAAGTTAGGAATACCACACAAAATGCCACTTGCTAGTTCCCTTAAATTTCCACGCTTAAACGAACACCCATTTGGAAAATTAGTATCAAGAAAAGTTAGCAAGAGGGTCCTTGACAACTACCAAGTTGGAAGTTTTAGAGAGTGTAGAAACCATAATTATCATCACCGACAAGTTCCTACAAGTTCCTTTAAGCAAACCTTGATTACCAAATCCATTTGGTTCCATTTCAATAGAAAAGTGTGTTTTCCATCAACTTAATAAGGAGTTTTGTGAACATTCAATTTAAAGGAGAATTGTAGTTTTCGTTCAACTGTTAGTAGGCCAAGCTTACTTAGGAACTACTACTTGAGGTACTTCAAGAATTCTTGGAAAACCTTAAGTCTCATGACAGACCATAAATTATACTTGGGATGATGTTGTAACGCTAGGTTCCAGATTCTTAATATGGCATTGCACTTTTATATATGTCGTACTCACTTGGTTTTGCAGGCCATCTTCTTGCCGCAGGTACGTGTTTTGTCAATGACACCATTTACACTTTCTTATGAAGTTGTCGTGATATGCCATGAGTTAGTTTCCTGTGTGTTACTTAGTGCATTGCATTCCTGTGCACCATGTGGGTTGGGTTTGGTTTTCCTACTGGGTCATGCTGTGACGTGTCCCCGTTGATATTTTTCAGGTGTTGGTTCGTGGAGTTGGAGGCCCGCTGGTTCAGATGGATGAAATTCGTTGGCGTTGAGGAGTCTTAGAGAGTGTGAGAAGTTTGGGTGGGTGTTATTGTACTTTGGCAAGATGTGGGTTTTATGTGGTATATATGAGATTTGTATGGGTGATGTTAAAACTGGATAGTTGTTTAGTTATATGTATCTGTGTTTTATTTATATCATTTTTTTGTGTTGTGTTGTTGGTCCCTTGTGTATTTCAGTGTTGTTGGAATGCTACAGGTACTATCCCAGCAGTGCGCAGTGGACCTGCTTGTGGATGTGTTGTTTTTGTATTTCCCTTCCGTAGCACCCTGATCGCTCCGTAATGTAACCCAAAGAACGGTTGTAGTTTTACCGCAAGCGCACGGTATAGCGGCGAGCGGGTTATCGAACACAGGGAGGACGAATGACCGTGCTTGTTCTAATCAACCTGGCTATTTAAGAAGAGAGAAATTTGCCTTTGGCGATCCTGTCACAATCGTCAGACAAAGTACGGAAATATCAAATCAAATAAAGAACGTCTAGGGAATGGGGAATTCCCGCTACTCACCGTATCTTGTCAATGTGGTTCATCGGTATCAAAATTGCTAGAATAAGATTTTGGATGAACTAGTTGCAACTGAATGTAGAACCAAGCTCACGCTCTCTCGCTGTTGCCGGTCTATAGCTATCCTAGGTTCGGGTCCAATCTCTTGCAAACCCTAGCCTAGGGAAGCTAGCATTAGGATCAACATCATCGTTCAATCACGCACCGAGCCCAATCTCTTGCAAACTCGGCCCACGACCTAGGTTGGGATAGTTCCTACCCGTCCAATCTCTTGCAAACGGGTATCGGCACGGAATTGCAACCGGGAACCCTAGTATCGGTCCAATCTCTTGCAAACCGATACTACGGAAATTCGATTCCAACCCAATTCGGATTTCTAGGGTTTCCTATCGAATTGGGATCCAATCTCTTGCAAATCCCAATCGGTATGAACTCCTAGCTATCCGTAGTAAATCGCTCCCAAACTAATCCCTAATAGCAATTCTAGCAAAATTTCTACCAATTCATCACAAATATGAAATTGGGCTTGTAGGGTTCATCCCCACGCCCCAAGACGTGGAGACTACTCACAATTCATAGCACAAACACAAAAATAATCAATGAAATTAACAAGAGAATTCATCACAATATCGAGATAAGCAATAAAAATAGAATTTTTAGAGAAGAGAGAGACAAACCAATTGAGTTCTTCAAATAATCCAACAAAAATCAACTTTTGTCTCCTCTCCAATCACAAGAATAAAGCTAAAAAGCTAATCTAAAAAACTGCAAAAATCTAAGAGAAAAGCTCCTAAAACTAGGGTAAAACAGGGGTTAAATACCCCCTAAAATCGTCCAAAAACTGTCACCAAAATACCCCTGCGCAGCCTGAAATCCGCAATTTTCGCTACAGGCAGCGCGTCGCACTCGGCCGAGTGACAAAAGTCGCTCGGCCGAGTGAGAAACCCTGTAAATTTCCAGTAAGTCTTGATCTTCAGGGGTCTTCACTTCGGGGGCGGCTCGGCCGAGTGAGTTGTCGTCACTCGGCCGATGGCTTCTTGGTACTCGGGCGGTCGAGATTATCCACTCGGCCGAGTGGGTCTTTTGAAGCTCAGGCAGCCGAAAAACAGTAAGTTGGCGATTTTTGAATGGCTTCGTCTGGGCGCCACTCGGGCGGACGGGATCTCATCAATCGGCTGATGTGGTCTCCGTCGCTCGGCCGAGTGCACGTATGAAACGTATCCGATCTGGTCGACCGAGCGGTGTCTCGCTGGTCGGCCGAGTGACTCCTTCACTCGGCCGAGTGAGACACCAAAAATGCCCAAACAGCTTGTTTTGGCCTCCTCATCGCTCCTACGACGTCCTTTCTTCTTCCGCTCCTCTCCAACAGCAAAATACCCCTTGGGGAGGTCGTCGGTGACCCTCTGGAGTAAGCGCATCTCGAGATCACTCCAAATCGCTCCAAATCACCTGAAATGCGACAAAAACAACAAATCGTGAAAAGCATCGCAATATCGTCGATATATCGTGAAAAACATGATTTGGGCGATCCAAATGGCATGCAAACATGCGGGAAAAAAGTGTAAAATAAGGAGTGATCAAAATCCCCCAAGCTTACCTCTTACTCGTCCTCGAGGAAGATAAGTAAAAGGCGAACCCGGTGGATTCGGAAAACGAAAAAAAACGAAGAAGAACGAAAAACGAAATAAGAACAAAGAAGAAAGAAAGAAGCGAAGATGGAAACTGCTAGATCATTTTCTCAGGACGTGGGTTTCACTTACTCACATAGCATGCTCCAAATGAAAAATTCATGTAAAAGAGTTTTATTTTGATATCATAGTATAATAGTGCAAATAGAAATAGAAAACCCACGAACAACGATATAATCATGAAAAACGGAATAATTTTAGAATTAACATCGTCTGAATCATCTAAAGCGGTATACAAATCGCAGATTACTCACTTTTCAATTGAACGCTTTCTATGAGGAGTATAAGAATATCACTCAATAGAATAGAAAGAATAGAAAAGTATGGATTTCATGAAATGAGTGCTAGGCATAGATTTCTGGACTTCGTAAAGCTAAAATTAATCTCACCGAGTATAGAATATTACTTAGCCTAGGTTGTCGTGCAACGTCAAGTAGTCACTCTCTCACACATCAATGGATTCTCTCCCCCAAGCTTATCTATAAGCATGGTGGCATAAAAAATTTTCACATCCCCATTTTTATAAAGCTCCAAAAGTGATAAAAATGAACACGAAAAGACAGAAGAAAGAAAGAAAGAAAGTGAGATGTGATCTTTTATTGAGGATTTTTCCTCTTTTCTTTTTCTTTTCTTTTTTTTTTCTCTTTTTTTTCTTTTCTTTTTTTTAAGCATATATACACAATGATCCCAACTCAAAGAGAGATAATGATATACAAGAATATTTTCTTTTTTTTTTGGTTTGGGAAATTTGGAGCTAGGAATTAATAGCGGGGGAAATGCCATATAATGGAATCGCTAAGGGGAGATTCACCAATGATTTTAAAAGTAGAGAAATGATGTTCAAGATTTGTGGAGAAAGAAATAAATATATCTCTCGGTTCACTCTATAAGACATGCACGACAACTTCAGCAGGGTAATCTAATCTACTCAGTTTCGATCACAAAAAAGCTAACTAATCCAGATTTATCATAGCTAACATCATTCAATCGTCCTGAAGTGAAATGTACAAATCATGCATATAGAAGTGATATAGGAAAAGAAATCGGTACTCCAGATATAAGCATTCAATGCGTGAATCTTGGTGTGTTTTCTGCGATAGCATACATATGAATATTCAGACTCAGCTAATAATAAAACTTCATCCATTTTCATGTGGAAAAGTGTGGGTTACTATTCCTAAATGCAAGGCAATGTCATAGCATATGATATCAGAAATAAAGTCTAAGACATGACAAATAAAGCATGCAAATAGAGTAAGCTAACTCCACGTCATCATCATCATAGAAAAGTCATCTCTAGCATGAGATGAAAAGGAAAGAAATAAAGATAAAGGGAAAATAGAACTATTTACAATGCGGCACACAGAAAAATAAGGAAAACGTGATGCATGGTAAAATAAAAGGAAAAAAGATGCAAATAAGTGCAAAAGCGGAAAGCGGAGTGAAAAACTAAAAATAAAGGTGGCAAATCGAAAAAGAACGTGAGAACTCACTCCCCCAAGCTAAATGGCACAGTGTCCTCAATGTGCAAAGTGTGGCACACCGAGAGACAAGTAATGGGAAGGGCAAGTGAGGATGCATGCATGATGAAAAATAAGAAAATAATGAAACGGAAAATATGATGCGGACATGATGCATGCAGAAATAGGAGTGATACAGATATAAAGATGTGACACCAAAAACTCTCCCTCTCTCCCAAAAAAGATATATGAAGATATATAGAAAATGCGTATCATAGAAACAGTGAGGGGAGGGGGGTGGACAAAAGTGCATCAGGACCCAGCAGAGACAGGCAGCACAACGGCAAAAATAATCGATGGCATCAAGAGTACCTAAGAAGGTGGGGCTGCGCCGGCTCCGTCCTGAGGCGGAGGCGGAGGAGGAGGAGGTAGTGGCTGCTGAGCGGAGGTGGGTGTGGAAGTGGGAGCAGGCTGAGTGTGTGTGGGAGTGTGGGTGGGAACCTGCTGGGTGGGTACGGGTACGTGGGGGAGACGCTCCAGGACCTGGGTAAGGCAGTAGTGAATCTGCGGGAGCAGGTCAAAGCGGCCGGCCATCGCGGAGACGGTGGAGGACAAGGTCCTAAGGTCGCCTCTGAGGCCACTCACCGCCCCCTCGAGAACACGAATGCTCTGAAGTACAGTGTCAGGGGGAGGTGGTGCAGAGGAACGCACCGGTCGGGGCTGTGCAGGTCGGGGCTGGCGTACTCTGGTGGCGTAAGTGACGGGCTCAGCAGGCAAGGGAACAAAAGGGGCTGCACTCGCAAATGTGGGCCTGGCCTCAGTGCGAGGCCGGGCAGGACGGTGAGAAGTGGAGGCATCCGCAGCGAAAGAAGAATACAAAAGTGGCAGCGAGGCGGCCAGAGAGGTCGGTGGCACAGAAGTGTGGACAGACGCCACGACACTCTCGGAAAATACAGCAGCGGTGGAGACAGAGGCGGAGATTACGGTCTCCGCAGGGGTGGCAAAAGAGGGCTCTCCGCACTCAACTATAGTCGGCTGGCGCTCGGGTGGGGCATAGGAAACGGGCTCGGCAGACAGAGGGCCAGTGGTGGTGGTGACATGCTCGGAAGCAGTGGAAGTGGGCTCAGCTAAGGTACTCCCGACACCGACAGCAGTGTGGACAGAGGTGTCTGGAGCATCAGAAACATCGGGGATATGCTGAGGGACCACGGGGTCAACAGGGGCAGCAGGCTCGGCAGGTGCAACAGGGTCTGCGGGGGCAGCGTGGGCAGCGTGGGCCTGCTTGGCCTCCTCGGCCTCGAGCACGTATGCGGCTGGGATCAGAACATCCATCGCAGGGAGCCAGTCCACCTGGGCCGGTGCAATCTGAGTCCGAGCTGGGCTCGGAAGAATCATGTAATCGACACCGTAAGGGCCGTGCAGCCAGACCCAGTGTGGCTCACCGTGCGGACGAAGCATCTTCATCCGGGCCATAACATCAATCGACAGAGAAGTGGGGCCCGGTGCTCGTCGCAGGTCGGCAGGGAAGTCCTCGCCGGTCATAAGGGCAAGCAAGGTGATCAGGCCGCCGCAGCATATCGGTGAGCGAGCGCCCACCGATACAATGATGCGGTCCAAAAACCAGGCCGCGACATCAATCATGACGGCGGGGACCAGCTCATCGCTATCCCTAGATAGAGCTCTGGGCCGTGTCATCGCGTAGAGCATGTAGAGCTCTGGCGTGGACATCGTGCCCGGCTCATATCTGGCCAAAAAGGTCGTCGCCATAAGGCGCTGAGCAATACGGAGGCAGGGATGGACAATGGCCGAGGCCTTGGCCCTACTAGGGTCAAAGGCGGCGTGAAGACCCGTAATCCGGGCCCAAAAGGCACCGGCGTCGAAGGAAGGTGGGGGGATATGGGTGGGGGCGTAACCTCGATCGGCCCCGGGGACATCGGGCCACGAGAAGAAGGCTCTCATCATACCGAGAGTGACCTGGCACTCCCGGTCCATGAACCGAAACGAGCATCCCTCGTCGGTCCAGGCGATCGAACTAAGTACCTCAAGTGTCGGACGGATAAACGTGTCCGCCGACACCTGAAAGAAATCTCACCAGCCCACGTTGCGTACAACGTGAGCATCCCCTCTAGTACCCCCAGGCGTCCTAGGTCGGCAAGGTGTGCAAACCTGGAGGGTACGATCGAGCGCTGGGAAATACGCTCGAAAGCGACGCGGTGTGCGTCGTCTCGGAACGTAATCCCGAGCGGCCCGACGAGTGGAGCCGGAGGTGGTGGCTGTGGAGCGGCAGGGAGTGCTGTGCGGGCTGTGCGGGCTGTGCGGGCGCTGCAGGCTGTGCGGGGTGTGCGGGGCCTGCAGGCTGTGCTGGGTGGGTAGGGTGGGTGGGGTGTGGTGGAGAAGGCGGAGGAGAGTCCTCCAACTCGTGGGAGGGGCCGACATCATCCGACCGCTTCCGCTTGGCGGAAGCTCTCTTCGACCGCGGCCGTGTCCGGGGCGGCATATGGGCCCCGAGCGCGCGCCGAAAAACGTAAAAAGTGCGGCGTGCATAAAATAAAGGAAAGAGTGTACCACGACACGCCGCGAGTGCAAAGCAATGGAAGCGTGCGAAGACGACGCCTTCACGCAGCCCAAATCAGTCCCGAGAAGCTCCCCTGGGCTCCCCTAAGCTCCCAGAAACAACCTGCGCATGAAATGGAGATATCAGCGAGTAATATTCAAAACGTATGGAGCATTAGGGGTATAATAGATAGATATAGAAATCGATTTGGGTTTGGGGTTCGTTTAACGCATGGATCCTCGAAAAATACGCAAAAAGAGGAGAAATAGGATAAATAGGCGATACCGGAGGTGGCCGGAGACGTGGCCGCCGGCGGCGACTCGGGCGAGGAGCGGTGGCGGCTCGGCCGGCGGTGGCAGGCCGAGCGGCGGCACGGCGACGTCGGTCGGGCGAGTAGGGTGCGAGTTCGGGCGAGGGAGCTGAAGCGTCGGGCGAGCTGCGGTTTGTGTCGTTTCGAAAAACGAGCCCGACCCCACCCCCTTTTATAGGAAAAGTTACGACTCGGCCGAGTGACTGGGTCACTCGGCCGAGTGAACTCAACGGAAAATGTTTGGGAAATTTTCCCCCGCTAATGACTCGGCCGAGTGGCCTTGCCAACCTCGGCCGAGTGGAGTAAGTTCATTCGGCCGAGTGGCTCAAGCTACTCGACAAGACTCGCCCTAGGAGTGTATCAGTTCTACTCGGCCGAGTGAATTTCTATACTCGGCCGAGTGGCAATTGTACTGAAATCGGAAAAATAAACAGAGAGTTGGGTACATCAGACTTCCCTCATTCGTGAGCGGCTCGACCGGACGAACTTGTGTACTCAGCCGAGTGACTAGTATACTCGGCCGAGTGAGCCTTGTGTTCTGCTGTTTGTCTTCGTTTTGGCTCTAAACTCCGTCTTTCTTCCTCCAGTCGATTTCATCCTCCTCCTAAGCATCGAGCGCCTTCCTGGGGCGCTCCTTATCACCTCATTCATCCTCCTCATGATGGATTTACCTATCTCCTCTCCTGTCAAGAAAAATAGGACCCGTTATCACAAAATTTTTGGGCGAACGACTCAAAACACTAAAAATTTCTAAAACAAAAATAAAGAAAAAGTAAAAATAAAGCAATAACCGTCGGGTTGCCTCCCGACAAGCGCTCGTTTAAGGTCGTGAGCTCGACCCCCTATGATTTTCAATTAATGCGGGATGTTTGGTGCATATGAGATGCACCCATCAAACTTTCCGGGGAGAACGCTTGGATTCGGAAGTTGCGGCGGCGTGTTCTCCCTCGGTGGTCTCCCGTCTCGAATAGTGTTGGGGGGAGGCTCCCCCAAGCTAGAGTTTTCTCCGGTCAACGGCTTCATCGGTGACGCCGATTTCCGTATCGGCGGAGCTTTCTTCGGAGACTTTAATTTCGAGAGCTTGCAGAGCTCTCGAATCCTTGCGACATCAGCGTCGCCTTCATCATTTTCAGCGGAGAGGTCGGGGGAATCAATTTTCTTCTCATCTTGGCCTAAATCCGGGCCTTCCTCGAAATCTTCATCGAATAGAGCGCCGATTGAGTGAGGGATCGCCTCTTCAATTACCTCATCAAAGAGGTCCGAAAGATCATCCGGCCGTCCCTTAAGCAAATATATTCTATTGGTTTCGCCCGTCGGGACTCCCTCGGAATAGTGTTTGAGCCTCTGACCATTTACTTTGAATGTGGAACCGTCCTTGCTTTCCAACTCGAAAGCTCCTCCCGGTTGTATGTGCTTGATGGTGAAAGGTCCGGACCAACGTGACCTCAACTTACCGGGAAATAGTCGGACCCGGGAATTATAGAGCACGACCTTGTCTCCCACCTTGAAGTCTGTGACGGTTATGTGGGCATCGTGGAGGATCTTGGTCCTTTCTTTGTAAATTCTCGAGCTCTCGTAGGCGTCTCTTCTTATCTCATCAAGCTCGTTGATGTCTAAGAGTCGCCTTACCGCCGCACTCTTGTAATCATAATTAAAGGTCTTAATGGCCCAATACGCGCGGTGTTCCAATTCTACCGGCAAGTGGCAAGCTTTCCCATAAACAAGTCGGAACGGTGTGGTGCCGATGGGAGTGCGAAAGGCCGTGTGATATGCCCATAGAGCATCATTTAGCTTCATTGACCAATCCTTTCTAGATCGATCCACCGTCTTCTCAAGAATTTGCTTGATCTCTCTATTTGAGACTTCCACTTGGCCGCTTGTCTGGGGGTGATATGCCATGCCAACTCTATGGTTTACCCCGTACTTCTTTAGCATGGCTTCAAACTTGTTTTCTATGAAATGGCTTCCCCCGTCGCTTATCAAGGTACGAGGCACTCCGAAGCGCGGGAAGATATTTTGCTTGAAGAACTTGGAGACGACCCTTGCATCATTAGTAGGGGTGGCGATTGCTTCCACCCATTTGGAGACATAGTCAACGGCCAATAGGATGTATTTGTTACCATTGCTTGACGGAAATGGCCCCATGAAGTCTACTCCCCAACAATCAAAAAGCTCAATTTCTTGGATGGGTCTCATCGGCATCTCATTGCGCTTAGAGATATTCCCGGTCCGTTGGCATCTATCGCACCCCTTCACAAAAGCGTGGGTGTCCCTAAACATTGTTGGCCAGAAGAATCCGCTCTGCAAGATCTTAGCGGTTGTTTTAGAGGCGGCATGATGTCCTCCGCATGGTAGACCGTGGCAATGCAAAATGATAGACGTTGCCTCCTCTTTAGAAACACACCTCCGAATGACACTATCTTTGCATATCTTGAAGAGGTATGGATCTTCCCAAAAATAGCTACGGATCTCATGCAGGAATCTCCTCTTTTGATGTGTGGGCATCCCATGCGGTTTAATTCCACAAGCCAAGTAGTTGACGAAGTCCGCGTACCAAGGTACTTCTCCGGTCCTTATGGCATATAGCCTCTCGTCCACGAATGTGTCATCGATAGGTAAACTCTCATCCTCCTTGTCGCGAATGAGCCTAGACAAATGATCTGCCACGACATTGTCCGTACCTTTCTTGTCTCTGATCTCTAAGTCGAATTCTTGCAACAAGAGTATCCACCTAATCAACCGAGGTTTGGCTTCCTTCTTGTTCAAAAGATACTTCAACGCCGCATGGTCGGTGTGGACAATCACCTTGGAACCTAGGAGGTAGGAGCGAAACTTCTCGATGGAATAGACGACCGCTAGAAGCTCTTTTTCGGTATTTGTGTAGTTTTTCTGCGCGTCATCCAATGTCTTGCTCGCGTAGTATATCGCATGAAGCTTCCTATCTTTTCTTTGTCCCAATACCGCTCCAATGGCTTGGTCACTAGCATCACACATTAGCTCAAAGGGAAGGCTCCAATCCGGTGGTTGTATGATGGGCGCGGAAACTAGTGCTTCCTTCAAGGTGTTGAAGGCTTGCAAGCATTCCCCTGAAAAAATAAAAGGAGTATCTTTAGCGAGCAAGGAAGTAAGTGGCCGGGCAATCGAGGCGAAATCCTTGATGAAGCGGCGGTAAAACCCCGCATCACCAAGGAAGCCTCTAATGCCCTTGACATTAATAGGAGGAGGAAGTTTTTCGATTACCTCAATCTTTGCTTTATCTACCTCAATTCCTCTCGAGGAAACAAGATGCCCGAGAACTATACCTTCTGTGACCATGAAGTGACACTTTTCCCAATTCAGAGTGATATTGTTTTGTTGGCACCTTTTAAGGACTTTAGTGAGATTGGCCAAACAAGAGTCAAACTCACTTCCATAAATCGAAAAATCATCCATGAAAACTTCCATAATATTTTCAATGTAATCGGAAAATATGGATGTCATACACCTCTGAAAAGTGGCGGGGGCATTACAAAGACCAAACGGCATCCTACGGTAGGCATAGGTGCCGTAGGGACAAGTAAAAGTGGTCTTTTCTTGGTCGTCTTCGTGCAAAGGGATTTGGAAGAATCCCGAATACCCATCTAGATAGCAAAAGTATTTATGCTTTGCTAGGCGTTCAAGCATTTGATCAATGAAGGGCAATGGGTAATGGTCCTTTCGGGTGGCTTTATTGAGTTTCCTATAGTCAATGCACATTCGCCATCCCGTGACGGTGCGCGTAGATATGGGCTCACCTTTTTCATTTTTTATGACTGTCATCCCCCCTTTCTTGGGGACGACGTGAACGGGGCTAACCCACCTACTGTCGGAGATAGGATAGATAATACCGGCGTCTAGCAATTTTAGGATTTCCTTTTTAACCACCTCCTTCATGTTCGGGTTTAACCGCCTTTGAGGCTCTATGGAGGTGGCGTCGGTATCCTCCAAATGGATCCTATGCGTGCAAAGCCTAGGGCTTATCCCTTTTAGATCGGAGATAGTGTAGCCCAGGACATCTTTGTGGCTCCTAAGAACGTCTAGGAGTTTTTCAAGTTGATCTTGTGTGAGGTGGGAATTGACTATCACCGGAAAAGTTAATTTATTACCCAAAAAGGCATACCTTAGATTCGGAGGTAATTGTTTAAGTTCTACCTCAAGAGGCGCTGCTCCTTCCACTTCATCAGCTCGCATGAGTTTGGCTTTTTCCTTTTCATCCGGGTTTAGCTCATGTTCAGGTGGTGCGCTCTCTTGTGACGAGTCAGACTCACTACTTAGTGAGGACGAGGCATCAAAATAGGCGCTCTCTGATTCTGTGCTAGCATCGCCAAAACCTTCACTCTGCTCTGGTTCGTGCCTGGAATCAAGAAACACATCAGACGATTCATAAAAGCAAGAGTGAGCGTCATAGAGTGTAACTCCCTGAATGTCGGTTTGCTCGAAGGATTCTTCGGGAGTATAGTGTTCTTCGACGCTTGTTCTACCGTCTTCGAATTATAATTTGTCGTCGATCACGTCAACTCTGACATTGCCACCGATAGTCCCCTCCGGGGAGATCTGGTCCATCACAAAACTAGCAAACAGTTGTTCGTCGGGGTCCTTGATATCGATAGCAAAAGCTCCGGTAGCGTGGACCTCGTCGACAAGCTCCTTAAGGAGGCCTGCGAAGGAGTCATAGTCTTCCTGACTGAGTTCTATTGTTGGCATTGCATCCTCCATTCTCCCTGTTAAGATCTTATGCAAAACACGGGGAGAATATGCAAATAGGGCTGCGAACAGAGTTAGAACAAGATATAGAAGAAATTAAAGGAAGAAGGAAAGAAGAAATAACCGGGTGGTCGATGCCGAACACCGTCAAAATGCCGTCCCCGGCAGCGGCGCCAAAAACTTGATCGCTCCGGAATGTAACCCAAAGAACGGTTGTAGTTTTACCGCAAGCGCACGGTATAGCGGCGAGCGGGTTATCGAACACAGGGAGGACGAATGACCGTGCTTGTTCTAATCAACCTGGCTATTTAAGAAGAGAGAAATTTGCCTTTGGCGATCCTGTCACAATCGTCAGACAAAGTACGGAAATATCAAATCAAATAAAGAACGTCTAGGGAATGGGGAATTCCCGCTACTCACCGTATCTCGTCAATGTGGTTCATTGGTATCAAAATTGCTAGAATAAGATTTTGGATGAACTAGTTGCAACTGAATGTAGAACCAAGCTCACGCTCTCGCGCTGTTGCCGGTCTATATCTATCCTAGGTTCGGGTCCAATCTCTTGCAAACCCTAGCCTAGGGAAGCTAGCATTAGGATCAACATCATCGTTCAATCACGCACCGAGCCCAATCTCTTGCAAACTCGGCCCACGACCTAGGTTGGGATAGTTCCTACCCGTCCAATCTCTTGCAAACGGGTATCGGCACGGAATTGCAACCGGGAACCCTAGTATCGGTCCAATCTCTTGCAAACCGATACTACAGAAATTCGATTCCAACCCAATTCAGATTTCTAGGGTTTCCTATCGAATTGGGATCCAATCTCTTGCAAATCCCAATCGGTATGAACTCCTAGCTATCCGTAGTAAATCGCTCCCAAACTAATCCCTAATAGCAATTCTAGCAAAATTTCTACCAATTCATCACAAATATGAAATTGGGCTTGTAGGGTTCATCCCCACGCCCCAAGACGTGGAGACTACTCACAATTCATAGCACAAACACAAAATAATCAATGAAATTAACAAGAGAATTCATCACAATATCGAGATAAGCAATAAAAATAGAATTTTTAGAGAAGAGAGAGACAAACCAATTGAGTTCTTCAAATAATCCAACAAAAATCAACTTTTGTCTCCTCTCCAATCACAAGAATAAAGCTAAAAAGCTAATCTAAAAATCTGCAAAAATCTAAGAGAAAAGCTCCTAAAACTAGGGTAAAACAGGGGTTAAATACCCCCTAAAATCGTCCAAAAACTGTGACCAAAATACCCCTGCGCAGCCTGAAATCCGCAATTTTCGCTACAGGCAGCGCGTCACACTTGGCCGAGTGACAAAAGTCGCTCGGCCGAGTGAGAAACCCTGTAAATTTCCAGTAAGTCTTGATCTTCAGGGGTCTTCACTTCGGGGGCGGCTCGGCCGAGTGAGTTGTCGTCACTCGGCCGATGGCTTCTTGGTACTCGGGCGGTCGAGATTATCCACTCGGCCGAGTGGGTCTTCTGAAGCTCAAGCAGCCGAAAAACAGTAAGTTGGCGATTTTTGAATGGCTTCGTCTGGGCGCCACTCGGGCGGACGGGATCTCGTCACTCGGCCGATGTGGTCTCCGTCGCTCGGCCGAGCGCACGTATGAAACGTATCCGATCTGGTCGGCCGAGCGGTGTCTCGCTGGTCGGCCGAGTGACTCCTTCACTCGGCCGAGTGAGACACCAAAAATGCCCAAACAGCTTGTTTTGGCCTCCTCGTCGCTCCTGCGACGTCCTTTCTTCTTCCGCTCCTCTCCAACTATAAAATACCCCTTGGGGAGGTCGTCGGTGACCCTCTGGAGTAAGCGCATCTCGAGATCACTCCAAATCGCTCCAAATCACCTGAAATGCGACAAAAACAACAAATCGTGAAAAGCATCGCAATATCGTCGATATATCGTGAAAAACATGATTTGGGCGATCCAAATGGCATGCAAAAATACGGGAAAAAAGTGTAAAATAAGGAGTGATCACACCCACCTCTTCGGGAATATCTGACACGGATTCGTACTTATCGGGTATCCTGGGGAGCTGGGCGTTACACTTCAAGGTCCCTCTCCATCCTGATGACGAGCGTCCTCTTGGTCCTCCTCTGAATGCGACAGCCGTCAAGAAGTCTCTTGCGGCGCTTCATCACGTTCAGAAGACGACCCCTTCAGCTTCTGCTTCAGCTGCTGCTCCTGCTCCTGCTCCTACTCTCGCTGAGCTTTCACGTTCGTTGAGACGTGTGGAGTCTCGTTGTGCTCGTTCCGAGGAGATGCTCGCTCGCATCTGCTCTCACTTGGGCATTGAGGTTCCTCCGTCTGTTTCTGACGATGAGGAGATGGATGAGGATGAGCTCCAGGAGCTCGTTGGATCTACTGCTCGTGCCCCAGAGGGTACGTCTGATGCTGCTGCTACTTCTGCCGGTGCCCCCGAGAGCACACCTGTTGCCACCATTCCTCCGGTGGATACTTCGTCTGGTGCTCCCGAGGCCACTCCCCTAGCGACTCTCCCATCTGTGGACACTCTAGCTGACCCAGTGACCACCACCCCGTCTGCAGAGCCTGTTGCTGCTGCTGGCCCTGCCGGCCCTGCCTCTACCTCCTGAGCTTGCTTGGAGGACTCTCCCTATGCACTTTGGATGATATATCTTGTAGTGAGAGTGTGGGTTAGGATAGTTTGGGTGGTTATGGAGTTTTGATGTATTTTTGGATGTTATATGATGTATTTTGATGTATACATGTTTTGATGATACACTTGTGATGTATGCTCATTTTGATGTCCGTCGTGACATTTGTTGTATGATGTGCCCCGATCTGAGGATCGTTTTTATTATGTATGCTGTCAGATGTATCCATGTTCTTATATATATACATCGTGTTGACTTTTACTTCTTTGTGCACATTATTATTTTTGTCTCTGATGTTGACTTCGTCGTTCGACAAATTTCTTGATTTAATAGAAATTATTTCTATGAAAACATAGAATTGTTTTCCATGCACTTAATTCATCAAGAATGTTGATATTGGAGAGTATATTCCATAACTCAATACGTGAAATTGATTTGAGTTTTGATGATTTTATTTATCGATTTTCGACTTTGGTCTCATTGACACGCTTTGATTTTCTTCGTATTTTCCCTTGGTGTCATTTGGACCGTGGTCGTATTCTACGACTCCCGTGCTTCTACATTTTATTTTAGCCATTGTTGTTGTCGTTGTTCTCCTCCCACACTTTTTTCTAATGCCAAAGGGGGAGAGAATTAATAATGACAATGTGCTAAATGATAATTTAAAGCAATTTACCGTGAATCTAATTTGATATGTTAGATTCAGTGGGAGTTAAGATAGAAAAATGGATTTCAAATCCGATATTTCAATAATTGAATTCTCATTTTTTACTTTCCTCGTCTGCTTGATACGTATGATTATTATTTAATTTGGAATTAACGTGTCATCAATGCAGGGGGAGTAAGTAAATTACATTTGAATTATTATTTTTGATTATTATTTATGTTGGTTTGTCATCACTAAAAAGGGGGAGAATGTTGAGTATTGACTCCCCGGTTTTGGTTTTGATGATGAACAAACATAAATATCGTGAACTAACTCTTTGTGAGCGCAGTTATAGAGATCGTCACCAAATCTCTATGAACATCTAAAGCGACGTCTCAAGACTTCTCAAAGTGCGTGATCGTGTGCCTAAAGCTTCGTTGAAGCTCAAGGACCATTGTTGAAGTCAAGAAGATTCGATTGAAGCTTTTGAAGACGGTTCGTCAAGTTTAATTTATTGTCTTCTAGCTTCATTTCGTAGATTGTTAAGCCTTGAGTAGGTCTTACGTTTTAATCTTCAGTACGCTCATTTCATTAGAGCTAGGATCTTAGTAGAAGCCCATACAATCTTTCCTGAAGCTTAACGCTTCTTATCGCGGCTTCCTGTGCATGTTAGTTGGTTCAAGAAGAAGAACCAACCGACTAGATGTGAATCTAGTCGGTCGGCAAAGCTTCTTGAACCGACTAGAATGCCTTCTCATTTCTCAGCTCACTTACTGTTTACAGTTAGTCGGTCCAAGAAGGTTCACCGACCGACTAGTTGTGAAACTAGTCGGTTAGGAATCCTTCTTAGACCGACTAGTTGAGCTTCCACTGTTCAGCCTAACTTAATGTTTACAGTTAGTCGGTCCAAGCACAACGACCGACCGACTAGTTGAGAAACTAGTCGGTTAGAAGTTGTTCTTAAACCGACTAGCTGTATTTGAATTCAGCCTCTTTGTTTTCACCTGTTAGTCGGTCAAAGAACACTTACCGACCGACTAGTTGTGAAACTAGTCGGTTGGCAAGTATTCTTAGACCGACTAGTTATTCATTCCCTGAACTTCTTCTCTTGGATGTTCACCTCTTAGTCGGTTCATGTTGTTTCACCGACCGACTAGTTGATGAACTAGTCGGTCAGTGGTCCTTCTTTGACCGACTAGTCTGCTTCAGAATAGAGCCGTTGGAGCATTAAATGCCACGAATTTTGCTCTCTCTTTCCTCTATCCTATATATACTTGGAGTGCTGCATTCTTAGCATTCAAGGATGATATTTATTGAAGTTTAGAGATCAAAGAGAAGCAATTAATTCTCATTCAAAGCTCATTCATTTCTCACTTGAATCTCTCCCTCACTCTTATTTCAAAAGAGAGATTCATTGATTGTGAGCCTTCCAAGCCAAGAGCTTGATCCAAGGTCACCAACATCTTCCTAGGCCTCCATAGCTGATCTACATCTTGGAGCTAGGGTTTGGTGCCTTCATCTTCCCCAAAATCCTCTTTGCCCTAAATCGTAAGTTTTACTCAAGGCATAGGTTTTTGTGGTAAGCATTTCATATTTCAATTTACTTTGAATATTGCAAGTTTTACTCTCGGTTGTGAGAGTTTGTTTGTGATCCCGGTTTGTGGGAGTCACAATTTCATTTGTGTATGATTTGATCTTGTAGAGGTTTTCTACAAGTATTTCATAGTGCAAATTTGAGTTAGAGGTTTCTAACTCAAGTATCCGGAGGGGATCCGGGTGTTTGGGACGTAGGATCACTGGGAATAAGTCGGGGAGACTTGGGTGGATCCGAACCCGTTAATTCGTTTGTTTGCGATTGCATTTCTTTGTTGTCTACATTTACATTTCCGCATTGTTGGTTGAGTTTGCAAGATAATTAGGAATTATCTTCTTAATTATTTTAAATTACTATTCACCCCCCTCTAGTACTTGTGCAGTAGCTTCGTAGGGCATTACAAAGCTGTGGCTTTCACAGGAGAGGTATATTGAACGAGTGCTTGAGAGGTTCAACATGAAAGGAGCCAAGGCGGTGAGCTCACCTCTGGGTAATCACTTCAAGTTAAGGAGATTAGCGTGCTCAACTACTCAAGAGGAGAAAGAGAAGGTGGCAGGTATTCCCTATGCATCAGCTATAGGTAGTCTTATGTATGATATGGTATGTACTCGTCCAGACATTGCGCATGCAGTTGGTATTGTCAGCATATATCTCTCTAATCATGGAAGAGAGCATTGGGAGGCAGTCAAGTGGATACTCAGATATTTGAGGGGGACCTCAAAGTTTTGCTTGAGATTTGGTGGATCAAAACCAACTTTGGAAGGTTTCACGGATGCAGATTTGGCCGGAGACTTTGATAATCGAAAGTCTACTTCTGGTTACTTATTTACTTTTGCAGGGGGAGCTGTTTCATGGCAGTCCAAGTTACAGAAGTGCGTAGCATATCCACTACAGAGTCTGAGTATATAGTAGCTAATGAAGCGGGCAAGGAGTTGATATGGCTACAGAGATTTGTTCAAGAGCTGGGTATGAAACAAGAAAGTTATGTGCTAAATTGTGACAGTCAAAGTGTAATTCAGTTGAGTAAGAACTCGGTTCATCATCCTCGCACTAAGCACATTGAGTTGCATATCAATGGATTTGAGATGTGATATCTAAGAAGCTTTTCTAGTTGGGAAAAATTCATACCAACAAGAACATCGCAGATATGCTAACAAAAGTTGTTCCGCAAGAGAAGCTGCAGTATTGTTGCAAGGCAGCTGGGATGGACTTTAAGTAAGTCCAATTACAAAAGACAGTTTGGCTGGAGGGGGAGATTGTTAATATTTCCAGCCTATTGATGAAGCCTATTTGTGTTTTTTAGTTTTCCATGAGTTGGAAAATTGAGAGGTCTCTCTACATTGAATATAGAATGTGAATGGACCTATATTAATTGTGATGGTAATGGAAATGTGTAATGGTGGAGTTAGTGGAGCATTGATGAAGGCATGTGAAGGGTTCCTCCTTGGGCCTATAGAAGGAGAGGTCATTTGCTCATTCCAAAGGCATCTTATTCCATCCAAGTATCATCTTCTCCAAGTTGGGTGAAGAGTGTCCACTCCAAGTTGAGAGTGTTGTAGTGTGTAGGTAGCAACAAGAGTGAGAGTGTGTTTCCTTCAAGTGGTGTTCTTGAAGTAGTGTGTGTCTCGTGTATCCATTATTGACGTTAGTGGAAGTTCTTGTTGTTGTTGCCCTGTGGATGTAGGCACATTGCTGAACCACGTTATATCCGGTGTCATCCTTCTGCCTTTTATTCTTGCATTTCCAATTTGTTTGTGTTTGAGATATTGTTCTATTCCGTTATTTTTCCAAACATTATGGGGATGTCCAAGTGGAATCAAATTACTCTTTTTCCAATGTCAAAAACCTGATCAGAATATATGCTAACAATAGCAATTATATGAGAAACATGATATCGATAATATCTGGACATTCAAGCCGTATGATAGTGCCTGAAGTGTCACTAATCTTGTGGTTTCCTTTTAGTGGTCTCTTCGCTTTGTTATTCATTACAATTTGTTATGCATATATGTTCTACTGCTCAAATATCCTTGTGGATAACAATATGATGATGTTATATATGATTAACTATATGATGATGTTAACAATCCAAGTAATGAAGCAATATGATGTTTCTTGATTATGTCTCACTTATTCTTGTAAGTAACATGTTGTTTAAGAGGTATGGAACAATTGGGTTACAGGAAGAGATTGAGAATCGATCAAACACAACCCAGAGTATATGCATGCAAGGGAAAAAAATCAAGGCAATGAATTGGTTGAGATACAATGAGGGGTAAATCTCATAAGACAGATATATATATAATAAACATACGTAAGTTGAAAATAAGGCTATTAGTTGACGAGCATGAACATTAGTCGACTAATAGTTCAAGCTAAAGAATAAATTTCAAACTGCATTAGCCGATTAAGAGAGCCATTAGTCGACTAATCAAGGAAATGCTCACGAAACACTCTGTGTTAGTTGACTAATTGTCGTGTTAGTTGGCTAAAAGTTCAATTGAAGAAAATTCATGTTATGTATTAACGACTAGGGTGTGGCTGTAGTCGGCTAATAGAAGAAACGTAGGAAAAACAAATTGTATGTATTAGTCAACTAATTCAACGGATAATCAACTAACAATTCATTATATATGCAAACTGTGAATTTGTATTAGTCGACTAATTCAACAGATAATCAACTAACAATTCAATATATATGCAAACTGTGAATTTGTATTAGTCGACTAATGAACATTATTAGTCGATTAATAAATGTTCAGTCCACTAATAAATGATTAGTATCATGCTGTGTTAGTCAACTATTATGTGTCATTGGTTGACTAATGATACCAGAACTAATGGAATATTGACAGAAGATGGCTCAATATGTTGGTGCACGAAATATAAGCAAGGAATGAAAAATAAAATGAACCAAAATATATATGTACAATATTCCCAAAAGAGAATACAAAATATAACTGGACATAAATACACCATTCCCAACAAATAAGTACATTTCATATATTTTCAGTACAAAAAGTATATTCATTGTAAATTAATCATAGCAATTATCATTCATCAAACAATCTCAATTATATCTTTTGTGGCTTCACTAGCTTTGATAATATTCTTGAAGTGATGAACCCTATCTATATATAGTGTCTCCCAACCTTCTACACGAGGGTGGTGGGATCCTGACCAATTTAGTGTTATTAATAGTACATGGCTTCCTTCCATAAGGTAAATCTCAACAAAGTGATTACCATTCACAAAACCAATCGTTATATGTCAATGGATAGGTAATGGTTAGGGCTCTGCTTTGAGAGGCAGAAAGGAAAGACATTGTAGATTGAACATAAGATGACGGACATGTTGAATAGTTAGTCACCCCATGTATGTTTTGATGATGAGCGAACATATTGAGTGCTAAAGATTTTTGAGTGTATGTATAAGGTATAATGAAAATCAAAGTTATAGCCCGGGCTGCCTGCCTGGCCTCCGGGCCGGGTTTCCAGCTTTCTGACGAACCAAAAAAAAAGAAAATCAAAGTTATGTGGAGCCAACAAAGGCACATGGAATCCAATGGAATCAAGACAAGTAGGATTATAGTCAAGATTGCATCACATAGCTTCATTGCAAAATATAAATATGATATAAATTTTTACTTGTCTTGATTAGATTGTTAGAGCCTTTGTTGAAACTCTCACACACTTATTATTTCTTAGAAATTGTCTTGAAAATGTCTTGAAATATTTTGAAAATAAGCTCATAAGTTTTCCAGGCTAAAAGCCTTGATTTATAGGTTGACTAATTGACTAAATTAGACCCCAATCGATTGCAAATCTGGAAACTAAGGAATGTCATTATATCACCATTAGTCGACTAGAATACTAGTATTCATCGGCTAATTAATGATCTAGTCGACTAGTCCAGTAAGCCTAGTCTACTAGAAATAACAGAGAGCAATAGCTGATTGACATATCACTGGCACTTGTTGACCAGAGCTCTTCTCCTAGTCGTCTAGTTGATCCGTAGTTGACTAGAAGATATACTCTCATCGACTAGAACTAGACGTTGAACCTATAACAGAAATATTTTTAACTAGCCATTTACCATTTTAAGGGTATTTTGGTAAACTGTTTTTTCACTCAAATTTCACACTATATATAGAGGGTTGTTTTGCATTTATTTATAACAATTAAGATCATAGTTTTTAAAAGAAAAATACTATTTTTGTGATCAAATTCTTTCAAAAGAAACCCATCTTCTTGGCCTTGTTCTTAAAAGGTTGCAATCTCTTTATTGCCCAACTATTGATTTCAAATAACTTAATATTTTTTCATCATTTGGAGATCAACCACTGCAACCACAATTCATCAACACAAGCTTCTGTTGAGGGATCCTGTAGATTGCAAGCTAACAGTAGAGGATGGGTGAATATTGTTATCTAAAATAATTGCAATTTTAAAAATAATCATTTTATGAATGCCTACGATTCCAACCATTGTTAACTAACTTGGATCTTAATCAACTAACTCAAATACTTGCAATAAAGAGTAAATGCACAATGGAATTAAAACACGATGCAAGCAAAGAGATAAGGTAAGAGATAATGGATCAATCACAAAGACACCCTCCTGTGGCTAGTCTAGTCCCAAACAATGCTTAGAGTTTCACTAATTACCTTTATCAAATACAAGACTTCTACAATCCCTCTCTCAACTAGATGGCTAATGCAACTACCTTGCTGCCTCTAGCAAGGATTTCCACGTGCAACAACAACAATACCAACCTCTTTACAAGAGGACCTCTAAGAAGTGAGGCTTTTGTAAGTTATAATCAACAGCAATAAATCCAATTTACTCACACCACGCCATTATGTAGATTTCATTTACTCTTTTGAAGACGAGTACAATGCTCATATAGCCACCAATTCAAGCTTGAGTGTATATGTGTGTGGCTAAAGAAAAACGTCTGATCACAAGAATATTGAAGATTAAAACTTAGGAGATCAAAAAGAAAACTGATTCAATCTCAAGAAAATAGAGATGAAGCTCTTGTGAGATAGAAATCAATTTGACAAAGTAAAAAAAACTTGCTTAAAAGCTTGTAATAGAATATTGAGAACGTTGGCCAAGACAAAAACTTGTAAGGCTTGATAGAGTTTAAAAAAATACTTTAGAGAGCTTAAAAATTGATCGATAATTTTTTTACTTAACTCTTACGCCAACCCTCAATATATACAGGTGAAATCTGCATAAAACAGATTCCCCAAAACGACACTCCAACGGCTCTCCAATGGCTCTCCAACGTCTCTCAATGGATAGTGGAGAGAATGCCAAATATGACCATTGGGGCTTCACTGCTCGACCACCGTACACTCACTGGGCGATCAGTGGCCTGCTGGGCGACCAATGGATCAACACTGATCGACTGGTAGTCAGGGCCACAGAACCCGTAGAGTTGGGGTTTTCCACTGGTCAATCATAGTTCTTTGACTAAGCGACCAGTTTTCTGATACATGTGATACGCATCAGAAAACATGAAATTTCTCTCTCTTGTAATTTTAAATCATTTTCAAAGTATTTTTTAAACATTAAAAACATTTTTCTACGTGTGTAAAGCTTCAATTGAAGATCTTACAGAATGTTGTATGTAAAAGTTCTGAAATCATGGCTATTTATAGAGAAATGTAAGCTTAAAATCAGCTGGCATCAGCTAGAAATCTTCTCAAAAAGCTCCTATGACGGCTAGTTAACGACTAGTTAAATTCAAATAAAAACTGCCAAAACTGTCAGAGTACATAGTCGGCTATCGTGGGGGTAGTCGGCTATCACCTCAAATAGTCGGCTATCACCTTAAATTGTCAGCTATTTTTCATTGATAGTCGGCTATAAAATTGACAATAAGTTTTGGCGAAATTCTTCCTACAAGTAGTCGGCTATCTGGTGAGGATAGTCGGCTATAAGTTGACACCGGAGTTTTCATACTCAAAATACTTGAAAATATTTTATAAAAAATATTTTTAAATAATATATGGTTAAACATATTTAAAAATCATTTTTCAAGAATTTGTGTGTAGCATATATATATTGGCTTTTACATCTTACACTATCACTCACACAAACATACTTTACTAGCCTTGCTCTTCATTCTTCATCTTGAGCCATTCTTCATTGATCTTAAGTCTTCATTAGTTATATGTGTCGGAGCCTTCATCTTCTTCAATTCCAGGCTCAATAGCAGACTTTTGATTTTGGCTCGTTCTTCTTCGTTTAGCTTCACAATGCGCTCAAAAATCTATAAATCTATATACACTTGAAACACATATGTTAGTCCGTATATCACTTGTGCGCATCATCAAAATCCACTGGGTGGGTCTCAATTTCCCAACAGTGGATTCCAAGCATGATAGTCCCTTTACCTTTAGTAACAACTGCATCTCACTAGCACCATTTATCTCTTCACATTGCCTGTATATGCTATTTAACTCAGCCTTTTTCATCAAGCCTTCTGTCCTATCCTCTTTTATAGGTTTCATGTCTAACTTTTCCAATGCAGATGTATGCGAGCTAAGGGAATGTGTCAATTTTCTGTTTGAATTCTCCAATTTCTTATGCACATGTCAATCGATATGTACGATGAGTAATACAAATACATAATGCTACATCTAGACCAATTGAACCGGTATGCGCTAATTGCTGTAAAATTATTTTCAACGCATTCATTGGCATAATATCTTCTCAATTCTGTGAACAAGTTTCAATTGAATCTATGTTGCACGTTTACTCTTATGTTTCTCAAATGAGGCCTTAATCTTTGTATGCAGTAACTCAAGCAAAGCATGCATTGTTGATCACGATGTGTCAAACCTACTAGACGATGTACCCAAGTGCCTTTTAAACTTTGCATGAGTAATATCTGCTCTGTTGGTGGTGACATTCCTAAAGTGCATATTGCTAACAGTCTAACCCAATATGAATTGCTCCTTGTACTTGTCCAACCACGATGGCTTCATGTAGCATATATCCTTTGGACATCCCTTGAAAATTTTCTCAAATGCATCGACAAGTTGCACATCATACTTCTTAGTGCATGACAATACCAACAATTGCATATACTTCTCATTAGTATGTGACGATACCAACAAATTCCAACTAGACATGAATGCATCTCATCTCTCATTAACTTCAAAATATTTCTTACAATTTGCCAACACATGGAAATGTGCAATTTACATAATTGATTTTTCACAGAGGGTAATACATTGTTAATGTCATTTATAAGAGCAATCTCCCTTTCTGTCAAAATTACCTAAGGCATCGTGTATTCCACAAGCAAAGATCTCAAATTCTTCAAAGCACATGTGTAGCATTCCTCTCGCTTAGAATTCATATAACAAAAGGCGATTGAGAATGTAAGCTCGGTTGAGATGACACTAACATTATCCAACAGTGGAAGACAATACATGTTGGTCTTATATGTGCAGTCTATAACAAAATCTCTTTAAATGCATGTAATAGCTACACATCATTTAGGATGGGCCCAAAACAAACTCCTCACATGTGAAATCGTTTCAACATAAACATGATGTTCAATGTAATTATTCTCGCTCAAGCACTTCATTAGTTATTGCATTCGTGATCTTCTGCCCTCTCAAAAACTTTATGCTTCTGTCGTGCATTGTTTAATGTTTTAATAGTGGTAACATTGTTCTCATCCCATTCATTTGTTATTCTTAAAATATCTTTTGGACATGTATACCAAAGTATCAATCTCCGAACCATATAACCTACATGCAAAGGAATGTCCCTCGAGTTATCTCATGGATGGATGGATGTGCATGCCACATAATACTGTTAACATCAACTCATTGTTAGTGGCTAACGTCTTACCATTCAAAGAGAATGGAAATTGGAGATAGGGAAAAAATGAAATGTGCACGTTAGTAGGCTAACGTGCGCTTGTAGAGCTTTGAATTAGGGCGTCTTTTCTATGTAATGTTAGGTCAAAATTTTGTTTGTTCAAAGAGTGAGGATGATGAGGGAGTCTCGAGATCGATTGAGGAGGAGGAGCCTACACTGAGATGCTCCAAGAAGGTTAAGGGTATGTCGTCATTTGTTTCTCCTTTGGGGGATGGGTCGAAGGCTGGTCTTGGTGGAGGGTTTCCGGTAGGGGGAGCTCCGGCGGCGGGCGAGAGATCGTTTAAGGATGCTTGCAGTGGAAATGTTGTAGGGGAGGATAAGGAGACGACAATGGGCGATGATGAGCTGGTTATGGATGATGATGTTTGGGTTTCGAAGAATGGGGAGTGGGATAGTAACTCTTTCTCATCTTCCTTCAAGGAGCGACTTCAGCAAAGGTGCCAGAGGGAAATTATTGTCAAATTGCTGGGGAGGTTTGTTTCGACATCTTTGCTGGAGGTAAAGCGCATGTCTCTGTGGAAGCCTAAGGGGGATTTGGAATTTGTTGAATTATGGGAAGGATTTGTTTATGGTGAGATTCAATTGCGATGAAGACAGAGTTTTTGCGATGGAGGAGGGGCCGTGGATGGTGCTTGGGCATTATCTTATGATTAGGAATTGGGATCCAGAGTTCTCGCCATCTGAAGCTGAGATCGGATCGACGTCGGTATGGATTCGTTTTCCATTTCTTCCTGTTGAGTATTATGATGAAAGGGTTCTGAAGCTGTTGGGGAGTTGCGTAGGGAAATTTGTGAAGATTGATGATAATACTCAGTTAGTCATGAAAGCCAGGTTTGCTAGAGTGCGCATAGAGATTGATCTTAGTAAGCCTCTGAAGACTAAGATCATGGTTGAGGGGAGACGGCAGGAAGTGCAGTATGAGGGACTGGGGTTGATTTGCTTCAAATGTGGGAGAGTGGGGGCACAAGGAGACTTGTCCCTTCAAACAGCAGGATGTTAAGCTGTCTGAGGATGCAAGAAGGAAGGAAGATGGCGAACTGAGGTCACATATTTTGAAGGGGATATTTTGAAGGGGGAGAGGAAGTTAAATGATGAGGTTAATTCTAAACCTGAATTTGGCCCTTGGTTGCTAGCCAGTGATAGGCTTGCTCGTAAAGATATGGGAAAGGTTAGGAATTTTGGACCATGAAGGGGTTTGGTTGATCCAGTGAAGGGTTGTAGATTCTCAGATCTTGACCCTAAGATGGTGGAGGTTGATGAGGAAGCTGTCTGTGGGGATTTGGTAGGAGGATCCTCTGGTTCTTTGGTGGGATCAGGTAAGGCTTTGAAAGGGGATGTTGGTAGATTGGAGTCCAGCAGGAGGTTGGAGGATGGTTCTTCTTTTCCCAGTCCTTCTGGCAGCTTGGATAGAGAGAGGAACAAAGGTAAGAAGATGTTAGTGCATCCCTCTGCTGTGAGGAATAGGAGTTCATTCAGAGGACATAATGTTAATGGAAAGGTGGGGAATAGTGCTTTGGTGTTATTTTCTCCTAAAGGCAATGCCTCTTTAGAGCAATCTAGCATGTAATCTAACAGTTCAGGATTTAGATTTACTGGTGGTAAGAGGAAACCGCTGGGGGACATTTCCAATTCAGATGGTAGAGTCTCTCTCTCTACAGAGGATGACAGATCCTTGAGAGGAGGGAATGATCAGTTAGAAGGTGATACTCTGAATGCTATGGAGATTGGGGTCAAGGCCTTGTCAAGATTTGACCATTCCTAGTTTGGTGATTACTAGGTGTTGAAGAATTAGTAATGGATATTTTGTTTTGGAATTGTATGGGGCAGCCAAGAAGTCTTTTAGAATGGAAGTGAAAGAATTGATTGGAACTCATAATCCTGATATTCTTGTTATTGCTGAGCCTAGGATTTCAGGGGAGGATGCAAAGAGAGTTATCAGGAGGTTGAAATTTGAGGGTGTTATGTTGTTGATGCAGTTGGGTTTTCTGGAGGTATTTGGCTTTGTTGGAATACGAGTGTGCTGGATATTCAAGTGAGTATCTCTTCATCTCAGTTTATTCATGGGATTATCAAGAGGCATGGTTTTGATGATGTTGCTTGTTCTGTTGTGTATGCCAGTCCCTTTAGGATGTCTAGATGGAGTATGTATGAGGAGCTTGAAAGATTAAGCTCTGATATGAGTTTGCCATGGCTCCTTATTGAGGATTTTAATGACTATGGGGGTTCTCATGAGAAATTGGGAGGGGCTCCCCCTTCTTTGGCTAGATATAGGAGATTTAGTAAATTCCTTTTCTCTTGTGGGTGGATGGACATTGGATTTCATGGAGGGCAGTTCACTTGGTGTAATCTTAGACAAGGAGTGGCTAGGGTGTATGAAAGACTTGACAGGGCTGTGGCAAATGCAGACTGGTGCTCTTCTTTCCCTGATGTCCATGTTTGTCATCTCCCTAGAGTATTTTCTGACCACTGCCCTATTCTTTTGAAAGGTAAGTCAGCTGCTACCTCTCCCCCTTCTTCTCGACCATTCCGTTTTCAAGCTACGTGGCTGAAGGAGGAAGGATTTGATAAATTTGTTAAGGAAAATTGGGGAGCTAAGGATGTTGATTTCTCTGGAAAATCTGAAGACTTTGTTTGCAAAGTTAAGGAGTGGAACAAAATTGTTTTTGGGAACTTGTTCAAGTTGAAGAGGTGGCTGAAGAATAGAATTACTGGGGTTCAAACTGAGTTGATTAGATCTAATACTCACTATCTTAGGACTCTGGAGAAGGAGCTTATCTGTAGATATGAGAGGGTGGTAAACCAAAAAGAAATGTTCTGGTATCAGAAGTCTAGATGCAGCTGGCTATCTCAGGGTGACAGGAATACAAGATTTTTCCATTTGACTACGCTTTGTAAGTGTAGGAGATTAAAGGTGAGAATGCTGAAGGATGAGGAGGGAAGGTGGGTGTCCAAGCCTGAAGAGATTCTTTCTCTCTGCAATAGCTTTGTGAGAAAGTTATTCAGTGAGGAGAATCATTTGAGAATGGAGCTTCAGCACTCTTGGGGTCAGATAGTCTCTGAGGAGGAATGTTCTGAGCTAGATGTTACTGTTTCTGTGGAGAAGGTCGGGAGGGCATTATTTCTCATGAAGCCTTGGAAGGCACCTGGGGTGGATGGATTACATGTAGGGTTCTTTCAGCATTTTTGGTCTAAGATCAAGTTGGATATGGTGGATTTAGTCAGAGGGGCTCTGGAGACTGGTAGGTTCAATAAGGTGCTGAATAGAACCCTCATTGTTCTTATTCCCAAAGTAAATATCCCTGAACAGCTGAAGCAATTCAGACCCATCAGTCTTATTCCTGTGGCATATAAGGTTATCGCTAAAGTGCTGGTGGGTAGGATGAGGGGGTTGATGCAGAAATTAGTTAGTCCTAATCAATCTAGGTTTGTTCCTGGTAGACAAATTTTGGACAACATTGTTATTGCTCAGGAGTTGGTCCATTCTATACGGAGATCTAAAAGGAAAGAAGGGCTATTTGCTGTTAAGATTGATTTGGAAAAGCCTATGACAAAATCAGTTGGAGGTTCCTGGAGGAAACATTGAAGTTGTTTGGGTTTTCTGAGAGGTGTATCAGATTGATAATGTTTTGTGTTTCTAGCTCTCAAGTATCAGTGCTATGGGAAGGGGGTTCAACTGACTGGTTTAGACCTCAAAGGGGATTAAGGCAGGGGGATCCCCTGAGCCCTTTTTTGTTTGTACTTTGTATGGAGAGATTGAGTCTTCTGATACATGATTCTGTTCAGAGTAAGAAGTGGAAGCCTATAGGGGTTAGTGACAGGGGCCCCTGTGTTTCTCATTTGATGTTTGCTGATGACTTGTTCCTGTTTGGGAGAGCCTCTTTAAAGCAAGCTGCTGAGATGAAAAAAGTATTGAAGAAGTTTTGTGATGCCTCATGTTCTAGTATTAGCTTTGAGAAGTCCAAATGCTTTATTTCTCCTTGTGCAAGTAGAAGGCATATGTTGGAGATTGGAAGGGTTCTGGGAATCTCCCTGACTGAGGATCTGGGCATGTACTTAGGAATTCCCCTGATGCATAGAAGAATTTCCAAAGAGACTTTCAGACATATTGTTGAAAATGTCAGTAGAAGATTGACGGGTTGGAAGGCAAAACTGCTCAGTTTGGCTGGAAGAGCCACGTTGATTTAGTCTGTTTCAGCTGTTATCCCTACATACTCTATGATGTCAGCTAAGATTCCGGAGCTCACTATTAACAGTATTGACAAACTAAACAAACAATTTTTATGGGGAGGTAGTCAGGATGTCAGAAAGATGCATTTGGTGAAATGGAATGAGGTTTGTTTGCCCAAGAGTATGGGAGGTCTGGGTCTCAGAAGAATGAAGTTGCATAATACTGTGTTGCTGCAGAGATTGGCTTGGAAGTTTTTGGCTGAACCTGAGTCTTTATGGGTGAGGTTGATTAAAGCCAAGTATAAGATTGGTGAGGATGTGGTTAGTTGGATGAATAATGTTGATGGTAGAAAAGGTAATAGGTCCTATCACTTTAAATCTCTTATGCTTGGTTTTAAATTTTTAAATGGGGGATTGGTGAGGAGGATAGGTACTGGTAATTCTGTTCTATTTTGGAAAGATCCGTGGCTGGATAAACCTTTGGTGGAATTGGTGGACTTTGTCCCTAAGGAGGAAGTGATTATGGAGAAGGTTTGTGAGTACATCTCTCCTAATGGGCACTGGAATATGGACAAATTGCTTCTTGTTTTGCCTGACAGTATTGCTCTGAGAATTATGGCTTACCCTCTGGCCAAATCTGATGTTATGAGAGATGAGTATATTTGGAGGAGCTCCCCCAATGGTGTTTTCACTACTAAGTCTGCTTATTTGAATATCCTAGATGTGCAGGAGGAGGAGGATTTCACATGGCTCTCGAACTGTGGGATTCCTGCAAGATGGAATTATTTTCTGTGGCTAGCTATTAAAGAGAGATTGGTGACTGCTCAGCTTAGATTTCGTAGAGGAATGGCTGTTAATGAAGAGTGCAGTCTCTGCGGTGCTGTGGTGGAGGATGTTCTGCATGTGCTATGTGATTATTCTCGGGCTAAGGCTGTTTGGGTTACGCTGTTGCCGGAGAATGTTCAGCAGGAATTCTTTGAACTGAAGCTCAAGGATTGGATCCTTGCTGGACTGAAGAAGAAAGAGCAGGTTTGTTCTAGGTGGAATGATCTCTTTGTTGCGGCAACTTGGAGAATCTGGACTGAAAGGTGTATGGAGATTTTTAAGCCTGTCGTGCAGAGGAAGGAGACCTCCAGCATTTGTAATAGCATTCAAGTGTTGGCGTTAGAAATTGGCCAAGCCTTTCATGTCAAGAGCAGTGTGGGTAAGGACGCTATGTTAGTGAGCTGGAAGCCTCCGCCAGAGGGATGGGTTAAATTAACTTGTTGAAGCTGTTGTCTAATGATGCCGCTGGGGTTGGGTTTGTAAGGGGTCACAGGGTTTTGTAAGACTGGCTTTTCGTTTCATTTACACCTTAAAAAAAGAGAGAGAGAATGGACATTCAAACTTATTGCTTCTGGTTTTTTCTTATAATTGTTAAGAATGTGCACGATATCTACCACTTCTTTTCACAAGCAAAGTATATAGTTGGCTTTTACCATGCCTGGTACTCAAATTCGTAGCTCGTATCACAATCACATGTTCATTTACAATTCCGACAGATTGGATCCATTTAACAAGTGCAGACTTGGAAAGATCATGTTGGTTGTAAAGACCATTTTAAAATCTATAATGAACTCTGACCCAAAGCTGATGGATGCAGTATCTTGAATGAAAAAGTATCATCAACAATTGGAACATGAATTCGTATACACAAGACTATAAAATTTTCAAAAAATGTTTATACTTTTGACGTTTATGGTATCTTATTGATCTTGTACTTTGAATGCGACCACACAGGAAAAAATTCAAAGAATCTGTGAGCTTTTGGATGCGGCTGCTCAGGCATCTGAGGGAAGCCAGTGCCTCCCATTGACGAAGCTCTTGGCGATGAACGGCCTGGCGGTCTCGAAGTCAAGCTCCCGGGCCCATGCGACGCCGTGCACCGCCTTCGCCCCCGGCCCCCAGCACCTGTACGATCCGAAGAACGCCGTCCTGCAAACAAACAAACATCCCCCCAACCAAACCTCAGCAAACAGCAACAAACACTTGGCCTGCATCATCGGGCAGCCTAAATTACCTGCTCTTGTTGCTGTTGTGATCCCAGTCATCCCACCCGCCCTCGACCACCACGTCGGCGAAGTAAGTGTACGCGAACACGATCCTCGAGTACTGCCCCATGGCCCTGCCCACGTACAGCCTGCCCGTGCCCGTCACCCTGCAGCCCACAAACGCGAAGCCCGACCGCTCGCATGGCGTATTCCTGTCCTGCGCCGCGATCGACCCGAACCGCTCCGCTATCGAGTGCAGCTCACAGCCCTGCACCCGCTTGCACACGTCATGGTCCGAGACAAAAATTAGCACCAGAGGCAATGTAGGGGCGCACCTTGTAAATTGACCTGCCGTTGCCGAATATGAAGTCGATGGATCCCTCCACGTGGCAGTCCCTGAAGTAGTGCCGCCCCTCGTCGTCGCAGAGCGTGTCCTGCGCCCCGTAGAACCCGCACCCGGCGAAGTACGCCTTGTCGCCGGAGATCCTGAACGCCGCCGCCTGCCACCCTTCCATTCCTGGCAACGGTGCCGGTGCCGTGTTCTGCGCGCAATTTTCTATTAGTCGTCTCTAAGCAGCAAAAAAGACAGAATGTTTCTATCAGTCAAATCCGGACCGCCGCCGCCCGCCGCCGCCGCCGCCGCCGCCCGGCTGCATAGAGGTTAGGCGTTGGGGATATTGAGCACTTACCTTGAAGCTGATGTTCCTAGCACTAAAATAACTAGCAAAAACAGTTACTGAGGCTGTGTTGTAGGTCCGGAGCTGCTGGCCGTTCGGGCCCCGGTCGCTGGCCCGGTCGTGCCACTCGATCACCGTCGCGTCCCTCCCGGCCCCTTGGAACGTGATGTACGGCTTCGTCGCCGGGACGACGACTTTCTCCCTGGTAGAAAGAAATCCAGTTAAGAAAGAGGAACGAGTGCGTATAGCTGCAATGCAGAGTGAGAGGTCAAGGGTTCGAGTCTTCACACGTAGGACCCTGCGTTTATCCGCAGGGTGACTCTCTGCGTGTTGTTCTCGGGGACCGAGTCGACGGCCTCTTGGACCGATAGGAAGTCGCCCGTGCCGTCGGCGTCGACGACGATCGTGCGGTGGCCGGTCGGCCCGGTCCAGTTGTGGCGGCGATGATCGGTGGAGTTGGGCTCACAAGCACTTGCTTGTGATGATGATATGGAGACGAAGAGGGAGATGAGGGTGAAGAGGAGTAGGAGTCCCATTGAGCTGAGGGCAAGTGAAAGTTGGGAGGGGTTTGAAGGGCTCAAGTGGGCAAATTCAATTGAGAAATGGGAGGGAGAGCGGTGGGGTATAAATGTAGAGCAGGGAGCGTGGCAGGCTGTTGGGTTCTTGTGAACGGGGTTTGGTCGGCCCAACGGTCATGGGCCTCCTCTGTTCACCACGTGGGGCCCACCAAAAGAAGAGGCAAGTGCATGGCATCATTTTTCCCACATGAATAAAGGTGATTCAATTTCAGGGTAGATGATGAGATTTGAACAGGGACGAAAAGAATGTCAACTTTATGATTTGTTAAAATACGTATTGTGTCTCTAAAATTTTATACTTTGCTAAAAAAATTTTGGTGGGTCGGAACTGTTCATTTTAAGCTTGATAATCTAAAACATCAAAACACCGAATATCTGGTGAATCCAATGGATTTTACTCGTTCATCCATCCGTCGCAAAAGCTTTATTCATGCAAAACCGTTAGATTTGTCACGGTGGATCATCATGCAAACCAAATTAGGTTCACCCAATATTTTACATTTTAGGTTTTAGAATATGTATATCAAAACAAACGGCTCCAAACATCACAAAAAAACCACGAAGAATAGAAATCAGGAGTGGTATTTTCCCCCTTATTTAACAGTGTCCAATAAGATAACATCAAGTCAACTATAAATGTACAAGGACCTAATTATTTAGCCACATGCACTTGGAAGCAGACTTGAAGAAACTAGGAGAGTTTGATCCGAAGTATTCTGTGGAGATGATAAAAGGCAGGCAAGGGGACAAGGAAGGAGAAAGTTTTGGGGCCATGGTCCCAAAAATAGAGGAAATGTGTGAGCTGTTTTCTATATTCTTTCATGCTTTAAAGAGGAGGTCACGGGGTCTTGGTTGAAGAGAAAGGCTAGCGTCAATCCAAGTGAGGAGTTGTAGAAAGTGGAAGCAGAGAGAGAGAGAGAGAGAGAGAGCAACGGTCATCTCCAAGCATGGGGAGCACGAGGGCAGGAGAGCGTGAAGCAGAGAGAGATGATGGCGTTTAGCGCTTTGTATTGTAGCATGAGACAAATTATACAGGGAGGTGGGGAAGAGAGGGGGGAAGGAGACGGAAAGCATTAAAAATTTGGTTTCTGAACGTTGGGAGACTGGCGAAGTGAATGACAGGTAGGAGAGAGAGAGAGAGAGAGATTTTGATGTCAAATCTCAGTAGCAGGGGACCATAACGGTCGTCCAGTAGAAACCAGGCAATTCCCTGGCGGAGGAAGATGACGACGAGATATAAAGGTGGTTAGAGTACAACAATATTTTTAAATAATACTGTCACTGCTATAAACGGGTTTTTGATGGGCATACCCGTTAGTGGGTATCCACCCATTATGTAACCCTACCACTATAAATACAGGGCTATGGATTCCATAGCCACCACGTTTACAACACGTTATCAGCACGCTCGAAGCTGAGCCGAACCTCTGCCGACGGACGAACGCGACGCGAACGGGCTTCCTTCACCGAACGTCGCTAGATCCGGCGGGTAGGATCTAGAGGTAACCCTGAAACCCTAGATCTAAAATTTCATATGCGCATATGTAGAGATCCAATTTCTTGGATCAATCGCTCAAGATTCTATCGTTTTTATTGCTAAAAATCAACCTTTTACAATAAAAAACGACTTTTGGAGATTAAAAAACACTTTTTTCTTGTAAAAATTGGATTTTTATCCCCAAAAACTATCAAATCCTAGGGGATCTTCTCGCCGGAACGCGAATCCCCCCCCCCCAATCTCGCGCCAAAACCCCGCCCGCCGCCCGAAGCGGCGGCAACCCCCCCCCCCCCCCCCCCCCCCCGGCCGTTGCGACGGCGGGCTCGACCCGCCGCCCGCAGCGGCGGACGGCCCTGCCGCCTGCTGCGGCGGGCCAACCCGCCGCCAGCTGCGGCGGGCGGCCCCGCCGCCAGCGACGGCGGGCCAACCCGCCGCCTGCAGCGGCGGGCGGCCCCGCCGCTGCCCGCGGCGGGCCCCGCCGCCCACAGCGGCGCCCCCCGGCATCCGCTCGTATCGGGCCCCACCGGTGCGCGCCAATGTCCGGAAACCCTAGCCGCCTGAAGCGGCAATCCGCGCGACCAAAAACCCTAATTAGGGTTTAACCCCGAAAATTTTTCGATTTTCAAAACTTTTCAGATTTAATTGCGATTTTTTCGTCAAAATCTGGACAAAATTACATGTGATTTTATTCATCGACTTTTTATTCGGATTATATGATTTTTCTAAACGTTTAAAAATTAAGAAGATCCTGCGACCGCTCTGCCGTTAGTCAACTAACCTAACGGTGTATGACGTTGCCTAGTGGTCCAATAATTTTTAAACGAAAGATTTCATTTTCCATTATAAACTGCCTGTGATGATTAAAATTGCCTGTAATGAATAAACTGCATGTGATGATTAAATGCATGCTGCAATTTATCTGCCTGCGATGAATGTCAATATTTGCTGTGGTTTTGGATCGGGTAGGGATCACCATTTTATTTTCCCGCATTTTTTTCTTCTTTTGAGAGAAATATGTAATGAGGGTAATTTTGTAATATTACAAGACCGACGGACGCCTCAAGAAGATGAAGGACTATTCCAGAAGAATAGGGGCCCACGGGGGTTCCCGAGTTGTACTTTCATTTCCTTTTGGGACTGTAATGGACTGTAATTAATATGGTGATTAGCCGATCCACGCAGCAAATATCTGTGTCTGATGTGCTTAATTATTTATTTTTCTGCAAAAATATCTAATTATTGCCTATCTTTTTACATGCTAGAGTGATAAATGGCCAAAATTGCGAGCGTCGATTTCGACGTTTTGGATGCTTCAGGCAAGAACTACTTAAGCTGGCAGTTGGACATAAAATTCCATCTGCGAGCACAGGGATTGAGCCACGCCATCGCTGTAGGCGATAAGGTTTCTGATATAGATAAAGCGAAAGCAATTATCTATATCAGACGCCATATCGATCGGACCCTGAAGGCCGAGTACCTCACGGTGGAAGACTCGTATGAGTTATGGACCGCCCTCGAGGATAGGTATAAACATCAAAGAGATGTTATACTTCCTCGAGCACGATATGAATGGGAAAACCTCCGTCTCCAAGACTTTAAGTCTATTGCCGAGTACAACTCGGCACTCTTTAGCATCACCTCACGCCTGAAGTTGTGTGGTGAAAAGGTGACGGAGGAGCGCATGTTAGAGAAGACGTATACATCCTTCCACGAGAAGGATGTTATACTAATGCAACAGTATCGTGAACGCAAGTTCACAAAATACTCAGAGCTTCTCTCATGCCTTCTGATGGCAGAACAGAATCGTGACCTTCTTCTGGCCACCCATAACTCACGCCCTACCGGCACTGCTCCTGCGCCTGAAGCGCATCACAGCTCCTCCCAGAAGAAGAGGAGCAACTTCAAAGGCAAACCCCAGAAGGGCAAAGCAATGAAGAAGCAGGCTAGAGGACCCCCTCCCAGAAGCAACAATGAGGGGAGGAAGAAGAATAATGTGTGGAAAAGAAAGGACGACCGCCAAACATCTGCCCCCAGAAAGGACTGGGAAGATAAGTGCCACAGGTGTGGCATGACTGGACACTGGTCCAGGAATTGTCGGATTCCACGCCACCTGCAGGACTTGTAGAAAGCAAGCCAGAAGCAAGCTGAGACAAACATGTTGGTTCAAGAAGACCTGGCGCCAATCAGGTTCATCGCTGAGGACTTCTCAAACGATGACCTGCTCGACTGAGGACATTATCCATTTTCTATGCATTGTAGCTTTCCTTTTTTTTGAGAAACTATTTATCTGCTTGTTTTTTTCTAGCATGTTGAAGTACTTTTCAGACACTTAATTGATTATCAGTAGTATATTTTTCTGTGTTTGCCTTATACTACGATATTTTCTTTTACAATAGATGGACTTTAAATGCCTAGTGGACAGTGCCTCTACGTACACGATCCTCTAAGACATCTGCTTTTTCCAAAGCATTAACAAATACGATGGCACCGTAAATACAATTACCGGTCCATCAGGGATTATTGAAGGATCAGGGGAAGCACAATTTATGCTCCCCAACAAAACAAAACTACTTATAAAAGATGCACTTCTCTCCCCCAGCTCACATAGAAACCTTTTAAGCTTTAAAGATATCCGCTTAAATGGATACCACCTTGAAACGGTGAGCAAACAAAACAGAGAATACCTTGATGTAACGTCTTATAAAAACGGCGCTAAAAACACCGTCGAGCGTTTTGAGGGACTCCCGTCGGGTCTCTATCACACAAGGATCAGAGCAATGGAATCAAACACACTAGAGCACCAGAAGTGCCATAATCAACCAGAATTCAAACTCTGGCACGATAGACTAGGACACCCTGGGAGGAATATGATGCGTCGCATCATATCACAATCCCGTGGAATTGACCCGAAAAGCCTGACGCTACTTCGGAAGGGTGCAAATCTTTGTCCCCTTGTTACAAAGGGAAATTGATTACGAGACCATCCACCCTGAAGGTGGACTCTGAGTCTCCAAGTTTCCTAGAGAGAATACATGGTGACATTTGCGGGCCTATTCACCCCGCAAGTGGACCATTTCGATACTACATGGTACTGATAGACGCATCTTTAAAATGGTCGTATGTGTGCCTCCTGTCCACCCGCAACGTAGCCTTTGCAAAGCTACTTGCACAAATTATAAAGTTGCGGGCACATTTCCCAGACAACCAGATCAAGAAATAACGTCTGGACAATGCTGGGGAATTCACATCACAAGTCTTCCTAGACTACTGCCAAGCAACCTGCATAGAAGTTGAACATCCTGTAGCTCATGTTCACACCCAGAACGGGTTAGCCGAATCTCTTATAAAGAGACTACAGTGGATCGCTCGACCATTGTTGATGCAATGCCAGTTGCCGGTTAGTGCATGGGGACATGTCATACTGCACGCTGCATCGCTGATAAGATTACGACCGTCAGTAGTCAATCTTATTCTCCGATGCAACTTGCATATGGGAACCCGCCTGATATCTCTCACATGATGATATTCGGATGTGCTGTCTATGTCCCCATAGCACCACCGCAGAGAACCAAGATGGGTCCTCAACGGCGTCTTGGTATATATATTGGTTTCGACTTACCATCGATCATTAAATACCTCGAACCCCTTACAGGGGACGCCTTTAAATCACGTCTAGCAGATTGTGAGTTTGATGAAAGCATTTTTCTGAAACTAGGCATTAACACACAGAAGCCAGAAGCTTCAAAGACCATTACATGGGACACCAAGACTCTATCCCATTTTGATCCGTGTACAAATCAATGTGAAGAAGAGATCCTGAAGATCCTTCAAATCCAAAACACAGTTCACATTTTACCGGACAAATTCACTGACAACCAGAAGATTATCAGATCACACGTCCCTGCTGCAAATACGCCAGCTAGGATTGACATACCCAAAGATGGATGCAATCCATCTGCAGCAGAAGCGGCCATACCTCAACAAAAAAGAGGACGACCCCCAGGCTCCAAAGATAAGAACCCTCGAAAGAGGAAAAATCCTGGAGCAACAATAACGATACCACCACAGGATGCTAAGCTCAGCCCAGCTACCTCTCCCCTCCTAACAACCCCTGAAGAGGAAAATACAGGAGAAATATCATTAAATTATGTACGTACTGGGGAGGTACTGGACAGAAAAAGCACAATCATCGATGATAACTTCGCGCTCATTATTGCCACTCACGTCACTGAATACGACGATGAAACCGGTCCACGCTCTCTAGCAGAATGTAAACGCAGAGAGGATTGGCCAAAGTGGAACGAGGCAATAGGAGTAGAGCTGGACTCACTCTCGAAGCGCAAAGTTTTTGGACCTGTAGTCCTAACACCAAAGGGTGTTAAACCTGTGGGATATAAATGGGTATTCGTGAGAAAAAGAAACGAGAAAAATGAGATCGTGCGTTACAAAGCGCGCCTTATTGCACAAGGCTTTTCCCAACGACCAGGAATATACTATGACGATACCTATTCCCCGGTCATAGACGCGATCACTTTCCGTTTCATTATAGGCCTATCCACAAAGGAAGGATTGGATATGCAGCTCATGGACGTTGTGACTGCATACCTATATGGAAATATAGATAAGGAAATCTATATGAAAATCCCAGATGGATACAAACTACCGACAAAAATGACAGAAAGACCTCGGGACGTCTACTCTGTCAAACTTCAGAGATCGCTGTATGGTCTAAAATAGTCAGGTAGAATGTGGTACAACAGACTCAGTGAATTCCTAGTGCAACAAGGATTCACAACAAATGAAGTCTGCCCTTGCATCTTTATAAGAGCAAAGGGAACATGATTCGTGATTATTGCCGTCTACGTAGACGACCTGAACATCATCGGATCTCCTGAAGATATATGTGAGATATCCAAAAGTCTCACACAGACTTTTGAGATGAAGGACCTCGGCAAAACGAAGTTCTGCCTAGGCCTACAAATTGAACACTTAAGCGGAGGAATCCTGTTACACCAATCGACATACACAAAAAAAGTGTTGAAAAACTTTCTTACGGACAAATGACATCCGCTCAGCATACCAATGGTCGTCCGATCATTGGAGGTTGACACAGACCCATTCCGACTGTTGGAAGAGGGGGAGGAAATACTAGGTCCTGAAGTACCCTACTTAAGCGCAATTGGAGCACTCCTATACATGGCAAACTGCACGCGTCCCGATATAGCGTTCGCAGTTAACTTACTAGCCAGATACAGTTCTGCGCCCTCAAAGCGCCACTGGAACGGAGTTAAGCAACTTCTGCGCTACCTCCAAGGGTCTGTGGACATGGGACTATACTTCAAGAAAGGTGTATCCTCCGACTTGGTCGGTTATGCAGATGCAGGATACAGGTCCGACCCACATACCGCAAAGTCTCAAACCGGTTTTGTGTTCACATACGGTGGGATGGCCATCTCATGGAGATCCGTGAAGCAGACATCGACAGCAACCTCATCCAACCACTCCGAGCTCATTGCGATCCACGAAGCTAGCAGAGAATGCTTTTGGCTTCGATCAGTCATCAACCACATCCTCAAGACCACCGGCCTGAAGACGGGAGATCTTGGACCTACCACCATGTATGAAGACAATGCTGCCTGCATTGCTCAACTACGGGGTGGCTACATCAAAGGTGACAGGACGAAGCATATATCCCCCAAGCTCTTCTGGACGCATGAACAACAAGTGGACAACCAGATCGACATCCAGCAGATCCAGTCTTGCGACAACCTGACAGACCTGTTCACTAAAGCCTTGCCTCGCAGCACCTTTAGAAAACTTGTACTAGGAATTGGGATGAGACAGTTGAGAGATTTACAAGCCTGAAGCTTGTACTTATCAGGGGGAGTTAATGTTGGGCTGTACTCTTTTTCCTTGGCTACTGGTTTTTCCCACTGGGTTTTCCATAGCGAAAGGTTTTAACGAGGCAGCCACATCAACTCTGGATCCAGGAGTATCCACCTCTGATGTTATCCATCGATCAAGGGAAGTTACAGAGACTTGTACTCTTTTCCCTTAGCCACTGGTTTTTCCCACTGGGTTTTCCTTGGTAAAGGTTTTAATGAGGCACGTACTCTTAAACTCAAGGATTCAGAAGTATCCATAGACCCATGATCAGATAAGCTATATGAACCCTGAAGTGTTCATCATGGCTTACAACAATGGATGGATAAGGGGAAGTGTTATAAACGGGCTTTTGGTGGGCCTACCCGTTAGTGGGTATCCACCCATTATGTAACCCTACCACTATAAATACCGGGCTATGGATTCCATAGCCACCACGTTTACAACAGTCACAGCTTTATATTTTTGATGTACTAACCTTAGAGTTCAGTATGGTGTTAGAGTAACTCAGGTTAAACTCATAACGGGCACAAAAAATACCGCCGTGCAAAAAACAACAGCCCTCAACACACAATTTCGAAGCGGTGTCGTTCAAATCTCAACGATTTGTGAAGTTTTGATACCGTGACAATCCTTATTACAATTGAGGGATGTTTTTGAATCTTTGTCCCATGTGGCAATGTGACATCGTCACATGAGACAACCTTCTTAAACCCAAAACCCAAAAAAACCATCGCTACATGAGACATCGCCACATGAGACAACCTTCTTAAACCCAAAACCCAAAAAATCCATCGCTACATGAGACATCGCCACATGAGACAACCTTCTTAAACCCAAAACCCAAAAAACCAAAACCACACCCAACTCCCCAAATCACACCGAAATCCAAAACACCCAAAATCACACCCCAAATCAAAAAAACCAAAAACTCCAAGACAATACACACACTCAAACACACTCTTCTCATTTTCACATGTTTTTGCACTCATCGAAACACCCATGTGGGTCCCGCATCCTGATTGTGTGGGTTGGTTTTTGAGTTGTCAGTGCACTATGTGCACGGGTTATTTCTAGTCTATGTTACAATTGAGGGCAGTTTTTGAATTTGTCCTATGTGGCAGTGTCATGTCAAGTTTTAGAGGGAAAATTTTGGGTTGAAGAGAAATTTGTTGGAAGAACACAAAAGCTTTTCTTTTTTAAAATTGGTAGCATCAGCTATTAATATCATTCATTCAAAAAATGACCCAAAAAATGAGACCCAAAAAAAACGAAACACAAAAAAATGAAACCCAAAAGTGGACATCGCCTGAACTTTATTTCGGCTGAGCTTATTTCGGCTGACCCAAAAAAACTTAAACCCAAAAAAGCACAGGGAATGTGCATTCAAAGAGGGGGGCTGAGCTTTTTGGGCGTCCGTTTCAATTAACCCCTCAAGCAGAGGTCTGACCAACCCATCCGCGCTGAAAGCGCCTGCTAAATTTTTATATGCTAATTTATGGTTCTGCGCCGAAGGCGTCCGCACAGACTTTATTGTTCCTCGCCGAAGGCGGCCGTGCCTCTAAATTTTATTACACAAATTTGTTGTTCTTTTAATTTTGGCTGTAGAAATATTTTTTTGGGGACAAAGATTTCGCAGGGAAAAAACTTAAATGCACCATGACCGCGGGCATGGGTTATGACTAGTGAATTCAATAAACATTGAATTTTGAAGGACAAAAGCATATTAGCATTATACTTTGTGAATATTGATTGAATAGTCAGAATATAGCACGCGGACAGTAGTCCAAATGTCATCACCTCCCGCTTCCCAGCGGGGCCAACGGGATTTGATCCCCGCTGAACGGGGTTTCCGCATGCGCGCGTTGCCAGCTTTTCGAAGGATTAAAAAAATAGTCAGAATATCCTCAACATGAAAAAAATGCTTATTGGAGTCCAATTATTTTAACTATAAATTTATGTCACATATTTCCACTAGAAATTACCCATGCACAAAAAAAAACAAACAAACAAAAAATCAGGACTGTTGAGTCATGGGCCGGCATTCGAGTTAACTCGACCGACCGACGATTAAAGCCCACGAAGCCCACAAGGGAAGCCTATAGCGACTAAGTCAAAACCCAATGGCCAGTCGATCGTTGAGTCTACTTCACTCGAACGTGGGATGAAAGGCGGGCTCTTAAATCGCGGGGACATGCACAACATTTAATCCTATTAAAAGGGGGAAGATCGTGGCCCCCTTATGGGTGGCCGTTATCACTCCAACGTCTCCAGAGGGACCCTGAACGTCTATAAATAGGGGAACGGGTCCCAATTTCAAGGTAGGAGGTCTAAGACATAGAACTCTATTTTCTCAGCTTATATTTCTTATATATTCGAGCTTGCGCCGCCAGTCCTGTGACGAACCTCCGTGGGTCGACCTCAGCTGTACCAAGCTCACTCTCTTCCTTAAGTTCTCACACTAACTTAAGCATCAGAGGGAATTTGGGTCGGAACCCAGATCCAACCCCCCTAACTTATCCCTGTGATGTAGATCGACGGTCATCATCCGGCGTCGAGGGTCGTTATCGAGCTCCCCCGCCTCGAACGATCGACACATCTATCGCTCGAAGGTCGATCGAGTACATCATCATCATCAATTACCATCATTCGACCCAGATTCTACCAACCTAGGGTCACATCCCAACCACTGACGAGACTCCGACTCAGCACCAAGAGTCTACGGCAGCTTGACAACTGTCCCGGTCAATTTTGGACTTAACGGTTTGGCGTCGTCTGTGGGGAACGTTAACCAGCTTGACATCCCAAAGCAATCGAAAGCTATGACATCTGGACCCAGCAAAGTCGGACCGACCGCAGGTCCGAATGAGAAACAGAAAGCGAACAACGTCCTGTTGGAAGATGCTACAGACTCCACGTCGCCGTCACAACGACCGGAAGAAACCGCAAAGGAGCCTGGGGTGACCCAGAATGAATTCACCCAGTTCACCGAGCAGGTCGACAGGAGTCCAGGTGCATTGCCGACTTTAATACGCCAAAACATGGGAGGCCCATCACCCTTAAATGAGTCGTTGCTGCCTCCAAACCCGAACCTGACGCCAACCAAGGGTCGGCTTTCCTTCGAGATATGGGGGACCCAAGGGTAGATCAACTAGAGATTAACCTCCATAACGCGACCCCCCAACCCACCAATACGACAGAGCGGGGGTCGACAATCAAGCCTTCGTTCTCCAAGAAAAACACAGCCCCTCCAATTATCGGGCAACAACTCGCAATATCCTAGATCAGATAATGTACGGGGCTCCCCAGGTTATAACCATCTGAACCCTGTAGGTGGATTCGGGAGGAGGGAGGAGATCCCAAACCGATCATCGGGAGCCAACTACGTGCAATCCGGAGAAGGAGGATCCCTACTGGTCCGATCCGTAATTCGGAGGACCCCACTAAAAGATAATATCATCTCTGCACACCCTCTCACCAAGTTCAAGCTCCCGGCCCTACCAGCTTATGATGGCAGAGGCGACCCATGGCCGCATATCAATAAGTATTTGAATGCCATGCTGCTCCACGGGGCCGACGATCCGTACCTTTGTAGAGCTTTCCATGCTACCCTGTTCAAGAGAGCAGAAAGCCGGTACGAAGGGCTACCCGACGGCTACATCGGCTCGTTCAACGAATTGGCAGAAATATTCTGTAAACAATTCGTCGCAGGACGACGTCTTAAGAAGAAGTCCTCCCACCTCTTCTCGCTTAAACAGAACGAGAATGAGTCGATCCGAGCCTTCGTCCAGAGATTCAACGACAAAAGGCTCGATGAAGAGGAGACAACGGACGTAACCGTCATAGCGGCGCTCACCAAGGCGGTCCAGAATAAGCACATGCGGAGGGCCCTCCACCAGTTCCTCCTAACACCGTAGCAGAAATGATCAGCATAACGGATCGGTTCACTTCCTCCGAGGAGGCGAAAGAACCAACCGGAGCTAATGCGAAGAGCACCCCCTCCCGCTGTGGAGACACGATGCGAGAGAAGCCAACCTCGGGAACCCCCCGCCAGGAGTCTCGAGACAAGAGACCCAGGGGGAGAAGCCCTCGAAGCAAAGAGCGCTCTGCCTATACTAAGCCAGTCGCCCCTAAGACAAGAGTCCTCTTTTACGACCCTAAGACAAGAGCTGATCCAAGAGACATCAAAGAAGGGAAAATATGAGAAGAGGGACGACCTCAAATTCTACAAGTACCACAACGACTATGGGAACGATACCAATGAATGTTGGACTCTCAAAAAGGATATCGATGTGCTAATCAAGCGAGTGCACCCCAAGAATCTGGCTAACGATCAACCTAGCAAGGCGGGATACTCGAAGCAGAAAGGCAAGATGACTGGGTCATCTGTCACCAAGGTGATAGACTTGCAAGCCGTCTAAAACTTGAGGCAAATAAAGAGGCGATGAACAACAACAGCTCCGACGAAGTTCGAAAACACATGTACACCTTTTTCGTTTTTCTGTCACTTTTTCAATAAAGCATGTCTCTTTTATCAAATAAAGTTTCGCTTATTTAAGCCTTCGTAAAGTCTACAGAAGTTATCACATCAAAACTCCCCTCGAAAAGGATCCGATCCTCGGGAGGTTTTGGAAAAACTGAACTTACGTTGATGCAAGTGACACATAAATGAGCGTCAACCGTAAGTCGAAGGGGCCTCCCCTTCGCCACTGAATGACTCTCCTAAATGAGCGTCAGTCGTAAGTCGAAGGGGCCTCCCCTTCGCTACTGAACGACTCTCCTAAACGAGCGTCAGCCGTAAGTCGAAGGGGCATCGCCTTCGCTACTGAATGACTCTCTTAAACGAGTGTCAGCCGTAAGTCGAAGGGGCCGTCGAAGGGGTAACCCCTTCGCTACGGAACGACTCTCCTAAACGGTAGTCAGCCATAAGTCGAAGGGGCCTCCCCTTCGCTACTGAATGACTCGCCTAAACGAGCGTCAGCCGTAAGTCGAAGGGGCCTCCCCTTCGCTACTGAACGACTCGCCTAAACGAGCGTCAGTCGTAAGTCGAAAGGGCCTTCCCTTCGCTACTGAACGACTCGCCTAAACGAGCGTCAGCCATAAGTCGAAGGGGCCTCCCCTTCGCTACTGAACGACTCTCCTAAAGGAGCGTCAGCCGTAAGCCGAAGGGGCCTCCCCTTCGCTACCGAACGAATCTCCTAAACGAGCGGCAGCCGTAAGTCAAAGGGGCCTTCCCTTCGCTACTGAACGACTCTCCTCAATGAGCGTTAGCCGTAAGTCGAAGGGGCCTCCCCTTCGCTACTGAACGACTCTCCTAAACGGTCGTAAGCCGTAAGTCGAAGGGCCGCCCCTTCGCCACTGACCAACTCTTCTAAAATTTCGTCAGTCGTAAGTCGAAGGGCCACCTCTTCGTCACCGAACGACTCTCGTACCTTCAAGGAAATCGATTCCTCACCACGGAGTGTGGTGATCAACTTCTAAATATGGTTCGATGGTTTATCCTCAATCATCCCGAAGCAACACCTAACCCATCGAGGGGCCATCGGGCGCTATGACCACCACACGACATGCACGACATCAAACTAAGAGATGCAACGACAAGCATGGATATGCAGGCCAACTCTTTTTGGCACTCCTATTACAAAAATTGTTCGTTCACATCTACATCACCACCTATACATTCAAAATTTTCTAAAACAAGCATACAAAGAACACAGAGACCTTACAATGGCTGGCTAGGCCCTTGGTCTCCATCTAGCACGGCCGCAGACTCTAGGTCCCTCGTAGCATCCACTCCTGCGTCATCGTGATCAGCCACGATGGCAGTGTCTTCGGGGGGGAGCAGCTTCCTCCGCATCTTGGCTCGATTCATCATCAACAAGGTCCGGAAAATTCACCGAGATCTTGTCGATCTCCACGGAGAGATCCGGGAATCGGTTCTTCATCTCCAATCGGCATCGCTCGTAGCCTTTCTTGTATAGCTCGTCGAAGTCGGGAAATGAATCCGTGAACTCCCGAACCGCCCTCTCTGTAATGACCTTGGCTTCGACTCTCTCCTCCACCAGAGCGTTCTCTGCTCATTTTCTTAGTGCGGTTTGTTCAGCCTCCATCCTACGAGACTCGCTTAACTCGTGCTTGAGTTTTCGAATGCGATCCAATCTTGTCTCGGAGAGAAGGCTGATTCTAGCCAGATCAGCCTGAGATCTCTCCACACTCGACATAACAGCCTCTAGGGTGACACCATGATTGGCCACCACCGGAGCATGATGACGCAACGCCGCGGTCGCCACGAGAACCTGCAAAGAACACACGAGAGTAAATATACATGCTGACATCACCTACAAGTGAAGCTAGAGCAATAATTACATGTCCCATGGAAGGGTTGCATTCTCAGCGATGTGGGAGGCGGTCCTGCAATCAAGAAGAGTGGAATCTCCACGCCTCAGCGGAAATCCCGCCCGGACGAGATCCTCCTCGGTACAGTCGAATGGGGCCTGAGGAGATCGGCTCTCCAGCAAAATCGGCCTGTATTCACCAGGGATGTCTTTAGACAGCCCTACAGGAGGGAACAGACTCCCCCAAGGCCAGGAGTCCTTGTGCACGAGAAGCTTCGATGGAACCTGAGTCTTCCTCGAATCTTCCTCGTGAAAAGTATCACTGCCTGGCTGGGAAACCTGCTCAGCTGCCACATTCGACCCGGACGGCTCCGAGTCGCTGAGAACGAGTTGCTGCCTTCTCTTGGTCCCCTCCAACACAACTACTTCAAATATTGGAGGTTGGACCTTTCTTCTTCTTCTTCTGCTGAGGGTGGGACACCTGAGCAACCCTCTCGACAACCATGGGTCGATCCCAGACGGTTTGTTGGAAGCAACGATGTAGGATCTTTAGTTTGATGATGACAAACGTGTGTTGCAATTTAACGAGTGTACTAAGTGTGTTTCAGTGATGGCAAGGGCGTAATTATTTAAAGTGATGACTAAGACAATTGTTGAAGGAATTGCTATTCACATAGCAAATGGGTTTGGTCAAAGTGCTATACACCTAGAAAATTGGACTTGGTCCAATATGGGATGAGATGGAGAGATTCACTATGGATTTGTTCATATCAATTAGAGATTTGGGCAATCAAATATTCCTATCCAAATATCAATTACGATCCTATACAAGTCACCTATTCCTATTGGTAATGATCAAATCACTTCAAAGATATTCCTCTAACCTATTCCTATCTTCAAGATGACTTGGTCATAGCTACATCTCTCCTACCCCTAGCCATTGGATCACCTCTTGCCGAAATACAATACCTAGCCCTACTCCTATATAAACCCTTTTGCTCAAAAGAAACAGGTGAGGTAATCAAAAGGAAAGAGGGGTCGGCCTCATTAACTACCCAAGGAAAAACTTGCGGCAACTATACCCTAGCATCAACCTACGGCTAACAACTTATTTTTCCAAGCTAAAGAAGCAAGCAAAGCCCTAGCTAGTCCAAAAATCATATACTGTCGCAAGCTACTTCCAAAAGAAAACTACCCTATTTTTCCTAAGGAAATCATGTTCAAGCTTCATCCGACTTCATCATCTTCGCAAGTCACGCTAACACAGTAGCCATCGATGATCGCATCCCACTGCTGGAGTTGAGAGCTCGAAGTCCAAGTTGTCATCGCCAAGAAGAAGCTTGTCGTCGTGGAGGAGAACCCATCACCGTTCATCACTCTTGAAGCTGCCGTTGAACTCCTTAACGCAGACAAAGTCCACGCTGCCGTGAAACCTACCATCGCCGTCGAGAAGAAGTAGAAGCCCACGAGATCGCCACCTCCCGTCGTATTCCTCTTGCCGGCGAGATCTCGTTGCTTGCCATGAGCATTATCAAAGCAAGAGTTGTCGTCGACTCCTTGCCGTCGGAGTGAAGTATAACCGTTTCTGCACACAAGGAGCCTCGCCGTACCTTCCCATCAGCTCGCCATCGGAGTCGAGCGTCCACCGAAGTCAGAGATGTCAAAGTTCCTGTCGCCGCCGAGCTATCGGAGACGTGTCGAAGCGCTGTCGGAGAAGTCAGGCTCCATCCCCTAGGCGTTGATTACACCACCGTCGAGTCGAACGTCGAAGATAAAGCCTAGGCGTACTCGAGTCGGAGAAATTGCATGAAAACGAAAAGAACGAGAGCTGCTGACGTGAATTGGGTTTTAAAGGAGTTACTTTGCGCACAGACCGAGTTTTAATTGTTTTGAACTGGATCTGCTATACACATAGACTAGATAGCTATTCAACTTCCAGGAGCTGCAGATCGAGATCCAGGAGTCAGATCGAGACACCGTTTGTGCCAGACTGAAGCTGACGTCGTGCTGAACAACAGAGACGACACACCATCACAATCTGAGCATTTCTGAACCCTTTACTTTATCATTATATTTGTGATTGTGTGTAGTTCTATGTATGGGAAACTTTACCGTTATTGTGTTATTTGGGACTTGTCTGGTTGGGGCTAGACAAGAGGGTCTTGACATGTTGTAGCAGTCAAGATACGCATTTACTAGGTTGATAGTATTCTGCCCTTTGTTGAGTGTGGTACAGTCTATGTGGGGAGTTGGAGCTAGGATCACATTGTAAGTGTACAGAAGGAACTTATTAATGCTAGTATTTGCTTGGGGGCTGGAGTAGGTCGTTGCTGCGACCGAACCAGAGTAAATCTGTTGTGTAGTCTGTGCTTGCATTTTATTTACCCTGCTTGTGTTTTTAACTGCGTGTGATTTCTCGTAGGTTGCACGAGAATATTTTTATAAGCCTATTCACCCCCCCAGGCTGGGATCCAGATCCAACAAGTGGTATCAGATCAGGTTTTAGGATCTAGCCTAGGATTGACCATGAATCCCATTGATAGTGCCTTTGCTGAGGGTCAGTCCATATCACGTCTCCTAGATTTAATGGTGAAGATTATGCTTATTGGAAAAATCGTATGAAAATCTACTTGATATCTATTGATTACAAAGCATGGAATATTGTTGAAAAAGGTTATAAGCCACCTGTCATTAAAAATGAAAATATTGAAATGCTTAAACCTGATGATAAATGGGACGATAATGATTGGAGACTTTATTCTCTTAATGCGAAAGCTACGAATGCTCTCATTTGTCCATTAGATAAATCTGAATATAATCGTATCTCACATTGTATAACTGCGTAGAAAATATGGCATACATTGGAGGAGACGCACGAGGAAACGTCACAGGTGAAGGGGTCTAGACTTGCACTTTTGAGCACAGAGTAAGAGGGATTTCACATGCTACCATTAGAGACCATATCAGAGATGTTTGCGAGGTTCACCAATATCGTCTATACGTCTAGCTCGCTTGGTAAGCCTTATTCTAGTCTTGAACATGTGAGGAAGATATTAAGAGCACTGCCAAGCTCTTTCAGGCCTAAAGTCACCGCCATCCAAGAAGGAATGGATCTATCACAGATGAGGGTGGATGACTTGATATGTAACTTAATGTCCTATGAGCTTGAATTGCAAAATATTGAAGAAAGAGAGAAACCTGAGGAGAAGGAAAAAGCTTCGAAGCCACTTGCTCTGAAAGCTAGCAAAGATGAAGATGATGAGGAGGAGATAGCGCTAATGGTTAGAAATTTCAGAAAGTACGTCAGAACTCCTCAAGGAAGATCAGAAATGCATAGAAGGTTCATTCGCTCTAACACTTTTAATTATGATAAAAATTCTTCTGAAAAAGATTCTGCTAATAGAGTTGAATGCTTCAAATGCAGGAAAAAGGCACACTTCACAAAGCAATGCAGACAAGAGACTGTTCAGGTTGCTAAGATAAAGGAAAAGCCAAGATGCTAAATTGGGACATGGACAGCGAAGCTGAGGATGAGGATGAAGAGGTGGTAGCCCACTCCGCTGTCGTCTGCTTAATGGCAAAAAACGATGAGGTAAATTCCTTCACTAAAGCTGAATTGTTAGATGTTTGTAAAGGAATGCAAAATGAGATTAATGAGCTAGAACTCACATTAAATGACTATAGGAATGCTAGCTTTAAATTACAAAAAGAAAACTGTGACACTTCTGATGAATTAGATATTCTTAAAGAGGAACTTGTTGCATGTAACGCTAAAATTGTGTCACTAGAAAAAGAAAAGGCTAGCATGCCTGAAAAAGCTACGTGTTTTTCTTGTCCTTCCTTATTCAATGATATTAGCATACTTAAGCAAGATTTATTTAAGCTTGAAGCTGAAAAAGATTATGTGATTAAAGAGCTTAATGATGAATTGTGCATGTTGAATAAAGAGCTTAAAATGAAAATGGATGAATTTAAAAAGAAGGAAGATGAAAACAAGAGCGCTTTTATAAGTAAATATACCTTGCTTGTGGATGAAAATAAATTATTAAAATCCAAATTTCTAATCTAGAATTGTCATAAAGAAAATTTTCAATTGGTAAACATTCGTTGGATACCATACTTGAAAATCAATTATATTACAATAATAGAAGAGGACTTGGATTTGGTTTGAAAAATATTGAAAAGCCCAAATTTAAGAAATTCCACATTGTGCCCTCTATTGTGAAAAATATGCATGCAAAGTGCTTTACTTATGATAGTGTTGCTCACACATCCTATTATTGCAAGTTTAGGAACACGAACATAAAGTTCAAACAAGTGTGGGTTCCTAAAGCTTTGATGACTAACACCAGTGGACTTTGTTGGATTCCAAGGTCACACTTAACACCTTTCATGTAGGTGAGGTGGAGATTTGGCGAGGAGCATTGAATTTAAAGTCTCATTCTTTTAGCTCCTTAGTCAAATGACGACGTGAAGGTATATCTTTTCCCTCTTTGCATTCATTGCATACCTTCATAGATTGTGTGTGTGCTTGATTTAATTTTTGTTTGTGTGCTTGTCTGTTTGCTTTTTAGGGTTTTTTAGTTCATTATAAAAGAAAAACAAAAAAATTGTGCTCAATAAGTACCTCTTTATGATTCATTATAAGTGGTATTGTTTGAATGTTCATTCATATCCTTTGTAGAAACCATTGTATTATTGGTATAGCTACATGCGCATGTTAGAATCTAATTAATAGCCATGACATGCTTCATGAAATGATTAATTTGATTTCTACACCTACATGCTCACTTCCACGAATATTAAACTTGTTGTACATTTGGAGATTCTTTTTATGAATATTGGAAAATGAATGTAGGATGAATAAAAACTGAATAATCTAAGGGACATGATGTGTTTTGTCATGAATAAAAATTGAGCACAAAAAGAAATGAATATGAAAAAAGGATACATGGAAATTGCTCCGTATGTAAAATGGATACAATTCATGGCAAATACATTATCCACGCGTATCCAACATACGATTTATGAGTAATCTTTAGCGTTGGTGTATTATACTCGTCAAGCAATGCCACCTCACATCTAAGAGTCCTTACAGGCTATGTTTTGGGGTTTGGTACCTTGAACTCATTTTTTTAATGAGGTGAGAAAAATCAATCCTAGTTGATATTCTTGTTAAATGAAAAATGTGGATTGGTCGTGGTTGATGTTCAAAATTGAATCTCCCGTTGTACTTCATTGTTTATATTATCACACTTACACATTGGTGGTGAAGTCTAAATTATGATTTTCAATGAATTTGAATTGTGTACTTTATGGAAAATGACATGCAAGTGATAGATATAATCTATAATACTTTATTTTTGCATGTGATATTTTGATTGACTTCATTAATACACTTTTGATGATAACAAAAGGGGGAGAAAAGAGTTGGAAAGATAGATTTGACATCAAATGGTATTATTTGTTGAAGGGGGAGCACATATAGGGGGAGCTTGGAAAAGGGGGGATCATGCTTACTTCATTGCTATATTGTGCATGCTAGTAATGTTTGTTCATTGTATACATCATATTGTATTACATCCGCTATCACACTTCACACGCGCGCATTTATTTGCTCAAATCTTCTATGTGTTTATCATCATCAAAAGGGGAAGATTGTTGGAAGTAACGATCTAGGATCTTTAGTTTGATGATGACAAATGTGTGTTGCTATTTAACGAGTGTGCTAAGTGTGTTTCAGTGATGGCAAAGACGTAATTCTTCAAAGTGATGACTAAGAAAATTGTTGGAGGAATTTCTATTCACATAGCAAATGGGTTGGTCAAAGTCCTATACACCTAGCAAATTGGACTTGGTCTAATATGGGATGACATGGAGAGATTCACTATGGATTTGTTCATATCAATTAGAGATTTGGGCAATCTAATATTCCTATCCAAATATCAATTAAGATCCCATACAAATCTCATATTCATATTTGGTAATGATCAAATCACTTCAAAGATATTCCTCTAACCAATTCCTATCTTCAAGAGGACTTGGTCATAGCTACATCTCTCCTACCCTAGCCATGGGATCATATCTTGCTGAAATACAAGACCTAGCCCTACTCATATATAAACACTTTTGCTCAAAAGAAACAGGTGCGGCAATCAAAAGGAAAGATGGGTCGACCTCATTAACTACCCAAGGAAAAACTTGCGGCAACTATACCCTAGCATCAACCTGCGGCTAACAACATATTTTTCCAAGCTAAAGAAGCAAGCAAAACCCTAGCTATTCCAAAAATCATATACTACTGCAAGCTACTTCTAAAAGAAAGCTACCCTATTTTTCCCAAGGCAATCACGTTCAAGCTCCATCCGACTTCATCATCTTCGTAAGTCATGCTAGCACAACAGCCATCGACGATCGCATCCCACTGTCGAAGTTGAGAGCTCGAAGTCCGAGTTGCCGTCGCCAAGAAGAAGCTAGTCGCCGTGGAGGAGAATCCATCACCGTTCATCACACTTAAAGCTGCCGTTGAACTCCTTAACGCTGACGAAGTCCACACTGTCGTGAACCCTGCCATCATCGTCGAGGAGAAGTAGAAGCCCACGAGATCGCCACCTCCCACCGTATTCCTCTTGCCGTCGAGATCTCGTTGCTTGCCATGAGCATCATCAAAGCAAGCGTTGCTGTTGACTCCTTGCCGTCGGAGTGAAGTACAACCGTTGTCGCGCACAAGGAGCCTCGTCGTGCCTTCGCATCAGATCGCCATCGGAGTTGAGCGTCCATCGAAGTCAAAAAAGTGGAAGCACATGTCGTTGCCGAGCTATCGGAGACGTGTCAAAGCGCTGTCGAAGAAGTCACGCTCCATCCCCTAGCCTAGATCTACTCGCTACCGTACAACGATGCGCCTGCCGTTGATCATGCCACCATCGAGTCGGATGTCGAAGACAAAGCCCAGGTGTACTCGAGTCGGAGAAGTTTCATGAAAACGAAAAGAACGGGAGCTGTTGACATGGATTGGTTTTTAAAGAAGTTACTTTGCGCACAGACCGAGTTTTAATTGTTTTGAACTGGATCTGCTATACACACAGACCAGATAGCTATTCAACTTTTAGGAGCTGCAGATCGAGATCCAGGAGTCAGATCAAGACGCTGTTTGCACCAGACTGAAGCTGACGCCATGCTGAATGACAGAGACGACACATCATCACAATCTGAGCATTTTTGAACCCTTTACTTTATCATTATCTTTGTGATTGTGTGTAGTTCTCTGTAGGGGAAGCTTTACCGTTATTGTGTTATTTGGGACTTGTCTGGTTGGGGCTAGACAAGAGGGTCTTGACGTGTTGTAATAGTCAATATACGCATTTACTAGGTTGATAGTGTTCTGCACTTTGTTGAGTGTGGTACAGTCTAGGTGGGGAGTTGGAGCTAGGACCCCATTGTAGGTGTACAGAAGAAACTTATTAATACTAGTATTTGCTTGGGGGCTGGAGTAGGTCGTTGCTGCGATCGAACCAGGGTAGATCTGTTGTGTATTCTGTGCTTGCATTTTATTTACCCTGCTTTTGTTTTTAACTACGTGTGATTTCTCGTGGGTTGTGCGAGAATATTTTTATAAGTCTATTCACCCCCCCCTCTAGGCTGGGATCCAGATCCAACACGGTTGGGCTATCACTTTTTTCACATTCGGCACCTGGGGAGACAACATGCTCGCCTCCGCCTCTTTGATGGAAGCCTCAACTGCTTACCTCAATGCTGGATCCACCTAACAATCCACACTAGCCATACCTGCAAGAGCAACAAACTAGTTAGGTCAAAGAACGAAGGTCGAATAGTTGGCAGGCACGATCTAACCAACCTTTTGTCCACACGGTCCGACGGAGCATGTCGTCAGACCACAGCCACTTGATCGACCTCATATCCTCTGGCAGGCTCGTAAGAGTATCGATGACCTTCTTCTCCTCGCTAGTCAGTGGCTTATCCTTGGTAGGTCCCAAATCAGGGGCACCCCAACCGGTGCAGAAGCTTGCTTCCGTTTGGAAAACCACAAACACAAACTCGTCTTTCCATTTGGGATTGGAGGTGGGAAGATCTTCCAACAGCTTCTTGCCTCGACGAGCCATTATCGTATACCAGCCCATGGTCTTAAGGGGAGGGATCGAGAAAAAATGATGGAATAAGTTCAGGGATGGTTTAATCCCCTTCGTCACACACAGAACTATGAAGCCCATCAGCATGACAATGGCGTTCGGCATCAACTGGCAGGGGGATGTTCAGTGTACACAGGACGTACCACATGAAGGGGTATATGGGAAATCGAATGCCTCGTTCGAAGGCATTGACATAAACCACCGCTTCCTGATCGCCCGAAAGATGATCCATCTCATCCCTCCCAGGCAGCCTGATTTGGTAATCGAGACAGACATAACTCATCTGAAGCTCGACGATCTAACCAGCCTTGACGTTGGACCTCACATTTTCCAGCAAGCCCAGCTCCATGTCCCCTTCCCGATTCTTCTGCATGGCTGTGACCAAGCTCCTTGCAGAGGCAGAGATGGAGCACGAAGCCATTACTTTCGAGAGAAGGAAAATCTGAATCGAGAGAATGAAGACGGTACCTCTGCATTATACAGCTGGAACAATCCTATATAGGTAGTGCGACAGCCGCATGATGAGCCACGTGTTGAAGATCTCGAGGCTATTAGTTTCTTGGATTTCAAACCGGCAAATCATCCGAATCGTCGAGGCGGGTGTTTTGGCGCCTGAAACTTGAGTGCTATTTTCTTGACTGTAGTGCCCCTATTAATGTGATGTAAAGTCTCTTGACATCAACATGTAGACCCTTTGAGCTCGTGCGACGGGGGCCATTGTTGAGTCATGGGCCGACATTCGAGTTAACTCAACCGACAGTGACTAAAGCCCACAAATCCCACAAGGGAAGCCCGATATCGACTCAGTCAAAGCCTAATGGCCGTCGACCGTTGAGTCCACCACACTCGAATGTGGGATTAAAGGCGGGCTCGTAAATCGCGGGGACGTGCACAACATTTATTCCTATTAAAGGGGGAAGATTGTGGCCCCATTATGGGTGGCCGTTATCACCCCAACGTCTCCAGAGGGACCCTGAACGCCTATAAATAGAGGAACGTGTCCCAATTCCAAGGTAGGAGGTCTAAGACATAGAACTCTATTTTCTCAGCTGATATTTCTTATATATTCGAGCTTGCGCCGCCAGTCTTGGGACGAACCTCTATGGGTCGATCTCAGCTGCACCAAGCTCCCTCTCTTTCTTAAGTTCACATACTAACTTAAGCATCGGAGGGGATTTAGGTGGGAACCCAGATCCGACCCCCCTAACGTGTCCATGTGGTGCATCATCCAGCATTGAGGGTCATTATCGAGCTCCCCAGCCTCGAACGAACGATGCATCTGCTGCTCGATGGTCGATCGAGTACATCATCATCATCAACTATACCATCATCCGATCCAGGTTCTACAAACCTAGGGTCCCATCCCAACTGCCGACGAGACTCCGACTCAGTACCAAGAGTCTACATCAGCTTGACAACTGTCTCGGTCAAATTTGGCCTTAACAAGGACACATGATCCAAATCAGATCAAATGGAAAGAGAGTGTGTGAGTGTGGTGTGGGTATCGTTTAGGGTGATTTGGGATTTTTTGGTTGAAGGTTTGAAGTTGGGGTGTGTTTTTGGGTGTAGTTTGAGATTGGGGTGTATTTTTTGGGTTTGTTTTTGGATGTTATTTGAATGAAGTGTGTGTTTCTGGGGTTTTAGTGGCTTTAGGGTCATTGGGGTGAGGTGGATGTCCCATGTGGCGCTGTGACATTGCCACCTGGGACAAACATGCCACATAGGACATTCTCTTCATTTGTATAATAGATGTGTGACTACATTGTTCTCTTTTGCTATCTTAACGCGAATGTTTGTAAACGTGACTCAAGTGATAATTTAAACCAATTCACATCTTGGCACATGTCCAAGAAGTAATGTCCAAGAAGTAACCAATTGAAAATTCAAAACCTTCTGCAGATATCGGTCACGGTCTCAATCTGAAATAACATTATGTCACATGCTAGCGAGTATCCTTCCATGCGTTGGTGACATCCTTACCACGTAGTTATAGTGTCATGTCACGTACTAGCAAGTTTCTCTTATATTCATTTGAAGTTTAGCGAGCATTATTTCAGGGCAAGTTCTTCTATTAGAAAAAGCAGATCCACTTTTTAAAAGGGATAGAAAGTACAATTTCTCTATATACAAAAATTCCGGTCTGACAACGTGGGGTGCATTGTCTCACTTTTAGAGATAACACAACCAATAATTCAACACAATAGGTGTTTACATTGAGAATTCTAAAGTCTACTTCTTTCTTACTTTTTGAGTTAATTGTTAATATCTGTATAATTTTATTTTTCTTTTTGAACTTTATTTTTCCGTTTGATAGATTTGCATATTACTAGGGATGTATTTTGTATGCAAAATTATTTGTAGAATCAGTTTAGTATAGTGGTGGTAAACTATCATATTGTTCAAGGGATGAGCAATAGTGATGAATGGCCAATTTTACGGGTGTTAAAGGATTTTCTTTATGATTCCATTAGTAATTTTGTTCGTAGGAATAGTTAAGGAAACAAGCATTAATGTAAGATAGCCTGTAAGTGTGTGGATGCATATGAGTTAACCTGTATGTCTCACATTTAGGGTGTTTAGCATACCTGTTTCGAGTTGTAGGATGAGAGATATAGGTACCTCATGGCGGAGATGATCTGTTACTTATATTGAGTTTTTTGGGGTGGTTACGTCACGTCAAGCAAATATGAGCTGGATCGTGTATCCTTCAGTGTAATGGGCTCCTATGAATAAGGGGAGTAAGTTGATAAGGCATGGAGTGATTGGTCATGTCTGCAGATAAGGCATGCCGTTATTAACACGTTGTGTAGAGATTGAATACTTGTAGCCGATGATTTGGAGAGGGTGTGGCCCACCCGCCTAAGATTGCATCGCATTGATGGAGCGGGCTGATTCTGCTAGGCGGTTAGTGCTCAGGCCCATTGTCACGTCCCGCTCTCCCAAATACAGAAGACGCGTAGCTGATTATGCAGTCGTAGTACTCAAACACTGGGCTTCGAGCCCCTAACATTCAAATACTATTAGGCATTAGTTGTGATTTAAATACTACAATACATGCAGGCCACTACGATACACAGGAATAGTACGGAAAGTAAAACACAAAGCTCCAACAAAATTTAAAATCCATAAGTACGGAAAGAAATACTAAACTGAGCATTACGTTATATAAAGGTACATCATACTGTTGAGAGATGTATTCCCTCAAGGCAATTTATCTATGTAAATATCTTGTTCATGAATGAAAGTATGCTTTTTGGTATCAATTGTCTGAGTATTTTCTATTGATTTGTTACTTAGATAATTTCCTTAGACTCACAGTAAGGTCATACACGTATCTAGATAGAGATCTTGATTATGAGAAGTGTATGACCGATAGGAGCTTGAGTCTTAAAGATTTCATGGTCATAGATGCGTCGAGAAAAGGATATCGGCACATCGGACAGACCATTGTGTCTTTATCTTGATGATCTCATTATCATTCGACTTGAAGAAGTCAGAGACAAGACACAGGTGCTCATTGGAGAATGAGTCCACTGAACGATCCAACAAAAGGTTATCAAATGGTTAACATTAACTAATGTGTCATTGATAACTTTTTAGTGATGATAGGCAAGTTGGTCCTAAAGACTTGATGTCATTGTACAAACCTGTGCGTGAACCGTGTCACTTAGATCTATGATCTAACTTCGAGGCAAGGCCTGCTGAAAGGTCTTAGGTTAGGTGACACTTGAAGTGTACGAGGTGAGTAGTGATCAAGAGATGATTCGTCTCTTCCGTTAATGGAAAGTTAGTGTCACGGGCTCAGTATGGTTCTTGGTAAAAACCTTGGCCAATGTATGTTATAGGAAGTACAACATGTATATACCAAAGACCGAATGATACTGGCCAGTGCTAGCTAGTGGGGTTGATAGTTTACCATACCCTAGGCTATGCAGTGGATAGTTTACCATACCCTAGGCTATGCAGTGACATAGTTAAAACGAAGGGACTAAAACTGCAGTATTCATCACGGACACAGTCAGAGTGATCCCGACGACACATTAGTCAATGGGTCAATCACGTAATTATGATGCTGAAACAGGGACGACACCTACTGCTCGTGGTTACGGTCGTCTAGGGATTTTGAGTCCCAACCTGTAGTATGGTCAGACTGTAGGGTCTCACACCGAGTAGGATTTACGTCTTAGTAATAGGAAGAATGTAGAAGAGGGATGCATTTGATGCATTGGAATATTTTAGCTCACAAGTAAGTTGTGAGATTAAAGCTAAATAGTTTAGCATTATGGACTTTACACATGATGTGTAATTAATACTTGGTATTATGTTGACAATGATGCATGGGATCGAATAGGACTTCCCGAGAAAACCACAGGAAGAAACCGTGTTCAAATCGGAGCTCAAACGAGTCCGGAAACGCAAAAACAGTGTTGAAATGGGTTAAAAGGGCTTGTGGGTCAGACCCGCACCTAGCAGGTCATACCCACCAGGCTGCCCAGGTGTGCGCCATGTGGTGCATGCAGATTGACTCTCCCTGAAAGGTGATACTCGCAAGTATACGAGGTCGGCAAATAATATACCCGTCAAGTACAGGATCGTATCCACGGAGACGGAACTAATCTGCAAATTCACACAAATAGTTAGAGCATATAAAGGATGGTCGAGGGTTCTTACCACCCTATGGGGGTGAATAGTTTTTTGGATAATTGGTTTATCTAAATACCCTAGAGTTAGGGTGATGTCCTAGGGTTTGGATGCAAGGGAGAGAAAGAGTGCAGGTGTTGAGGATATCAGTAGGATTACTCAATTGCTCTGCTAAATATTAATTCCATGATAACTCGATCGCTCATACATGTCAAGGTATGAGAATCAGGAAATAATCAATTAAGCACATATGGGGTGCACCAAGGGTAATTACTAACTGGGTTCTTCTCCTAATTAAGGCTCATGAATCACTCTCATACCCATGTCAAGGTATGTGAGAGTAGTGCATGTAGGTTGTGGTACGCAGCGCACAACCACCGTTCTGCGGCCCCTTTCGGGTAATGCATGATTCGATAGACGAGTCACGACCCAATTAACAGTTTGAATTGATGGATGAATTAAATTTCTAAACTACGAAATATGGATTGAAGGGGTCTTGCATTCATGTCAAGACATGCAATACCCATTGGATACATAGATGCAACAATTACGAAGCACCACCGTTCTTCGGCTCCTCTATGGATAGTATCAAACCCAATTACTCATAAGTTTAATTCACCCAACAACATGGATTAACAAGGGGTGCTGGAAATTAACATTAGCAAGGCAATCAATACATCCTACATCAATCCAAAACACCCACACAATGAATCTAGCCTAGCATATCAAAAACAGAATCAGCATTCATAAAAATGGACATAGTTCAATGCAAAGGATGAAAGCAAATATGTATTAGAAAGAGGGTTGGAGATTTGTCACCAAATACAAGCTTCTTCAATCAGCAATCAATCTCAACAATAGCAAAAACGAAATCAGAACGCTCAAAACTCTCCAAAACCCTAATCCCCTTCTCAAGGAAGAAGATGACCTAAAAACAACAAAAGATTAAGTTCTATATCGTTCTCCATTCATTCCATCTGAATAGTAGTGTTTTATACCCCCTAGGGGTTACATCTCATCCATCCGAATTCTCATCTAACGATTCACAGCAACTGGAGAAAAATCGAGTTAAGAAAAACCTGTTTCTCGTAACCCACACCGCTGCCGAAAAACCCCGATCAGTCGACTGTCGAACAAACGACAATCAACTGATGCAAAGATGACTGTCGTTCCTACCAAAGGGCGACAGGCGTCTGTCTTTAAAACTCATAGTCGCCTGTGTGATCCACATGCGACTGTAGTTTGCTCTTCAGTCGCCTGCTGCAGAAATGTCAAAATAACAGAGAGTTGGCTCTTTTTGCTCCCTCGGGAATCTGAAATTTCAGTCGACTGATTCGAAGATGACATACGACTGTAGAATATTACAGTCGACTGTCAATCCTCCTACAGGAGACTGTCGTTGAGCTTCAGCTTCTGCAGTTCCAGTTCTTTAAGGGTAGGCGGCTGCCGTTGTTTGGGCAGTCGACTGTTGTTCCATCCGCAGGCGACTGTTTTGTGCTCCTTCTCTTGGGTTGATTTAGTCCCCTTAGGAACACCTGAAAAATCCAGAAAAATTCCTATAAATATAATAGACATTTATAATGTTTTGGGAAGTGAAATTGTGCCAGAATAAAATTATATGCTCACAAATGATGAATTAGCGTAAATGTAGTTAAGAGAGCACGATTCCATGGGTTATATGCACAAGAGGAGACGATTATGAGGTTAGAATATGCAATATTTATTCATAATCACACTCCCCAACTAGCGTTTTGCTAGTCCCTAGCAAAATAAGTGATCAATCCCAAAATACAATGTTGACCCCATCCATGAATTATTGGCAATACTAAAGGGTGTTGAAATCATATATATATAAGGGCAAAGTTCTCAAGTCTATACACTCTTCCCTAAGACTATAACCTCATTCCTCTTACACACTCTACCATCCGCACCTAAGCTTAGTATACCCTTAATATGTCACAATCTTATGATGTAAGATCCTTAGGAACTCTTGAGCTTTTGGGATATAACACTTGCTCCCTCAAAAGATCATGGAAATGAGGTGTGGTTCAAATTTCATGCATTTACTCAAATTTCATGGCAATTTTTGCCTTATTCCAAGTACCATGGCAAAAGTTCATGCCTTATTCAAATGTGCACAAGTGCACTTATTATTGTAGCATTTGATAGCATTCATTTGAGCAACTCCAACTTCCAAGTCACCATCTTAGGATCCATGAATATAAGCCTAGCCAAAATTTTAAAATTCCTAAGGCTTAATCAATTGGTTGTTGATACCAAGGTTTCTACATCATTATAGGGTTTCAAATGGGTGGTAATTGCCATGAGCTTCAAGTTAAAGGGCCAAGTGTAAACATGAAGAGAGACAATTAATTGCCCCTAGTACATAATGATACAACACACCCTAATTTGCCAAAATCCACTCCAAGAATACATTTTTACCAAAGTTGGGAAGGATCACCACATTTAATCAATGGGTCTAACAAAAAGCTATGGGTTGCAGAAATATTGGTGATGGATGGAAAATTTTTTATTTCATTCAATTTATTCACAAAAGGATGAAAATAATAAAAAGATGCTCAAGAAGTTTCTACATCCTAGTCCACACCCCCCAACTAAAAATAAACATGGTCCACAATGTTTGAAGGGTGGGATTAAAAATATGCATGAAGATGGATAGACTAGGATAATAAAGGTTGAGCAAGAGTTATTCATTGCTACATATTACCAGATAGGAAAGTTTTGGAACGAACACACCTAGTTGGTTCCACCCGACGGTGGTTCTGTAAGCTCCATGGTGACCTCGTCCCTACTCCACGGCTCTTGGTAATGCTTTAAGCGTTGGCCGTTCACCTTGAATTTATTGTCATTTTGTGGGTTGGCAATGGTCACCGCGCCATGTGGAAACACCTCACGAACAATGAAAGGTCCAATCCACTTCGAACGAAGCTTTCCAGGGAAGAGATGAAGTCTTGAGTTGTAAAGTAGCACTTTCTCCACCGGGGTGAATTCTCTCCTCAAAATGATTCGATCATGGGCACATTTAAGCCTCTCCTTCACAAGTTTGGAATTGTTGTATGCCTCCCTCCTTATCTCTTCGAGTTCTACCAACTGCAATTTACGAGAAGATGGGTCAATTTCACAATTAAACTTTTTAATTGCCCAAAAGGATTTGTGTTCAAGTTCAATGGGCAAGTGGCAAAATTTTCCAAAAACAAAGCGATATGTGGACATCCTTAAAACCGTTTTGTAGGTGGTACGGTACGTCCACAATGCCTCGGGAAGACGCATGCTCCAATCCTTCCTTGATGGATTCACCGTCTTTTGGAGTATGTTCTTGATCTCCTGATTCGCCAACTCCGCTTGTCCATTGTTTTGGGGTGGTATGGTGTGGAAACCTTGTGTTTCACTGCAAACTTCTTCATTAAGTTTGCGAAGAGGCGGTTGCAGAAATATGACCCTTCGTCGCGTATCATAGCCTTTGGCATCCCAAATCGTGCGAGAATGTTTTCTTTCATGAATTTAAGCACGATAGCCGCATCATTGGTCCTACAAGGAATAGCCTCAACCCATTTACATAATCTATAGCAAGCAAAATATATGTGTACCCAAAGGATAGGGAAAATGGCCCCATAAAAACAATGCCCCAACAATCGAAGATTTCTAATTCAAGAATGGGGTTTAGCGGCATCATATTTCTTTTAGTAATCCCCCTCCCCCAACTTTTGGCAAGCTAATCATTATTTACAGTATGTATAAGTGTCCTTAAACATGCTAGGCCAATAAAAACCACATTGTAGAATTTTTGATACGGTCTTTTGGGCGGAAGAATGACCAACGCACACACCTTCATGGCAAAAGTGTAAAATAATATCAAACTCATGGCCGGGTATGCATCTCCTTACTATTTGTTCATTACAATTCTTGTAAAGTTAAGGGTCATCGAAAAAGAAAGATTTTACCTCAAAGATGAACCTTTTGTAATCTTGGTGAGACCAAGTAGAAGGAGTCTTACCGGTGACCAAGTAGTTTATTATGTCGGCATACCAGGGGAGTGTCTGGGAGACCGTAAAAAGATGTTCGTCAGGAAACGAATCATTCAATGGGATGGTTACCGGCTCCATGCTCATCGTTAACCGTGAAAGGTGATCGGCAACATGGTTTTCCGCTCCCTTTTTGTCATTGATGGCGATGTTGAATTCCTGCAAGAGCAAAATCCAACGGATTAGTCTAGGCTTGGATCTTTATTAGAAAGGAGATATTTAAGAGCGGCATGGTCGGTGAAGATTGTAATTGGAAATCCCAACATGTAGCTCCTAAATTTCTCCAACGCGAAGACAACGCCTAAAAGCTCCTTCTCCGTGGTGGTGTAGTTTCGTTGAGCCTCATTCATGCTCTTGCTTGCATAGTAAATCACCACGGGAACGTTGTCCTTGTGTTGTCCAAGCACAGCACCAACCGCATAGTCACTATCATCGCACATGATTTCGAAGGGTGATGTCCAATCTGGCACCTGAAGAATAGGTGAACATGTGAGCAAATTTTTCAACTTCTCAAAAGCAAGTTGACATTATTCCAAGCAAAATCTACATCATTTTTCAGAAGCATGCAAAGAGGCTGAGATATAGAACTAAAATATTTTATGAACCTCCTATAAAAACCTGCATGCCCAAGAAATGATCGAATATCTCTTACACAACGAGGAGTGGGTAGCTTTTCCATTACCTCGATCTTGGCTTTATCGACGTGCATACCTTCCTTGGATACAATATGACCGAGGACTAAGCCTTCGATGGTCATGAAATGGCATTTCTCCCAATTCAAGAGAAGGTTTTTCTCAATGCCCCGATCTAACACCGAAGCCAAGTTAGATAAACAATTATTAAATGAGCTACCATACACAGAGAAATCATCCATGAGTACCTCCACAATCTTTTCAACCATATCATGGAAAATGCTAAGCATACAACATTGAAAGGTTGCAGGGGCATTACATAGGCTAAATGGCATCATCCGGAATGCAAAAGTGCCAAAGGGACAAGTGAAGGTGGTCCTCTCTTGTTCTTCGGGTGCTATTTCATTTTGATAATAACCGGAGTAGCTATCAAGGAAGCAATAATATTCGTGTCTGCCTACTCTCTCTAGGATTTGATCAAGAAATAGGAGAGGGAAGTGGTCTTTACGGGTCTTAGAATTAAGCTTCTTATAGTCAACGCACATGCGCCATCCCGTGGTGGCCCGTATGGGGACTAGCTCATTGTTTTCATTTTTAATAACAGTTAGCCCCAGTTTCTTAGGTACAACTTGAATGTGGCTAACCCATCTACTATCGGCAATGGAGGTATATAATACCCGCATCAAGAAGCTTAAGGATTTCACCCTTTACCACTTCCTTTAGGTTAGAATTTAACCTACATTGCATTTCTCTAGTGGGTTTGGTGTCATCATCTAAGTAGATGTGGTGCTTACAAATGAGGGGGTCAATACCTTTTATGTCGGCAATTGTCCAACTAATTGCCCCCTTATGAGTTTTAAGCACATCTAGCAATTGCATTTCTTGCTCATTAGAAAGTTTAGATGATATTACCACGGGTAATGTGCCGGATTCCCCAAGAAATGCATACTTCAAATATGGCAGCAACGACTTCAAATCCAAGGATGTGTGCTCTAGCTTCGATGGCCTTTGGTAAGGCGTGTCCAACGGTAGCTGCTCAAAAGATGGCATCTATTTAGTAACCGCGCCAACTTCCTGCTAAAAACACTCGGTGTCAATATTTTCACAAAAATGATCAACAAAATTAAGCGCTTCAACAAGCTCCACATCAAAATGCTCTTCAACTAAAGTCTTAATCATGCAAGCATCCTCAAACTCACCATCCCCCGATGGAAACTTACATGCATTAAAAATGTTTAAGTCAAGTGTCATGTTGCCAAATGAGATTTTAAGTTGACCATCCCTACAATTGATTATAGCATTGCTTGTGGCTAGGAATGGTCTACTTAAGATGATGGGGGTTGGTGTTTTGGTTTGAGGCACAAGGTTATCCAACACGACAAAGTCCACCGGGTGGTAAAATTTGTCCACTTGGACAAGTACATCCTCTATGCTACCCTTGGGGACCTTGATGGATCTATCGGCCAATTGGAGAATAATGGATGCAGATTTTAATTCTCCAAACTCTAATTGCATATACAAGTTATATGGCAAAATGTTAACACTCGAACCTAAATCAAGGAGGGCTTGCCCTATTTTTTGGGTTCCTATGATGCATGGGATTATAGGCGAGCCAAAATCCTTGTATTTAGGAGGGGTGTTATGTTGCACAATAGCACTAACTTGTTGCATTAGGAAGGATTTTTTCTTAACACTAACATTCCTCTTAACGGTGCAAAAATCTTTTAAAAATTTAGCATATGCTGGAATTTGATTTATTGCATCAAGAATAGGAATATTAATTTGACATTTTTGAAATATTTCACGGATTTCGGATTGAAACTTATCTTTCCGTGGAGGTTGAAGCCTTTGAGGGAATGGTGTGGAGGGATGTACGGCTCGGGCTCTTCAATGACGATCTCTTCGAAATGGTTGCCTTTGTCTGATCTTCTCTCTTGCACCTCTTCATTTGTGGTGGCTTCATTCTCCATAACTATCTCCGCTTCGACTCTCGGTGGCTCTGGCTTCTCAATTTTTCGACCACTCCTCAATGTTGTCACCGCTTGACAAGACTTGATGTTGGGTCCTCCCGATGATGAATTCATGTTAGGGTTGGGGAGTGGTTGTGCCAGAAGCTTGCCCTTCTCTAGAGTTGCCGCAAGCTTCGCCATGTTCTCGCTGAGTTGTTGAAATTGTTGTTGATGTTGCGCTTGGGTTTGTTGTAGTTGTTGCCATTGTTGGAAATTGGCTTGATTTTGCGTTGTTTGCATTTGGATGAATTGTTGCAATGTGTCGCTCAAAGATTGCACTTGGGGTTCACTTGTTTCATCCCTCCTCCTTTGGATGCTTGTTGATTGTTGTCGTTGTTGTTGTTGAAGGGTGGGCGATACGATGGTTGAGCTTGTTGTTGTCTTTGGGATCCCCAATTCAAATTCGGGCTATTCCTCCAACTCGGGCCTTGATTGTGGGAATTGTTGTATCCTTGCCCTTGATTGGAATTCGCCACATAAGTCACTTGAGTGGGGTCTTGAAGTACTTCCTTTGCTAGCGGTAGGTTAGGACATTGAGTGATACCATGATCTACGCTACTGCAAAGGTTACATAGCCCTTCATTACCAACCATCACAGCCTTCACTCTTCAAGTTTCTTGCAAATGATGGCCTCCATTCTTGCTTCTAAGGCTTCCTCTTAGGTCAATGTAAGGAGACCTCCACGGGCCAAAGGTTGAGGTAATTCTCTTCTCTCAGATTCATGAGTCGCCTCCCAACTTCGTGCATTCTCCGCTATGGACTCTAAGTATTCACATGCCTCCTCCGATGTCTTATCCAAGAATTCTCTATTGCACATCATTTCCACGAATTGCTTCATGGATGGGATGAGTCCGTCGTAAAAGAAACCGATGAGACGGTATTCATCAAATCCATGGTGTGGACATGCTAGTAGCAGCTCCTTAAACCTTTCCCAAGTGATATCAAAGCTTTCGTTTGGCTTCTGAGAAATTTTTTCCATTTGCCGCTTTAATCCTTGAGTCCTGTGCAAGGGAAAAAACTTTTTCAGAAATTCAGCTTGCATTGCTAACCAGGAGTTAATAGTATGAAGAGTGTCACGCCCCGCTTCCCTAAAATGGAGGCGAGACATGAGAAGGTCCGCACAAACGTGGAGCCGTGAAGCCACACGCCTGATAAGCGTCAATAAATTAAATGCAGGTCCCTGTAACCACAAACAGAACAAAGATAATAACACAAGAGAGACAGAAATGAAATCTCAAATCTCAGAATTGTCCAACATTAAAATTAAGTTCAACATCCAGAAAAGCCACCAGGCTAACGGAAAGAGTCTAAAGGCCCAGAACAAGGCCAACAAGGACAAACATAAACAGAGTATTGGTGCTACACACCGACAACAAAAACAGTCTAAAACGAAGAACACAAGCAGCCACTACGACTGATCGCCCGTGTCCTCGTACTACTCAACGAACGCAGGCTCTGACTCAGCGTCAGCAAACACCACGTCCTCCGCAGCACTCTCAGGCTCAGGATCTAACATGTGTCACCCAAAAGAGTAAAGGGGCACATGTCAGCAAGTCTAAAAGACTTGGGCAAGGAAACTGAAAGGAAAGTACACTAACAACCTAGCAGTTATAGTATGATGCATAACATGCCAAGTATAGTATGGAAGTGACAAGTAAAGGGAAGTACAAGTAGCAAGTAGCAAGTATGTCGTGGATAACAAGTTTTATAAGTAAAAACACGGACAAGTACAAGTCAAGTAGTTCACGTCACGTAAACATGTCAAGTAAACAAGTTGTGCACAGAGATTTCGTCTGCTGGCTAGAGTGGCTGATCGGGCCAACTCGTAAGCTCAGGTGACCGCTTATCCCTACCCCTCCACATGTATTGAGCCAGGGCATTACCCCCGAACACGGAATGCTCGCTTCTGGATCATGAGCCAGGAAGTGTATTTAACACGTATGGCGTAGGGTTATGCCTGCAACGCAGGTGCCTAGCCGGAAACAAGTAGATCGGGCATTGGCTATCAACCAACACACGTGGCCCGCTTCTGGAACACGAGCCAGGAAACACAAGTATTGTAGCGTGTGCTACGAAGGCGACATGCAACATGGATAGCATGGATGACAATTAATTCGCGTACCGTTAATTAAAATTAAACATGACATGGTAGTACTTATGCAACATGATAAATGACGGGTCTAGCTTTGTTGTCAAGCTAGATCCTGAAATTGCGCCTAGGCGAGTATCATTTCGTCGCCTAGTCTCTTTTACGCCTACAACAAGCAAATGGCCTAACACATGGCCCAAAACCCTAAGTGGCAAGTTTCACTTGCCTAGCACCGAGGATGACGATCACGAAGGTTCGTCTCACAAACGCTAATCTACGGGGAAAGTCGATGTTATGGAGAAACAATCATCAAAACAACATCCATTTATATTAGGGTTTCAAAATATCAAATGTGGGTGATGAAAATATTAAAGGTTTGAACACTACCGTAGGAAGCGGAAGAATGATACCGAGCAAGCACGACAACGGAAGAAACGATCCGGGGAACCACGGTTCAGATCTGGAATGGATGGAGAAATCTGGAGAAATGGGGTTTTGGAGAGTTTGGGGGGGTTTCTGGCGGCCTAGAGGTGATGGTCGGCCTAAATGGAGAGGGGGAGAGGCTCTTGAGGAGGGAGGAAGGCTAGGGGAAGATGGATGATGATTTGGGGAAGAAGGATGCTCAGGAGAAAATGAAAGAAGAAAGAAAAACGTTTGGGGGGTTTAAATAGGAAACATCGGCGGCTGGGCAAACCCTAGGTTTACGACATCGATTAGTCGGTCAAAGAAGGGTTGTTGACCGACTAGTTTAACAACTAGTCGGTCGGTCGACCAACTATGACCGACTAAAATCAAGCATCGAAAAGAGAATAAATCTGGGTAGTGAGTTAGTAGGTCTGTGAAGGCCCGTCGACCGACTAGTTTGCAACCTAGTCGGTCGGTGAGTGTTCATAAACCGACTAACGATAAACAGTAACTCAGGTAAAACTTATCAAAGGAACTAGTCGGTCTGAGAGCAAGTTCTGACCGACTAGTTTCACATCTAGTCGGTCGGTGGTTGTTCTTAGACCGACTAAGAGCAAACAGTAACTCCTGTACAATTGATTCAATGAACTAGTCGATACCCGTAGAGTTCCTGACCGACTAGATCTCAATCTAGTCGGTCGGTCCCCCTTCTTGAACCAACTAAGGTGCACGAAAAGTGCCGAATCGAAGCGTGAAGCTTCGTGAATATTTCTACGGCTTCTACGATCACTCTAACTCGAAAATATGAGCGATTTGAAGTCTGTCATGAGTGACTTACTCCAAGATCAATGATTCTAAGAAAGAAGCTAGAAAATCACGATGAAACGATCGAAAACGAAAGCTACGGAGACGAAAACAACACATAGGGAGAAAATCCACCAAAACATATATATAATATAGATAATCCAAATACATGAAAACCAGTTGTTACATCCTCCCCAACTTAAGAAAAATTCCGTCCTCGGAATTCCCCAACACTCACGTGTCCGGGAACAAAAGTGGGAAACGCTCTCGCATCTCATCCTCATTCTCCCAAGTAGACTCACCTGGCGAGCCGTGTCGCCACATCACCCTCACAAGATTGACAACCTTGTTTCGGAGCGACTTCTGACGCCTGTCCAGAATCTGCACTGGCTACTGGTCATACGTCATATCAGGGCGAATGGTAATCTCCGAGAAATCCACAGCATGAGATGGATCGCAAATGTATCGACGAAGCTGCGACACATGGAAAACATTGTGAACTCCTTCCAAAGATGGCGGCAAAGCTAAGCGGTAGGCTACCTCGCCAACTCTCTCCAGAATGTCAAACGGTCCAATGTATCGCGGGCTCAACTTCCCTCGCTTCCCAAAGCGAATCACACCACGATTCGGGGAAATCTTCAAGAACACATGGTCGCCCGGCCGAAACTCCAAAGGACGCCGTTTAGCATCCGCCCAATGCTTAAAACGGTTCTGAGCAATCTGTTGGATATTGGACTCCCCGGATTTGGTTTTGTATGATGAACAAACATAAATATATCGTGAACTAACACTTTGTGAGCGCAGTTATGGAGATCGTCGCCAAATTCATATGAATATCAATTACGACGTCTCAAGACTTCTCAAAGCACGTGATTGTATGCCTAAAGCTTCGTTGAAGCTTATGGACTATTTCAGAAGTCATGAAGATTCGATTGAAGCGTTTGAAGACGGTATCGTCAAGTTTTATTTATAGTCTTTAAGCTTCTTTCGTAGTATGTTAAGCCTTGAGTAGGTCTTACGGTTTAAATCTTCATAACGCTCATATCTTAGCTCTAGGATCTTAGTTGAAGTCCATACAATTCTTCCTGAAGCTTCGCGCTTCGTTTCGGGACTTCTTGTGCATGTTAGTTGGTTCAAGAAGAAGAACTGACCGACTAGATGGTGATCTAGTCGGTCGGCAAAGCTTCTTGGACTGACTAGTTTCAGTCAGTCTTTTCCAAGCTAGTTACTGTTTATCATTAGTCGGTCTGTGTCCATTGATCAACCGACTAGTTGATGAACTAGTCGGTCAACTTTCCTTCTTGGACCGACTAGTTGAGTTTTACTATACATGCCAATTTTCACTTGACTTACTGTTTATCGTTAGTCGGTCTATGCACATTTGATGACCGATTAGTTGATGAACTAGTCGGTCAACATTTGTTCTTGGACCGACTAATTCAATTTGCTCTCAGACTATTTGTTTTTCTCTTAGTCGGTCTCAGTTGAGTAACCGAACGACTAGTTATGAAACTAGTCGGTCAGCTACTCTTCTTGGACCGACTAGTTCCTTTAGTCTGTGCTTTGACCTTTTCTCTGTTCACTCATTAGTCGGTATATGTTGATTGACCGACCGACTAGTTGATGAACTAGTCGGTCGGTAGTTGTTCTTTGACCGACTAGTTGGGTTCAGAAAAGAGCCGTTGGAGCATTAATTGAAACGTTTTTCTTTCTCTCTCTCCTCTAACTTATAAATACTTGATGGGCTGCATTCATTGCAGTCAAGGCTGGTATTATTGCAAGTTTAGAGATCAAGAGAAATCATTCCAAGCTCATTCAAAGCTCTTTCATTCCATTCAATAATCTCTCCCCACTCTTACTTCCAAAGAGAGATTCATTGAGTGTGAAGCCTTCCAAGCCAAGTGCTTGATTCTAGGTCACCAACATCCCCATAGCTCTCCATCGCTGATCAACATCTTGGAGCTAGGGTTTGGTGCCACTTCTTCTTCCTCAAAATCATCCTTGCCCTAATTCGTAAGCATTACTCAAGGCATATGTATTTTGTCGGTAAGAAGTTCTATTTCATTTCAATTTCAATTGTAAGTTTCACTCTCGGTTGTGAGAGTGTGGTTGTGATCCCGGGTTGTGGGAGTCACAAATTACTTTGTGTATGATCTGACTTGTGGAGGTTTTTCACAAGTATTTCATAGTGGAAATATTGAGTTAGGGTTTCTAACTCGAGTATCTGGAGGGGATCCGGGTGGTTGGGACGTAGGATCACCGGGAACAAGTCGGGGAGACTTGGGTGGATCCGAACCCAGTAATATCGTTGTTTGCGATTGTTTCTTTGTTGTCTAACATTTATATTTCCGCATTTTCCGTATTGTTTGGTAGAGTTTGCAAGTAATTAGGAATTAGCCTCTTAATTATTTTAAAGTACTATTCACCCCCCCTCTAGTACTTGTGCAGTAGCTTAGCAGGGCATTACACAATCCTCAACCTCTCCCGAATGTTCCTGACAACATCCACAGCCTCCACAATCATCTCAGGTCCCAACAGCTCCCGATCACCCACGTCATCCCAACTCAATGACGATCGACATTTCCTCCCATAAAGCGCGACGAAAGGCGCCATGCCAATACTCGCATGGAAGCTGTTGTTGTAGGAAAACTCTACCAGATGTAGATGGTCCTCCTACGAACCCTTGAAATCCAACATGCACGCCCTCAGCATGTCCTCCAAGATCTGAATCGTCCTCTCGGACTGGCCATCCGTCTGCGGATGGTACGGCTCTGGCTCTTCAATGACGATCTCTTCGGAATGGTTGCCTTTGTCTGATCTTCTCTCTTGCACCTCTTCATTTGTGGTGGCTTCATTCTCCATAACTATCTCCGCTTCGACTCTCGGTGGCTCTGGCTTCTCAAATTTTCGACCACTCCTCAATGTTGTCACCGCTTGACAAGACTTGACGTTGGGTCCTCCCGATGATGAATTCATGTTAGGGTTGGGGAGTGGTTGTGCCAGAAGCTTGCCCTTCTCTAGAGTTGCCGCAAGCTTCGTCATGTTCTCGCTGAGTTGTTGAAATTGTTGTTGATGTTGCGCTTGGGTTTGTTGTAGTTGTTGCCATTGTTGGAAATTGGCTTGATTTTGCGTTGTTTGCATTTGGATGAATTGTTGCAATTTGTCGCTCAAAGATTGCACTTGGGGTTCACTTGTTTCATCCCTCCTCCTTTGGATGCTTGTTGATTGTTGTCGTTGTTGTTGTTGAAGGGTGGGTGATACGATGGTTGAGCTTGTTGTTGTCTTTGGGATCCCCAATTCAAATTCGGGCTATTCCTCCAACTCGGGCCTTGATTGTGGGAATTGTTGTATCCTTGCCCTTGGTTGGAATTCGCCACATAAGTCACTTGAGTGGGGTCTTGAAGTACTTCCTTTGCTAGCGATAGGTTAGGACATTGAGTGATACCATGATCTACGCTACTGCAAAGGTTACATAGCCCTTCATTACCAACCGTCACGGCCTTCACTCTTCAAGTCTCTTGCAAATGATGGCCTCCATTCTTGCTTCTAAGGCTTCCTCTTAGGTCAATGTAAGGAGACCTCCACCGGTCAAAGGTTGAGGTAATTCTCTTCTCTCAGATTCATGAGTCGCCTCCCAACTTCGTGCATTCTCCGCTATGGACTCTAAGTATTCACATGCCTCCTCCGATGTCTTATCCAAGAATTCTCTATTGCACATCATTTCCACGAATTGCTTCATGGATGGGATGAGTCCGTCGTAAAAGAAACCGATGAGACGGTATTCATCAAATCCATGGTGTGGACATGCTAGTAGCAACTCCTTAAACCTTTCCCAAGTGATATCAAAGCTTTCGTTTGGCTTCTGAGAAACTTTTTCCATTTGCCGCTTTAATCCTTGAGTCCTGTGCAAGGGAAAATTTTTTTTCAGAAATTCAGCTTGCATTGCTAACCAGGAGTTAATAGTATGAAGAGGTATAGCATTAAACCAGTTTTTAGCTTTATCCTTTAAAGAAAAAGGAAACAGTTTAAGATAAATGGTTTCATTGCTAGCCTTCCCATCAGAATATATGAGGCAGACATCTTCGAAATCCTTTATATGTAAATAAGGGTTCTCCTTCTCCACACCATGAAAAATGGGGAGAATTTGAAATATCCCAGGTCTTGGGCTAAAGGAATTCGCATCGGCTGGAAGCACGATGCATGAGCTGGTAGCAGACCTACTCGGTCTCAACACATATCTCAAACTTCGATCACCCTCATGTTGAGAGTGATCGTCCTCACTATGATTGGTATTGTCATTACCGTTAGTGTTCGTATTGTTATCGGCCATGTTTATATTTCTTACTAGTCTATGTGTTCGAGGAGTCCTTAACCACATAAACTAGACAATTGAGTTCAAGCCAAAACTTTCCAAGATTAGCGTAATTTTTATAGTGTCGGTGATTATAAAAATTGAAGAACAAACTTGGATATCCACAATGATTATTAACAGTAGAATGGAAAGATCTCACCAAATTTTCACGACAAAAACCAAAGTGTGAAATGAAGATACGTCGTCCCCGGCAACGGCGCCAATTTGCTTGACTCTCCCTGAAAGGTGATACTCGCAAGTGTACGAGGTCGGTAAATAATATACCCGGTAAGTAGGGGATTGTATCCATAGAGACGGAATTAATCTGCAAATTCACACAAATAGTTAGAGCATGTAAAGGATGGTCGAGGGTTCTTACCACCCTATGGGGGTGAATAGTTGTTTGGATAATTGGTTTATTAAATACCCTAGAGTTAGGGTAATGTCCTAAGGTTTGGATGCAAGGGAGAGAAAGAGTGCGGGTGTTGAGGATATCAGTAGGATTACTCAATTGCTCTGCTAAATATTAATTCCATGATAACTCGATCGCTATTCCATTTCAAGGTATGAGAATCGGGAAATAATCAATTAAGCACATATGGGGTGCACCATGGGCAATTGCTAACTGGGTTCTTCTCCTAATTAAAGCTCATGAATCACTCTCACACCTATTTCAAGGTATGTGAGAGTAGTGCATGTAGGTTGTGGTTCATAGCGCACAACCACCGTTCTGCGGCCCCTTTCAGGTAATGCACGATTCGATAGACGAGTCACGACCCAATTAACAGTTTGAATTGATGGATGAATTAAACTTCTAAACTACGAATATGGATTGAAGGGGTCTTGCATTCATTTCAAGACATGCAATACCCATTGGATACATAGATGCAACAATTACAAAGCGCCACCGTTCTTCGGCTCCTCCATGGATAGTATCAAACCCAATTACTCATAAGTTTAATTCACCCAACAACATGGATTAACAAGGGGTGCTGGAAATTAACATTAGCAAGGCAATCAATACATCCTACATCAATCCAAAACACCCACACAATGAATCTAGCCTAGCATATCAAAAACAGAATCAGCATTCATAAAAATGGACATAGTTCAATGCAAAGGATGAAAGCAAATATGTATTAGAAAGAGGGTTGGAGATTTGTCACCAAATACAAGCTTCTTCAATCAGCAATCAATCTCAACAATAGCAAAAACGAAATCAGAACGCTCAAAACTCTCCAAAACCCTAATCCCCTTCTCAAGGAAGAAGATGACCTAAAACAACAAAAGATTAAGTTCTATATCGTTCTCCATTCATTCCATCTGAATAGTAGTGTTTTATACCCCCTAGGGGTTACATCTCATCCATCTGAATTCTCATCTAACGATTCACAGCAACTGGAGAAAAATCGAGTTAAGAAAAACCCGTTTCTCGTAACCCACACTGCTGCCGTAAAACCCCGATCAGTCGACTGTCGAAAAAACGACAGTCAACTGATGCAAAGATGACTGTCGTTCCTACCAAAGGGCGACATGCGTCTGTCTTTAAAACTCATAGTCGCCTGTGTGATCCACAGGCGATTGTGGTTTGCTCTTCAGTCGCCTGCTGCAGAAATGTCAAAATAACAGAGAGGTGGCTCTTTTTGCTCCCTCAGGAATCTGAAATTTCAGTCGACTAATGCGAAGATGACATGCGACTATAGAATATTACATTCAACTGTCAATCCTCCTATAGGCGACTGTCGTTGGGCTTTAGCTTCTGCAGTTCCAGTTCTTTAAGGGCAGGCGGCTGCCGTTGTTTGGGCAGTCAACTGTTGTTCCATCCACAGGCGACTGTTTTGTACTCCTCCTCTTGAGTTAATTTAGTCTCCTTAGGGAAACCTGAAAAATCAAGAAAAATCCCTATAAATATAATAGACATTTATAATGTTTTGGAAAGTGAAATTGTGCCAGAATAAAATCATATGCTCACAAATGATGAATTGGCGTAAATGTAGTTAAGAGAGCAAGATTCCATGGGTTATATGCACAAGAGGAGACGATTATGAGGTTAGAATATACAATATTTATTTATAATCACAGATCGTGCCACATGGCACCATCTGATCAGCCTCCTCGGGAAGCGTGAATTTGCAGTTTTGTGCGAAATGTGATTTTCGAGTTTATTTTCGACATTTGAAGGGTCAAATGATATCGAAATTGGACGCCGTTTTTTCCTATATGATCGTTGTCACGAGATCTTCGATTTGATAGGTTGTTTCAAATTCGAAACTTAGAAATGGATTTATGGTTAATTTTAGAAGTTTGGACTTCTATAAAATTAATCTTAAACAACCCATTTTAATAGTCTCACATTGCTCGTAGCAAAGGAGGAGGGGCTGGCTCCCTATATAAATAAGGGGCGGCCCTCCTCATTGAAACTCGCACCAAGTCTCTGATTCAAGAAGCTCTAAAAAGTTTTGAGCACGCTCGATCCAAGACTTAAAATTATTCTATCCTCTTAAAATTCTTTTGATCTTCCGTTCGAGTCCTAGCAAGACGGCGAGGTGGTTTGGATCTGAACCAAAGTCTTTGATGTGGGTCGTGCTCAAGTGAAACTTTCTTTGGCAAGTGATTGGATCGGAGGCGTGGTGTCGGCTCGCTTCGGGTGGACTAGTTCTGAATGCGCGGAGGCGGCTAGCTTCAGGGAGCTAAAGTTGTTGCTGAAAACGACATTTTGTTTTCTACAGAAGCAAAGTTCTGGGTAAGTCAATTTTATTTATGATTTCATATATTTGTAGTAGTTTAGATCTATTTTCGGGGCTAGCCAGACCCACCCCAAGATAGTAGATTTTCCTGGCTAAAGTTCATGATATCCTTCGGGTCCTTTTATTAAAGTGTTTAATAATTTTTCCGCTGCTATTTTATGATTCTATCGTCCGTTTGACATAGGAGGGAATAGATTTAGGCCCTGAGGGTCCATCAAAACCCAACACATACATCTCTGAATTGTTCAAGGTACAAGAAGTACAAAAAAGGGTTAAAACCAAAAAGGAAACCCCAACCCTCAAAACCCAAAAAAGTGTCCACACACGTACAACGCACTCCCTAGTCTACCCCAGGAAAGTCTAAGTGGAACAAATCTCCATCAGTCTCCATCTGTACCTCCGAGGATAGAGTGATCTGCTGGTTACGAGTTGGCTCTGGCGTCTCTAACTCTGGACCTGAAAAATATAGATGGGGCACGTCAATGCGTGACCCAGTATGATACCTAACTAAACTAGATAGGACCCAGTTTTAGAATCGGACTACATATCTAAAGGCTGGTCTACAGAAGAAAAGTGGGTCTACAAAACATACATAATTGCCCACGTCATAACATGCAAGTGCTGAAAGAAAACTGAGAAACATGTCAACATGAAATAGCAACATTTATGAATTAATGACAATTAAATTAAAATTATCAGGTTACATGTTCTGGAATCTGTGTAAATCATAGGACGCTTAAAGAGCTAGACTTCATCCAGAGTGGGTGAAAATTGGTACAACAAACAGTGACACGAGCACCGTAGGGGGCCTCTCATAACTCCTTCTATCGGGAGCGAGAATCTCGGTTTGTGTGGAAAACAGAGCAAACCATCAATTACCGCATTGGTGCATCACGAGTACACCAACAACCTCTCTAACCCCGACTACTCCCCGTGTCGGCTGCTGGGAGTGTGGGTGAGAATCAATATCTGTGTCCACTCATTAACGCCTACTTTTTACACGTATCCCCACAAAACCCATACCTAGAGCTTCGCTTATTTTAGAATGGATTGAAGACTCCAAACTATTTCTCTCATCTCACTCTAAATTTTCATCAGTTCATGATATTCTTCATTTAGCGGTTTCAATATAGCATTCATAAATTACATCACATTTCATCATTATCATCCATCACATTTCATGATTATCATTCACATTCATTTCTTTTACCAATTTCATATGAAATTCACATAAGAACCAACATGCTTTCTTTCTCTGCATAACAACTTAAATAATCTCTTGGATTACATGATTTCAACATGGATTGTTATCATATAAACCGAATTGTAATATACCACATAAATAACATTCATAACATGATTTTTATATACCATAACAGCAGCAAAATAATAGTTCAACATTTTATCAAAAACTGGAAAGATAGAGCCACCCGGTCGTGTGTAATAGCTCTGGGAAAGCTTAACAAAACATTCCACACGGTCGTTTGATAATTTCACTCGGTCGTGTGAAGTGGAATAGTTGGGTTCAAAAATAAATTCACACGGTTGTATGACGTTTCAGGCTATAACTCTAACTCATTACCACACGGTCGTTTCATAAGGTGACACTACCGTGTACTTCGATGGTGCGTCATTCTGCTCATTCGCATCTATCTTGACGCGTTCGAGAATAAAGGGGTCGGCACGATCGTTTCCCCAGGGAGACATGACCGTGTCGTTCATAGGGAGCTAGATTCATTCATTCAGTGTCTAAGTCGACGCAGTTAGTGATTTGAGGGACGACACGACCGTGTCGTGGTTCGACACTGCCGTGTGGGGCCAAAGGTTGAAACTGTTAGGAGATGGGAATGCACTTGAGGAAATTTATCTCTGTGTACGTGTACAAACGTCTTGTTCAAAATAACAGTAAGCGATTTGGTTAGAATTTACCTAAGTTAATTATAATGCAGTATTCATTAAAACTTAGGTAAAGTCATGAGACTTAATGCGAGGTCAAACATGTATCAAGATGGAGATCTCGATCATGGAGAAGTTGTAACGACCCGCTCTCATGGGCCCTTTACTTATTTGATTTATTTGCAGGTCTTGCAGTTTACCAGTGAAGTCAGCATAGCCACAACTCAGAGATGTACCAACAATACTCAAACCAGCGTACAGACATTATTACAGTCCAAATTTAAGTACAACAACAACCAGCACTCTCTTTCACAAATACGTAAAGGAAGTACTGGAAGGAAATGCGGAAAAGGAGATACACAGTACAACACACACACCAACAGAAAAGTAGCTAAAACTCCGCAGCCTCCGGGTCAAACTCAGGCTCCTCGAACTCTGGGGCAATCTCCTCGATCAGGTCGTCGTCTGCCGGTATCATAAATGGAACCGAAGGTAAGTCCCAACAATTCTAAATAAGGAAATGGAGTACTGTACAAGTATGACAAAGGTAGCAGACCAAAGTGAAAGTAAAGTAAAGAACGGTGCAGTGTCTGTACAAGTGTAGAAAGTAAAGTGCATGTATCGTAAAGAAGTAACCGTGCAAGCAACACTAGAACTACATGACTCAAGTTGAAGAGTACAATATGTGACCGTTGAGTTCATCTCTTGTCCGGGGGCGCTTACCCAGATGAATGCCGAAAACCCAGGCAGCTAGACAGGATGCTGGCGAGCAGCATATATGTTTGCCGAAACACAGGCAGCTAGACAGGATGCCGAAACCCAAGCAGCTAGACAGGTAGATGAACTCTAGTCACTCCCGCACTCTCACAAACTGTGAGTTACCCCGAAACCTCGGTGATGTGTCAAGTACAAGTTCATTACATGAAGTTCCACTGGATGTTCTACATGATGCTAGTCACACCAGGTCAACTGGTTGACTTCCTTATTGAGAACCAGAAAGTCAGAAACTCGTTCCAAGCATACTGTGCCAAGTACAGAGGATAAAGATAAGTCTAACACAAGAAGGCGTTGCTTCCGTGCTTCGAGCACGTAGTAGTGTGGTGCTACAAGTTTGTACAGGCATAGTGGACTAGATTTCTAAATTTAGAACCTGTCATGACGTACCATCTTCGAGGTGATGGTAGTGAGCCGGGACTGGATCTAGTGCTGATGCGCGAGATTTGATACCTGCAAACACTAGAAACAACTAGTTAGAGAATACACTATTTCTTATATATTTAAGTTGATTGTCTTGATTTTAAAACTGATTAAAACGGCGATGAAAAGTGTTCTAAAATTTTATATAGGCTATATATGATAAAAATAGTTTTACTACAAGGGATAATATTTTTCTGAAGTCTATAGTAATTTTTATAATTTTAGAAACTCAAAACTAGTTTAAACCCCAAATTATTTAAGTGGCGCATATCTTCTGTAATTTATTCCGGGAGCAATACTAGTGGGAATTACTTGAATGAGAAGTCAAAATGACCGTCTCGAAGATTACTATTACCTATAATTTTGTCACGTATCAGTATACGTGAAAACAACGAGTTACGGATTTTAGAATGAATTATACTTATTTAATTTTTAAGTTTAAAAAATGATTCTGAAAATGTAGGCATCTGATCAAGATAAGACAAGCGTCATTGGGTCCGGAATATTGTTTCTGATTTTCTGGAGCTAGCCTCACATTTTTCTGGGGCTTATATTTTAAGTTATGGATTTAATATCATAAAATCTCTTTAATAATTAATTAAAATACGTAATACGAGAATACTTATACGTATTTACGAAATTGCCATCGCAATATACCATGCTCCTCCGTTTTTGTCCTTCACCGCTGCTGTGCATGGGCGGGGGGCTGAGCGTCGACCGGCGGCGTTGCGGGGCTCGGGGCGGAGCGGGCGCGACGGCGGCTGAGGGGTCCCTCGAGGCGGCGCTGTCGGAGGCGTCGGGCGGCGTGGCTCACGGAGGCGGGGCGGAGCGAACGAAACGAGGCGTCGCTCGTCAGAGGTTGGGCGCTCGAGGGTGGCAGCGGGCATCGGAGCTGCTGCGGGGTTTGGCGGTGTACGGCGACGCTGTCAGGGGGCTCGGCGGGTGGCAGAGGGCGTCGAGGCGGCGGTCGAGAGAGGCCGGAGCATCGGCGGTGGCCCGTGCGTGCTGCAGCGGAGTGCGGGGGTCTCGTCAGCGTTTTCTGGGGCGAGGGGCTGTCAGACTCAGGCGGAGGGCCGACGGCACTCGACGGGCGACGGTCGGAGCCCGGAGGGAGGGGTGGAGAGAGAGTGAGGGAGAGCGATAGAGAGAGTGTGCGATGAGTGAGCGAGAGTTTTACACGAGTTAGGCCTAGGCCTGGGTTTCAAAAAAAATCAAGAGGGAGAGAGATTACTGTGAGTGTGTGGGTTTTCTGAGAGCTAGTAAGGGTGGGTATTTATAAGGGTTAGGGGAAAAATATAATGATATTAATAATAATGGTAATAATTAATAGGAAAATTAATTTGGGGGTTGGATCTACCAACCCCATACGGTGGGTTAATGGGGGGTGGGTTTTAGGGGATTAATTAGAGTTAGATCTAGATTTAAGAGGGGTAAAAGTAATTAGGTAAAAGTGATTAGTAGAAGTAAAAAGTCATTAGTGAAAGTGATAAGCAAAATACAATAGATTTAAAGTTACGGCTTTTGCCCCTGATATTAAACATGTCCGAAAAATTACGAAAACATACCCACGGGATCGTATCGTCGCGAGGATCGCGAATACGAAATCCATTTTGGGATTTGAGCTACGGAAATACAAGTTTTAGGCCAAAACGTTCAGAAAGCGGGTTTGCGGGTTCTAGGTTGAAATGATATCAGAAAATTATGAAATTAATGTGGGGAGCCCTAAATGATCATAGGATGCTATTGTAGAAGTTTCAAAACGTTTTGAAGACGTTTGTATAGAAAATAAATTCATTGAGTCAAAATGGTAATTATTGAAAACGAATTTTTATCAGAATTTTTTTGAGTATATGAGAAAATCTGAAAATATCTTATAATTAGTCTAGTACTTCAAAATATTTTTATATGAATTTTTGAAATAAGTTTTGTTATAAAACTCTTGACTAACATTTATAAAGTAAAATTTTTTTTTTAAAATACGTAAAAATACGTAAATTGAAGTGTTGAAAATTACAGGTCGTTACATCCTACCCTCCTTAAAATAATTCCGTCCTCGGAATCTAAGAGGATCGATAATTGCCTAAGCAATTCAAACGATCGAGAGGAAGGCTTGACGAACGATCACGACATAGGAAAGTAAGTTGTTAATAGCATGAAATATAATGTGACATCACAGCATCAAAAAAATAAGAGATAATGTTATGAATACATACTATTGACATTACTATAGCTTCTGTAACTAGTTTCGAAACCGGGTAGCATCACCATAGTTACTTCAGATTCATCAAGTAGCCAAAACATGATATAATGGCACTACATGAAAATGATAGTTATGATGATGATGACATATGTTCGAACTTGGAACCTGAGGCGATAAGTCAGTAGCAAGCTTTATTTGACAACAAAACATGAAGATCATAAAGTTTAAAATTTCTAACTTAGGCTAATGATGACTTACTGGGTTTTAATCAAGTAAATCATCGACATAACATACAAAAGCATTAGGACTAATCCAAATGCATCCGCGCTGTTACAACTTAACCAGCATAATACAAAAGACATCATCTGCCAAGATACCCCATTACAAGCCAACATCCAGATCGACACTAAAAGGAAAATATAAGGCCAACTCTCAAGGATCAAGATCATCGCTACCACTGCTGCCAGCAATCTCCATAACATCCAACAATACACTAGCAACATAGCTGTCTCCCAAATCCGAGCACAAGACTGGCATCCAATTTCAACACCTAAGGCCAAAAGCAAGCCGATACTCATCCCCAATGATACTCCTTCACAACACCATTGGTCGACATCTACGGTTATCACCATCAGCCCTAAACAATTCAACGACCAAAAACTCACGAACCCACAAACACGAAGGAGCAGCCCTAATAAGGAATCGAAGCGGGGCAGCTCAAGGGGGAAGAACCAGAAAAAGGAGCTCCAAAGAATACCAAGAACGGCGAATTCCCAAGAACTCAACCACACGGCAACAACGAGGGTGACGGCGAGGGCTGTCGCTAAGCCCAACAATCTCCAAAGTCGTTGATGGGCCATCGGCGGCTGTCGATCCAAGGCGGTGAGGTGTGACGGCTGCGACTGTGCGATGTGACGGGGGCCTCCTGGATGGGGTTGAGCTTCGGGTGAGGCCGGAGGAGCTCGAGGCGAGATGGGTTGGTCTCGTCGAGAGGGAGGCAAGGTGAGGGAGAGGGTGGTATCGGGGCGAAGGGGAAGCCGTGGGGTGTTTTGGTGAGGAAGAATAGGAGGGGTTTAAAAAGGGGGAAAAGAGGGGGTAAGGGTTTAAAGGGGGGTGCCGAAAGTCATGATAGGGTAGGGTAGGTTAGGCGGGAACGGGGCTCGAGGAGAGGATAAGGACAAAAAGGCAATAATGAGGGAAAGGTGGTAGGCGGGAAAGAATTCAAACCCATGGAAAAATTGGGTACAAGATGAAAGTAGGGTTAGAAAATAAATACGAGCTTAAGAAGGATGTAACAATGCAACAGCCTACGTGTCAGGTCTGGCTCGTTACTTCACTGGTCCTTCTGATCGGCTTTTGCTGAGGAACTCGAACTTTGGATGGTTGGGTATTTCGAATTCTACCCTCCTTTGACGACAGTCAATGGTGGCATGAAATGCTCCTAACCAATCCATTCCAAAGATAGCATCAAAGCCGGCATCTTTATCACCATGAAGTCGACGAAGAGGTCTCGTCCAAAAATCACTACAGAGCATTGGAGGCATCCGCTGGTTACCGGTAGGGAACCACCAGCGGTCTCGACCTTCCAACAGGAAGTCAAAGGTTCAACAGAGATGGCATGTGTTTGAACGAAACGACTCGCCAAGAAGCAATGTATAGCTCCTGAGTCGAACAATGTGAGGGCAGGTTTACCGGCTACTAAGACGGTACCTACGGTGATGAGAATCATGTCTAAGCTTATGATTCCTAAATATTAGAGTATGTAGCCTAGCGAGATATTTCATACCTGAGATTACTTGGTCCATAGCATTGGCTTCTTCTACAGTCATGGTATAAGCTTGGCATCTCTGGGGTGGCGCCTGTCGTTGAGTCTGCTGGTACACTTGCTGTTGAGGAGGGAGTGGTTGACGTTGCTGATCAGGTGGTGGTGGTCACTGCGGTGCATTCCTGGCAGGGGCATTGGCTGGAGCAGGGTTGGAAGACTGAGACTTCCTCTCAGGACAATCTCTTGCAGTGTGGTCCTTCGATTCGATTCCGTTGTCGAACTCGAACTTTTGGTGATCGAAAATTTGAACGCCACCCTCTGTAGTTAGAGTTCAAGCAAACTAGAAATAGAAAAATTCTATGAAGGTCAATCGAAAGGTCATCAAGCTGAAGGAAGGGTGATAGTGATGAAGATCGATGGCGTTACATAACCATGATTTACGTCCTAGCAGTCCAGCAGACACGGCCAGGGAAGTGACTAAGCCAGGATCACTTACACCCAGTCTAGCTAGGTTGATCCAACAAACTTAGCCAAGCATATTGACCGGATCATGGTCCATTGAAGGAAGCTTATCATTTATATGCATGCCATCAACACAAAAAGATTTTTTTATTAACAACTAGTTATCCTATCAACTAGGTGAATCCTAAAAATTCAAAATTTAGGTTTCGTTAATGACTTTCTATTAGGTCCAGATAGGTCAGCTCCATTGGGGCTCTTCGAAGTGTTCCCGTCCATCTTTCGAGTGTCAAACCTGCATTCATAGAAAAGTGTCAGCTTAGTCGAGTATCGTATACGATAAATCCTGGTTTTACTATACTGTTCACGAGGTATTTTGCACGGACCTGCATGGGCCGCCAAACTTGTAATGACCCGCTCTCGGGGGCCCGTTACTTATTTGATTTATTTACAGGTCTTGCAGTTTACCAGTGAAGTCAGCATAGCCACAACTCAAAGATGTACCAACAATACTCAGACCAACGTACAGACATTATTACAGTCCAAATTTAAGTACAACAACAACCAGCACTCTCTCTCATAAATACGTAAAGGAAGTACTGAAAGGAAATGCGGAAAAGGAGATACACAATACAACACACACACCAACAGAAAAGTAGCTAAAACTCCGCAGCCTCCGGGTCAAACTCAGGCTCCTCGAACTCTGGGGCAATCTCCTCGCTCAGGTCGTCGTCTGTCGGTACCATAAATGGAACCGAAGGTAAGTCATAATAATTCTAAATAAGGAAAAGGAGTACTATAAAAGTATGACAAAGGTAGCAGACCAAAGTGAAAGTAAAGTAAAGTACGGTGCAGTGTCTGTACAAGTGTAGAAAGTAAAGTGCATGTATCGTAAAGAAGTAACCGTGCAAGCAATACTAGAACTACGTGACTCAAGTCGAAGAGTACAATATGTGACCCCTGAGTTCATCTCTTGTCTGGGTGCGCTTACCCAGACGAATGCCGAAAACCCAGGCAGCTAGACAGGATGCTGGCGAGCAGCATACATGTTTGCCGAAACACAGGCAGCTAGACAGGATGCCAAAACCCAGGCAGCTAGACAGGTAGATGAACTCTAGTCACTCCTGCACTCTCACAAACTGTGAGTTACCCCGAAACCCCGGTTATGTGTCAAGTACAAGTTATTTACATGAAGTTCCACATGATGTTCCACATGATGCTAGTCACACCAGGTCAACTGGTTGACTTCCTTATTGAGAACCAGAAAGTCGAAAACTCGTTCTAAGCAGACTGTACCAAGTACAGAGGATAAAGATAAGTCCAACACAAGAAGGTGTTGCTTCCGTGCTTCGAGCACTGTCACGCCTCGCTTCCCAAAACGACGGAAGTGAAACGTGACTAAGGTCCGCTTGGACCGGAGCTGTGAAGCTCGAACCCAATAAGCGTCTGTAGGGGGTACCATTATAAAAAAATTCAGGTTCTTGCATTTCTAAAATTCGGAACAACAGAAAGTACAGAAAGGAGGTTGCATTCATTAATAATAAAAGATAATATCCAGAGAGTACAAAAGTAAAAAAAAGGAGCCCAGCATGGCTACAACGCAGAAAAAGGAAACTAATGGTGCTAAGCACCCAACCTAAAACAGAAAGCAAAATGGTGCTACGCACCCAAACTAGAAAGTGACTGAATCTCCAAAGTCAACAACAGAGGAACCTCTAAGACTGGTCCTCGCTCGGGTCGTACTCCTGATCAGCAACGTACTCCTACTCCAAGTCCTCTGGTACCGGCTCCGGATCTACTAACCCTGTCTCGGTACCTGACGTACAAACACCAAGAGAAAGTGGTTGTACGTCAGGTGAAGTCTGCAAGTAAATGTGAGGAGACTCCATAGCAAGGTGTATAACATTTTAAGGTTGACATTTTAAAAGTTGTTTACATGATGATGATGCAACATCATGGCAATATGTGCAAGAAAGTAAAGACAACGCTGAAAAGTAAACGTGACAGGCAATAGCAATAGCGTGTGCTACTGGCTACAAGACTAGACTAGACGGGACAAGACAAGACAAGACAAGTTTGTGTTACGAAGGGTTCACGCCTTATGGTTCGATGGGGATCAAACCCTCTCCCTGTGCGCACGCTCAACCCTACCCCAGCCCAAGTGCACAAGACAAGAAAAGACAAGGGATCACTCACTTACTCGGTGAGTGCCATATTCACCCGCAGGCTTATGTATCGTGACAAGGGTTCACTCTCCCTAGCTTGGAGAGTGCCCTATTCACCCGTAGGCTTATCCACTACCAATCGTGACAAGGGATCACCCTCTCCAGGTTGGAGAGTTCCCTATTCGTTCACAAGATTATCTGTTTTCAATCGTGACAAGGGATCACCCTCTTTAGCTTCGAGAGTGCCTCGCCCGCAGGCTTATACAATACATGACATGACATGACAAGATGAGTATGGATGAGAGTTGTTCATTCTAGGGGGTCCACACGCACGCACACACAGATAAAACCTATGGTAGCAGTTGTTGTTGTTGATTCTAGTGGGTCCACACACACGCACACACAGAATAACCCTAAGATGTCAGTTGTTGTCGCTGTGCCCGGACTTCGTATTCAAGTCCAGGCTGTCGTGGGTGTCCCAGACACTATCATTTCATGTCTGGTTCTCTTGTTATTACTTTTTAAATTTTAAGGGAAACAATGGCCTAAACGTGGCCGAAACTGCACAAGTGAACACACTTGCATGCGGTGGCGAGCGGTACGTCCGTCAGGAGCGTCTCGTCGAAACGTCGCGTCAACGATGGTCCGTCTGAAACAGGATCACGGCGATGTCAGATCGCGCTTTTTGGTCAAACCTATTACGGTTTGTTTCTAAATTTGGCGGGACTACCCTAACAGTCAAAAGTCACGATTTTGATGTTTTGTTCAGTCTAGATCGACGTATACCCTATGTGCACAGAAAATTAGTCCGTTCGTCGATCTTTCCTACGGTGGGCAACATTTTACAGATGCTGAAATTAACTTTAGTTCACGTTGACCAATTTTAGATTAGGTTTTGATGAGCTACGGTGTGGGTTTTACTACTCGTTAGTGGAACCAACCTCTTGACGTCGTTCAACAAGCGGAAGTCGGGTCTGATCGGTGAAGCATCGGCGTCGTTTGGAACTCCTCGGCCGTGGGTAACGTAGCAAGGCACCTCTGGACAGCGGGGTGGTGGTGCAAAATCAGCGAGCTAACAGCGATCTTCCTCCTGTTGCGGGTAGCGCAACGGATCTTCACGACAACGGCGACGTCGGCTAAAAACACGTGTGTGCGACGACGCACATGAACTCCGAGGGACCAATGGGGCTGTAGGTAGATGAAATAGGATCAGTGGAAGATGCTCGGTCCGGTGGGTGGCCGACGACGTGAGTGCACAGCGGTGGGTGGCCGTGAGAAGCCGGAGAGGACAGATTCGCGCAACGTTCGTTGTCGCGTGTCTTAGCGGAAATCCAGTGATGAACAGCGAAACGGGAAGTTGCAGAAGTGAAAGAACTTCAAGACGAAGCCAACGGTGGTGGAGTTGATGCCAGGGGTGGTCGGAGGTGATCGTGAGCTGGCGTTGAAGTTCAGCTTCCAGATCTGTCAAAAACAGCCGATACGGTGTGTTCCGACGAGGTTTCACAGAGCTACATGTGGGCTATGAGCGTGAGGGAAGTTGCAGAGCGGAGAGGGGGTCAAAGGGGAACAAAGTGGTGGTGGTGGTCGCCGGTGGAGGCAGCGGCCGGCGGTTGGCCGTAGGTTGGAAGCCGGCGGGTCAGATCTGTGGTTCTTTAGGTTTGAGAGCTTTTTAGAGAGAGAAAACGGAGGAGAGAGAAGGGGGGCCGGAGGGGAGAGGTGGTCGACGGACAGGGGAGGTCGTGGGCGGCCTTGGGTGGCCGGAGGAGAAGCCAAAAATTGCGTGGGGAGTGGGTTGCATGAGGTTCATGCAGCTGGTGTTGGGTTTCCTTAAAATGAAGAAGGGTTTTGATAGTTGTCTTTGGGTTTTTGGTTAAATGGGAGAGAGAGATAGGGATAGGTGGAATGGAGATAGTGGAAAGGGGAGGTGTGAATAGTGGCTGCAACTTATTTCCATGATATGTGGGAGTGAATTGAGGGATTTGATTAGATTTGGTTTAAGTTTGAAATTCAAAATGATTAAGGCTAATCAACGGTTGAAAATTGATTAGGGGATAACTTTCACTACGGGTATCAGAAAAATAATCCGAAAATACCGGGATGATCGTGGAGACGAGAAGTACGGGACTACGGGGTCGATCGCATGCTACACCTACCAAAAATTATTTTAAAATCGAAAACTGAGTATTGGTGTCAAAAGACCAAAATGCCCTTCCATTCAAAGCTGTTTTGCGAGAAAACGAGCCGTGAAATGATGTTCCCAAAAATTACTATAAAATTCTACACTGCCATACGATCACAATGGCATATCACATCATATATACCGAAACCAAGAAATAGCCAAATAAAACACGTGCACGAAAAAGTACGTGCACGTAGAAACTCATAAGGTCGGAAAGCGACCGTTACATTCTACCCACCTTAGAAATGATTCCGCCCTCGGAATCACTCATAATAATAATAATAATAATAATATCTTTAAACACTTAAGCCTATAACTCCCATCTTCCACACAAAGATATCTAATCCTATAACTTCAACATCGTTCCTCAAATAATCCATCATAACCCGTCTTTTCACTGGATAATGCCATGACTAAACTCACATCCTAACACTTAACTATAGACCCATCACTGCCGTTCAAAATTCCAACTCCAAGTTCTCATAAAAAATTAATAATCATCTTTTCATACCATACCACTCCACTAAACATAATCGCTCAATAACATCTTTAAATTTCTCAATCTCTTCCCAATATTAATCAATCGCTAAAATGATGTTCTAGTCAATCACCAATCCAAGGCAAAAACTTTGTCTATCTTATAACACCTTTCACAAATCAACAATCACTGTGTCCTCAATACATTCTTCGTCATATCTTCCCATAAATTTATCCGCCAAATAATGAAACTATCAAAATCACATCTTATCCTTACTCACTATAACTAATCCCAACCAATATTAAGTCCGTCTACCTAACCATCCATTTATCTCAACACGTCATGTTATTCCCAATGTCTTCTCACGTCAACTTAACAATCCAATCTTGATGCTTTAAATGCTTTACTCATTCTCATGGTCACACTAACTCATACCATCCCGTCCTAGCTACTCCCATCTACCACTCGTCTAAGTTTCAGATCCGATAAGCACTCATCTCCCTGCGTATAATTTCATCCAACTAGCATTTCCATTGAGTCCTTCACGCATTTGTATTATAAAGAAGTCTCGAACACCTCGTTCTGTTCATCCGAAAGAAATCTAATCTGATATCCTTGTGTTCAAAATCAATTAATCATAGCTACGGCATATCTCGTCTCACTCTATGTCTACCCACAACATAATCCTATAACAAAATAGCTAGTACTAACAATATCATAACAATAAAAAAAATAACACTCCCAAAGAGGAAAAGGGAAGAAATAAGTTTAAGGTCAAAGACAGATTTTAAAACATTCGGGAAAAAAATACGTGTGGGTTGGGGTATTGGATGCTGGAAGATAGGTTGGTTGTGATCATTGTGAGCTAGTCTCAAAAATTAAAGATTTGCTTTAAAAGTAAACAAATAGTTTTGAAACATTTACATGCAGCCAAAAAATAAGCTATACTATAATATGAAAGATTAAGTCTAAGGAATCACCTGCAATGACACCATCCACGGCCGTCATGGTATAAGCTCCACGAACAACAGTTCCTCTCTTAATAGGGGCAGGTGCTCCGCCCTCAGTATGTCGATACCTCGGGCAATCTATAACGGCGTGTGTGGCAGCTCCACATGCCAGACACAAACCCAGCTTCTTCCTGCAATAGCTCGAATGATGCCCCGGCTTGCCACAGAAATGACATTGATCCCTGGCCTGGCTCTGTGCAGGTGCTCCTGGCCTCTTGAAATGCACCGACTGAACAGGTCCCACTGCAGGCCTAGCTGCTGGCCTGAACTATTCCATCGGTCACTTTCCTCCACCAGCAGGAGGATCAGGGAGACACGATATGATCTCATGATTCCTGGCGGCATTCAGCACAGCTCCCATGGTCGAAAAGTCTGCCGAGGACATGGAAGCCTGAATCTTCGGATGCAGCCCCTGACGAAACCGATCAACTCGGTTCTCTTCCTTCTTCACCATATGAGAGGTAAAACGACTGAGCATCTCGAATTCTGCCTCGTACTCATCAACCTTCATGTCTCCCTGCTTCAGATTCACGAATCGGCTCAAAAGCTCCCTCTTAGCAGTCTTAGGGAAATACTTCTCTCAGAACATGGACTTGAAAGTCTTCCACTCCACTGGCTTCTGCAGGCACCTCTCCTCAATGTGCCACCAGTTCCTAGCATTCTTAACTAGCTGCATCTTCCCGATCTCCACTCTGGTCTCCTCAGGTATCTTCGCAGCTACCAGCGTCTCTTCTGTGCTCTAGATCCACTCATCAGCACCTAATGGTCCTTCCTTCTCAGAAAATGTCTTCGGCTGAAGCTCATTGAACTGCTTCACTCCAGGAGCAGCTCGGGGTGCAGGCGGAGGCGGTGGCAGTGGTGCAGCCAGAGTAGCCCGATGTGTCTGCTCAACCAACTGACGCTGAACCTCCAACATCTCTTTCATAACGCCCAGAAATTGGCGAAACTCGCCACCTCGACCATCCATATCTCCGTCAGAAGAGTGACCGGCACGGGTATTACGTCATGCTGCCATCCTATTAGCAGGGAAAACCCAATTTAGACTCGTACATGTTAAACCGGATATATTAAATGAATGCGGTACTCTTATTGTTCCGAACTTTTTGCGTGACCTCATGGGCCACCACTAAAACCTGTCATGCACCGCTTCCCAAAACGATGGAAGCGAAATGTGACTAAGGCCTGCTTGGGCCGGAGCTGTGAAGCTCGGACCCAATAAGCGTCTATAGGGGGTACCATTTTAAAAAAATTCAGGTTCTTGCATTTCTAAAATTCGGAACAACAGAAAGTACAGAAAGGAGGTTGCATTCATTAATAATAAAAGATAATATCCAGAGGGTACAAAAGTAAAAAAACGGAGCCCAGCATGGCTACAACACAGAAAAGGAAACTAATGGTGCTACGCACCCAACCTAAAACAGAACGCAAAATGGTGCTACGCACCCAAACTAGAAAGTGACTGAACCTCCAAAGTCAGCAACAGAGGAACCTCTAAGACTGGTCCTCGCTCGGGTCATACTCCTGATCAGCAACATACTCCTGCTCCAAGTCCTCTGGTACCGGCTCCGGATCTACTAACCATGTCTCGGTACTTGACGTACAAACACCAAGAGAAAGTGGTTCTACGTCAGGTGAAGTCTACAAGTAAACGTGAGGAGACTCCACTGCAAGGTGTATAAAATTTTAAGGTTGACATTTTAAAAGTTGTTTACATGATGATGATGCAACAACATGGCATATATGTGCAAGAAAGTAAAGACAACGCTGAAAAATAAACGTGACAGGCAATAGCCATAGTGTGTGCTACTGGCTACAAGACTAGACTAGACGGGACAAGACAAGACAAGACAAGACAGGTGTGTGTTACGAAGGGTTCACGCCTTACAGTTCGATGGGGATCAGACCCTCTCCCCGTGCGCACGCTCAACCCTACCCCAGCCCAAGTGCACAAGACAAGACATGACAAGGGATCACTCACTTACTCGATGAGTGCCCTATTCGCCCGCATGCTTATGTATCGTGACAAGGGTTCACTCTCCCTAGCTTGGAGAGTGCCCTATTCGCCCGCAGGCTTATCCACTACCAATCATGACAAGGGATCACTCTCTCTAGGTTGGAGAGTGCCCTATTCGCCCGTAGGCTTATCCGTTTCCAATCGTGACAAGTGATCACCCTCTTTAGCTTGGAGAGTGCCCTATTCACCCGCAGGCTTATACAATACATGACATGACATGACATGATGAGTATGGATGAGAGTTGTTCATTCTAGGGGGTCCACACGCATGCACACACAGATAAAACCTATGGTAGCAGTTGTTGTTGATTCTAGGAGGTCCACACACACACACACACAGAATAACCCTAAGATGTCAGTTGTTGTCGATGTGCCCGGACTTCGTCGTCAAGTCCAGGCTGTTATGGGGTGTCCCGGACGCTATCATTTCACGTCTGGTTCTCTTGTTATTACTTTTTAAAGTTTAAGGGAAACAATGGCCTAAACGTGGCCTAAACTGCGCAAGTGAACACACTTGCCTGCGGTGGCGAGCGGTATGTCCGTCGGGAGCGTCTCGTCGAAACGTCGCGTTGGCGATGGTCCGTCTGAAACAGGATCACGGCGATGTCAGATCGCACTTTTTGGTCAACCTATTACGGTTTGTTTCTAAATTTGGCGGGACTACCCTAACAGTCAAAAGTCACGATTTTGATGTTTTGTTCAGTCTAGATCGACGTCTACCATATGTGCATAGAAAATTAGTCCGTTTGTCGATCTTTCCTACGGTGGGCAACATTTTACAGATGCTGAAATTAACTTTAGTTCATGTTGACCAATTTTAGATTAGGTTTTGATGAGCTACGGTGTGGGTTTTACTACTCGTTAGTGGAACCAACCTCTTGACGTCGTTCAACAAGCAGAAGTCGGGTCTGATCGGCGAAGCATCAGCATCGTCTGGAACTCCTCGGCCACGGGTAGCGCAGCGAGACACCTCTGGACAGTGGGGTGGTGGTGCAAAATCAATGAGCTAACAGTGATCTTCCTCCCGTTGCGGGTAGCGCAATGGATCTTCACGACAACGGCGACGTCGGCTAAAAACACGTATGTGTGACAACGCACATGAACTCCAAGGGACCAAGGGGGCTGTCGGTAGATGAAATATGATAAGTGGAAGATGCTCGGCCCAATGGGTGGCCGACGGCGTGAGCGCACGGCGGTGGGTGGCCGTGAGAAGCCGGAGAGGACAGATTCGTGCAACGTTCGTTATCGCGCGTCTCAGCGGAAATCCAGCGATGAACAGCGACAACGGGAAGTTGCAAAAATGAAAGGACTTCAAGACGAAGCCAACGGTGGTGGAGTTGACGCCAGGGGTGGTCGGAGGTGATCGTGAGCCGGCGTTGAAGTTCAGCTTCCAGATCTGTTAAAAATAGCCGATACGGCGTATTCCGACGAGGTTTCACGGAGCTACAGGTGGGCTATGAGCGTGATGGAAGTTGCAGAGTGGAGAGGGGTCAAAGGGGAACAAAGTGGGGGTGGTGGTCGCCAGTGGCCGTAGCGACCGGTAAATGGCCATGGGTTGGAAGCCGGTGGGTCGGATCTGTGGTTCTTTGGGTTTGGGAGCTTTTTAGAGAGAGAAAACGGAGGAGAGAGGGGGGGGCTGGAGGGGAGAGGTGGCCGACGGCCAGGGCAGGTCGTGGGCGGACTTGGGTGGCCGGAGGAGAAGCCAAAAATTGCGTGGGGAGTGGGTTGCGTGAGGTTCATGCGGCTGGTGTTGGGTTTCCTTAAAATGAAGAAGGGGTTTGATAGTTGTCTTTGGGTTTTTGTTTAAATGGGAGAGAGAGAGATAGGGATAGGAGGAGTGGAGATATGGGAAAGAGGACGTGCGAATAGTGGCTGCAACTTATTCCCATGATACATGGGAGTGAATTGAGGAATTTGATTAGATTTGGTTTAAGTTTGAAATTCAAAATGATTAATGCTAATCAACGGTTGAAAATTGATTAGGGGATAACTTCCACTACGGGCATCGGAAAAATAATCCGAAAATACCGGAATGATCGTGGAGACGAGAAGTACGGTGCTATGGGGTCTGATCGTGTGCTACACCTACCAAAAATTATTGTAAAATCGGGAACTGAGTATTGGTGCCAAAAGACCAAAACGCCATTCCATTCAAAGCTGTTTTGCGAGAAAACGAGCCGTGAAATGACGTTCCCAAAAATTACTATAAAATTCTACACTGCCATACGATCACAATGGCATATCACATCGTATGTACCGAAACCAAGAAATAGCCAAATAAAACACGTGCACGAAAAAGTACGTGCACGTAGAAACTCATAAGGTCGGAAAGCGACCGTTACACGTAGTGGTGTGGTGCTACAAGTTCGTACAGGCACAGTGGACTAGATTTCTAAATTTAGAACCTGTCGTGACTTACCATCTTCGAGGTGATGGTAGTGAGCTGTGACTGGATCTAGTGCTGATGCACGAGATTTGATACCTGCAAACACAAGAAACAACTAGTTAGAGAATACACTATTTCTTATTTATTTAAGTTGATTGTCTTGATTTTAAAACTGATTAAAACGACGATGAAAAGTGTTCTAAAATTTTTTATAGGATATATATGATAAAAATAGTTTTACTTCAAGAGAGAATATTTTTCTGAAGTCTATAGTAATTTTTATAATTTTAGAAACTCAAAACTAGTTTAAAAACCCAAATTATTTAAGTGGCGCATATCTTCTGTAATTTATTCCGGGAGCAATCCTAGTGGGAATTACTTGAATAAGAAGTCAAAATGACCGTCTCGAAGATTACTATTACCTATAATTTTGTCACGTATCAGTATACGTGAAAACAGCGAGTTACGGATTTTAGAATGAATTATACTTATTTAATTTTTAAGTTTAAAATTGATTCTGGAAAAAGTAGGCGTCTGATCGCGATAAGACCAGCGTCATTGGGTCCAAAATATTGTTTCTGATTTTCTGGAGCTAGCCTCACATTTTTCTGGGGCTTATATTTTAAGTTATGGATTTAATATCATAAAATCTCTTTAATAATTAATTAAAATACGTAATACGAGAATACTTATACGTATTTACGAAATTGCCATCGCAATATACCATGCTCCTCCGTTTTTGTCCTTCACCGCTGCTGTGCATGGGCGGGGGGCTGAGCGTCGACCGGCGGCGTTGCGGGGCTCTGGGGCGGAGCGGGCGCGACAGCGGCTGAGGGGTCCCTCGAGGCGGTGCTGTCGGAGGCGTCGGGCGGCGTGGCTCACGGAGGCGGGGCGGAGCGAACGAAACGAGGCGCCGCTCGTCGGAGGTGGGGCGCTCGAGGGTGGCAGCGGGCATCGGAGCTGCTGCGGGGTTTGGCGGTGTACGGCGACGCTGTCAGGGGGCTCGGCGGGCAGCAGAGGGCGTCGAGGCGGCGGTCGAGAGAGGCCGGAGCAGCGGTGGTGGCCCGTGCGTGATGCAGCAGAGTGCGGGGGTCTCGTCGGTGTTTGCTGGGGCGAGGGGCTGTTGGACTCAGGCGGAGGGCCGGCGGCACTCGGCGGGCGGCGGTCGGAGCCCGGAGGGAGGGGCGGAGAGAGAGGGAGGGAGAGCGATAGAGAGAGTGTGCGATGAGTGAGCGAGAGTTTTACACGAGTTAGGCCTAGGCCTGGGTTTCAAAAAAATCAAGAGGGAGAGAGATTACTGTGAGTGTGTGGGTTTTCTGAGAGCTAGTAAGGGTGGGTATTTATAAGGGTTAGGGAAAAAATATAATGATATTAATAATAATGGTAATAATTAATAGGAAAATTAAGTTGGGGGTTGGATCTACCAACCCCATACGATGGGTTAATGGGGGGTGGGGTTTAGGGAATTAATTAGAGGTAGATCTAGATTTAAGAGGGGTAAAAGTATTTATGTAAAAGTGATTGGTAGAAGTAAAAAGTCATTAGTGAAAGTGATAAGCAAAATACAATAGATTTAAAGTTACGGTTTTTGCCCCTGTTATTAAACGTGTCCGAAAAATTACAAAAACATACCCACGGGATCGTATCGTCGCGAGAATCGCGAATACGAATTCCATTTTGGGATTTGAGCTACGGAAATATAAGTTTTAGGCCAAAACGTTTAGAAAGCAGGTTTGCGGGTTCTAGGTTGAAATGATATCAGAAAATTATGAAATTAATGTGGGGAGCCCTAAATGATCATAGGATGCTATTATAGAAGTTTCAAAACGTTTTGAAGATGTTTGTATAGAAAATAAATTCATTGAGTCAAAATGGTAATTATTGAAAACGAATTTTTATCAGAATTGTTTTGAGTATATGAGAAAATCTGAAAATACTGAAATACCTTATAATTAGTCTAGTACTTCAAAATATTTTTATAAGAATTTTTGAAATAATTTTTGTTATAAAACTCTTGACTAACATTTATAAAGTAAAATTTATTTTTTTTAAAATACGTGAAAATACGTACATTGACGTGTTGAAAATTACAGGTCGTTACAGAAATATTTGATCAATTGTAGCATAGGTCTAAAAATATTCGTGGTCGTATATGTTTCGAGAAATGGATATCGACACATCGGATAGACCATTGTATCTTAGTCTTCACCATAGAGTGGTGACGATGATCTTATGGTTGTTTGATTTGGCAAAGTCGAAGACGAGACAAATGTGCTCATTGGAGAATGCGTTCACTGAATGACCCAACGAGGGTTATCATATGTTAAACATTGACTGATCTGTCAATGATAACTCTCGGTGATGATAGGAAAGTTGGTCCTTTGACTTGAGGTCATTGTACGAACCTATACGTGAACGGTGTCACTTAGATCACTGATCTAGCCTCGGGGCAAGCCCCGTTGAAAGGCCTTTGGTTGGGTGACACTTGAAGCGTGCGAGGAGATTAATGACCAGGAGAGGATTCATCTCTTCCGTTTATGGGGAGTTAGTGTCGCACGTGTTAGTTCGATCTTTAGTAAAAATTCTGGGCAGAGTACGTTGGAAGAAGTCCAACATTGTTTGACAAAAGATCAATGGAGACTAACCGGCTTCGAGATATTGGGGTTGACAGTTGACCATACCCTAGGCTTGACTAATCGACATAGTTTTGACGAATGTACTAAAACTGCGGTATTCATCTCGGACATAGTCAGGGTGGTCCCGACAATACTCATGTCGATGATTTAACAACATAATTAGGATACCAAAACAGGGATGACCCCTACTGCTCCTGGTCACTACCGTCTGGGGTTTCGAGCCCCACATGTAATAGGGTCAGGCTGCAGGGTCTCATACAGAGTGTGACCTTCGTCAAGTAATAGGTAGGATTAGTGAGATGATGCATTGGATGCAAGGGAATTAATACGTTACAAAATATTTGTGACAAAAGCCTAAAGGACCAATTTTATATGTGTGATGAATACATGAGATGTGTATCTGGATGACGGGAACGTCCCGGTCTAAACCCAGGTATGAACGGCGTCTAAAACAGACTCCAAACGAGGAATTTAGAGCCAAAACTGTGTAATGGACCCTTTTTGGGCCTTGCGGGTCGAGCGCACATGCCCGCTAGGTGGGCGCCTAGCCCGCAGCGGCTGCACCAGCGGGCGGGGTAGCGGGCAGGCGCCCAGCCCATAGCGGCTGCACTAGCAGGTGGGGCCCACTGCGTGTGCCCACCAAAAGGGTTTCCGAACCCTAATTGTTTTTTAAACGGCGGCTGGGCGGTGCGTAAAGCAGTTTTTGGGCCATCTTTGGGTCTTCATTTGAGGGGTCAAACGAACTCGGAATGGAGCGCTGTTTTTTCCTGCGCGTTCACCATTCAACCATCTTCGCAATGATGTATGACATCGCTCTTGGAGATCTATGGTGGGAGATATTTAATTGTCCAAACATTGCCTTTGCGAAATGCATGTTTTGTGCAAAGTAGATTCTCCAAAAACGTTAGTCCCACGTCAGATATGATGAGAAGGAAAGAGGTCAACCGCCTATATAAATAGGGGGCCAACTCTGTAAGACCTGCACCAAGCTCCAGATCTGAGCAGTTCTAAAAAATATGACCAAGCTCAGATCTAAGCTTAAATTAATATTCCATCTTCGCGCTAATTTTTCCTTGCTTCTGATCAGATTCTAGAAAAGCTACAAAGGAGTTCGGATCGGATCTGAAGTCTTGAAGGAGAATCCACTCAATGTGAAACTTTATGGAGTGCGTGGATGACTCGACGACAAGGGTGTTGCTTGCCTCGGGAACCAGTTCGGTTCGGGACGTGGTTCGGCTCGGGAGAAGCTGCTTAGCTCCAATGCAGGGCATTGCTACGGAGATAAAGAAATGTTGCTAACGACGCTTCGTATTCTGCAGAAACGAAGTGAAAGGTATGTAGTTTAATTTACATGCGTTTATAATTACAATGGGTTGATTGATCTATCCTTAGGGGTTGGCCGGACCCAACCCCTCGACAGTAGAGATTCTAGCTAGGGTTTATTCTTAAGGGCTTTTTTGAAATTTTTTAAGATGGTTTTCCACTACATATTTGCTTTCGTCATCCGCCCGACTTAGGTCGGACGTCGATTTTATAGCTCTAATGACCCATAAAACCCATCAGAAACACGGTCGTTATACAACTATGTGACCCTTCTGTTGGTCGAATGATCACCACATGGTCATAACCTGGCCGTGTGGTGATGACACTACTATCACACAGCTGCCACTCGGCTGTGTGGTTCTCCATAGTCGATTTCGACAGCGATCAAGATTTAAAATCTAACAATTCTAAACAAACCATAACTAGCTCGGTTAGAATCCTACCTCTTGATGTCCTCCAACAAGGTTGGGGCCCGTCTTAATCCTTGAAGACCCTCTGAACTAGGTTCTCCTTCTTATCCAAAAGATCAAAGAAACTAGGGTTTGTGTGTGGTTTTGGCTTGAGGGAACGACAGCAAGGGAGGTTGGTGAGCTGATGCGTGAGTTAGAGGAAGGTGAGAGTGCTTTTAATTTTCTTTCTTTTTCATCTGATTTTTCTCCTTAAATTTCTTCTTTTAAATCTAAGATTAGCCACCTCATCCCCCTTAAACCCCTCTAAACATGCCACCGTGTAGGATTTAGGTGAGGTTTAATATGGTTAAGACACATAGAGCATGAAATGTCTTCATATAGAAATTTTTTGGAATTTCTTTTTAGGAAAAAAATTATTCCCTCATAATACAATATACTACACCATATACTAGTATTTCCAACCATATACTTCATTTAATAAAGCCAAAATATGTTATAGAATTTATTAAGTATAATTTTGGCTTCATATTATTAAGGAAAAATATATAAAGACACCCAAAAATTTATTCGTACACATATATGCCCAAGAATACGTACTAATACATGCGCATTAATGACTCGTCTCAAAATATGTGAGCGCTACTCCAAAGTGCAGGAGATCGAACAAGTAATAATCCTGGTGAGTCCAGGTATCGTATCCACATGACAACTGACCTGCAAAACCACAAATTTCAATTTATAAGGAGTAATAATACGATAATAACCAACCACCTAAAGATATGGTATCGATGGTTTTAAAGAATAAAAGAAAATCCTACGATAACTACTGTGAATTCGATATCAGGGTACTAATATGGAGAGTATGTGTTGGTAGTGATTTCATTAGGGTGTGTGCAATCAATGACTATTAATATCTTTTCTATGACTCAACGTTTTGTCCGGTTAAGGCACGAGAACGTTGGAAAGTAAGGCGATAAAGAGCATGAAATAGTGCCGAAAAGTTAGTCACGTATAACGTCGATTTCATAGGAAAATAAACATAATTGCCCTCTCTGGTCACGATACATCCTCTCGGATCGCATTACGAATAAGTCCGCAAAGATCATACTCGGTTCAAGCATGCCCACGTCTCCGTATAACATACCCAAACAACATATACATAGAAATCGACAAAATACGTGATTATAACATGAATATAGGGTGAAAAGATATCAAAATCAATGATTACGACACCCTAACTACATCAACACCAACACATATGAAGATTAACCACGCATGAAGCGAATATATTCAATATTCATAGACAAATACATTATCAAAACCTCAAAATACGTGAATAATACTCCAAATACAAGTCAAATACGTAAAATACAAGGCTAAAGATAGGAAAAATGTCACCAATTCTTTCCAAATAGCCCCAAATCTCCTTCAGATGATAGATCTGGCCTCTGTCTCCAGGGCCTCCAAATTTGACGCGAAAATACGGCTCCTAGAGCCCCAAATACGCCAGAATACGCACCAAAAACCCTAGAATACCTTAAATACAAGTCATTGCGGGATTTAAGTCGCTTATCGGGTTCAAACCCGCTTCAAAATCCGAATAAAACCCGATCCATCAGCCGCTTCAAACCCCAGCCGTCGGATCAAGGCGGGATTAAACGTGGGAGTGCCACGTGTCCTTTAAAACTCGCGCGCCCTCATCCGCTCGAATTCGCTTTTGGACCGTTGGATCATAATCCAACGGTCAGATCTTTGCCGCGTCGCCCGCTCCGAATCCGTATCCAAGCTGCTCTTGCCTTCGTTATCGACCATTCGATCAACATCGCATGCATGTGATTACGCCACATCGCACCGCTCCGTTTCGCCTTGTTGTGCATGTATGTGCAGCGGTTACCACCGTCGGATTTGAGCAGGATATTGCTTAGATCCCGCCATGTGTCAGTGCGGGCTATGTATCTCGCCCTTTCGCTGCTTCGCTCGGGGTGATACGTGCCGTTGATCTATGATCGTGCGGCTGTGCGATAGCCATGTCGCCCGCCATTTAGAACTTGAATTCGCTCGCTAGCAGCCGTTGGATATAGATCGTGCGGACAAGGAAGTGTCGTGTGGCCCGTATTTGCTCGCTCCCCTTCGCTGAGTGCGGGAGCAACACCAGCCGTCCGTTCAAAGGATAAACGTGCGTGATCTGGCCACATCGACCGCCTGATGAGATGCGTACGCGTACGTGCGTATTTCGGTCATATTTCCCCGTATTTCTCCATTTAATTGGTATTCTGTATTCAAAAATTTATAGTAATTTGCACAGATATAAGAAAAATACAAATAAATAGTCGTTGGAATCGTGAGATCGCGATCTTGTCATGAAAAATATTAAAATGACAGAAATACTCAATAAATTACTGTTTTATGCTTAAAAAGGAGTTTGCTCTAATAAATGATGGTATTCTAAATATGATTGTATTAGAGACCAATTAAGCATCATATATACACAAAATGGTGCTAGATAAGGGGTTAAATATGCAATATTCACCTCGAATCACACCCCCAACTAGCGATTTGCTAGTCCGTAGCAAAAAGAGCGATTAAGTCGGATGACTTGTAAAACAATAAGCTCTATCAATCGCTTATGGCATGGCTCAATAATGCGCTTTCCAACATGATCTTGACCATCAATATACACAAGTCATGAATAAGATCAATCACATGATATTTTCTCTAATTTAATTTGAATAAATAGCACACGAGCATCGTTTTGCGCAAGCGAAAGTATAGCACGTCATTATATACTAGTTTTCTTATTTTCAAGGAATTGCCATCCCAAAAAGACTGTTCAAATCAAGGGTATTGAAGTTGCTTAGTTTATTCACCATTTCTTTTTTCTCTTTTTTTTCTTTTTGACGACTTAGAGTGATCCATGTAGCGAGCTTTCAGTTAATGATTTCTAGGCCAGACGAACTTCGGACATTAGGCTTAGAAGAGCCCCTCGAACTTAATACTCGAATCATCTAAGTTTTATTTTCTCTTTTTTTATGCACTCCCCATTCATCCATCTTTCGACGCGAATCACCAATGCTTCCTGAGGCACGAAGACCCGGCTAATCAATGAACTCAAGGGAACGATGCATTTTTTCTTCTTCAATTTTTTTCTTTTTTTCCTTTTTTCATAAGCAACTCAACACCCATTCTTCGAACATGAACATTAATAACAAAGGCCAAATTCCTCGTCAATTTGAAGACTATTCTAATAAATCATGTATACTTAAGCTTTTTCATCACCATATCATGCATGAAACAAATTCAAACTATTTCGAGATATCAATCATGGCAATTGAAAGTTTTCATGAATAGCATATTAATAGTAATTCCATGAAGAAAAAATAATTAACTCAAGCCATAAACAATATTTATAACTCAATCAATGCATAATCATCAGCATTTGTGGTATGTGGAGGAGTTTTAAATGATGAGAATGGTGGTTTATTCTTTTCTTTCGCCTCGTTTTTTTAAAAAAATCCTAAGGTCTCATACACTCCACCCAACTAAAGATGGACATTGTCCTCAATGTCGAAAGGGGTACGAGTTTATTCAAAGCAAGCATCCTAGAAAGCATATAAAAATCTACGCTAATGGAAAGAACACACCGTGGTCAAGTGGCGGATCACGGATCTTTAATGGTGGAGGAAGTTGTTCTATCTGTTTCTTGCGCTCCTCGGTGAGTAGTCTTCCTCCAAAAGCTAAACTGGATCCCAGCAACGTAACTCCCAGCATCTTTATAAAGTAGTTAACTGTATCCTGTAAGAGATGAGTCACGTCAATCCAATTTAGTCTTAAATTCTTTCCAATAAAAATATACCAAATGTAGTCATCAAAATAGGTGAAATAAATTGAAGCATGTTGATGACTACTCCCTGAAAGATATGCACTACGCTCGGTATGGTGATCAGTCATTGGAGAGAGAGGGATGAATGATTTTGGGGAAAAACTGTGGGAGAGAATGGTTCGGGCTCCATAACGATAATCTCTAAGCACATGTCCCTAGCTGCCTCCTCCTCCTGTTCATCCAAAATTGCTAGCTCGTCCTCTCTTTTGCACACCCCCTCAGCCATGTTAATATTTTTATTCGTGACTTCATCGTGACATGGCTCGCTCGATATACCTACAATAGAAGATGAACTCATATTAGATTCTTGAAATTGAATTTCAAAAGAACTACTTTCTTCTAAGCAAGTGGCAAGCAGAGTATGATTTTCAATGGATTGCTGAATTTGCCGACTCCGAGCAAGGAAGTTTTCTTGGAATTGATGGGATGTAGTCTCATGTGTCTGAATGAGCAAATAAACTTCCTCTTTCAAGGGTTGCAATGGTAGGTTTACGCTTTGCTCTCCTTGATCAAGGCTTGAAAGCTCCGTTGAATCATGCTCTGAAGTCTCATTCATGATTTGTTCATTCTCTTGTAAAGACTTCATGTACTTCCACGCCTCTGTCGGCGTCATGACTCCCAAAAATTCCTGCAGCTGTGGTCGTAGTCCAAATAGGAAGGACTCTATAAGCTCTTTCTTTGTGTACACATGCTGCGGATAGCTCGATACTATGTCTGTGAACCTCCTCCAGGCCTGAAAGAAAGTTTTACAATCAGTCTGATTAAAACTAACGATCTTAAGCTTCTCCATCCTGTGTTTATGTGCAACATCGTACTCTGCATCATGCCAATTGTTTGTGCGATAGAATTTCATATACTCCATTTTTTTGAATTTTTTTAAAGAGAAAACAAAACAAAAAATTATAATAATCCTAAACTATAAGATGGAAGGATCTCACCGAATTTTCCTTCATAAGAACTGAAATTGTAGCTTACAAGTACTGTTATCCCTGGCAACGGCACAAAAAACTTGTCTCGTCTCAAAATATGTGAGCGCTATTCCAAAGTGCAGGAGATCGAACAAGTAATAATCCTGGTGAGTCCAGGTATCGTATCCATGGGACAACTGACCTGCAAAACCACGAATTTCAATTTATAAGGAGTAATAATACGATAATAACCAACCACCTAAAGATATGGTATCGATGGTTTTAAAGAATAAAAGAAAATCCTACGATAACTACTGTGAATTCGATATCGGGGTACTAATATGGAGAGTATGTGTTGGTAGTGATTTCATTAGGGTGTGTGCAATCAATGATTATTAATATCTTTTCTATGACTCAATGTTTTGTCCGGTTAAGGCACGAGAACGTTGGAAAGTATGGCGATAAAGAGCATGAAATAGTGCCGAAAAGTTAGTCACGTATAACGTCGATTTCATAAGGAAAATAAACACAATTGCCCTCTCTGGTCATGATACATCCTCTCGAATCGCATCACGAATAAGTCCGCAAAGATCATACTCGGTTCAAGCATGCCCACGTCTCCGTATAACATACCCAAACAACATATACATAGAAATCGACAAAATACGTGATTATAACATGAATATAGGGTGAAAAGATATCAAAACCAATGATTACGACACCCTAACTATATCAACACCAACACATATGAATATTAACCACGCATGAAGAGAATATATTCAGTATTCATAGACAAATACATCATCAAAACCTCAAAATACGTGAATAATACTCCAAATACAATCCAACTACGCAAAATACAAGGCTAAAGATAGGAAAAATGTCACCAATTCTCTCCAAATAGCCACAAATCTCCTTCAGATGATAGATCTATCCTCTGTCTCCAGGGCCTCCAAATTTGACGCGAAAATACGGCTCCTAGAGCCCCAAATACGCCAGAATACGTAACAAAAACCCTAAAATACCTTAAATACAAGTAATTGCGGGGTTTAAGTCGCTTATCGGGTTCAAACCCGCTTCAAAATCCGAATAAAACCCGATCCATCAGCCGCTTCAAACCCCAGCCGTCGAATCAAGGCGGGATTAAACGTGGGAGTGCCACGTGTCCTTTAAAACTCACGCGCCCGCATCCGCTCGAATTCGCTTTTGGACGTTGGATCGTAATCCAACGGTCAGATCTTTGCCACGTCGCCCGCTCCGAATTCGTATCCGAGCTGCTCTCGCCTTCGTTATCGATCGTTCGATCAACATCGCACGCACGTGATTACGCCACATCGCCCCGCTCTGTTTCGCCTTGCTGTGCATGTATGTGCAGCGGTTACCGCCGTCCGATTTGAGCGGGATATTGCTCAGATCCCGCCACGTGTCAGTGCGGGCTATGTATCTCGCCCTTTCGCTGCTTCGCTTGGGGTGATATGTGCCGTTGATCTGTGATCGTGCGGCTGTGCGATAGCCATGTCGCCCGCCATTTAGAACTCGAATTCGCTCGCTAGCAGCCGTTGGATATAGATCGTGCAGACAAGGAAGTGTCGCGTGGCCCGTATTTGATCGCTCCCCTTCGCTGAGTGTGGGAGCAACACCAGCTGTCCGTTCAAAGGATGAACGTTTGTGATCTCGCCACGTCGACCGCCCGATGAGATGCGTACGCGTACGTGCGTATTTCGGCCGTATTTCTCCGTATTTCTCCATTTAATTGGTATTATGCATTCAAAAATTCATAGTAATTAGCACAGATCTCAGAAAAATACAAATAAATAGTCGTTGGAATCGTGAGATCGAGATCTTGCCATGAAAAATATTAAAATGACAGAAATACTTAGTAAATTGTTGTTTTGTACTTAAAAAAGGAGTTTGCTCTAATAAATGATGGTATTCTAAATACGATTGTATTAGAGACCAATTAAGCATCATATATACAAAAATGGGTGTTAGATAAGGGGTTAATTATGCAATATTCACCTCGAATCAATTAACATTGGGCTCATTACACCCATGTAGCTGGAGAAGATGACCTTACATAGCGAAGTATCTCTTGTAGAAGTCTGGTAGCAATGGACCGAACTCGGATAGTGAGGTCGTCATTGTATGAGGCCTCTATCTACGATCTGGCCTCGTGGAGGCTATCTTGTATAGATGAGTGGCAGAAGGGGTCAACCTCGAGATATAGAGGTGATCACTCCTTATTTTACACCTTTTTCCGCATGTTTGCATGCCATTTAGATCGCCCAAATCATGTTTTTCACGATATATCGACGATATTGCGATGCTTTTCACGCTTTGTTGTTTTTGTCGCATTTCAGGCGATTTGGCGCGATTTGGAGTGATCATGAGATGCGCTCACGATAGACGGCCACCGACGACCTCCCCGAGGGGTATTTTGCTATTGGAGAGGAGCGGAAGAAGAATGGACGTCGCCGGAGCGACGAGGAGGCCAAAACGACCAGTTTGGGCATTTTTTGTGTCCCACTCGGCCGAGTGGAGGAGCCACTCGGCCGACCAGCGAGACACTGCTCGGCCGACCCGTTCAGACACGATTTCCATGTGTACTCGGCCGAGCGACGGAGACCACATCGGCCGAGTGACGATACCACGTCCGCCCGAGTGGCGCCCAGACGAAGGCCCTCAAAAAGATCGAAGTTACTGTTTTTCGGCCATCTGAGCTTCAGAAGACCCACTCGGCCGAGTGGCAAATCCCGTCCGCCCGAGTGAAGTGAAGCCATCGGCCGAGTGACGACAACTCACTCGGCCGAGCCGCCCCCGAACTGAAGACACCTGAAGCCCCCGACTTACTGGAAAATTGACAGGGTTTTCACTCGGCCGAGCGACTTTTGTCACTCGGCCGAGTGCGATGCGCAGCCTGTAGCGAAATTTGCGAAAAACAGGCTGTGCAGGGGCATTTTGGTCAGGATTTTTAGACGATTTTTGGGGCTATTTAAGCTCTGTTTTTACCCTAGTTTAGGGAGCCACCTCTCAGATTTTTTGCAGCTTTTTGAGTCTACTTTTTAGCTTTATTAATTGTGATTGGAGAAGAGAAAAACTTGGATTTTTGTTGGGTTGATTGAAGATCTACATTGGTTTGCACTTCTCTTCCCCAAAAACTCTATTTTTATTGTTTATATCATTGTTGTGATGAATTCCATTGTCTATTTCATTGCTAATTATTATGCTATTGCTATGATTAGTGAGTAGTCTCCACGTCTTGGGGCGTGGGGATGAACCCTACAAGCCCAATTTCGTATTTGTGTTGAATCGGTAGAAATTGAGCTAGGATTTTTATTAGGGATTAGATTGGGATCGAATTACTACGGATAGCTAGGTATTCACATCAATTGGGATTTGCAAGAGATTGGATCCCAATTCGATAGGAAGCCCTAGAAATCCGAATTGGGTTGGAGTCGGATTTTCGAAGTATCGGTTTGCAAGAAATTGGACCGATGCTAGGATCTCCGGTTGCAATTCCGTGCCGATACCCGTTTGCAAGAGATTGGACGGGTAGGAACTATCCTAATCTAGATTGTGGACCGAGTTTGCAAGAGATTGGGCTCGGTGCGCAATTGGACGATGATGTTGATCCTAATGCTAGCTTCCCTAGGCTAGGGTTTGCAAGAGATTGGACCCAAACCTAGGATAGCTATAGACCGGCAACAGCGCGAGAGCGTGAGATTGGTTCCACATTTAGTTGCAACTAGTTCATCCAAATTCTCATCCTAGCGATTTCGATACCGGCGAACCACAATTGTGAAATACGGTGAGTAGTGGGGATTCCCCATTCCCTAGGCGTTCTCTATTTGATTTGATATTTCGCACTTTTGTCTGACGATTGTGACAGGATCGCCCAAGGCAATTATCCCTCTAAATAGCCAGGTTGATTAGGAGCAAGCACGGTCATTCGTCCTCCCTGTGTTCGATACCCGCTCGCCGCTATACCGTGCGCTTGCGGTAAAACTACAACCGTCGCCTCGGGACGTGTACGCCGGGGCGCGATCAAGTTTTTGGCGCCGTTGCCGGGGAGGCGATTGCGTTTGATTCTTTTTCACCTTAGCTATTTCTTTCTTTTATTTTCTTTTTATTTTATTTCTTTTACCATTATTATTTCCTTTGCTATTCTTACCTAACCCTTCCACGGTACTAATCATCTCTTTGAAACTCTGTTTTCCCTGTGCATGTACACGAGATCTACGGCGGACCCCGAAGCCTTATTATTCGATCCCGAGATCGAACGTACCGCGCAGAGACTCAGAGCGGAAAGGAGACAATATCCGGAAGGGCGGTTTATGACCAACCGGGAAACTCCCGAAGAATTGGCGGAGAGAATGGCGAGAATAATTTCTATTCGCGATAGGCTTCGGCCTAAAACCTCTTCTACTACGTCATCCATCGCCGTGCCGGAGTTGGCGGCCGACAAGAACTTCGAGCTAAAGACGGGATTGGTGGGTTTGATGCAACAAGACCCATTTCATGGGAACGCTCACGAGAACCCCCACTACCACATCCAATCATTCTTGTCGAAGTGCGCCACTTTCCAAATGCCGGGGGTCCCGATCGATGCCATCAGACTGCGCCTCTTCCCCTTCACGCTAAAGGACAAAGCACTCTATTGGCTGAGGACGCAAGCTGACGGAGTTTTCACCTCTTGGGACGGGTTGGCGGATGCATTCATTGATAAATTCTATCCACCATCCAAGACGGTGAAGATCCGGAGCGCTCTCATGTCCTTCAAGCAAGGACCACATGAGACGCTCTATGAAGCTTGGGAGCGATTTAAGGATTTGCAGCACCAGTGCCCGCACCACAGTATAGAAGATTGGGAGTTAGTGCATAGCTTCTACAACGGTCTCCAACCGGGGACCAAACAAATTATTGATGCCGCGGCGAATGGTGCAATCTTGTCAAAGACTCCCGAGGAAGCTACGGCCCTAATTGAGGAGATGGCCTCTAATAACCAACAATGGGGCGATGAGCGAGGACACTCTACGTCCTCCTTAAAGCCGACTAGCATCTACGAGGCAAAGGCCGTAGCGGAGCTTACGAGCAAATTTGATTCTCTCCACAAGGTGGTGGAGAGATTGGAGAAATTCATCACGGAGCCCCAAGGAAGCCCTTCCACCTCCGCGCCGGCAAGCCAAATGAGTGATTGGCAAGACCAATCTCAAGCCATGTATTCGGGAGGAGAGCAAGGAGAAGGATCCTTGGAGCAAGTGCAATATGTTGCGGGGAACCAAGGTTATTGGTCCAATCCGGCCGCAAGAAATCACCCGGGATTCTCCTACGCCAACAATGAAGGAGCTTTGAACCCGCCACAACAACCGCCTAATCAAGCTCGACCACCACCACCCCAACAACAATACTATCCGCCGAGGGGACCTACACAACAAAACTTCCAACCAAAGCAACAAGTCCCACCTTATAGGCCTCCCGGATACAATCAAGGGTGGAGGAATCAAAACCAAAACCCTCCACAAGCTCCACAACGATCCGATTTCGAAACTAGAGTGGAGACGTTCATGGTCGAGCAAAATAAGGTGAATGCTACTTTGAAGGCGGGGCAAGAATCTCTCAATACCGTAGTGGCTCAAATATCGGAGCAATTAGCGTTGCTCAACCGGAACACTCAAAGATTGCCGGCGCAACCGGAGCAAAACCCACGGGGCAACACGGGCCACATCAACGCCGTAGTTGCCGTCACTACTAGAGGCGGGAAGGACACCACCCCCGCCATGATTCCTATTGAGGAGGCCGTGGAGGAAAGTTTGGAGCCGGTTGAGCCGATAGTCGAGATTGAAAAGGAGAAGGAGCCACAAGACAAGGAGAAATCTAGGGCGGAGCTATTAATTGAGGAGAGGCGCTTCATGCCACCGGTCCCATTCCCCCAAAGACTAGCGAAAGCGAAAATGGAGAAAAGGCTAGCGAAATTCCTCGAGTATCTAAGAGGAGTTAGCCTAAATATTCCCTTCCTTGACGCCATCATCGAGATCCCCACATATGCCAAATTCTTGAAGGACTTGATTTCGGGGAGAAAGAGGAAGGAGAAGATCATGCTAGCCGAGGAGGGCTCTTGGTTCACCAAGAGAGAAAAGGAGCCGGCAAAATTTAAAGATCCGGGGAGTTTTCGGATTCCTTGCACTTTGGGCGGCGTGCCTCTTCAAAAGGCGTTGGTCGATCTTGGGGCTAGTGTGAGTCTCATGCCCCTCTCCATGTTCTTAAAGCTTAACACCGGGACAAAGTTGAAACCCACCGACATGCGCATTCAATTAGCCGATGGACGGATAACAAGGCCGGTGGGGATTGCCGAAGACATCCCACTTCAAGTCCCGGGTGGAATATGCTTGCCATGTGACTTCGTCATCATGGACATTAAGGAGGAGGGAGACACCTCATTGATACTTGGGCGCCCATTCCTCGCCACCGCCGGAGTCATTGTCGACGTGCGCGAAGGTACCTTAACCTTGAACGTCGGAAACATTGAGGTGGAGCTCCACATTCCTAAGGCTATGAAGCATATGCCTTATCACGAGGAACTCGATTACATGGACCTCCTTGATGAGGTGATAGAGGAGGCGATTCCTCACTCAATTGGTGCCCTTTTTGATGAAGAATTTGATGAAGGCCCGGATTTAGGCCGAGATGAAAAGATTGAAGACGATTCCCCCGACTTCTCCGCTGATGAAGATGAAGGCGACGCTGATGTCGCAAGGATTCGAGAGCTCTGCAAGCTCTCGAAATCAAAGTCTCCAAAGAAAGCTCCGCCGGTACGGAAATCGGCATCGCCGGTTAAGCCGTTGACCGGGGCAAATGCTAGCTTGGGGGAGCCTCCCCCCAACACTATTCGAGATAGGAGACCACCGCGGGAGAACGCTACGCCGCCACGTTCGAATCCAAGCGCGCTCCCCGGAAAGTTTGACGGGTGCATCTCATATGCACCAAACATCCCGCATTGATTGAAAATTATAGGGGGTCGAGCTCACGACCTAAAACGAGCGCTTGTCGGGAGGCAACCCGACGGTTTTTGCTTTATTTTTGCTTTTTCTTTATTTTCGTTTTAGAGATTTTTAGTGTTTTGAGTCATCCGACCAAAAATTTTGTGATAACGGGTCCTATTTTTCTTGACAGGAGAGGAGATAGGAAGATCATCATGAGGAGGTTGAACGAGACGATGAGGAGCGCCCCAAGAAGGCGTTCGACGCTTAGGAGGAGCATGAAATCGACTGGAGGAAGAAAGACGGAGTTTAGAGCCTAAACGAAGACAAACAGCAGAATGCAAGGCTCACTCGGCCGAGTATACTAGTCACTCGGCCGAGTACAGAAGTTCGTCCGGCCGAGCCGCTCACGAACGAGGGAAGTCTGCTGTACCCAACTCTCTGTCTATTTTCCTCATTTCATTATAACTGCTACTCGGCCGAGTATATATATTCACTCGGCCGAGTGAAACGGATACCCTCCTTGGGCGAGTCATGCCGAGTAGCTTGAGTCACTCGGCCGAATGGACTTACTCCACTCGGCCGAGGCTGGCAAAGCCACTCGGCCGATGCGATATCGGGGAGAAAATTTCTATTGCCTCGCTCGGCCGAGTGACCACGTCACTCGGTCGAGTCGTAACTTCTATTATATAAGGACCGAGGGGGGGGGCGCGTTTTTCGAAACCGCAAAATTCCCAAATCGCCCGACCCCTCGGATTCCCCTCGCCCGATACCGCTCGTTCTCACCCCCACTCGCCCGACCAAGCCCGCGCGCGCCGCCGCTCGGCCTGCCACCGCCGGCCGACCGTCGCCGCACCCCGCCCGAGTCGCCGCCGGCAGCCCCGTCTCCGATCACCTCCGGTTCGCTTATTTTCACCATTTTCTTCTCTTTTTGCGTAGTTTTTGAGGATCCGTGTGTTAATCGAACCCCTAACCCGAATCAATTCACATATCTATCTGTTATACCCCTATTGCTCCATACATTTTGATTATTACTCGCTGATATCGCTTTTCCATGCGCAGGTTGCTTTTTGGAGCTTAGGGGAGCTCAGGGGAGCTTCTACGGGCTGCTCAGGACTTCGTGGAGGCGCGGACTTCGCACGCTTCCACTGCTTAGCACTCGCGGCGTGTTTGGGTAAACTCTTTCCACTCTTTGTGCACACGCCGCACTTTTCACTTTTCGGCGCGCGCTCGGGGCAGATATGCCGCCCCGGACACGGCCGCGGTCGAAGAGAGCTTCCGCCAAGCGGAAGCGGTCGGATGATGCCGGCCCCTCCCACGAGTTGGAGGACTCTCCTCCACCGTCCCCCACACACACCGCACACCCAGCACAGCCTGCAGGCCCCGCACACCCCGCACAGCCTGCAGCGCACCCACAGCCCGCACAGCCTCTCCCTGCCGATCCACAGCCACCACCACCGGCTCCACTGGTCGGGCCGCTCGGGATTACATTCCGAGACGACGCACACCGCGCCGTCTTCGAGCGTATCTCCCAGCGCTCGATCGTACCCTCCAGGTTTGCACACCTCGCTGACCTTGGACGCCTGGGGGTACTCGAGGGACTGCTCACGTTGTACGACAACGTGGGTTGGCGAGATTTTCTGCAGGTGTCGGCGGATACTTTTACCCGTCCGACCCTTGAGGTTTTGAGTTCGATCGCCCGGACCGATGAGGGATGCTCATTCCGGTTCATGGATCGAGAGTGCCAGGTCACTCTCGATATGATGAGAGCGTTTTTCTCTTGGCCCGCAGTCCCCGGAGCCGATCGCGGTTACGGCCCTACCCGCATTGCCCAGCGCCTCATGGCGACTACCTTTTTGGCCAGATATGAGCCGGGCACGATGTCTACGCCAGAGCTTTACATGCTCTACGCGATGACACGTCCCAAAGCTCTGTCTAGGGATGAACTCGAGCTTGTCCCCGCCGTCGTGATCGACATTGCGGCTTGGTTTCTAGACCGTATCATTGTGTCGGTGGGCGCTCGCTCACCGATATGCTGCGGCGGTCTGATCACCTTGCTTACCATGATGACCGGCGAGGACCTACCCGACGACCTGCGACGCGTCCCGGGCCCCACTTCCTTGTCGATAGACGTTATGGCCCGGATGAAGATGCTGCGTCCGCATGGTGAGCGTCACTGGGTCTGGTTGCACGGCCCTTTCGGTGCCGACTACATGATTCTCCCGAGCCCTGCTCGGACCCAGATTGCACCGGCCCACGTTGACTGGCTCCCAGATATGGATGTCCTCATCCCCGCCGCCTACGTGCTCGAGTCCGAGGAGGCCGAGCAGGCCCACGCTGCCCACGCTGCCCAGGCTGCTCCCGCAGACCCTGCTGCACACCCTTCCGAGCCTGCTGCCCACCCCGTCGACCCTGTGGCCTCTCAGCCTGTTCCTGACATTTCCACTGCTCCTGACACTTCTGTCCTCACCTCTGCCAGTGTCGAGAGTACTCTTGCTGAGCACACTTCCACCACTGTCACCACTTCCGAGGCTGTCACCACCACTCCCACTTCCGCCACTGGCCCCTTGTCTGTCGAGCCTCTTTCTTCTGCCTTCCCCGAGCGCCCGCCGACCGTAGTCGAGTACGGAGAGCCCTCGTTCGTTTCGGTCGTGGAGACCATGGTTAGCATGATCTCCGCTGGGGCTACACCTTTTGGACCACACACTTCTACCCCAGCGGGAGATTCCTCTGTCTCCACTGCCGCCGTCTTCTCCGAGAGTGTCGTGGCGTCTGTCCACACTTCTGTGCCACAGACCTCTTTGGCCACCTCGTTGCCTCTTTTGCACGCCTCCTTTGCTGCCGCTGCCTCCACTTCTCGCCAACCGGTGTCCCGGCCTCGCACCGAGGCCAGGCCCACTTTTCCAGGCACGGCACCTTTTGTCCCCTTCCCCGCTGAGCCCGTCACATACTCCACTCGCGTACGCCAGCCTCGCCCTGCGCAGCCTAGACCGGTGCGTCCCTCTGCACCACCCCCGCCCGACACTACACTGCAGAGCATACGTGCTCTTGAGTTGGCGGTGAGTGGTCTTAGAGGAGACCTTAGGACCCTGTCCTCCACCGTCTCTGCGATGGCTGGACGCTTCGACCTGATACCCCAGATCCACTACTGCCTTACACAGGTGCTGGAGCGTCTCCCTCGCGTACCCCAGCCCACCCAGCAGGTTCCCACACACACTTCCACACACACTAGACCTGCTTCCGCTTCCACCCCAGCTCAGCAGCCCACACCACCACCACCACCACCTCCGCCTCAGGACGGAGACGGCGCGGCACCGCCTTCTTAGGCACTCTTGATGCCTTCATCGATTCCTTTTGCCGTTGTGCTGCCCGTCTCTGCTGGGTCCTGATGCACTTTAGTCCACCCCCCTCCCCTCACTTTTTTGTGATTCTCATTTGCCGTCTCTTTATATATCTTTTTTGGGAGAGAGGGAGAGCTTTTGGTGACCCATTTATACTCGTATCACTCATATCTGTGCATGCATCATATCCGCATCATATTTTCGTTTCTTTATTTTTCGTTTTATTATCTTTTTTCTTTCCATCATGCATGCATCCTCACTTGCCCCTCTCATTACATGTCTCTCTGTGTGCCACACTTTGCACATTGAGGACACTGTGCACTTTAGCTTGGGGGAGTGAGTTCTCACGTTCTTTTTCGATTTGCCACCTTTATTTTTAGTTTTTTTTTTCACACCGTTTTTCACTTTTGCACTTATTTTTCATTATTTTTCATTTATCCTGCCATGCATCACGTTTTTCCTATTTTCCTGTGTGCCGCATTGCATAGTTCTATTTTTCCTTTTATCTTTACTTCGTTTCTTTTTCATCTCATGCTAGAGATGAATTTTCTGTGATGATGTCTACGTGGAGTTAGCTTATTCTATATGCATGCTATATTTGTCGTGTCTTAGATTTCATTTCTGATATCATATGCTATGACTTGCTTTACATTTAGAAATAGTAACCCACACTTTTTCCTCATGAAAATGGATGAAATTTTATTATTAGCTGAGCCTGAATATTCATATGTATGCTATCACAGAAAACACACCAAGATTCACGCATTGAATGCCTATATCTGGAGTACTGACTTCTTTTCCTTTATCACTTCTATATGCATGAATTGTACACTTCACTTCCGGATGATTGAATGATGATTAGCTAAGATATATCTGGATTAGTTAGCTTTTTTGTGATCGAAACTGAGTAGATTAGATTACCCTGCTGAAGTTGTCGTGCATGTCTTATAGAGTGAGCCGAGAGTTATATTTATTTCTTTCTCCACAAATCTTGAACATCACTTCTCTACTTTTAAAATCATTGGTGAATCTCCCCTTAGTGATTCTATTTTATGGCATTTCCCTCGCTATTAATTCCTAGCTCCAAATCTATTATTTCAAAAATAAAAAAAAGAGAGAAGAGAAGAATAAAAGAGAGAAAAACATTCTTGTATATCATTACCTCTCTCTGAGTTGGGATCATTGTATATATGTTGCTTATTGCAAAAGAAAAGAAAAAAAAAAGAAAAAGAAAAAAAAAAAGAAAAAAAAAAGAGAAAAGAGGAAAAATCCTCAATAAAAGATCCCATCTCGCTTACTTTCTTTCTTCTTTCCCTTCTTTGCCTTTGGAGCTATATAAAAATGGGGATGTAAATATTTTTGTGCCACCACGCTTATAGATAAGCTTGGGGGAGGAGATCCATTGATGTGTGAGAGAGCGACTACTTGACATTGCACGACAACCTAGGCTAAGTAATATTCTATACTCGGTGAGATTGTTTCTAGCTTTACGAAATCCAGAAATCTAAGCCTAGCATTCATTTCATGAAATCCATACTTTTCTATTCTCTCTATTCTATGATGTGATACTCTTATACTCCAGATAGAAAGCGTTCAATTGAAAAGTGTGTGATCTGAGATTTGTATACCGCTTTAGATGATTCAGGCGATGTTAATTTTAAAATCATTCCGTTTTTCATGATTATACCGTTGTTCGTGGGTTTTCTATTTTCTACTTGCACTATTCTACTATGATATCAAAATGAGATTCTTTGACATGTATTTCTCACTCGGTGCATGCTATAAGAGTAGGTGAAACCCACGTCCTGAGAAAATGATCTAGCATCCTACCTATTCTTTCTTTCTTTCTTTATTTTCGTTTGGTTTTCATTCTTCTTCGTTTTTCATTTTTTTCGTTTTTCGCCGTTTTCGTTTTCCGAATCCACCGGGTTCGCTTTTTACTTATCTTCCTCGAGGACGAGTAAGAGGCAAGCTTGGGGGATTTTGATCACTCCTTATTTTACACCTTTTTCCGCATGTTTGCATGCCATTTAGATCGCCCAAATCATGTTTTTCACGATATATCGACGATATTGCGATGCTTTTCACGCTTTGTTGTTTTTGTCGCATTTCAGGCGATTTGGCGCGATTTGGAGTGATCATGAGATGCGCTCACGATAGACGGCCACCGACGACCTCCCCGAGGGGTGTTTTGCTATTGGAGAGGAGCGGAAGAAGAATGGACGTCGCCGGAGCGACGAGGAGGCCAAAACGACCAGTTTGGGAATTTTTTGTGTCCCACTCGGCCGAGTGGAGGAGCCACTCGGCCGACCAGCGAGACACTGCTCGGCCGACCCGTTCAGACACGATTTCCATGTGTACTCGGCCGAGCGACGGAGACCACATCGGCCGAGTGACGATACCACGTCCGCCCGAGTGGCGCCCAGACCAAGGCCCTCAAAAAGATCGAAGTTACTGTTTTTCGGCCATCTGAGCTTCAGAAGACCCACTCGGCCGAGTGGCAAATCCCGTCCGCCCGAGTGAAGTGAAGCCATCGGCCGAGTGACGACAACTCACTCGGCCGAGCCGCCCCCGAACTGAAGACCCCTGAAGCCCCCGACTTACTGGAAAATTGACAGGGTTTTCACTCGGCCGAGCGACTTTTGTCACTCGGCCGAGTGCGATGCGCAGCCTGTAGCGAAATTTGCGGAAAACAGGCTGTGCAGGGGCATTTTGGTCAGGATTTTTAGACGATTTTTGGGGCTATTTAAGCTCTGTTTTTACCCTAGTTTAGGGAGCCACCTCTCAGATTTTTTGCAGCTTTTTGAGTCTACTTTTTAGCTTTATTAATTGTGATTGGAGAAGAGAAAAACTTGGATTTTTGTTGGGTTGATTGAAGATCTACATTGGTTTGCACTTCTCTTCCCCAAAAACTCTATTTTTATTGTTTATATCATTGTTGTGATGAATTCCATTGTCTATTTCATTGCTAATTATTGTGCTATTGCTATGATTAGTGAGTAGTCTCCACGTCTTGGGGCGTGGGGATGAACCCTACAAGCCCAATTTCGTATTTGTGTTGAATCGGTAGAAATTGAGCTAGGATTGTTATTAGGGATTAGATTGGGATCGAATTACTACGGATAGCTAGGTATTCACATCAATTGGGATTTGCAAGAGATTGGATCCCAATTCGATAGGAAGCCCTAGAAATCCGAATTGGGTTGGAGTCGGATTTTCGAAGTATCGGTTTGCAAGAAATTGGACCGATGCTAGGATCTCCGGTTGCAATTCCGTGCCGATACCCGTTTGCAAGAGATTGGACGGGTAGGAACTATCCTAATCTAGATTGTGGACCGAGTTTGCAAGAGATTGGGCTCGGTGCGCAATTGGACGATGATGTTGATCCTAATGCTAGCTTCCCTAGGCTAGGGTTTGCAAGAGATTGGACCCAAACCTAGGATAGCTATAGACCGGCAACAGCACGAGAGCGTGAGCTTGGTTCCACATTTAGTTGCAACTAGTTCATCCAAATTCTCATCCTAGCGATTTCGATACCGGCGAACCACAATTGTGAAATACGGTGAGTAGTGGGGATTCCCCATTCCCTAGGCGTTCTCTATTTGATTTGATATTTCGCACTTTTGTCTGACGATTGTGACAGGATCGCCCAAGGCAATTATCCCTCTAAATAGCCAGGTTGATTAGGAGCAAGCACGGTCATTCGTCCTCCCTGTGTTCGATACCCGCTCGCCGCTATACCGTGCGCTTGCGGTAAAACTACAACCGTCGCCTCGGGACGTGTACGCCGGGGCGCGATCAAGAGGTCGTCCTAGAAGAGCTGCTGGAGCCACCCTTGAGGAGGTCATCTGTGCAAAGCTGTACTAAGGCCATATTAGGTTGGCCTCCCAAGTCAAAGTCATAAGGTCCTCGATGGCAAGGGCAGCCCACGACAGGTCCCATCTGTTGAGCTCGGCTGGGGCCCACTGCTGGCGGGTCCAATCTAAAACAATATCTATAGGTGTCATGACTCATGACTATGATCCAGATTTTCAAACTTATTTCATTACTTTATCTTAAAGCATTACTTATTTTTGGATTGTTATGACATGAATCTTCTTTATATATCTCTTTTTAATGAATTTGGTATTGGCATTTCTACTAGCTTGAGATCATACCATTAAACGGTTAGCTTTGGATGTTGAATATGAACTTAATAGAATGAGGCAATGAGGTGCGTGTGATGTGCTCTAATAAAGAGTGAATGAGCACTTACTACTTGTCTCAAAAGAGAAGCAAAGCTTGTTTCAGGATTGAGCTTTGAATTAGTAGGAGACAAGTTATTGAGATGAGGGCTTTTGTGCTTGAATGAGCTTTGAATGCACTTGAAGAAGAGAGTAAAGGATTCTTAATGGTTCTCTGACCTTCCCTCCATACCACTCATGAATTAAGAATTCTCACAACAGCAAGGTCTACTCTATATGGATTAGGCATGAATGAAACATTTGACAATTCAAAAACATATTCAACTAAGTAATTGAGGAAGCCCTATCTGTTATCAATCATTGATGTCTCTCTTGGTTTGCTTGATCACATGACTCGCCTATGCCTGAGTGATGAGTAAATCCAGTTTGGACCGTATCTGCTCAAGCATCAGAATCAGAAGCTGTAATTAGTATGAAGGAGCCTCACTCCTTAGGGGCGCTTGATTACAACAGTTAACAAGCCAACGTTTCTTCTCTTGCTGTCGAACCCTCACTCGAGCTCTTTTCTATTAACAACTCGAAGAGGTATGATTTCAAAAGTATACTAGTCAAATCTATTCATGATTAGATTCAACCAATCAAGGAGTAATAAAAGCAATAGGCCGATCGATATTGTTTAAAACATAATATGCTTCGCGACCTTCATAACTCACTTGCCTGCTTCCCTCCTAAGTGAAGTCATAAAGCCCTATTTATAACACCCAAGAATCCCACCAGAATCCCATCAAAATTCCAAGCATTAAATGCTAGAAACGGTTCTAAACGAGTAAAAATCATAGTCACCATACGCCTGGAGAATGCTTAGCGGATGCCTGGAGCCCTGTGTAGACAAGACGTTAAAATGGGTCTAACGGCAGTATCAGATGCCTGAAGATGGCTTCCCAGGCGTCTAGTCTACTATGTAGACATCTGTGTCCATAGCTTCAGACACCTGAGTCCATAGCTTCAGACACCTGATTAGTAAGACACTGTAAAACGAGCTACTGGAAATTTTTCTCAGAAATGGCCAGATGACTGTTAGTCATCACCCAGGCTCTGACGCACTGTCCAGACGTGTGGAACAATAACATCAGAAGTCTGGACTGGGGAAGGGTTAAGGCATTGCTATGTAAATGTACGCCAGTCATCTGGGGTCCAAGCACCAGTGCCTGATTGAGGCTGAAAAACTCGATTTTGAGTTTGTATAAGGTTTACCCCTATGGGATTGAATGATGAATGAAATAATGTGTTGTGTGTGACATAAATGTGATTCTAGTAAGTCTATTCAAGTCTTAATATTATAATTCAATAAAGAAGTAAAAAACTGAAAATATTACAAGTTAATCATCTTCACTTCCTATTGAATTCCTTGAGGTCTTCTATTTGATTTCCATGAGCTTATCACTTGTTTTCATCGCATCATTGGCTCAAAGCATCGTCGCATTTGATATATCTTTATCTACATCGACGATGCTTTAGTTAACTACAAAATAAGGCGATTAGTCACAATTAATTATGTTTGATCATCATCAAAACCAAATTGGGGGATCAAATACTCAACACTTACTCTAGGTTCTTGGTAAGATCTCTCAATTGTGAAGTGTTCATGAGACATTGTAATTGCTAGAGTTCTAGAATTACTTTGTCAAGAGGGTTCGCTTTCTGAGCGAACCAATGGTAGACCGCCACGTCAGCGCACCTGACCCAAGTTGGTCAGGTGCTAGTTTTTTTTGACATTATTCATTATGGACAAGCTTATTTCCAACTTCAAATATTGTAACGACCCATATTCGTCAATACATCTATTTACGTAATTGACGTATTTTCACATTTTAAAATTATTTTATAATGGTTGATCAGGAGTTTTAAATCAAAAATGATTTCAAATTTCGTTATAAAAATATTTTGAAGCATCAAACTAGTTATGGTGTATTTCAGTAAGTTCGGGTTCATCAAATACCTCTAAATAATTTTTATAATAATTCATTTTCAATTGTTACTGTTTTAGCTGAATTAATTAATTTTCTATATAAACATCATCAAAACAATTTCGAACTTCTAATGTATGATTCTATGATCATTTAGGGCTCTTCATATTAATTTCGAAAATTTCTGAAATCAAATCAACCTAGAACCTGCAAACCCACATCTTAAACGTTTTGGCCTAAAACTAGTATCTCTGTAGCTCAAACTCTAAAATGGATCTCGTATTCGTGATCCTCGCGACGATACGATCACGTGGCTATGTTTTCGTAATTTTTCGGAGTCGTATGCGAAAACGGGGTTGTATTCCTCCGATTTTACTAATTACATCCCCCTAATGACTTTTACTCTTACTAACTACCCTTTTACTAAATTACTTTCACCCTAATCCCCCAATCACCTCCCTTAAACCAGCCTCCCTTAGCTGGTGAGATCCAAAAATTTAGGATCTCACCCATCCCATTGTCTACCTTGATAATTACAAACATGCCATTTCCTATCCCTATATAAACAAACACTCCCCAGCTTCTCAATAACCCAGGCTACCAACGTCCCCCTCTCTCTTTCGTTCTCTCGTTCGAATCCCCCTCGCCCTGCAACGAAAGCCACCCCCTCCCTCAGCACTCTCTCTCTTTCATACCTCTCCCTCTCTCTCTCTCCCTCCGGTGGTTTTCCGCCGCCTCGTCGCTGTCGACCGCCGCTCCGACCACCCATGCAAACCCACAAGCCCGAACGAAACCCCCCTCACTCTACTTACATAGGAAACCCCTCCCCTTCTCCGTTCTTCCCCCCACCGTCGGACCGTCGCCCGCTCATCTCCCCGACGACCGCCCTCAAGCTCCGTCCTCACCGCCGTCGACGGAGCCCGTCGACATTCCCTCTGCCTCGACGTGAGGCCCCAGCAACAGACCCGAACCAGTTCCCCCTTCACCATCGCCGCCGTTCCCCGACGCTCCGCCGTGCATCGCCGTCCTCACCGCCTTCGACCTCAACGCTGCCGCTGCCTTTCCCGCTCCCAGCAGCCCCCGCCAAGGAGGCCGCTCCGACGAAGCAACATCACTGAGCGCCCCCGCCCTCACTCCGCTACCAGCGTCAGCACCGTCGATGTCGACCTGCCGCTCCGCCCTCGACGCTGACCCCGCTGCCGTCTGCCGCGTCCCCCGCCACCTCCGCCGCCCGTCGCCGCCGTTCGACGTCGAAGAACCCACAACGCCCCCCGCTGCATGCGCACGTAAGGAAAACGAAGGTGAGTGTTAAATACGGATACGTATTAGAAACGTATATACGAGCGTATCTACGTATTTATATATTTATAATATGAATTTATTAGTTTAAAATTAATAGTAAAGAATATAGTCCTCAGAAAATTACAAGACCAGGTCCAGAAAATCAGAAATGACGTTCTAGACCCAATGGTGCTAATTTCATCTCAATCAGATGAGTAGATTTTCCAAAATAATTGTTTAAGCCTAAAATTTAAATATGTTTTTTCATTTGAAAATTCATAACTTATTATTTTCACGTAAACTGATATATGGAAAAAATATATGTTGTAGTACTCTTCGAGACGGTCGTTTTGACGGCTCACTTGAAACTTTCTGATGCATATTTCACCCAAAAGAAATTATTGAATAATTACGTTAACTAATTAAAATTAGTTTTTAAACCCATTTTGAGCTTTTAAAAATTATAAAAATTACCAGAAGCTTCAGAAAAATATTTCCTCCTTATGTAAAATTATTTTCCTCATATCTACCATATATAAAAATTTAGAACACTTTTCGACACCGTTTCAATCGATTATAAAAATCAAAATGATCAAGTTATATAGATAGAAACTAAAGTGTTCTTTAACTAATTAATTCTTGTGTTTGCAGGTACAATTATCGTGTACCAACTTCCGTGGAAGCTCTAGATCTAGTCCCGGCTCACTACTCCAACCTCGAAATAAGTAAGTCACGATGAATTCTAGATTTAGAAAATTAGATAAGTGTTCTCGTACGAACTTAGAACATCTCTTATAACCTCAGAACGGCTATTAACTTGAACCAAAACTAGAGACCTGATCTATTAAGAAACTAATCAATTACAGATTACTTTGCCAACTTCCAACTTTGGTGGTTGTAACACACAACCATCAACTTGGGGTAAATTGTGTTCTAACGAAACTACCACATGCTCGAAGCATGGAATCAATATCCCGGATGTTGGACTTGTCTTTATCTTCTAATTTCTTAGCATCCATTGTGCTTTGGCACAGTCTGCTTTGAAATGAGTTCCTTCCTTTTTGGTTTTCAATAAGAAAGTCAACCAGTGGTCTTGGTTTGACTAGCATCATGTGATACATCGTATGGAACATTTTGTGAAACATCTCATATAACACTTGGTACTTCACTGGGGTTTTGGGGTAACTCATAGTTTGAGAGAGTGTCCTGTGTTTCGACATCCTGTCTAGCTGCCTGTGTTTCGGCAAACATAAATATGATGCACGTGTCAGCATCCTGTCTAGCTGCCTGCGTTTTGGCATTCGTCTGGTTAAGCGCACACATGCAAGAGATGAACTCAATGGTCATATATACTCTCCGACTTGAGTCACGCAGTTCTAGTGTAGCTACTACTTGCACGATCACCTCTACTTTATGCATTACATGCACTTTACTTACCACACCAGTGCAGTCATCAGTACTTTACTTGTCGTATTTATAGCTACAGCAGTAGCATGTTTCACTTACTTAGCCCGCTTTACACTTGCACTAGCACAGTATAGTTCGTTCCCTTCTTTCAGTTCGGTTTACATTTACTACTCAGTTATGTACAGTTGTTGTTCAGTACTTTACTTTTCACTCTAGTTCGCTTGTACATAGTTACTTTTGTCATGCTTGTGCACTGCTTCTTTTCCAATGTTTAGAATTGTTGTGACCTATCTATGGTTCCATTTATGGCACCGGCAGGCGACGACCAGATCGAGAAAGTGGCCCCTGAGTTTGAGGAGCCAGAGTTCGACCCGGAGACTACAGATTTCTAGTTGCTTGTGTTGGTGTGCGTATTATATTATGTATTTCCTTTCCGCATTTTCTTTCTGTACTTTCTTTCATGTATTTGGTGAGAGAGTGTTGTTTGCTGTTGTATTTTAAATTTGGATTGTAATAATGTACGCTGGTTTGACTATTGGTACATCTCTAGATTGTGACCATATTGATTTCACTGGTAAACTGCAGATTTGCAATTAAAATCAAATAAATAATGACATCCTGAGAGCGGGTCATTACAAATATACAATTGAAAGATATTTCATTCCAACTTTGCCATTTCTAGAAAAACTTGACACAACTCTGGAACAAACACATGAATGTTAAGAATTCCCTTTATCCATCTACAGTTTCTACATCCAAGTATCGACTTATTAGAAATCTTGGGCCAGAGAGTCGATTGCAAGATTGATCTTCAGGCCCAGAGACGCAGCCCAGCCCATTATAGCCCCTTTAGCTGCTTCTCTCTGACCTTTTGTCATCCCATAAAAAATAAAACAAAATCCAAAATGCAAATGCAGCTCCGAACTCCGCATTCATGGGCGCCATCTCCTCTTCCCTCCGTCGCCATCCCATCGCCTTTCGACAAAAAATCAGCCTCGATTACCAGAATTAGGGATACACGAGGACAAACCCTAGCCTTTTCTTCTTCTTCATGCTCGTTGGGCCATTTGCCGTCGGATATCCTCCCCAACGCGCTCCGCCGCCGGCGTGATCCGACGTGGAGCGGCGGAGGATTCAGCCTCGGCGTCGACCTCGGCAACGCCCGCACAGGCCTCGCCCTCAGCAAAGGATTCGCCCCTCGCCCCCTCTCGGTACTCTCACTCAAAAATTGGCCCCTTTTAGCCTCCCTGTGTACTGGTTATTTCTGGGGTTTGATTTGATGTTTCGGTTTCGGTCAGGTGTTGGAGCTGCGAGGACAGAAGCTTGAGCTGCGACTTATAGAAATTGCCGAAAATGAGGTTCTTTTACTCGAATTCTTGTTTTTTATATAATTTTTTTCGATCTATAATTTCTTGATGAGGTTGATTATTGGTTGTAGGAAGTTGACGAATTTATAATTGGGCTTCCGAAGTCTTACGATGGGAAGGAGACGCCGCAATCCAACAAAGTCCGCAGCATCGCTGGAAGGTTTGCGGTCAGAGCCGCAGAAAGGTAATTTATTGGCAGTTGCTGAATTATAAACACTGCATTATCATTATCAGTCATCAGATTAATAGAAAAGTCTCATCTGTAATTTGAGAAGAAAATTCTAGTTTCACACTATGGTTGATAACATGCTTAAAGAAGACTCAAAAAAGTGATGTTAACAATAATTAATGACTCTAGGTAACATGAAAGGACAAACCTCCCAACCGGTGACGGAGCTAGAAAATGTTCGTAGTGGGGGCAAAAAACTTAATTTAAAAAAGCTTCTATTTTGAAAAAAGAAGAATACAATTACAAAATTCATAGTTTCATTGAAACAAATTTCAAATAAATGAAACAATAAAAGAAATTAGAACACAAATAGTCTTTGTTATTTGCATGACGTATGAATTTCAGCTATTGAATAGTTTGTTATGTAGAAACAAGATGGTGCAAGAAGAACAAAGAATGGTAACTCATGCAACAAAGTTCGAAAAAAGAACGAGAAATGTTAAAACAAGTCCACAAATTTGTAACAAGAAATAGAGGAGGTGATCAATATTTGTTCAATTCAAAAATAAAATCAAACACCTAATCTATATGATTATTTCCAAAGAAGTTACAACGAGAACATCAAGTAGACAGATCTATTCAAATGTTAACATTTGTAGAATCCAGGAAAAAGTTTAGCAAATGAATATTTTGCTTGATTCAACTTGTTGAATAATGGCCATTAGAGGTTAGGAGACCGTAGGAATAAAAATTCTCAATAAATTAACAAGAAAAATAGAGAAAAAAGTTTATAAATAAAAATAGCTTGGCGATAATATGAGCAAAAAGTTCTCTTTAAATTCTTTCATCTTTAACTAAGGGTTCTCTATTCTAAATCCGTAAAGAAGAAAATAATACCATAAAAGGAAGGGATAAATATGAAGCGACTTTTCGTGTGAAATAAATGAGTGGTTTTGTTTTAGAGCAAAATTTAAGCTTTTAATTTGACCATTGCGATAGAAGTTCCTAATTACATTTACATGATGGCAACACTAAATAATTGCTATAAAGAGATATAGTTGTTGGGTTTCTTTTTTATTCTTGCATAAAAACTACTAATTGCCCATTAAGGAGAATTAATATGGGCAAAATATTACATTTTGATTGGACAATGTAATATACATACTATGTAATTTTCTCTGTCATGGAGGCATGCATCCATTTGTCCCTATGTAGCTCCGAACCAGGTATGCTCCGAACTAGGTAAACATCGCTGTAGACAAGATTTTTAACGTAATATATCAGAATATAGCTAGAAAATTATAGTGGATCTGTTCACATCCTTGAAACTTACTTTGCATGGAATAAGATTGATCATATGCATATATTCTTGTATAAAGATGAACATAGAGAAATTGGAATGTAGAAAAGTGAGTGCATAATCCACACCGATTGTGAGTGGATAGAGATTATGACTGGACATGCGTATGTTTAGGTAAGATTCATGTTAGCGTAATGTGCATGCTAGATCATGGCCCTAACCTATATGCAATCAACTTGGATCATTGCAGCCTTATACTGTATTAGCATGTAGATTAAAAACTTTCTTGAATCATTTCTTGGGTTTCCTTTGACCCAACATAGATGAGAATACCAAAATTTGTAACAACTTTGTGATACAACACAAGTCTGGCCCGATAGACATGCCCAAAAAAGCCCACATCCACGGCCCAACAAACAAAGAGGCCAACCATTCCTTCATTGAAGGCGACACCCCAGTCGACCGTTGGACTCCTCCATAAAGACATTTCAATAATTAGGCGTTAGCTCATCATCAATGTCGACAGTTTAAGCTAAAGCAATCAAGCGGTTTAAATGCTCGAACATTATTCTACAATGTCCATCATTAACAACACATATATACTCCCAGACGAAGTGAAGGGGGCTTCCACATTCTCAGACTCATTCTAAGACAACTACTTACACACAATCTCTCAGACGATCTCCGATCAGGTGCCCCTAAACTCAGGGTCTGCTCTGATCTAGCTTCTTACATTTCCTACATAGCTCGACGTGATAACTAGCGGACCACATCCCAACGGGTCGGACATAGTTATCTTAAGCTTTTTTAAGTCACTGACTGACTTAAATATCATAGGAGATTAGGCCGGATCGCAGATCCGACCCTTCCTAACGAACTCTGTGGTACATGAAACGAAAGGAAGTACAGAAACATCTCGAATTAGAGCATAAACAACTCAAGCTCAGTTGTTCGGGCTCGGACCAAAGCACAGACAGTTCAAACCTAAGGAGTTAGCTCGGGCTTAGTTTTGACAGCTTAGACCGAGGACCACTCAGCCAGAGATTGACTTGCCTGATTATCCAAGAGGCTGAAGGTGGTCCGAAATAGCTCGAACCTGACGAACATAGCTCAGATGTGGTTCCATCAGCCGTGAACAAGGATCCATCAGCCGGGAACAATGCTCCTTCAGCTCGGAGCTAGCTCGTCCAGGACCCCATCAGCCTCTAGCCGCTCGGATTGAAGCCTACTCAGCCCGAGGCTTGCTCGTCCAGGATCCTCTCAATTGTCGACGTTGTCCAACGACATCTATTGCAGCTGTATTCTCTTGTAAACAAATACGTGGTGAGAAAACACCCGTAAACACTTTGTATGAAAAATTTAACACAATTCACGAAATATATTGAAAGAACATTTGTAGAATTCGAATGTGACAACATTACCTATTTGCTTCTTTGATAATGACCATGTGAAAACATCCTTCATGCAAACTGAACAGTTGTCAAAATGCAAATACCTAAATCATGGATTATTTGCAAGTAATTTATATGCTGATACTTGTATTATGCAATCTGACTTGTATTGTCGGTTGTTGCTTCTTTATCCAAGACTAGTAAACACATTATTATGTTTTTTTGGTTCATCTTTTTTCCCTTCCATGCTACAAAGATGAGAATGAAAAAGTTAGTAAAAATGTCTATGAAAACATGAACATAATTCAATACTAGAAGTACTGTACATGAATGGACATTCACAAAATTGTAACGTTAAAGGTCACATCTTTACCATTGTACTTCTTTGTAAATGACCTAGTTCGGCATCCCTCAAGCAAGCTATGCATTTTTCAGACACCTACTTCAATTCTTATATACACCTTGCTATATGCCTATACACATTTTTTGCTTGCCAAGTTAATAGTATTTGCATGAAGGGTTTGAACCTTGAAGTTGGCATTACCATGTGCTAAAAAATTCAATAACTAAGGGAAGTTTATTTTTCATTTGAGAAGTTATTTACAATTTCATAGGACTACAAGGCTTGTAATAACAACAATAGAGAACATGTCATTGAGAAAGTATAAAACAATATGGGAAACCTTTCGTAATTGCAATTAGGAATCGGAATAAGAGTTGTAACTACTTTGAACAATATAACAACTTTTTTAGACAACCATTCTCAGACTCCCCATTGGTATAGAGGGTGGGTTGGGATATTGGCTCAGCTAGGAGCTTGGGCTTCACCATTCATAGAAGGATAATTTGGTCTTCGTTTGTCTGCATTAGGAAAGACGGATTTTTTAGTAATTTATGTAGGTGATATATCCGTACATGTAACGTTATGTTGCCTGAGGGATAAATAACTTCAAGTCACATTTATAGCAGAAGTTTTTAATGAAGGATCTCGGGTAGCTATATTTTTAGGCATTGTTTCAACAAGATCCAAAGATGGGATCTCTACCAGCGGCCCTTTGGCCGAGTGGTATGTCCCCTAGTCTTAAGTCGCGGGCTCGAATCGTACTTGTGGCTTTTTAATGTACCAAAAGGGATCTCTGTTTCTTAGCATATGTATTAGACGTGCGTCAATTAGGCTTAGGTGTTGAGTTGCAAATACATCGCTAAGATTTTCTAGGGTTTAGAACTTAAATTGGGGATAAAAATCTATTTTTGTCGGAAAAGAGAAGAAAATAATGAAGTTGGACACGTTAGAGAGATGACAATTTTTCCAAGCCACTAATTCGAAAGAATGGCCGCACTCTTCACAAATAGGGATCAAATCAACATCTAAGAAGTTCTCTTACAAAATTCAACATAAAAATCCATAAGATCTAAGCCAGATAAATACCAATCAGATTTTCAGCAAAATTATAAAAACGCCATTGGACCCCAAAATTACGAAAGCCACCAATGCTCTCAATATTATTGAAGTATGCGATCTCATCATTACTTCACTCCTAAAGAACCATCTTGTTCCCAATGTGGTGTCATGAACTTCATGGTTATGTCAGTCCAACTGGAGAGCTCATCTCTGCCTGGCTCATCTACCCCTATCGCATCATCATCGCTTGCTATCAATAGCTGGAGAGTGCTGTCATGACAACGATGTGTTGTGGTAACCTTTTCATTACAGTTGAAGCACAATCTCTTCGCTCGCTTGTTCCTCATCCCAACATTTGTCATGCGCCTGAATTGTCATTTCAGTCATGGCTTACTATTCTTTTCTTTACAATGATGATCTCCCTCAGTCGATGCCTTATATCCCCATGCCAGTTGCTGGTGCAAAAAGTAGACCCGCTCCAGGCCCTCCTATACATTTGCTCCTCTGTGAGACGATGCTCTACCATTTGGGCCAGCTCCATCATTTCCAGCAATCCTATAGGCCTCTTTATGCAAAGCTCAGCGCGGATGTTCGTCTTGAGCCCCTTTATGAAGCTCCCGTCTAATGTCTCATCTAATATCCCCCTCATTCGTCTTGAGAGTGACTCAAACTTCTCATTGTACTTCTTGACGGTCCCATCTTGCCTGAGTGCCAGCAGCTATTCCTGGAAGTTTCCTTACTGGTGTCCTTAAATCTGTCTATCAAGTAGTCCTTGAGCTTCTACCATGAACGTATACGGCGTCGCTGCTCTCTTCATTGAACCGAGAGAGTACATTCACTTCAAAGCATATGCTAGCCGCCTTCATTTCTCCCTCTCCAACATGCATGTCACTGCAAAAAATCTCTAGCCCGGTAGATCCAGACATATGGATCTTCTCCTTTAGTGGCATCTTCAGTTTCCTTACACTGTCATCAACCCTACTCCCTTGGCCTGCTCGCCATCCAGACTGTCCATAGTGGTGTGGATGTATCATTGTATCTTGCTGGGTCACTCATGACACTTCAATAGGGCGCATCCTCCGTCACCATCAACACCCTAGTCATTTTCACCGCAAACAAAGTCATCTCCATCCTCCTCATAGCCAGTGTCGTTGTCATAGTCATCTCAATACTCCTCGTATGTTAGCGCACGTCGTCGAGATCTCTCTCCAAAGGTCCGAGGGCCGTGGGGTCCCCGAGGATCGTCGAAGTCATCACTGAAGTCTTGCTGTCCTGCTCGCTGCTCCTCTGCTCTCTCGCGGGCAGCCCGAGGTTCAAGAGGCCCCTGGAGGCCCCGTCGCATTTTGGGAAGGCCCTGGCGGTCCCGCAGCTGCTTTGAAAAGGCCTGGCAGGCCTGCAGGAACTCAGGGCAAGTCCCCGATGGCCCTCAGATATTTGCAGTTAAAATTTGATACCAAATTGATGGATTTTCCAGGCTTTAGAACTGAAAATGGAGATAAACATTTCATTTTTATTAGAAAAGATAAGAAATAAGGATAGTTGGCCACGTTCGAATGGTTGGCCGCTCTCACAAGCCACTAATTCAAGAGGATGTCCACACTCTCCACAAAAAGAGATCAAATCAAACTCTAAGAAGTTCCCACAACATTTAGCATAAAAAATTCATAATCGCCCTAAGTCCCATGTAAATACTAATCAAATTTTCAGCGAAATTATAAAAACACATTTGGACCCTAAAATTACAACAACGCCACTGATGGCCCCAAAATTTTAGAAGTGCCACTGAATGCGATCTCTCATACACGATTCGAATTCAATGCTACATGGGGTTTTAGAGGATCCAGAGAGATACAAGAAACTCGTTAGAAGAATGAATTGTCTAGAATGACTTGATCTCGTTAGAAGACTGAATTGTCTCAGAATGACTTGATCTGGTATTACAACCCAGTGAGTGAAATGAGTCAGTTCATATCCACTTCATAGGCAAGTCACTGAGATAAGATTTGGATATCATGATATCTTAAGAACAGTCTCGACAAAAGACTTTTTATTCAGATTGTGGATGTAGATGGGATTAGTCGTCTATTGTTAGGAAATTAACCACAAACTATTGGGTATTTGGAGGAAACCTCATCTCATGGAAAAGTAGGAGGTAGAGCAGGGTGTTTCCATGGAGTGCATAGTGGGCCATTACCATGTGTGGCCTACTATGAATACACGATATTCTAATCGAGATAGATTTTGTGTTCACACCTCCCATGTAGCTTTATTGGACTGCTATGTACATTGCAAAGAATACTGTGTTCCATAAGTGAATGAAGCATACTGAGTGGATTTTCACTTAGTTCATATTGAGTGGATTATATCTTAGTTCGACAAACTTGCGATGTAGTTATTATTGAGCTAACATACATGCCTTTTATCAATCAGCTGGTGGATTACTAGGCCATGGGGAAGATCATGGATGCAGTGTATTTGTGAGAAATAAGGCATGTACATATATGCTCTGGTTTGAGGGTGAGTGTTATGCAATATATAGGAATTTCGTTTAAAGTGGCAATATCATATCGTTAGATTATAGGTAAAAACTAGATTATGAGTCAAACTAGGAATTGGAATAAGAGTCATAATTGTATTATTGTATTTTTTAAGCTATATAAACAAAACCAATACCGTCATTTGGGGTGTGTCATATTTTCTTTTTCGACAGAGACTTTTTGATAGTAATATGCTTTTCACATGTTGTTGATCATAAATAACAGTTAAGTTGTCTTATGTAGATTTGATATCCAACTGGGTGAACTGGAGATATCATGATTAGTGTTAACAAAGTAACCATATGACTAGCATAAAAAGATCACACAAGATATTGAAAGAGTTCCAGGAACTATGATCTCCCATCTTTCTTCATTTCAGACCCTAATTCTTGTGTGGTTCTGGTGACTATGCTCATTACCCGAAATCAGGTTCCATCTACATCATTTCAGTTACAAACCAAATAGAAAAAAGGTTATAGACATTCAAAAATATTGTTTGTTTGGAGTTATGAATGAACTTAAATAACCACATATACTCAGAATGTTCCTACCAAACTGTGCCTTTCATTGATTCCAATTCTAATACAGTGCAGGGGGTTGAGAGTTTATTTGCAAGATGAGCATGGAAGTTCATTGGATGCCCTTGATTTTATGTTGGAAAGGTAAGTATTTTCTTGACTGCCGTTTGTTTCATTCCCTCTTATTTGTTGTGGTATTTTTTGGACTATTTCTTATTTCCCCCTCATTTGTCGTGGCAATATTTGAACTGTTCCTTTTCACTATAAGCGTTGCCTTTTTCTTGTTGATGAACATGGAAATGCAATGGACTCCTTTGATCTTAAAGGACACATCTTTCTTTCTTTTTCAAACTATGGTTGGTGGGGTCATCAACATCCACCGAAATCCATAGTTAAGAAAGCAATTTTTTTATAAACCTTCTAAATTCATAAGCTTCTTTTTGCCAATCATTTTGAATCAGCATGTTTGTCTTACTATATAAAACATCTTATATATTGAACCCTCCGATGTTCAAGATTGAGCTTTCTACAGTGAAACAATCTCCCACATGTTTGGTACCCAAAAGAACTCCATTGATCCAACAGGTTCTTGAAAGATCCATGCAACTGAAAGCAACTGTTTGCAATGGATGGATCGACATGAAAAAAGTGTTGGAATCACTTGATTTTTGGTGTGGTGATCATCCATGGGGCATAGAGCATAGCTGTAAAAAATTTCAAAAAAATACTTTATGTGAGGGGGCCAACGCCATACGAGGAGGAAATTTCCTCCTTGTGCAGCTGACTCTCATATTCCTCATATATATATATATATATATATATAGAATAATGTCTATCATACGCCATATGAGAGCCTCTCTCATACGCCCTCTCATATAAAGCACCCAAGTATAATCAAGTACATGTCCATGTGGGCTTATACTTGGGTGCTTTATGTGAGAGGGCGTATGAGAGAGGCTCTCATATGACGTATGATAGCCATTATTCTCATATATATATATATATGGAAATCATGTAGATCAGGTGCAAGACACAAAAAGGGGGCCCCATTGAAAGTACAAGCCCATATGTGACTTGTACTTTCCAACTTTATGTGTCTTGGCACCTGATTAATAAATCAGGTGTCACCTTTTTTACATTATTATATATATGTAAATCTTCATGTGAAAACATTTCACACGGTGCGAAATCTTTTATTTTGAATTTTATTCAAAAATTTTTTCCACCTTCATATTATGTTGTTATACACCCATCAAAAAATGGTTGAAAAATAATGTGATTTAGCCTTCGATTAAGGCATTACAAAAAGTTCTATTGTTCTGAAACCATTAATTTAGTAACGGGTGGATCAGTGCTCAAATCCCCCTCCATTATTTTCTATGTGGTATATAAATGTATAGATTAAACAACAAAATTTTTTGAAAAAAATTCAAAAAATAATAAAAAGATTTTCGCACCGTGCGAAAATCCTCTTTTCGCACATGAAAATTGCCATATATATGTGAGGTTAATGGGAGTCAGGTGGCCAGGGAGGTGATTTCCTCATTGGCCACAATCCTGGCCGCCCACACCCCATGTGGGTGTGGGCTGCACACTCCCACATGGGGGTGTGGGCGGCCAGGATTGTGGCCAATGAGGAAATTCCCTCATTGGCCACCCGATACTCATTTTTCTATACATATACATATACATATACATACATACATACATAGAATAATGGGTATCATACGACATATGAGGCCTTGCCTCATTTGCCCTCTCAAAAAAGGTGCCAAGTACACCAAGTATAAGCCACACACGGGCTTGTACTTGGCACCTTTTTGTGAGAGGGCAATGCCTCATATGGCGTATGGTACCCATTATTCTCATATATATATATATAGACATAGATATAGACATATATGTATATGAGGAATATGGAGGTGTGCTGACAGCACATGATCAGATTTCCTGTGTTGTCAGCGTTTTGGGGGTCAAAAAAGATTTTTTGTTATTTTTGCAATGTGTTTTACAACTTGTTGGCTACATCCCCACCAATTTACAAGTGAACCCAACACTTTTTGAGCATCCATCCATGCATTTCAAAAAGATTACGCTGATAGTTTCAGAACTTAAGCGGTCTTTTTGAAATGCATGAATGGAGGCTCAAAAAATGTTGGGTTCACTTAAAAATTGGTGGGGACGTAGCCTACACTTAGAACACATTGCAAAAAAAATTTAAAAGAAAATCTTTTTTGACCCCAAAAACGCCGACAGCACAGGAAAATTTCCTGTGATGTCAACACACATCCATATTCATATATATATATAGACAAATTTTCAAATGAGAACATTTCACACGGAATTTTCCGTGTGAAAACATTTTTATTTTTTTGATTTTTTTCAAAATTTTTTCCCTCCATTTGATGTTATACACTTTCCAAAAAATAATGGTTAAAAAATAATGTGATTTGGCCTTCGATCAATCTATTACAAAAAGTTCTATTGTTTTGAAACCGTTATATTTTGTAACGGGTGGATTGGTGCTTAAATCACCCAAGGGTTCACCCATTTCTTTCCCTGGTTATATAATTGTATGGATTTTACATCAAAATATTTTTACAAAAAATCTTCCAATAATAGATTAAAATGTTTTTCGCATGGGATTTCGCACCATGTTTTTATAATGGCTTGATCGAAGGTCAAATCACATTATTTTTCAACCATAATTAATTGAGGGGTGTTTAACTACATGAATTGAAGGAGAAAAAAAATTTGAAAAAAATTTCAAAAAAATTAAAAACATTTTTGCACGGAATTTTCCTTTCGAAATGTTTGTATTTGAAAATTTCCATATATATGTGTGTGTAAAAGGATTCTAAGGTGCATCCTTAAATGAAATCTAAGGAGGCGCCCTAAGTTCCTTAGATTTAGATTTTTTTGCAATTTTTTTTCATATTCTTATTTATGGATGATCAACATACCAAAAATCAAATGATTCCAATACTTTATGATCCACCATCTACCCCTTACAATTTAGAAGGGGTTTCAGCAAGTTTTCTGACTGTTAAAGTTGCAAGTGGTAGATGGTGACTCAGAAAGTATAGGAATCACTTGATTTTTGGTATGTTGATCATCCATGAGGTGAACAAGAATATGAAAAAAATGTGCGGAAAAAAACTTGAGATCTAAGGATCCTAGGGGCATCCTTCCTTTTTCCATATATACATACATACACATACATGCATACATACATACACACACTTCAACGTACATGCGACCGCATAAATTTTATGATTCAATATACAGTGTTGATCCCCCCTCCCAAAAAAAAACACGCGCACACACACACATCCGGTCCGCATTATTGGCAGTCATTTAAGTTGATGTGCATTCCTTTTCTCATATCTAAACAAGCGATAAACTGATGAGTATGATGGCTGAATTTGAAACAGCTGATGCCTCAAGCTGGTGTTATGTTACTAGTTCCTAAGGAGGGATGTATATCCAGTTGTCATGTTTTTCTGAAGTTCAAAAAAAAAAAAAAAAGAATCATAAAATCACGCCGTTTGGTTTCGTGTGCATGAAGAGTTTAACCATACTGTTTTTCTCATTCAGAGGCTTGAAAAAATCTGCTCGGAAAGGAAGCATCGATGCCTACTCTGCAATGGTATTGCATTAAAGTATGTCGGATTAATTTGCCTTATGTTGGGCTTTTCCCTAATATATCTGATTTTCATTGGTTTTTTTAAGATGATACTAGAGAGATACTACTCAGTATCTGGCAGTGGAGCTGAACTAGTTCTTCCTAGGCAATCAGAACTGCAAGAAAAGCTTCTCAAGGGACCCTTTAGGGAGTTGGACTTTTAAGAAGCAGCGTAAGTTGGGACTGCAACATTAATCAGGGAGTAAACATAAAAATCTGAAAGTCTAGATTCACATTCGACGCATGAAGCTTACTTCAAGGTTTATGAGTTTATCCTTTCATCCAAAAAGTAGTGATTCTTGTATTCTGAACATTTTTTTACTTATAAATCAACATGTTCCTCGTGTTTTGGATAATTTTGGCGGGATGGATTGAGGCCGAGAACTGGGTTAGCTGATTTTTGCCTAGCTCTGACCTGCAAAAGGAAGCAAGCGCGTTAGGGTGGCCGGGTGCTAAGGTTGTTCCATCTGGCACTCAAATTAGGCCGAGCTTAACGAATTTTGCTAAAATATGGAGCTAATGCTTTATAGCTTCCGTGTACATTTCATATTTTAGGAAAATATGTTATTTTTGTTAATATGTGCTTCAAATTTTGTAGTTGGGCTTGACACGACCGTGCAGCACGGTCGTGTCTTGTTTTACAGAGTCTGCGAAGTTTTGGACAGACTGTAACACGGTCGTGTAACACGGCCGTGCAGAGCTTGACACGGCCGTGCACCAAAAACAGACTCGGTAGTATTTCTCTGCAGGCCCAACACGGTCGTGCTGCTTTCTAGCACGGCCATGTTGTCTATAGCCGGCCCAAATACTTGTTTAGATTAGGGTTTTGATCTAAAACCTAATCTAGTCGGACGGCTGAGGTTCCACACGACCCATGGGGCTATTTAAACCCTTCTAGGGTTTATTTTGGAGAGCACGCGTGCCGTCATCAAGTTTCTTCTTCCTCTCGCGTCTCGAAGCTTTACGACATGAATTGGTGAGTGATCTTCTTGAGATTTCTTTGTGAAATTCATTGTATTTTTTTCTTGTTATCTATCTTTTCGGGTTGAGAGATTTTTGGTGAGAGCTTTTCTTTTCTTTTCTTTTCTTTTCTTTGGTTAGATTTGAGATCTCTTTTGGGTTTTGTGAGAAGAGTTTGAACTCCAAGTTTGGAGTTATTGTGCTCTCTTTTGTCGAAGAAGATTGAAGGAGTCGATGTAATTCTCTCTGATCATATAGTAAAAACTGTCGTCGGGAAGCTGGACGTAGGCACCGTTAGCGGGCCGAACCAGGGTAAACTCTGTGTCGCTTGACTTGTTGCTTTCTTACTTTTGTTACTTTTCGTATTGCTTGTTTTGGTTGGATATTGTGCTATTGTGGTGTATCTCTGAAAGATCTCGGCGTAGCGATTGTTGTGTAGCTATCCGTCGAAGTCCGCTTCCGCTGTCTATTGGTGGTTCGTTTCGTCCCCTAACAAGTTCAGGTTGTCAGAGGTTACACAATGACGGAGATATATTCAACATCTGGATACAAGATCAAGAAGTTTACAGGAAAGAATAGCTTCAACCTATGGTGCATGAGGGTGAAGGATATGCTCAAGCACGAAGGGCTTTACATGAGGATAATATTTGACAAGAAATCTATTACAGAATCTATCACAGACTATATGAGATCAGAGCTTGAGATGAAAGCTCACATTGCTATTCAGATGGCCCTATTAGATAAGGTCTTTTGCAAGGTTGTGAAAGAGGAAAATGCAGAGACGTTGTGGAAAAGGCTTGACTCTGTATACCTAACTAAATCACTCACAGAAAGTATGTTGCTATTACAGAAGTTGTTCATACTCAGGATGAAAGAGGGGATATCGATACAGGATCATCTTGATCAACTGAAGCAGTTGGTACTGGATTTGCAAGCTGTTGAAGAGAATGTAAGTGATGAGTACTAAGCAATTGCACTACTTTGTTCTCTACCTTAGGAGTACTCACACTTCGTCGAGACCATGCCACAATGGAATGATTAAATCTATTTGGAGGAGGTCGAGTCAGCTCTACGCTTGCATGAGCTTAGAAAGAAGGTGTCAATGGGTGACACAAGCACTAATGATCAGGATGTGGATCTCTTTGGGGTCGCCAGGGTGGGCGATCTAAATCTAGTTCCAAGTTTGGGAGCTCCAAGTCCAAGGGTCAAGTTAGTAACGACCAGACATGCCATTATTGTAAGAAGGCAGGACACTGGAAGAACAAGTGCCCACTGTTGAAGGTCAAGGGTAAAGAGTCTGCTCAGCATGTAGCAGCTTTTAGAGGTGCATGCATAAATGCTGATAATGGAGAAATATTAGATGTCTTCCTTGGAAGACAATTAGACTTCATGGATTCTTGATTAGGGTGTGATTCCTACACGACTCCGCTGCGGAGTTATTTTGTGACATATACTCCTAGAGAGGGACCAGATGTATACAAGGGGAATGGAGCTATGTCTAGAGTGGTTGGGGTCAGCATAGTTTGGTTCAAGATGTAAGATGGAGCCATTTGAACACTTACGAGTGTTAGGCATTTACCAGATTTGCAGCAAAATTTAATTTCGCCTGGGGCATTGACAGGTGGGGTGTTGTGTGGTGCTCAAGGGATAGTGACTACGGTGTCCAGGGGATGTCGTTTTGTGATGGCGGCGAGGAAGATTGGCAATCTTTATAGGCTTCAGGGTCAGACGATGTTGAGTCAGAAGTCTGGTGAACCAGAGCGCTCTAGTGGATGAGCATTTGGGACTTATAGGGACGTCGTGACAGAGAAGCGAGGATGGTTGCATGATGGGATATCTGTGGTGTGCAGCAAGGGAGCTTCAAGTGATGAAGTTCAGGTATATCTCATCGTGGTTCAGCTTCATGTGCGGCTCAGATTGTCTATGGGGAAGCAGTTGACTTCAGGATAGAGTTGCAGTCCTCAGGAGGATGTGTTGATGAGCGCAAGAAGAAGTTGGGCATTCGTGTAGAGCAGTTGCATCACATTGATACACACTCACGCAGGAGGCGTGGCATGGTTCAAGGTGGGCGAGATGTGGTTTGTCCAAGGGATCATCTGGAGTGCGCAAACCCAGCAACTCAGAGATGACTAGGAGTAGTGGATCTCACAGAGATCGTGGTGGTGCTGTGGTGAAGTCCTATTGGAGAGTTAAATCCAAAAGCGATGAGTTGAGATAGTCGAAGCCGAACGAAGATGTTGCTCTCACTTCATGTTTGGGGAAGGCGGTGATTGGTGCTTCCTCAGAGAGTATAGGCAGATCAACTCAGGTGACTGTTGTGGATTGCGGCTATCGATCGACTTTGTGTACTTTGGGAGGGACATGTTTGGTGTCAGTTCAGTCGATGATGGAGCTTGCGGTCGCGGGGTGTCAACCTCAAAGAGAGGATCGCCACAAGCAGGGTGGCGAGCATGGTTCAGTTCTTTGAGGTCAAGAGGTGAAAGGTCTCTTAGAGTGTTGATGCACCGAAGGGCGTGGTTCCAGATAACAGGTTGGTGTTTCCTTGATCAGATGGAGAGGTCTGGAATCTGGGTAGAGCCGTAAAGAGCCTTTGATGACAAGGTTTGTTGGATGAAATTTAAAGCAGCGTAGAGTTTGTTGATATGTGCTTCAAATTTTGTAGTTGGGTTTGACACGACCGTGCAGTACTGCCATGTCTTGTTTTACTGAGACTGCGAAGTTTTGGATAGACTGTGATACGACTGTGCACCAAAAACAGAGAGTCAACAGTATTTCTCTGCAGGCCCAACACGGCCGTGCCGCTTTCTAGCACGGCCTTGTCGCCTGTAGTCGGCCCAAATACGTGATTTAGATTAGGGGTTTGATCTAAAACCTAATCTAATCGGACGACTAAGATTCCACACGACACATGGGGCTATTTAAACCCTTTCTAGGGTTTATTTTAGAGAGCACGCGTGCTGTCATCAAATTTCTTCTTCCTCACACGTCTCGGAGCTTTGGGGGCATGAATTGGTGAGTGATCTTCTTGAGATTTGTTTGTGAAATTTATTGTAATCTTCTTCTTGTTACCTCTCTTGTCGGGTTGGGGGATTTTTAGCTGGAGCTTTTGTTTTCTTCTCTTTTGGTGAGATTTGAGATCTCCATTCGGTTTTGTAAGAAGAGTTTGAACTCCAAGCTTGGAGTTATTGGTGCTCTTTTTTGGCGAAGAAGATTGAAGGAGTCGGTGTAATTCTCTCTGATCATATAGTGGAAACCGTCATCGGGAAGCTGGATGTAGGCGTCGTTAGCGGGCCGAACTAGGGTAAACTTGGTGTTGCTTGACTTGTTGGTTTCCTTCTTTTATTACTTTTCGTATTGCTTGTTTTGGTGGGATATTGTGCTATTGTGGTGTATCTCTGAAAGATCGCGGTGTAGCGATTGTTGGGTAGCTATCTGTTAGGACTGTCTACCTTGCAATACTAACAACAAACACCTAAGAGGGGGGGGGGGGGGGGGGGGGGGGGGTGAATGGAGTAATGGCAACAAATTGTGCAATTAAAATTTAACTTGCAAATGCGGAATAATAAGTGCAAGAGGAATTAATCAACACAATGAATCCAAACACAAACACAAGATTTTATCTTGGTTCCCCAAACTTGGATACGTTCAGCCACACCAAATATTCACTATGAATCATACACAAGGTAGTGAATACAAGCCCACAAAGAGATACCTCATACAAAGGATTTTGTTTTATACAAGAACCCAACCAACCCTACACAAGGGTCAAATTTCCACACAAAGAATTGCTAACTCCCACACAGAGAATTAGAGTTAGTCCTACACTAGGACACCAAACTCCTACAAAGAGAGTAACTAATTCCTACAAAAAGAATTAGGGTTTCAAGAAAACAAATGAAACAAAAGACTCTTACCTATGCCTTGACATGAACTTACTCATATGAAGATGAAGGCATGGAAGATGTGGACCAAGTGCTTAAGATTTAGCTTGATTGCACTTGGATGATTTTCCTTGAGCTAAGCTTCAATGCATGAAGAGAGAAATGCTCATGAGATTGAAATGAGAGAGTTTGAGAGATGCTTATTGATTCTCAAAAATGATCTTCAATAGTTCTAATGAACTCAGCCCTCTCCTATATAATGGAAGCCCAAAGGAACCCTCAAACCCAAAGAAGAACACCAAAATAATAAATCTGCAACAGCTAGATTTTGGCAGTTTTCGGCACAGACAGTCGACTGGTCAAAGGCTATAAAAATCCCAACGGCTATAATCTGAGCCAGGACAGGCGACTGTAGAAGACTACACAAGCGCCTGTCAGGCGCCTGAATATCCTTCGTCAGTCGCCTCCTACAGGGGATGAAAATGAAGCCGAGAAATGCAACTTTCACACTAGCGCCTTCAGTCGATAGATGACCATTTCACAAGCGCAATTAGACAGGCGCCTGTAAATACTTCATTAGTCGACTGACTTGCAAAATGGGATGAAACCTAGAAAATACAAGTTACGCACTTTGGCACACAGACTACTGGAGAACAAATCTCAGGCGCCTGATGGATGACAAGCGCCTGTAAAATGAACGTCAGTCATCTGTCTCCAATAGCTCAAGATAGAGTCAATAAAAGTTGACTTGAGCTAAGGCAGAACAGCCGACTGTAGAAGGCTGGGTAGGCGCCTGGAATTACACAGTCGCATGTCTTTCCTTCATCAGTCGCATGTTGGATAGCCAAAAACTCCAGTTTGAGTTTAAGGCATGGTGAACCTATTTGGATGATTGTTATGATAATCATAAGGCTCACTAAGATGGAAAATGCATATGCATGAATGAGTTAATCTATATATCAAGGCTTTACAATAAACCTAGACTCAAAAAGAGGAAAAGCAATTAAATAAAATTATATGGATTACATTGCTTCCCTTAGAGTCTATGGCCTCATCTTGATGCCTTGATACTCCCCATCATCTCCAAGCTTTGGCACCCCTTGAGTCCAAGCTTTGGCATTGCTCCACTTGATGTACATCCTTGCACCAAGCATTTAGTGTCCAAAAATGATATTCTTGAAGTGATAACTATGAGACTAAAACATGAGAGTCATTAGCAACAACATAATGTTGTGATCGTCATCAAAATAATATTGGTATGAAACACCAATACTCAACGATATCCGTCGAAGAGGCCGCTTTTGCTGTCTATTGGTTGTTCGTTCCGTTCCCCAACAATTTTTTAGGTGTTGGATACGATGGTACAACAAAAATTTTGTCCCTATGACAGGCTGTGCTTGGGTCCTGCATAGGGCCACCTGTTTGAAGTCCCTCTCCTTGGCAGGCTTGGGTTGCTATTAGGCTTGACCCAATTTGCGACCTTTTTATTGGAAAATGGGCCTTCTTTGCCTAACGGCCCATTTTCTATTACTTGTCGGCTCTGTGCCGCCCAACACTATCCAAAACCTTACATGTATCAAGTGCCCCATCAATAGAAGTTGTCACGCCCCGCTTCCCTAAAATGGAAGACGAGACATGAGGAGGTCCGCTCAGACGTGGAGCCGTGAAGCTGCAGTCTGATAAGCGTCTATAAAAAAATTCAAAACGTAGCAGGTCCTTTGCATCGCGAGAAACAACAACAATAATAACGCAGCAGATAAAGAAACATCCACTAGCTCAATAACATCCAACAATTTATCCAACATCCCAGACAGTCACAAAAGAATTAAGTCTGAACAATAGGCCTTGTTACGAGGTGGAACTCGCGTACAATGAATTTGTATTATGGGGAACCAAGGGCACGGTGGTTATATGGAAATGAGGGGTTAGGTAGGCTGTATTACAAGTGATTAGTGGGATGAAGAGGTTGGATCCGTTGCCGGTGGAGCTCACGGGATCGTATCTCGTCGGACGCAGCTGAGGAAGGTTGGACGGCGGGAGGCTGACGCTGACTTTGGTCAAGGGGCGAGCTCTCCTGCAGCACGAACAACTCGTCAGAAGGGCGGGGTTGGGGTTCAACCCTTAGCCCCTCCGATGCCTAAGTCAGTAAAAGGGCTTAAATGGGGGGCTAGACACGCCGGCCGGACTAACTGTGTGTCCGCCTCGCGTGACGAGCTATAGGTGGGAGAACAAAGATATGGAGGACCTTTGCTCTCGTGTGTGAATGATAGAAGATGAGAGAGTTTTTCTAACCCCCTCTCCGTAAGAGGAGAGGAGGTATTTATACCTGACGGGTGATGACTAGGCGTGCTGAGCTGGCTCGGGTGTCAGCGGAAGCTTCGGACGAGGACGTCGGGAACAGGAGTCCCTGATCCGCTTCTGTCAGGCGGCGCAACGGCCGATGGGTGCTTTTGTCGGGATGTCAGGGCCGAAAGCACTAACCGTCGGATAGGTCAGCCGCCTGGGGGTGCTTTGTCAGGTGGTCGGGTGATGTATGTGTCAGCTGTGTCCTTATCCTAGGCTGTTTGTCGTTAGTGACGAACTAAGGCCGGGCTGTGTCACCCTAGGTGCCGCGGTTCGCGGGGGTCGGGCGGACCGTCCCGATCGGTCGGTCCTGGGGTATGGCCCGCTGGTACGGAAGGGTACGTCCGCGCCCGTCAGTAGGCCTGGCCTAGCTACCCGAGCGTCCCCCAGTGCCTTTCCCCGGTGGGTCGGGCGGCTGCGGTTGTCCGCCTCAATCGGTTCGGGAAACGCTGCAAGGCGCGCCTGACTCCGTGATGCCCCGGACTTTTCGGGGCGGCGGTCCTTTTGTGATATGGTGAGTTAATGGGGTATGTTAGCGGATCCGGGCAGGGGTCGGACTCTTACGATTTCTAGGTCGTAACAATTGCCCCCGGCATTCGAGTCTGAGGCGGTAGCCCGGCTCGGCTCGGATGGCGTAACATTACCCTTTAACCTGACTCGGACTTGGATCCAAGCTCAGGGGTGGCGACGCTGCTCCCGCGGGGTATTGCCCGCTGTTGCGGGATCGCGAGGTCTCCTCCCGAGTGGGGACCAGGTGGGGCGTTGCCCCATAACGGCGTGCCGCTTTATGTGGCGGCGGGGTCGGATTTTGGGGGAGCCCGACTTTTTGAGAAGGTTGTGGTTTTTGCTGAGATGTGTTTACCGGACGTGTTTGTGATTTTCGCGGGACTTCAGCCGCACTGTGCCTGGTGGACCTCCCAGCTGTTGTGCTCTTGGGCTCAGGGGAGGAGTCCATAAGGGGGAATATTATTCATCAACCTTTACCGGAGATTTAGATGATATTTACAACGATAGCGCAGGTGCGACCCAACCTATGGTCGGGACGGGAGGTGGTTTATACTCGTCGCCCGCTACATCGGGGTGGGCAGATCCCCGTTGCCGGGCGGTCTTCCCTTTTATTGACCGCTGAATTCCTTCTGCCTCATTGTCCGGGGAGGAGCCGACGCGCCGTGAATCACCATTTGGTTTAATCAGGGATGCAGTCCCGTGGTGGTTCCCCCTTCGGGGGGGCTGACCCTCGTTTGTCGGGTGGAGCTTCTTCCTTTCCCTTTCCTCGCTTCCTCGCGATCTGCCTCGCCGTCGCCGCGCTGGAGAGTTCCTCGCTAGGGATCCCGCGCACCGAGGGGGAACCCCGGGGGAGGCGGAGGACGAGGTAGCGGTGGCGGCGTCGCCCTCCCTGGGGGAGTCCGGTGGGCCGGTTCCGCGGGGAAGATTGGGGGCCGGCAGACAGGCGGGTCGCTGGGAGACCCGTGGGGGGTTTCCGCCCTCACGCCCGGTAGGGATCGCCGTAGGGTGAGTGTGAATTGGGGTGTGGCGGCCCGTGGCTAGCCTTCCGGACCTTTCGTTTAATCCGGTAACGAGCAGGAGGAAGGCTGGCGGGCGGGGCCTCCCATGCGTAAGGGGAATATCCGGTTGGAGGCGGTGGGGCTATGGCGGCCATCGTCGGGGGGAGTGAGGTCCGTCGGTGGATGTCGGCTTTCTTCGTAGCTCGGTGGGGCGTTTGGGGCCGTTTTATGCCCGGAGTGAGGGGATGGGAATCCCCTGCGTCTCTCTTCCTCCTTCCCCCTGACCTCTGAAGGGGGGTATTTATAGCGAGATTCTGTGGAAGGGTTTTTCTTGGGTAATGCGGGGGATTAGTGCCGTTAATGGGTTCCGCGGAATCCCGCGCTTTGGGAATCGATTTTCCCTGGCGGTATCCGGCACTCTGGCCTCTCGGGGGGCGTGTTGCTGCCGATGGCGTGTTGTCCAATCGTCCTTTCGTTATGTCAAGTCGCATCGTGGCGCTGCTCTGACGAGACAGGGCCTTGCGACCGGTCCGTTCTAGGTCACGTGTCTTGGCTTCTTGCGTGAGTTACACAATTCCTAATCATGCCCCCAACATTTCCGTGTCCGGGACCGCTAGGTCGCGGGGAAGGGGATGTTGTCGGCTTGCGTTGCCTTTGGCGGGGCGGGGAGTCGGCGAAGGGGTTCGGGATGAGATACGCTGTCCTATCATGATATGATTTTGGACCGAACCGGGTACGTAGGGCGAGCATTTAGTTCACCCCTTTCCTATTGAGCGAAAGTTGTCGGTGACTTTCAGGGAGCGGGGGCGGGGGGAGCTCGGTTCGAAGCCTCGTATCGCGGGGTACGAGCTACAGTGTTCTCCGAAAAATCTGAGTGTATGAAGAAGAATGTTTTTATTTTTATTTAAATGTGTAAGAGCTGAGCTACAGCTTGTACATGAGTTCTTAGTTCGTCGCCCGTTGTGGGGTCAGATCCGGCTCGGGGAGGGGCTTTATAGCTATCCTCGCCCGGTCGTGTGGGCTAACTGACTTCCGGATCTAGGAGTGACCGAGGGCCGTGCGGGCCCGCTTTGACTGGAGCCGTTTTTGGCGCGGAGGCGATTGGTCGCCTTCTGTTCTGAAGTGTTGCGAGGTCTCTTTGGCGATCGGGCCGCTGTCCCCCCGTTGCTTCGTCATCTCCTGCCGCGGAAAGGGTTTTCCTCGGTCCGGAAGAGGCGCCGAGGAGGGAAGCCGTCCTGCTGCGGCTTGCTCCTTGGGGAGGTTCTTGAGCATAGGGCCGTCCTCCGCCGCCCTGTGCCTCGCTGCTTCGGTTTGAGGGTGGGGCTCGGCGCCCGATGGTGCATGGGCGAGCTGACATGCCATGACTCGCCGTTTGGGCTAGTCGGGGATGCAGCCTTTCCGAGGTCCTCGGCCGGAGGTCGAGGGCGGGGAGGTACTGGCCAGCCAGTGTTGGGGGCTTTCGCCTACCCAGTCGGCTTTGAACGGATGCCATTCTTTCCCCGACTCGTCCTTGTTTAGGGGACGGAGGCGTGAAAGGTGGATTTCGCTTGTGTAAGCGGAATATCCGGTTAGCGATCCGTTTGTAAGTGGAATATCCGGTTGGCGATGCTGGAGATGTGGGCAACGCTGCCCTGGGAGGCGGGAACCATTGATGGCCGGTGACCTCCCTTTTGTTTGGGCGATTTATCTCTGCTCGTTTTTCGGTGGGTGGGGGGATCAAATGGCGGTTTTTCATGTCTGCCGGTTCTCCTACTTTCAAAAAAGGGGGAGTGGCGTGTTCATAGGGAGATCTCGCTGATGGTTTCTCCTTCTTTCGGAAGGGGGTGTGGCGTCTTTATAGGGAGATCTCGCTGACGGTTTCTCCCTCATTCGGAAGGGGGTGTGGCGTCTTTATAGGGAGATCTCGCTGACGGTTTCTCCCTCATTTATTGCGCCGAGTTGGCATTATTAATGGGCTCCTCGAATTCGCGTCCGTGGGAAACCGCCTCTGCCAGGTGGCTTTCACGGGTCCTCTTTTAGAGCGCATTATTAATGGTAGCGTGTTTTTCGAGCGTCCTTTTATTTCGTCGAGTCCCATCGGGGCCGCCGACTCGGGAACTGATGCCATTTCGTCCCGGTTCGTGTGCCCCTGTTCCCTTTTGACTTTCCGAGAGTCATGGGTACGTGGTCCCTTTCGGGTTGGCCCCGCCCCCGAGGGCGGGAGGGGGGAGCGGACGTGTAGCCCGGCCCGTGCCCTTCCCTGGTTTGGGTGGCTAGGGTTGGCCCTACCCCAGAGGTCTGGAGGGGGGGAGCGGGCGCGTAGCCCGGCCCGTGCCCTTCTCTGGTTTGGGTGGCTAGGGTTGGCCCTGCCCCAGAGGTCTGGAGGGGGGGAGCGGGCGCGTAGCCCGGCCCGTGCCCTTCTCTGGTTTGGGTGGCTAGGGTTGGCCCTGCCCCAGAGGTCTGGAGGGGGGGAGCGGGCGCGTAGCCCGGCCCGTGCCCTTCTCTGGTTTGGGTGGCTAGGGTTGGCCCTGCCCCAGAGGTCTGGAGGGGGGGAGCGGGCGCGTAGCCCGGCCCGTGCCCTTCTCTGGTTTGGGTGGCTAGGGTTGGCCCTGCCCCAGAGGTCTTGAGGGGGGGAGCGGGCGCGTAGCCCGGCCCGTGCCCTTCTCTGGTTTGGGTGGCTAGGGTTGGCCCTGCCCCAGAGGTCTGGAGGGGGGGGGGGAGCGGGCGCGTAGCCCGGCCCGTGCCCTTCTCTGGTTTGGGTGGCTAGGGTTGGCCCTGCCCCAGAGGTCTGGAGGGGGGGAGCGGGCGCGTAGCCCGGCCCGTGCCCTTCTCTGGTTTGGGTGGCTAGGGTTGGCCCTGCCCCAGAGGTCTGGAGGGGGGGAGCGGGCGCGTAGCCCGGCCCGTGCCCTTCTCTGGTTTGGGTGGCTAGGGTTGGCCCTGCCCCAGAGGTCTGGAGGGGGGGAGCGGGCGCGTAGCCCGGCCCGTGCCCTTCTCTGGTTTGGGTGGCTAGGGTTGGCCCTGCCCCAGAGGTCTGGAGGGGGGGAGCGGGCGCGTAGCCCGGCCCGTGCCCTTCTCTGGTTTGGGTGGCTAGGGTTGGCCCTGCCCCAGAGGTCTGGAGGGGGGGAGCGGGCGCGTAGCCCGGCCCGTGCCCTTCTCTGGTTTGGGTGGCTAGGGTTGGCCCTGCCCCAGAGGTCTGGAGGGGGGGAGCGGGCGCGTAGCCCGGCCCGTGCCCTTCTCTGGTTTGGGTGGCTAGGGTTGGCCCTGCCCCAGAGGTCTGGAGGGGGGGAGCGGGCGCGTAGCCCGGCCCGTGCCCTTCTCTGGTTTGGGTGGCTAGGGTTGGCCCTGCCCCAGAGGTCTGGAGGGGGGGGAGCGGGCGCGTAGCCCGGCCCGTGCCCTTCTCTGGTTTGGGTGGCTAGGGTTGGCCCTGCCCCAGAGGTCTTGAGGGGGGGAGCGGGCGCGTAGCCCGGCCCGTGCCCTTCTCTGGTTTGGGTGGCTAGGGTTGGCCCTGCCCCAGAGGTCTGGAGGGGGGGAGCGGGCGCGTAGCCCGGCCCGTGCCCTTCTCTGGTTTGGGTGGCTAGGGTTGGCCCTGCCCCAGAGGTCTGGAGGGGGGGAGCGGGCGCGTAGCCCGGCCCGTGCCCTTCTCTGGTTTGGGTGGCTAGGGTTGGCCCTGCCCCAGAGGTCTGGAGGGGGGGAGCGGGCGCGTAGCCCGGCCCGTGCCCTTCTCTGGTTTGGGTGGCTAGGGTTGGCCCTGCCCCAGAGGTCTGGAGGGGGGGGAGCGGGCGCGTAGCCCGGCCCGTGCCCACCTCTGGTTTGGGTGGCTAGGGTTGGCCCTGCCCCAGAGGTCTTGAGGGGGGAGCGGGCGCGTAGCCCGGCCCGTGCCCTTCTCTGGTTTGGGTGGCTAGGGTTGGCCCTGCCCCAGAGGTCTGGAGGGGGGGAGCGGGCGCGTAGCCCGGCCCGTGCCCTTCTCTGGTTTGGGTGGCTAGGGTTGGCCCTGCCCCAGAGGTTCGGAGTTTTATCGAACTGCAAAACTTGTGCAGGAATAACCATATTGGGAAGAACGGATGGATACGAACACTGCGTATAAGAAAAAGAAAGACTCACAACTATTGGTAGAATTTCAGCAGATGTTTTGCGTTCCAAGGGTGGGCCAGTTCGCTCCCTTCGGGGGTAGCCAGGATGTACGTGGCCGGCCCGACAATGTCGATGACCGTGTAGGGTCCTTCCCATTTAGCGGCCAGCTTTCCCCGCTTTGCTGTCTCGGGGCGGAAGGTGGCATCTCGGAGGACCAAATCGCCGATCCTGAAGGTCCGCGGTTTCACCCGGGAGTCGTAAAACCGTGCCATCCTTTGGCTGTGCTTGACGAGGCTAGTCAAGGCCCGGTCTCGCACCTCGTCTATCAACTCCAAACTGAGACCGAGTCCTTCTCCGTTGGTTTCTTCGTCGAAGAGCTTTAGCCGGAGTGTCTCCTCGCCGATTTCCACGGGAACGACCGCCTCCGATCCGTATGCTAGCATGAAGGGGCTTTCCCCAGTCGAGGCCTTGTGGGTGGTACGATAAGACCACAGGATCCCCGGCAGTTCGTCGACCCAAGCCCCCAGAGCGGCGTCCACCTTCTTCTTCATCGGGTTCAGGATACATTTATTCGCGGCCTCCGCCATTCCGTTGCACTGTGGGTGGGCGACTGACGCGAATTGGAGTTTGATTCCCCAGCCCGAGCAGAAGTTGCGGAAGCCCTCGCAATCGAACTGCTTTCCGTTATCCGTGACAATGGAGCGGGGAATCCCAAAGCGGCATATGATGGATTGCCAGATGAAGCCCTTCATATCCGTCCACGCGATTCGCGCCAGCGGCTCTGCCTCGATCCATTTTGTGAAGTAATCCACGGCGACGACTAGGTATTTCCTTCCCCCGGAGGCCTTTGGGAATGGCCCCAGGATGTCGAGCCCCCACTTGGCGAAGGGGATCGGGCTCAAGATGGGCATTAGGTTGGCCGGGGGTGCAGTCGTCCGCCGGCAGAACTTCTGGCATGCCTCGCACTTCTTGACGTACTGTACCGCATCCCGTATCATCGTCGGCCAGTAGTACCCTTGGCGCATCACTTTGTGGGCGATGGTGCGCCCGCCATGGTGGTTTCCGCAAAAGCCTTCATGCACCTCGCGGATGACTTGCTCAGCCTGCGCCGGGCCCAAACATTTCAGGTAGGGCAGGACGTCGAAATTGGCTCGGCGGCGGCGGTACAGCACTCCGTCGAGAAGTACGAATGAAAGGGCCCGCCTTTCCACCTGTTTTGCCAGCATCCGTTCCTCGGGTAACTCGCCCGCCTCTAGGTACTTCATTATGGGGGTCATCCACGACGTCCTCGTGTCCGCGCACATCAGTTCTCCCTCGTCGATGGTTGGCGTCGCCAGGTTTTCCACGTAGATTGCCTTCCCGATCTCGGCCGCCGAAGAGGAAGCCAGCTTTGACAGGGCATCCGCCCGGAGGTTGTTGGAGCGGGGTAGGTGTTGGACGTCCGCTTTCTCGAACTTTCGGAGTTCGATCTGGATGCGATTTAGGTATCGCTTCATTGTTTCCTCTCGGGCTTCGAAGCCCCCCAGGATTTGTTGGATGACGAGGCGGGAGTCACTCAGGAGCAACACGTTCGTCGCCCCCACCGCCCTTGCGAGCTTCAACCCGTTCACCGCGGCTTCATATTCCGCGACATTGTTGGTGGCCGGGAAGCTGAAGCGCAGGGCGTACTCCAGCGAACATCCATCCGGGGTTTGAATGACTATACCTGCTCCTGTCCCAGAGCCTGTTGCGGAGCCGTCGACGTGGATTGTCCATAATTCGCCCACTGTCGTCGGGGAGGGTGCTGAGGGTTCACCCACCCCGGTCCTCCGCGGGGACGTGGTCTCCGATGGGAGCTCCGTCCGGTCCCCCGGTGGGACTTCCGTTGTGCATTCCACCACGAAGTCGGCCAGCGCTTGGGCCTTGATTGCCGTCCGGGCTTTGTAAGTTATGTCGAACTCGCTGAGCTCGACACTCCAATTGAGCATCCTCCCCGACCGCTCCAGCCTTTTCAGGTTCTTCTCGAGGGGCATGTCGGTGTGGACGATTATGGGGTGGGCCTGGAAGTAGGGTCGGAGCTTCCGGGCCGTGGTGATTAGGCAGTAGGCGGCTTTCTCGATAGGGCTGTAACGAGTCTCCGCCTCCCGGAGGATCCGGCTGGCGTAGTAAACGGGGCGTTGCACTCCTCCTTCCTCCTTGATCAGGACGGAGCTAACGGCCCCCTCGGTGGTCGCCAGGTACAACCCCAGGGGTTCGCCCTCCTCCGGCCGCGCGAGGAGCGGTGGGCTCTGTAGGTATGCCCTCAGCTCCGCGAACGCCCTGGCGCAGTCGTCATCCCACGGGATCACCTTCCTTTGATCTTTAGCTTCGCCCAAGGCTGTGCGCAAGACCCTGAAGAAAGGGAGCGATTTCTCCGCTGATTTCGACAGGAATCGCCCCAAAGCAGCGATCCGGCCGTTCAGTCGCTGCAAGTCCCGGATCGTCCGGGGCTCCGTCATACCGATGAGGGCCGTCACCTTGTCGGGGTTCACCTCGATTCCCCGCTTCGTTATCATGAAGCCCAGGAATTTTCCCGATTGCACGCCAAAAATACACTTCGCGGGGTTTAGCCTCAGGTTGTACCGGCGGACCCTCCGGAAGGTTTCCTGCAGGTCTGTGAGGTGGTCGGGGGCCCTTCCGCTCTTTACCAGCATGTCGTCGATGTAAACCTCCAGGTTTCGCCCCACCTGAGGGCCGAATATTCGGTCAACCATTCGTTGATAGGTCGCCCCGGCGTTCTTCAGACCGAAGGGCATCTTGGTGTAACAGAAGGTGCCTTTATCCGTGACAAACGATGTCTTCTCCTCATCTTCCTCCGCCATCGGTATCTGGTTGTACCCCGAGAAGGCGTCCATGAAGCTCAACAACTCATAGCCGGACGCCTGGTCCACCAAGTGGTCGATTCTGGGTAGAGGGAAGCTGTCCTTCGGGCATACCTTGTTGAGGTCGGTGAAGTCGACGCACATGCGCCACTTCCCACTGGGCTTCTTCACCAAAACGACGTTGGCGAGCCAGTCGGGATAGTCCACCGGCCGAACAAATTTGGCCTCGAGGAGTCGCTCTACTTCTTCCTCGGCCGCCCTCTTCTTTTCGCCCCCTGCACTTCTCTTCTTCTGTCGGACAGGTCGGGCTTCCGGGTCCGCATTCAACCTGTGGGAGATTACTCTTGGGTCCACCCCGGGCATGTCTGCGGGTGACCACGCGAATATGTCCGCGTTTTCTCGGAGCAAGGCAATGAGGGCCGTCCTCAACGCGGACGGGAGTTTCGTCCCGACGGAGACGGTTTTTTCCTCGTCCGAGGCCACTGGGACCTCCTCCACTTCCTCTGCCGGGGTCGGCCGCTGGTCGCAGAAGTCCTCCCTCTCGTCAGGGATGAGAGCCGTCAGGGGCCGCCTCGGGCTCCTGGGCAGGGATGGCGCCTGGTTGTGGTCTCCGGGCACCTGCCGTCCTCCCCGCACCTGTCCCACCCCCCGCGGGGTCCGGAACTTCATCGTCTGATGTTGCAGGCTGGGGAGCGCCTCGATGGCCGTCATATATGGACGCCCTATGATTCCGTTATACGCCGAGGCGACGTTGACGACGACAAATTGCGCTTCCCTGGTGACGACCATCGGTGCCTCCCCCAGGGTCATGGGCAGGGTGATCGTTCCCTCGGTGGGGATCGCATGGCCGGTGAAGCCAGCGACAGGGCCCACACAGGGCTCTAAGTCTGCGCGCCCCCACCCCATCCTCTCGACCGTTGTCAGAAACAGGATGTCACAGGAGCTACCGGTGTCGATCAGGAGCCGGCCGACGTCGATCGCCCCAATCCGAGCCTCGATGACGAGGGCGTCATTGTTCTGGCTCCGTGCCCCCCGACCGTCCTCCTCGGTAAAGGTGATCGGGGGTCGGGGTATCTTCCTTCGCTTCGGTCGGCGGTCGGCGCCCGCCATCATCACCTGTCGGGCCTCGGCCTCCAGGATTGCGGGCGCCCGTCCCACCGAGGTTGGGCCTCCAGTTATCATCTCAATTCGCATGACTGCCTTCGGGGGGCGGGGCTCCTCCTTATCGCGGTTTGCCAGCGGACCCCGTCCCTCCTCCTCCGGGAGGTCTCTCTCGCCTGTCGCTACCCGCCTTCCCGCGACAAAGTTCCCCAGGTGACCCGCCTGGATCAGTCGTTCGATCTCTCTTTTGAGGGAGTAACAACGGTCGGTGTCGTGACCGTGGTCCCGGTGATAACGGCAGTATCTCCGGGGGTCCCGCCTCGCTGGGTCCGTCCTCATCTCCCGGGGAGGCTCCGGCAGTAGCCCGGCCCTTGTCGCCGCGGCCAGCACCTCCATCATGGGGGCATTGAGTCGCGTGTAATGCGTCAGTGGGGGGTCTTCTCGTCTTGGGATGACTCCGGGGGGCCTCCGCGCCGGGGCGAACTCGCGCGCCGGGCCGAGGCGATCTCGTGGACGAGGCTCGGGCGGCTCCCGCCGCGGTAGGGCCATCTGATCGCGGCCTCGGCCCCTCTCTTCCTGCCTCGGCCGAGGGGGCGGTCGGGGTCCGTCCTGGGATGGTTTCGCCGGGGGGAATACGACCTTTGCACCGAGGGTCTCTTCGGCCAATGCGTGCCTCTCCGCCATTGCAACCAGCGCTTCGTAGTCGGTCGGCGGGTCCCGGAGCAGGGATTTGTGGAGGCTCCGAGTCCGCAACCCCGCCTTGAAGGCCAGCATTAGCACCTCATCGCCGCATGTCACCACCGCCCGCCTTTCTTCCTGAAAGCGGCGGAGGTATCTTCCCGTTCTCTCCCCCTCTCCTTGGACTATCGTGCAGAGATAGTCCAAAGGCTTCTTCTTCGTCCGCCCGGCCCGGAACTCTTGGCAGAACCTGTGTGACAGCTCGCCAAAGCTCCCGACGGACCTCGCGGGCAAGCCGAAGTACCAGTCCAGCGCGGTGTCCCTCAGGCTTTGGGAGAAATGTCGGCATAGGAACGCCTCGTCCACATCCTGCGCCTCCATCGCCCCCCGGTATTGTTGCACGTGCGTGAGGGGGTCGCCCCTTCCATTGTACGTGGCCAAGTGAGGGGGTTTGAACCTTTTGGGCCTTGGGGCGGACGTGATCCACCGTGCGAGCGGGGTGGCCTCCTCCGGATAGGTAGGGCGATCCGGGGCCTCTCCTCTCCGCCATTCGGGGGTCTGGCTTCGATCGCGCCATGGCCGACGACGGTCCTCCGCCCCCGGGGAGTAGCCCGACGGTCGCCTGGCGGGGCTCCTCTCCTGGGCCGAGGACTCGACGGGTTGTGGGCTACGGCTCTCCCAGCGCCAGCGCCTCCCGGCCAACTCTCCTCGGGCCTCCATCCGTTCCTGATTCTCGCGGAGGAGCCTTTCGCGCTCGGCGGTGAGGAAGCGTAGCTGTCGACAAACGGCTTCCTCGTGCAGGGTATCGGAGGGGTGGTGCTGACGAAGCGGGCCGCCTCCTCCAGGCGGGGACCTGTTCAGCAACGGGTCCCGTCCGTCCCCAAGCCGCCGGCCCGTCGCCGTCTCTTCAAGAACCTCTTGGTTACTCCTGTTTCCTCTCCTTAGCCTCTCGCGTTCCGCGACGATGAAGCGGAGTTGGCGGCGGGCGGCCTCTTCTTGTTGGTAGGCCCTCCGGGCGGTCTCGGCCGCCTCGTCCAAGCGCCTTTGCGCCGCGGCCGCCTCCCCCAGGCGCTTCCACCGCCGCGCAACTTCCACCTCCTCTTCCAGGAGCCTTTGCTGGGCCGCAATCTCCTCCGCGAGCCCCCTGTTTTCTCCCTCCTCCTCGAACTGAAGGCGGAGGTTCCGCCTCACGTTCTGGGGCTCCGAGGGGCCGGGCGGCGGCCCCGTTCCGGTCGTCTGATAGCCTCCCCCGGCCTGAGCGACAGCCTCGAAGCTTTTCAAGACGACGTAGGATGAAGTAGGTTCAGTTTCGGTGCCCACGCCCGGGAGGGCGTCGGACGCCGGAGTAATTTGCAAAGAGAGCGGTTCCTGTCCCACGGGATCTTTGCCGTGGTCAGGGTTCCGCGGAATCGGCATGGAGTCTAACATGGGTGTGACCCTTCGTTCCCACAGACGGCGCCAATTGTTACGAGGTGGAACTCGCGTACAATGAATTTGTATTATGGGGAACCAAGGGCACGGTGGTTATATGGAAATGAGGGGTTAGGTAGGCTGTATTACAAGTGATTAGTGGGATGAAGAGGTTGGATCCGTTGCCGGTGGAGCTCACGGGATCGTATCTCGTCGGACGCAGCTGAGGAAGGTTGGACGGCGGGAGGCTGACGCTGACTTTGGTCAAGGGGCGAGCTCTCCTGCAGCACGAACAACTCGTCAGAAGGGCGGGGTTGGGGTTCAACCCTTAGCCCCTCCGATGCCTAAGTCAGTAAAAGGGCTTAAATGGGGGGCTAGACACGCCGGCCGGACTAACTGTGTGTCCGCCTCGCGTGACGAGCTATAGGTGGGAGAACAAAGATATGGAGGACCTTTGCTCTCGTGTGTGAATGATAGAAGATGAGAGAGTTTTTCTAACCCCCTCTCCGTAAGAGGAGAGGAGGTATTTATACCTGACGGGTGATGACTAGGCGTGCTGAGCTGGCTCGGGTGTCAGCGGAAGCTTCGGACGAGGACGTCGGGAACAGGAGTCCCTGATCCGCTTCTGTCAGGCGGCGCAACGGCCGATGGGTGCTTTTGTCGGGATGTCAGGGCCGAAAGCACTAACCGTCGGATAGGTCAGCCGCCTGGGGGTGCTTTGTCAGGTGGTCGGGTGATGTATGTGTCAGCTGTGTCCTTATCCTAGGCTGTTTGTCGTTAGTGACGAACTAAGGCCGGGCTGTGTCACCCTAGGTGCCGCGGTTCGCGGGGGTCGGGCGGACCGTCCCGATCGGTCGGTCCTGGGGTATGGCCCGCTGGTACGGAAGGGTACGTCCGCGCCCGTCAGTAGGCCTGGCCTAGCTACCCGAGCGTCCCCCAGTGCCTTTCCCCGGTGGGTCGGGCGGCTGCGGTTGTCCGCCTCAATCGGTTCGGGAAACGCTGCAAGGCGCGCCTGACTCCGTGATGCCCCGGACTTTTCGGGGCGGCGGTCCTTTTGTGATATGGTGAGTTAATGGGGTATGTTAGCGGATCCGGGCAGGGGTCGGACTCTTACGATTTCTAGGTCGTAACAGGCCTAAAACATGGCCGAAACAAAAGAAAGGAAAGTCTGGTGCTACGCACCGAAAACTAACTGCAACTACTAAAAGTATGACAACTAAGGAGACCCAGGTGAGTCTAGGACTGGTCACCAGTGTCCTCGTACTCGGTCTCAGCAGGTGCCTCGAACTCAACGTCCACGAACTGCTCGTCCCCAGCTGGTAACTGTAACTCAGAACCTGACATGTGACACCCAAAGAGAAAAGGGCACATGTCAGCAAAAGTCTCCCAAAAGAAGCGGAGAGCTTTTGTGCAAGGATACAAATAACAAAAGACGACTAGCAGTTCTAAAATAGTGCAATAATTTGAAATGACATTTTAAGGATGCAACATTTAAAGATGACATGATGACATGCATTATGAGAGCATTATTTTCACAATCACGATCACTATCCTATCACATTGTGCACAGAGTTTTCCCCTTACAGCTGAAGGAGCGGATCAGGCATCCTTCTACGCTGCGTGGCAGCTTAACCCTACCCCTCCACGTGTATCGAGCCAGGGTTTCCCAAGTACATGAGCTCGCTTCTGGATCACGAGCCAGGAAGTGTTTTGGCATAGGGTTGTGCCCGCAAAAGCAGGTGCCTAGTCTCAATCATTACAATAAATGTAGCGTGTGCTACGCAATCACGACAATCATTAGATGCATGCAATGACATGACATTGAGCAGATAATTTGCGTACCGTTAATTGAAATTAAACATGGCATGGTGGTATGAATGCAAGCATGGTAAAAAGTGACGGATCTAGCTTCGTTGTCAAGCTAGATCTAAAAGTGGCGTCTAGGCAGCTATCATTTCACTGCCTAGTCTCTTTTACAAATACTGTACAAATGGCCTAAGACATGGCCTAAATGGAAGACTGGCAAGTATCACTTGCCTGAAAAATAACCAAGTCACGATCATGCTCAATCAGTCCAAGTCTACCTACGTGCTCACAACGCAAAGCAGCCTACAGTCCCAATTTATTATTCTTGATTAGTGAGTTACAAAATAATCGAAAACTATGATTTTTAAGTTGATTAACAGGCGAGGTGGGGTTTCCTACGGAGAGAGACTTACCTCAACACGACGCGAGAGCTACTCTGACGTCGGGTAGCGACGTTAGGGGTTGGATTCCGGTTTCGCGATCGGTACGGAACGACGGATACTCTGTGATAAAATATGTGCACGAATGAGTTCGTAACGACGGACTAGAATTATTAGATAGCCCTAAAACGTCTAATGATCTAATTTTAATTAGATTCTCTATCCTACGACGGGTTTCACATCAATGTTAATGAAGTAATTTGTCCAACAATTTATTCTCATTGGATATATACATAGGAGACGAGAAAATTATATACAGATAGGTTTCAGATTCACTGCCAGTTAAACAAGAGTTGTCCTATAAAAATGTTGAGGATGGGTAATGGTACTGAACTCTGTTTTTGATAAAAAGTTTTAAGCTTCCACCTTTTACCCCTAACAGACGTATGAGACACAAACAAAAGACAGAATGGAATACAAGAAATAGGTGTAACCATTCAAAAGAAACATGGGCTAAGAATCAGGTATACTAGGAAATAACCAAGAAAAAAATAATTCAGACACTTGCAATTGTTTCAAGTGCATAGCTGAAATGAATTTTTGAAGGGAAAGGCAAATATAGAGGTGGACGAAAGAGGTCTTACTGATATTGCTTATAGGGCTTAACATATATGTAAAAACTCTGCATTCATTCTAAACTGGGATCTCATACATCATCCCTCACCCACATAACGAAAGGAAATTAATGTTTAACATGCGTAAATAACAAGCTGGGCAAACATACTGACCAACATAGGTTCAGCCAGAAACTAACCTTATCTTAATAATTAGTTAGGCTAACTGGCATATGTATACCTATTTACATTAGTATATCAAATTGAACATGCAGTACGTAATATCTATCAGGGTATTAACTAACGCACATTCTACTTACGTGTTTGGTTGCAGTTGGCGGACGTGCGGCGACCGCAGCGCAGGACTGGACGGCGGCGCGGCTAGCGGCCGGCGACAAGGCGGGCTGCTGTTGCGTCGGGTTGCTGTTGTCGGAAACGTGGGGTGCAGCGGCGCGTCTTCGTCTACTCCGCGTGGCTGATGGACCGGGTCCGGTGTCTTGGTCGGAGATGGCGTCAGGGTGGTTGGCTAGGGAAACGTATGGCGACGAAGATCGTAGGGAGGTGGCGCCCCAAGGCGGCGAGATTGATGGCTAATGGAAAGAGGTGCGGCAACTGGGGTTTCGCGGCGTGGTGTCGGGGAGTTGTTTTGAAGAGGAGAGGGATGCGATGGCATGTGGGCGGTCGGACGGGAAAAAGTCGGAGGCGGTGTCCGCTGGGGTTTAAGGTAGGGGTGTGCACGGGTACAGGGTACCCAGATACCCGATCGGAACCTACCCTAACAGGTAGGTTCTGGGTAGATAGTTATCGGTTCCAGGTAGGTTCCAGGTAGGAAAATTTGGAACCGACGGGTATCGGGTCCGGTTCCGGTTCCCGTCTATAGAAAACGGGTACCCAGAACCGGAACCGATATATATATATATATATATATATATATATATATATATATATATATATATATATATATAATTTGTTTTATAATATTAAGGATCAAAATATATAAGAGTGATCCACCCTGGCTGTATCTAATTTGAACTTATAATATTAGTGAGTACAACTTGCATCCTGAAGTTTTGAGCAACGTGTAAGTTCATTAAACAATGCATTTAAATCAAAGATCATATTGTTCTCTTATGCGTTCAAAAGAGCAGTATAGGTAAACGTGAATCATTCTTCCATATGTCTAGCTTTATCTAGTAGAAATGACTGGTCAGTATGCATTTATCACCGAAGAAAGAGACTAGAGACAATATTTTACTTCCAGATTGATTTTTATTCATGCGTATTTGAGATACTTGTCATGCACAGATCATTTGGAAATCATTGTTCGTAATGCCTCACAGATTAGATTTTTTTTACAGGGTACCCGGAACCTACCCGGAACCATAGGGTCCGGGTAGGGTCCGGGTATATGTTTTAACTGGGTAGGTTCCGGGTCCAAAATTTAGGAACCGGTCCCTT